>CM052721.1:29294187-29350111 GCA_028551405.1 Uromys caudimaculatus
TCCTAACCACTGAGCTACCTCCCAATCTCCACTGTTTATTTTCGAAACAGGTTCCTGTGTAATTCAGGCTGACCTTGACTACCTTATGTACCCAAAGTAGGCCTTGAGCTCCTGATCCTCTGCCTCTACATCTCAAGGACTGAGATTACAGGCAAATGCCACCATGCCCAGCTTAATGCTGCATTTTAGAATAACCTCCTGTTACATCAGAAGCAATTTTAGTATAAATAGCCATGTTTCCTTAGCCCAGACAGTGGTATGCAAGGCTGCCCAGATGAGGGGTCAGAGTGGAGTGGATCTGTCTATTTCTACAGGTTGGTTCCAGAAACCAAAGAGTTTGTGTGAAGTTGTGCTAATAGTTCAGACTGAGCACAACACAGCATGGAAGACGGTACTCGGGGTGTCTGAGTCTGGCTGAGGCTCTGCCTTCTACTGACTGTAGCCTAAGATAGGACTTAAGGGACTAGCCTCCATTCCCAGCAGTCAAGATACACTAAAATCATCCTCTTTACAAACTCCTAATGGTACAAAGAAATGACACATGTCTCTCAGCCTATGTGAAGAACTTTATCTTCAACAAGAGAAAAAAATTTAACTTGAAAGTAAAACTTTAGAACAACTTCCAATTTTGAATAAAATGTGTCGAGTTTCTGCCATAGTCTTCAACAGAAAATGACAGCATTGTTACACATTAAGCCCTTTCCAATACTTTGTTACTCCACTCAGTTTTGTTTCACTGAATACTGAATCCAGGGTCTAGGCAAGCAGGCGCTCAACCACAGAGCTACAAACATGCCTTCAACTCTTGTTCATTTACTTGATTCTGTGTTTATTTTTCTGTGTACCCAGAGCCTTGAGCATGCTAGGCTAGGGCTTACCACTGAGCTACATCCTTGGCCCTCACTTTTTTTTCTTCTCTTTTTAATATAGAGTCTCACATAATCCAGGCTGGCCTCGAACTGACTACATTAACTGAGGCTATCCTTGCCATCCTTTTGGGATTACAGGTGTCTGCCTATACCACCACACACACGACTTGGTTTTTCATTGTTTTGTTGTTGTTTGTTTTTTGAGACTGGATCTCATTATGTAGCTCTAGCTTCCTGGAACTCATTACCTAGACTAGGCTGACCCCAAATTCACATAGGTCCACCTACCTCTACTTGCTAGGATTAAATGTGTATGCTACTATACCAGCTACACCTTGGCTTTTGTGATGCTGAGGAATAAATCTAAGATGTAACAGGCAAGCAATCCACCAACCGAGCTACATCGTAGCCCTCTTGATCACTTTTATAAAACTGGCCAGGCAGTGGTAGCACATACCTTCAATCCCAGCACTCAGGAGGCAGAGTCAGGAGGATCTCTGTGAGGTTTAGGCCAGCCTGGCTACAAAGTGAATTCCAGGACAACCAAGGCTACACAGAAAAACCCTGTCTCAAAACAAAAACAAAACAAAAAATAAATAAGCAAAAAACAAAAGAAAAAACCAAACCAAACCAAAAAAACCCTGTTTTTGAAACAATGATGTATAATTGCCTTCAGCAGAAAGACAATTAGTTGAGGAAATGTTTTTAAGTTATTTCCAAAATGGATTATAGTTTTATTTAGTAAGTCTCATATTTTATGAACCAAGGAGACTTAAGGGTGGGCTGGATGTGATGGTCCATATCTTTAAGTCTCAGTTCAAGACCAAATTGGAGGCTGATGGTATAAAGTAGCCTATAAACTAGACTGCGTATTCTGACCTCCCGTGCACTGTTGTATGTATGTATGTATCTTAATGTAACATGCAGGTAGTTGAAGACTTATATGACATTGACCTTTGGCATACCTCAGAATACACTAGAGGAAAATCAATCAAGGTCTTCATAGCATTTGATTGGTGCTAATTCTCTGTGGCCTGTAAGTGACTAGGCTTTAGTGGAAACACATACACGCTGACTCAGACTGATTTCAACTGTAAAGTGGCAAATACACTGTACATTTAGTTACACACAAGACACAACTTAAGACAGAAATCCTAGAAATAATGAACACAGTGACCTCTAGTGGTAAAACTAGCAATCCTTAAAAGGGGGAGTTAAATGAAGGATTCTATTCTATTTAAAAATTCTAAAGATCATGCTGCATTTTCCTTGACTCAGTAGGATTTATTCTCCTCTTAAAATGAAGAGGATTGCGGAGAGGAATAGCTGGACCAAAAAATGTTCATCTAATTTTCTCCTTGAAAATTTCCCTCTAAATCTATGATTTTCCTAACACAATGGCTGACAGGAGAGCCATGGGGAGGTGGGGGGGCAGGAGCAGTGCCTGCGACTGTGCTGTGATGGGACCGCGTGGGAGGACCGCACATGACACTTACTAACAAGGGACATTCATGCCTGGCTTCCTTACTCTGGGTTAAACCAGTACAATACACAAGTGTTTTTCAAACTTAGTGACCATAGGTAATTAATTTGTAAAACAGAATGCTGAATTCCTAAAGTTTTAAGTGCCAGAGGCCAAGTCTAGTGCTAGGTAAGTATTGTACACATTAGGTTATGGCCGGGCCCTTTGAACTCCTAATTGTTTACTTAGTATCTGTGAAATTATCAATCCATAAGGTTCTTTTTAAATGATGTTACTTCTGATCCTTCTGCCTCTGCCTCCCAAATTCTGGGATTACAAATTATATACCACCAGGTCCAGATGCTCCTGCTGGGGATTGAACCCAGGACTTAAGAGTGTTGGGCAGGCATTTCACCAACTAAGCTACACTCCTACTCTAAATGAACTTTCCAGTGGGAATATTTTGTTTTTTATCGAGGAGGATAACGGCCTACTCAAGCTCGCTAAGAATGTAGTTCCACTTCACAGGAAGAAAACAGCTACTTGGAGGAAAATAAAAATATTAAAGCTCAGGCCCAGTCCCTTGCCAATTCTTCAAAAGATGGGCAAAATACCCAAAAGTCTACTTTGAGGGAGGTGTGCATATTTTAGCCTATGACAGAAAGATGACGTTACAAACATGCAACTGTTCAAATACTTCAATCTAATTCTTTTACCAGTAAAAATTAATTCATCGTGCAGACAACTTTTCTCTTGCTTGAGCCGAATAATCTCTTCTCGTTGTTCGTTGTTTTCTGTTGTCTTCTCATTTAGATCCTCTTCACAGACAGAAGGAAGAAAAAAATCCTCAAGTAAATACCAGCCTCCTAGGAAACACAGACACTACACAAAAAATCCATATCCTCAGCAGCTTCTGAGGACTCTGTTGGGTCTACAGTCAATACAGCCTGGGCCATTCACTGTTTCTGGCCTGGCTTTTCTTGCTATAACTCTTTAAAAATAAAAACTCCTTGTATCATTTCTTGGTAAGGAGCCCTCCCTGCTGTACTCAGGATGAACCCCAAATTCCTTACTGTAAACAGCAAGGCCCACAGTGATATCACCCTCCCTGCTCCCTACCACTTACCCCCCTTTTTCTCTCAGTGCCTTGACTGCCTCTGGGATAAAGAAGAAATAATTTGGGTTTTGTTCTCCATTCTTGGTGAAGAGCTTCTGCATCTCTTGGAATTCAGAATTCACTTTGGAGAGGACCTAGCTCTGCACATGGAGCCACTTCCATCTGCAACTTGAGTTTCCAAAGAAACAGCAAAGTGCTTCCCTGAGCTTCCTGAGTCTTTCAGCAATGACAGAGGCTGCTCAGTTGGTCAGTGAGAAGTGTGTGAGGTGCCCATGGATTTGGGACTGGTGTCTTAATGGGAATAATCTCGTGGGATCTGTCACTAACTCCAGGTACACAGATCGCATTACAAGCATCAAACTGAATTGTCTGTGTGCCCAACTCAGAAAGGAAAAAGAGAGTTCCTTTTTCCAAGAAGGAAACAAACAAACCCAGGATGTCCCCACTTAAAACCATTCTAGGCCTTCTGCTTGTTCTCCCTGTTTTCTGCCTAGAAGGTTCTCGGTCGGGTTCTGGCTTGTTCTGTCTACAGTACAGTTAGAGCTCAAATGCCAACTCTTCAAATTTACTTCCTCAGTCAACCTGGACTGAACAAGTTTCTCTCCCTTGCTCTCTGTTCTACATCCCATTACTCTACTTTAAAAATGTTTTAAATAAGGCTGGAAGGGTGGCTCAGCAGTTAGAACTGACTGCTCTTCCAGAGGTCCTGAGTTCAATTCCCAGCAACCGCATGGTGGCTCACAACCATCTGTAATGGGAACTGATGCCCTCTTCTGGGGTGTCTGAAGATGGCATACATAACATAAATATATCTTTAAAAAACAAAATAAATAAATAATGGGTTAATCAAGTACTCGTAATACATAAGTATTGACACAACAGACTTATACTTGAACATCTTACTTGGCCCGCGCACATACTCAATAAATACTGACGAACCACAGTGTTCAACCTACTGTTGGTGCTGTGCTGACCCAAAGACAGAGAGACACAATCTTTCCCCACTACTGTCATGAGGCTTATGAAATGATGGCTTTAGCGGATGTTATAAATGGAGACATTGGTGAAGTCATGGTAAGCCCAAGACTGTAAAAATGCTGCATTGTTTACATTAAATTGGTCAAGATAAAAATTTCAGACTTGGGGGTAGGGTTGAGACAGGGTCACATATAGCCTAGGCTGGGCTTTGAAATCTCTGTGAAATGGAGGATGACTTTGAATTAATGATCCTCTTGTGTATGTTGTAAGTGCTGGTACCTATGCCTGGCTCGGTCTCAGAACCTCTTAGTTAAAACGGCTTAGTTTGAGAAGAGACGGCAGTCCCCTCCACACTCTGCTCAGGCCTGACTATGTCCAGGAGGACCAAGCTACCATCTCATGAAGCGTTCTACCCTGGATAGGGGTGAGAGTAACTTCCTCAAGATGTGGCTCTGTTGTAGCTCCTCAGAGAGCTTATTAAATAGCTTGTCCTCTAACCTAACCCAGTCACCATTTATAAAATAGGTGCAGATGTGAGGCTAAAACAATAGCTCCTCTGGCCCACAGTCAACCTGCCCTGGGAGATGGCCAGAGAGGCCTCTCTCTAGGTCCTCATAGATAAATGTAAATTGACACTATCACAGATATTCTCATTCAAACACCACACACACACACACACACACACACACACACACACACACACACACACACACAGCCAAGTATCCTTCACTAGAAAACACCAAGAATCAGAAAAAAGTGAATCACAGAAATACCTAGAGTAAAACAAGAAAATCACCCAAGAAGCATCTGCAAAATTCTAAAAACCACTCAGGGAGTCTACACTGGAGGTGACCGCTCATCTTCCCGATACAGTTTTATATACTTCACCCCAAAGAGCTGAACAGTCCACACTGACTGACTTTGGGTTTTGCCTTGTGACTTGCTTATAAGGCAGAGTGACACTGTGGCAGATCCAGGCCTAAACCTTAAAAATTTTTAAATATTTCTGTTCTTTTTAAAATTTCAGCCCTCATTGAGGAAAGAGATGGTCTGGTTAGTCCATGGGTGAGGAGAAGAAACGCTTGAAAAAGAACTGGTCTGATGAGAAGCCTGGCAGGTCTAGGCTAAAACAACCGACTTATCTGGACCGACTGACTCCGGTGGCTGCTGTTGTTCATTACACAGCACGTATTGATAAGAGCTGTCTGACACAGACACGTGGACTGAAGTAGGGTTCCATTAAAATATGATCCAGGGTTAGAGATTTTTTAAGTGTAAGGCCCCAGGTTCAGCCCTCAGCTCGAAAATTTAAAAAGATGCAGTCTAACCACAATTTTGTTATCTTATATCACAAAATGTGTGGCATTAATTCAATATAGATGAAACAGACATTACATGTTAGGACCTATAGGCAGGAATAAACCCCTCTCAAGTATAAAACTAAAGGAACTCCGATGAAGAAGTAAATCCCAGAGACAATGTACTATTATCTTAAATTGTCATTTCCTTACCTTTCAGTTTATTGACTTCAATCCTAAGTGCCTTCAGTTTTTGCTTATAATCTTGCTTTTCTTTCACAACACAAGTCTCTGCCATCTTAGCATCACGTAAAGCATGCTCTAACAATTTAAATTTACCAGAACAGTCTGAAATGTGATTGACTGCCTCAATAATATCTTTGTCCTAAAAACCAAGAGGAAAACAGTTAGGCCATATTTTAAGTTCCAACTAATCAGTAAGGTCATTCTTACCTAGACTGCACTGTGTAGTGAGTTCATTTCTTAACGTCTTTCAGGTTAACTCAGGTGCTGTAACTCTGTGCTGGCACCAAGTGACAAAGGAGTCAGCAGACACAGAGAGAAATTCTTACCTGACCATGACACTGAAACAGCCATTTCAGTTTAGTTGTCTGGCTTATGAACCTATGTGCTGTCATGACACCTTACTTTCTCTTGAAAAGTTGAAAATCAGATACTTTTTTTTTTTAGGCAGGCTCTTGTTTACATAGCCCTGAATATCCCGGGACTTGCTATAAAGACTGGGCTAGCCTCAAATTCACAGACCCACCTGCCTCTGCTTTCTAGTGCTGAGATTAAAGGCGTGCACCACCACATCCAGCAAGAGTCAGACAATTTGATGGCCAGGCTCCATTGTTCAGCAAGTGAGTTGGCAGCTCTTAGATGGGAATATTATTCCCTGGATCCATATTTCCTACCTACTCTCAGTGTGTTAGGAGGAGAGATACTCTTAGGACCCCATTCAACCAACATGCTGTGTTAAAAGCCTTTGTGGCTGAAGCTGCTTGAAATGATAAAAAGGGCATCTCCTGGCTGAAAAGCAATTCTAACCATATTAGACATAACAGGAAGTGGCTGTGGAGGAAGCTTAGTGGAGAGCACTTGCCTAGCACGTGTGAGTCCTCAGGGACACTTGCCCACATACCAGGAGTAACAAGCGCACCTCCCTGAGCACACCCAATCACTATACTACAGCAGCACCAAACATGCATTTTGAGGAAAAAACAAAAAACAAAAACCTTACAAACTCAGTGGGCTTATGGGGGGTTGGGCAAACCACCTAGTAGCCACTGGAAGACTGGGCAATGATAGCACACATCTGGAATCTCAGCATTCTGGAGGCTGAGGGCATCAATGAGTCCTAGGCTGGCCTGGACTACATTACAAGTTTCAGGCCAGCAGACAAAATAAAACAAAATCAAAACCAGTGGAGGGGCTAAGGATGTACCTCAGTGGTAGAGTGCTTACCTAGCATGCAAAAGGCCCTGCGTTCAGCCCCCAGCACCATAAATAAGCAAATTTGTTTTATTAAACAAAACAATAACCCAAACAACAAAAGTTCATGACTAGACCAGTTTAAAAATAATAGACAGTTAAGCCAATTACAAGAGATAATTTCTTCAATCCATGTCAGCCTTAAATGAGGAGCTTAGGAGTCCTTACTGTCTTTCTAAGTATGTCCTGAAAGCATGTGCTTCTAGCAGTGATCATTTTCCTCAAAACAGAACTCTGACTATGGGAGTTCCGCACCTTTATGAACGCACTGTCCTAACACGGAGGAAGTGTCTTCATTAGTCCCCAAGCTCTGCCAGTGCTATGGTGGCAACTATTTTAACTACAGCTAAGTCTACAAATTTTAGCATTTTCTCTTTAGTTTTCAGAAAGCTTGCTTATGACCACATGTCCCAGTGTTAATGTCAGGAAGTCAGTGGCATACATCTGCAAATGTCCCACCTACACCAACATCTCCCCTGCATAGCAGCTGCCAAAGGCACACGAGGCAGAGGAGATCTCTCCCTCTCCCTCTCTTTCTCTATTTCTCTCTCTCTCTCTCTCTCTCTCTCTCTCTCTCTCTCTCTCTCTCTCTCTCAGGAGTCCATGCTTCACACTCTATCAGTGTTTGACAGCCTCCAATTTTCCTCTTTTTTTTGTTTTTGTTTTTCAAGACAGAGTTTCTCTGTGTAGCCCTGGATATTCTGGAACTCCATCTGTAGACCAGGCTGGCCTCGAACTCACAGACATCTGCCTGCCTCTGCCTCCAGAGTGCTGGTATTAAAGGCGTGCGCCACCACTATCCAGCTTCCTCCTGCTTCAATAAAAGGCTAGCAAGCATCTAATGGTCAGTATCTTCAGAAGAACTACCGCAGATGCCTGGGAAAGAAAGCGATTCACTGAAACAAAGTCCAGAGGCTTTGGGAACACTGTGTAAGGCTGTTCCTTTCCTCTCTGAAAGCAGAAGGTGACGTGAGCAACACCGGCAGCTCTGTTTCTGGCTGCTAAGCACTCGGGGAAGGATGGAGAGTGCGGGTGAGCTCCGCGAGCTGCAGGGCTCTGAGGTGGGTGTGTAGCATTTCAATTACCTTCAGCTTTATCATGGTAGTGAGAGCCTGCTCTCTAGCTTGCAATTGTCCTACCTGAGCAGAAAGGTCCACTAACGTGCTGCTGAGATTTTCATTTCTAGCCTACAAGAGAACAACACAGAAAACACTGACTGACTCTGTTAACACTTCCATTGTGCTACCAACCACATTCAACACTCATTTCTCTGTCTGTTTGTTTGTTTTTTAATTTAACATTTTTCAGGAACAATGTGGGTGAAGTAACAATCATCAAAAAGGAATGCAAATACCTATTCCTCTATTAGCTCTAGCTTCCTTTCAATACTTAGCAGTTGTTCTAATGTGTACTGATTTATATATATTTATATACATATTTAGAAACATTTATTTTTAAGTAAAATCATTTTGTTTTAATTAATACACAAATAAAACGTCACAAGCTTCCTTAAAGAGGAAGACACTCATTTCCAGACAGGGTTTGTCTGTACAGTCCTGGCTGCTCCGGAACTCACTCTGTAGACCAGGCTGGCTTCTAATTCACAGAGATCTGACTGCCTCTGCCTCCCAGGTGCTGATGTTAGTTAGATGTGTGCAGTATCACACCGCCTGCACATCTTTTTTAACATCTAGGCTAAAAATCTTTACACTGGGTTTGGCTCAAGATGCTAATATACATTTATCCAAATCCTATAGAAAGTCAAACACAAAAAGTGAGCCATTACATAAACTGGACTTGGTGATAAGGATGAGTGAGTCCACATACATCCACCAGCTACAATGAATAGACCACCATGATGCCGTGCCTCAGAAGTGGGAGAGGCCGTGTGTGTGGACACTGCAGACATGGGAACTCTGAACTCTCCACTCAATTTTGCTGTGACCCTAAAACTGCTCTAAAATATAAAGCTTAGCTGAGCAGAGTGGCACACACTGTAACTATCACATTCAGGAGGCTAAGGCTGAAGGATTAAAAATTTTGAGAACAGTCTAGGCTACATATCTATAGGAAGGAAGGAAGGAAGGAAGGAAGGAAGGAAGGAAGGAAGGAAGGAAGGAAGGAAGGAAGGAAGGAAGGAAGGAGGAGGGGGAGGGAGGGAGGAAGGAAGGAAGGAAGGAAGGAAGAAAGGAAGAAAGGAAGGGGAGGAAGGAAGGAAGGAAGGAAGGAAGGAAGGAAGGAAGGAAGGAAGGAAGGAAGAGGAGGAAGGAAGGAAGGAAACCCAATTTTGCCAATTTTACCCCAGCTGTGTTCCTAGCTTTGGTACAGGAGTGTTTATCATATCAGACAAGACCTTAGGTTAATCTCAGTACTTCAGAGGCTGAGACTGGAGGACTGCAGCTTCAGCACTAGCTAGGGGAGACTTAGGGAGACATGTTTCTAATTAAAAATTAAAAAAAAAAAAAGTTCTGGGAATGTAAAGCATTGCATCTTCAAGGCCCTAGGTTTAATCTCCAGAGGAAAGGAAGAGGGCAAGGAAGGGACACAGGACCAGGGGAGGGATGAGACAGGTGAAGGCAAGTGGAGGGGAGGGACTCAGAATCTAGAAAGCCATCTTTGAAGCTACCAAAACTTGAAGGTTCTTATTTCAGACTTGGAGAAAGTTTTCTGAAGTAACCCACAGTTGTTAAAATGGATAGTGCTTCTAAAGCAAACAGCAAAACCCTTTATGCTTATGGACTGTGATGAACTCCATCCCAGCACACAACAGTGCTGGGCAGAAAGCAGGGAGAACACAGAACTAAGACGGACAGAACACACAAACCTCACGCTTCCACACACACAGACAGAACACACAAACCTCACGCTTCCACACACACACATCTGCTTTTAATGGTGACATTTAAAGTTAATTTTTCTCTAACTGAAACCCAGAATTCGGACTAATAAAGTTCATTAAAAATTAAAACCAACCTCAAGGTCTTCGGAGAGGAGGGCAGAATGTGTAGCCTTTTGAGCCATTTCCTGAAGCTGATGCTGAGTCTTCTGAAGAGCTGTCTGACATTCTGTTTGATTGGATTCAAGGGTTTTGACCTTCTTCATGAGGGACTTGATTATGTCAGTTCTTTTATGCAGCTCACCTGAGGGAAATTTCAGTCACTGTGTCTATACTGAGACGTAATAAGCAGCATTTTCAAAATCAGTTATTATGAAATAAAGGTTGAACGTTTTTAAAACATTTTACTGTGAAATGTATAATAATATATATATATATATATATATATATATATATATATATTCTAGTATACACACACACACACACACACACACACACACACACACGGGCACACACACACGGGCACCAACCAGAAGTCACCTTCCTAAACATAATTTCTGTTAATTTCCACTTTCCAAGCCACTGCCCGGATCTTCGAATAGTCACTTCCTCACTGCCCACCTACTCCCCATGCTAAGGACGGTAGGCCAAGCACCTGCCCACCACTCCAGGCCAACATCCTGCTTTTTACTATTGTAGTATTGTTATACCTATCTCCACACCCACCCCCAAAGTGTAATCTGACCATATACAAACGCAATTATACTTAGGAGTTGGTCTCTTCACTTATGAGATCCTGAGAGCCACCAAAGTTGTAACCTGTGTTTATCACGAACGCTGCTACATGATTCTCTATTAAGTTATAACAGCTGCATGTACACATCTGCTCTGCTTTGGTGATTATCTAGTTGTGCCCACTTTGCAGCTGTTAAATAGTGCTGCTCTGAATCTCCTCTTACGTGTATCTTGGGGCATTTCTGCTTTGCTGCTCAAAATGTAGTCCTTAAACCTGCAGCACTAGTATCATTGGGGACACTGCTAGAAATGCACAGGCCTAATCCAGGCATGGCAGTGAATATCTCTCCCAGCACTAGGTTGGTGAAAACAGTAAGATTAGGGGTTCAAGATCATTCTTTGCTACAAAGAAAGTCCAAAACCAGCCTAAACAAGAGAATACTCTGTCACAAAATTTAAAAATAAATAAAAGACAAAGTGCTGAAGAGATGGTTCAGTAGTTAAGAACTTATTCTGCTCTTACTGAGGACTCAAGTTTGATTCCTAGTACCTGCACTCTGTGGTTCACAACTGCCTTTAACTCCAACTCTAGAGGTTCAGACTCTGTCACCAGGATCTCGGGTGTCAGTACTTACCCACGTGCACACATCCACACACCTCACATAGTAACAATACAGGCTGGAGAGGTGGCTCAGTGGATAAGAGCACTTGTTCCTTTTGCAGACCTAGACTGGTTCCGAATATTTACATGGCAGCTCACAATTCCCTGCATTTGCAGTTCCAGGTGATCCAATACCCTCTCTTGGCCTCTGAGGGCACTGGGCACATATATGGTACACACACATACATCCAGGCAAAGCACTCACACATATAAAATAAAAATACTAAAGGCCAGCCCAGTCTACAAAGCCCAGGACAGCCAGGGCTACACAGAGAAATCTTGTCTCAAGGAGAAAAAAAAAAGAGGCTAGAGAGATGCTTCAGTGATTAACAGCATTGGCCGCTCTACCTGAGAACCCAAGTTCAAGTCCCATTAGCCACATGGTGGTTTTCAACCGTAACTCCAGTCCCAGGGGATCCAGTCCCCTCTTCTGGCATCTGAACATGTTGCATGCATGCAGTATATAGACAAATATGAAGGCAAAAACTCCCACATACATAAAATTAGAAAAAAATGATTTGTTCTGTTTTGTTTTTAAATTAAAAAGGCAGTGGTGATGTACGCCTTTAATCCACTCAGGATGCAAAGGCAGGCAGATCTCTGTAAGTTCCAGGACAATCTGGTCTACAGAGTGAGTTCTAAGACAGCCAGGGCTACACAGTAAAACTCTGTCTGGAAAAACCAAACCAAACAAACAAATAAAATAGCCAAGTAACAAAACAAAAACAAAGAATGCAGACTCTTAATCCTAAATCTATTATATCAGAAGTTACCTAAGTAAGCTTATAGCTGGGGCAGCACTGGGGGGTCCTAGGGATGGAGTCCAGAACCTCAAAGATGTTACACATGCTTCCCCGGTGAATTGTATCCTCCAGCCCACAATTTTCATTTAGTAAATTCTCTCGGCACCTGAAGTGAAAATTCCTGGAGGTGGAATGGCTAGACCTGGTGAGAACATCTTCTAACCCTTAGGCCCTTTCTTACAGGATACGTCTGTCTTCAACGCTACTAGGTACTGTAAAGTAATTTCCCAAAGTCGTTGTGGCAAGCTACTCCAGTAGCATGATTCTTCCTGGGGCTATCTTTCTATACAGTGCTCACAAGGCCTGAGCCGCCATGGCATCCAAGGTCAGATACCAACAGGCAGAATGGTAGAGCTGGCTCCCTTTATCAACACCTGATACCTTCTGCCAGTCTAGCAAAAATAAAATGATCTACCATTATGGTTTAATTTTTGTTTCCCCAATGACTAATGAGAATCTACTTATATATTTATTGGTCATTAAATCTTCCTCTTTCCATGAAAAATTTATTAAATGTTTCTCTTGGATGTGGTAGAGAAGATTAACAAAGTCCTCTGAATGCTAGGCAAGCAACTCCACTAATATACATACCTGAGGCCAAATCTTGCTTACTTCAAAAACTAGATACTAGTGGCTATCTACAATTTGTGTTATTTAAGAAGTATCTTTACACTACTTTTTTTTTTTTTAAAGACAGGGTCTCAGCCAGGTATGGTGCACGACTTTAATCTCAGCACTCTGGAAGCAGAGGCAGATGGATCTCTGAGTCCAAGGCCAGCCTGGTCTACAAATAAGAGTTCCAGGACAGCCAGGTTAGTTATGCCTAGAAACCCTGTCTCAAAAAAACAAAAGCCAAAAACGAAAAAGAAAAAAAAAAAAAAAAAGACAGGGTCTCACTATGCATCCCTGGCTATCCTGGAACTCATCTGGCCTCAAACTCACACAGATCCATCTGCCTCTACCTCCCCAGTGCTGGAACTAAAGATGTGTGCCACCATACCTGGCTGTTTATACAACTTTTAAAAAACTTAAATCACATTTATTGTTTGTACATGTGCTTGTTTGTGCACAGACATCACAGTGCACATGGAGGTCAGGGAACAACTTGTGAGAGCTGGTTCTCTCCTTCTACCATGAGGCTCTTGGGGACCGAACTAAGGTCCTCAGACCTGGCAGCAAGTGCCTTTACCCACTAAGCCACCTCATAGACCCTATTTATATTACATTCAATAAGCAATCTTTCCTTTTTATTTTGTTTTATCTTACTTTATTTGGAAATTTTGAGACAAGGTCTTATGAACCCCAGGCTGGCTTCAATTTACTGTACAGCCAAGGGTGACCTTGAACTTCTGGTCGTCTGACCTCTCCTGAACAGGCTAGTTTTATATGGTGCTGGGATAGAACCCAGTGCCTCATTCATGCTAAGCAAGCACTCTACCGACTGAGCTACATTCTAAGCACTATTTTACATTTTCTGACATTGTATTTAGGGGATGGAGGATGGCTCAGGAGTTAAAAGCATTGCTGCTCTTCTAGAGGCCCAGTTCCCAGCACAATGGTTCATAAGCATTTGTAACTCCAATCCCAGGGAATCCATCACTCTTTTCTGGCCTCCTCTGTCACTGTGGTGCACAGTTATACATTCATTCATATATATAGAAAATAGTTTTTAAAAATTAGTTCTTTTTTCATGATATATTCATGAGGCCATATGTGTGCCAAGGCTTGTGTGTTATAAAAATCAACAGATAACTTTCGGGAGTCAACTCCCTCTCCCCACTCTGTAGGTCCAGGGACTGGACTCAGGCTGTTAGGATCAGCAGCAAGCACCTTCCCATGCTGAGACGCCATGCCACCGCCCCTGTTTTAAAACATGATCATGGTGACTCAGAGCTTTGAGCATTCCCTACCACTTAACTTACACCCACAGCTGTTACTCCAAGTTAACATTGTGTTTAACTGTAGCTCTGGCCAGCACTTACTAGATTTGAGTACTCTGCCTGTCTTGTGTCTGTACATTCAGGGTAACTATTTATAAAGTCCTTCCATCTTCAACAGAACAGAACTCCATGACATCAGGAGCCATATTCTTTATCTCTTCCTTATGTGCTTTCTTATGAGCCCTCTTTAAAAAAAAAAAAAAAAAAAAAAAAAAGATTTACTTATTTTAGGAGTACACTGTAGCTGTCTGTCTTCAGACACCCCAGAAGAGGGCATCGGATCCCATTACAGATGGTTGTGAGCCACCATGTGGTTGCTGGGAATTGAACTCAGGACCTCAGGAAGAGCAGTCAGTGCTCTTAACCACCGAGCCATCCTCCAGCCCCCATGAGCCCTCTCAATGTGTCAACACACAGGCATCTGTGCACAGAGCTGCACGTGTTTCTGACCTTCTAATTTGCTGCAGCGTTCCTCCAAAGTCAGCACTTTCTGCCGATCCTCCTCCCATGAAAGAAGTTGCCTCTGGTGCACTGCGACCATGTCATTGAGCTCTTTGTCTCGGTCTTTCAGTTCCCCAATGAGCAACTGAAGCTCCTTCCGCTGTTTCTCAATAGTGGAATTCTCAGCTTCTGATCCAATGTTCTAAACATGGAGGGTAGTTTTGAATCAAGGTAGACCACACATCAGCCACAATATACTTTCCAAACAATTATACTCCTTTTGTGGCCATCTCTGAATTGTAAAATTGAGTGTTATCCTCTTTTAAGAATAATATATCAAGTTACATCTGTTTAAAACAAGTTCAAGCCTGTCGTACAATCAGCCTCTGCCATCTTCATCATCCAATACACAATTCTTACAGAGCAAGCCCACTTCCAAAGCCCCTGGCTAGCCCCAGCACACTCACCGTCGGCTTTACCTGCCCTCTGCTGCCAACCTTCCTGTCCTCTGCCTGCGTGTGTACCCCAGCACATGCACGCACACATGCACACACTGCTCACACGCACATACCTCCTGCAGCGTGTGCGTGTGCGTGCGTGCGTGTGTGTGCGTGAGTCAGAGGTGTGCTGGAGTTCAAACCTGGAGCATTAATGAGCATGTGATCTAACTACTGAGTTGTATTCCCAATCCTTGGGCTAGAAATTTTGGAGTAATCAAGAAAAGGTAAACATGAATTAATTGTTTTTAACAATGTTATAGTCAATTCTTATCAAAGAATGGGAATTTTAATCTGTAAGAAAAGAACTAAGCTAGATGTGGTATAACTCTTTAGTCCCAGTGTTAGCACTCTGTCTAAACTCAACCCCACAGTTGCCTGGCAACAGCCAGGTAGGCCTGACCCACTATAAAAGGGGCTGCTTGCCCCTCCTCTCTTTCTTACCTCTCTTGCTTCTCTCTTGCCCTCCTGCTTCCCCCCTCATTCCCTTCCCCCCTCTCTCCACGTGGTCATGGCCGGCCTCTACTTCTCTACTCTCTCCCTCTCTCTGCCTTTCTCTGCCTCTACTACCTTCTTAGCTCCCCTCCCCATGCCCTGAATAAACTCTATTCTATACTATACAGTGGTGTGGCTGGTCCCTCAGGGGGAAGGGATGCCTTGGCATGGGCCCCCTGAGGTACCCTTGTCCCCCACACCTCACCACACCCCCATAAAACATATTCTTATATCTCTTTATCTTTTTATAAACACATTACCCAGCACTCCAGAGGTGGAGGTAGGTGGATCTCTATTAGTTCAAGGCCAATTTAGTCTATACATCATGTTCCAAGCCAGCCAAAACTACAGTTAGACATTATAGTAGCAACAACAACCAAAATATAAACAAACAAATTAAGTTCTAAACATTAACACATACATTACTGAAATACATTCACTCTATCAAGGGCAATTTAGTTTTTGGCTTTTTTAAAAAAAGATTTATTTATTTATTTATTATGTATACATGTATACCAGCAGGCCAGAAGATGGCACCAGATCGTACAGATGGTTGTGAGCTACCATGTGGTTGCTGGGAATTGAACTAAGGACTTCTGGAAAAGCAGTGCTCTTAACCTCTGAGGCATCTCTCCAGCACAGAAATTTAATATTGTTGCTTGCCATATTCAACATACATAATTAAAAACAAGGGCAAAGAGGACACAGGTTTGATTCTTAGTACCCACATAGCAGCTCAAAACTGTTTGTAACTCTAGTTCCAGGGGATCTGATGCCCTCTTTTGGCCTCCTTGAGCACCAGGCACACACATGGTGTACAGACATACATGCAGGCAAAACACCCACACACGGAAAAAATAAATTTTAAAAACGGTGGATGGTCCGGTAGACAAAAGTGCTTGCCTTACAGCCTGGCAACATGAGGTCAATGCCCAGAGCCCAGGTAAAAGCCGGAGGGAAAGAACTCAGCAACCCCACAAAGCTATCCCGTCTTCACCCAGGTAAAAGCCGGAGGGAAAGAACTCAGCAACCCCACAAAGCCATCCCGTCTTCCACTGCACACTCTGCGCTACATTCACATACATACGTGTCATATGCACACACATAATTTAAAAAAAAAAATAGGCCAGACATGGTGGTGCTTATCAAGACAGAAACTACCTATAATCTTTCTTGGTTATTACTATCACTTTGTTGTTGTTGTTGTTCATAGTGTTTCTCTGTATATAGCCCTCGCTGTCATAGAACTTGTTCTGTTGACCAAGCTGGCCTTGAACTCGAGAGATGTGCCTGCCTTTGTCTCCCAAGGGTTGGGATTAAAGGCGTGTGCCACCAGCACCTGGCTGTAACCAACCATTTTAAAGACCAGCGTATGCCAGCTCCTCCGATCAACCTGAATCTGGAGTTGGCCACTTACTCACGTTACTTGGCATCTCTCACCCTTAGTTTCTTTACCTGTAAAATGGTAACAGAAGTACTCTACAAATGCTCTATCACTAAGCAATATCTACGGTAGCTTTTACTTAGTCTTACTTTTGTGTATGGGTGTCTTACTGCACGTACATCCAGGGATCACTTGCATGCGCCTGTGGAGGTCAGAAGCTGCTATCAGAGCTGCTGACATGTGTGAGTCACCATATGGGAATCAAATCTAGGTCTTTTGGGAGAGCAACCAGTTCTCTTAACCAACTACTGATGCATCTCTCTAGCCTCCACAGCCTTTTTAAAAAATACCTTTTGAGGTGTAGTCTCACTAAATTGCCTTGCCCTTGGGCTCACTCTGAGGCCTTGAAATTTCCAGCCTCCATCGCTGGGATTACAGACCTATGGTAATCACTCAACATTAGCTGCTAGTAGTAGTAGTAGTAGTAATAGTATTTACAATTAGACAGGGCCTTGCTATGCAGCCCTGTCAGTTCTGCAAGCTGGCCTTGAACTCACAGAAATCAATGTCTTTACTTCCCAAGTACCTTCTGAGATTAAAGGCCTGCACCACCACACCTAGCTTAATTCATGTGTATGTATGCAGATAAGAGAACTTTCAGGAGTGGGTTTCCCTCCTACTATATGGACTCCAGGGACAGAAAGAACACAAATCAAGCCAGCTTCATGAACCCACTGAGCCAACTCACTGGCCTAATATTAGTGGCTACTATTAAGTTCTACTATAAACCATATGGTACAGAATTATGTTTTGTTTTTGTGTACGAAAGGTGGGGATTGAACTTGCTTCATGAATGCTAGACAACTCTACCACTAAGCTAAGCCTAGCCCCAACTTAAAAGACAATATTTAAAGTTGGGATATGAAGGCTCGCACCGATATTCTCAGAACTCAGGAGGCGGGGCAGGAGGGGGTGAGAGTGATGCCCGCATGGTCTACACAGGGCGTGGAGGGCAGTTCGGTTCATAGGACAGTCATGCCTATGATGACAGCATTTTGAAAAAGATTTATAAATAATGACTTACTAGTACCTAAATACACACACAAAAGAACTTGGAATTCCAAGTCACAATACCTGAATTCCAGTCTATAGGAATGGCAGCAGGGGGCATGGAGCTCAGAGGAGGTAACCAGGCAATAAACCTAGCATACAAAAAGCATTCATGTCAGCCTACACTGATACATATATGCAAACCTTGGGCAAATTCACATTCAAGACTGTCAAAGGGAAGTAAGAAGTCAGTCCACTCGCTAGGCTACTGTTACATAGACGAGGGAGGGCAACGTCCCTGCCAACGTTCAACAGCAATGCCCTGGTGCTCGCGCCTCCTTGCTGGGTCCCAGCTAGGATCCGGGTTTTGTTGGGCTGAGGAAACAGCCTCTCCGCTCCCTCTCCGCACCGTTTCCGGGGTAGCGGCGCTCACCTGGCGCCGGTATAAGGTCGAAGGGTTCATGGATGATACCTCCGCCCCCAGAGAGAGTTGGTGCCAGCAGCGGGTCACCTCAGAAACGCCATAGGTGCATGGCCAGAGCAAGGAGGGCAAGGGTACAGCCCAGGAGGCCAGGCCCTCAAAGCTACGCATGCGCACCCAAACCGCCCAGCGCAGGAGGGACGCTCCGAGTCTCGCGAGACTTGCGCGGCGACACCCCATCCCCCACCCGCCCACCTCCCTCACGGCTCGAGGACGCGAACCTACATTCCCACCCTGGAAGGCCTCGGCGCAGCCAAGGTCCCCGGAGCGACACAGCGGGAAAGGCGAAGTGAATTAAAAGCCGTCTATAGGATCCCAGTGACCCTGGTTCCCTAGGTTTCTGGTTTCCCTTAACTCAACTAGAGGGTCTGCTGTTTGCCTCCCTGTGGATAGTCCGAAGAACCGGGCTGGGCTCTCAGTACTGCTCTAAACCACGATCACAGGAAACAGAAGGGTCTCCCAGTCAATCAATCATCTATCTGCTCTTAATAGTGATGAGAACCGTGACCGTCTATTACCACATTTACCACATTACTGCTGGATCCCGCGGCTGCGGTGGAAAGACGGACACCTAGGGGGACTCCGGGTCTCATTATTTCCATGTTTGTGCATTCCTGCACGTGTGCTCAGTTGAGAGGGCAACTTCGCGTCTCCCTCCCGAAGGCCTTCCACCACCTGAGGCAGGTCCAGCACTTCTGCCAGATGGGCTGTCCAGCCATCCTCCTGCCTGGCTCTCAGCTCTAGGATTACAAATGCAGCCGACGGACTTTTGTTTTATGGCTGTTAGGGGTCAGAGGAGGGCAAGAAGAATGGCCCTGGACCCCAAGAGCAATTTCCACCCAGGCCTGACCACATCAGTTATCCTAGGAATCCATAGTGGAAGGAGAGATTTCAAAGTTTTCTCTCTCTGCACACAAACACACACCCACACCAAACTAATAAATGAGTAAACTTAAAATTATGTGTGTGCTAGGGATCAAATCCCTGTCGTCATGAAGCAAACACTTTACCACATACGTACACACCTAATAAAATGTAACGAATTAAAAAGCAAAAAATAAAAACTATCCACACCTTTAATCCTAGCACTTGGGAGTCAGAGTTCTAGTTCAAGGCCAGCCTGGTCTACAGATCAAGTTCCAAGACAGTCAGAGACACACTGAGAAACCCTGCCTCAAAAAACAAAACAAAACAAAAACCAAACCGAACAAAACTAGATTGTGACAATTAGATAATTAGAGTCAATTCTTTAACTATGGGGTATGTTAACCATCAAGTGAAAAGGGAAAGCCACATTGTAAGGACAATTTTAACCCTTCATTTTCTGGCAGTAGTATCTGTTGATAAGGGTAAGGATTGAAAATACCTTTTTCAAGAACTGTTTCTGGACTGGAGAGATGGGCTCAGTGGTTAACAGTGCTTGCTCCCCTAGCAGAGGGCCCAAGTTCCATTCCCAGCATGCAAATGGGCAGCTCACAGCCACCTTTAGCTCCAGCTCCAGAGGCTCCTACAGATCTAGCTTCTGCAGGCATCGTACCCAAAGGGGCATAGTCTGTGGACATGGACGTGTCTTTTCCATGAACACCTAGGGTGTGGTACCTACGTGGGGAATCTTATACCAAGAAAATGCCATCAGAACACATGCTGGAATATCCATGACTGGTGCACTTGCTTTGCCAAATAAATGTTCCTACTTAGCAAAATTCAGTTTGTGAAGAATTTCATTTTTAGCTTCACATCTTTATTACACATTTTTTTTTAAGACTTTAAACAAAAAGCACCCTTTCATTCAAGGAAGGATGTTTTGCATGATAATGATTTCATGGACTCCACATTCTTAGGAATCTTTAACAACTTGTGCTTGTGACGCTACAAGCATGGTAGGTAAGCACTTCTACTGCCCAGCTACATATATTCCCACACCTAAGACAATTTAAAAGATAACGTAGCACCTGATTTTCAAAGTTTAATAAGTTCACCCAATTCATTCATTAAAACGACTAGTTTCTCCATAAGTTAGTTTAATTGCTATTTCCCAAACTATAGGCTGAAAACAGGTACATGCTGTTTTTAATTGGCTAGAATTTTACCCCCCACAGTCTATAGCCAGAATAAGAATTCCTAGCTTTGGGCTAGTGAGATGGCTCAGCGGTTAAGAGCACTGATTGCTCTTCTGGAGGTCATGAATTCAAATCCCAGCAACCACATAGTGGCTCACAACCATCTGTAATGAGAAACAAATAAAAAACCTTTGGAGAGGGGCCCAGAGTGAGAGGGGCCCGGAGCAGGAGGGAAAAAGGGAAGGGGAATAAAAAGAAAAGAAGAAGAAAAAAAAAAAAAAGAATCCTAGCTTTGCGGAGCATCTTTCCCTCCTAACAGTAAGAATGAATGTCTAAAACGAATTTGCAGTCTGGCTCTAGTCAACATCACCAAGCAGGTTCCCAATATTCTTGGAAAAGGCACTTTCAGGTATATAGTATCCTACCACAAGCTGCACCGTTTCTGTAAGCATTCTGTATTATTTATAAGTTCCAACATCATGAGTAGCATTGCCTAGCACCCTCGTTCATGAGTGGTAAACAGGACTGGTCCTTGGCTTATGTCGTGTTGAAATGGTTTACTAGGTCAAACAGTGCACAGGGTCCTAAGGCTTTACAAGTGATCTCCAGAATGGCTTGAGCAAACCTACCCACCCTGTGTTGTTACATCAACGAAGTGGACTTTTGTTAATGAAGGAACTAATCCAACTAAAAGTCCATTAGAGTCTCACCAATCAAGGAGACATACTTCTAGTAAGAAAATGAAATACAAATTCCTTTTGCTCAGCTTTCTGCTAGTAAGCTAACAAACAGAAACACCTCCCACAAAAACAAGTGGCAGTGCTTGCCTAGCACACACAAGGCCCTGGGTCCCACTGACAGCACCAAGGGCAAGGACAATTTATAGTGTTTTTCTAAAATAAAAAGTTAAAAAGAGAAAAAAATCAGTAACAAATGACCAAAATGTTTTATTTGACTAAATTCAGATTCATGCATAAGCATGACAGTCTCTCTCTCTCTCTCTCTCTCTCTCTCTCTCTCTCTCTCTCTCTCTCTCTGGCAATTAAAAAAAAAAACAAAAAACAAATCCAACCAACCAACCAAGCAGCCTTGTACAGAACAGTGAGGACGCCAGGACGAGGAGTCTACAGCTTTACTGTAGGATATATATACACGCACATATGTACATATGTATATATTTCTGAAAGGCCTCTCCTCTGTTGGCCGTGTCAACTCTCAGGTCAAAGTCAGAAACGTGACTTCAGAATCACTTCTTCACTTCTCCAAGGTCTTCAATGCTGTCATCATCTACCTGTAAAACACAGGTAAAAGAACTTCATGAATTGTGGCAAAAATTAAGAAAGAAAGGAAGTGACTTGCTTTAAAACTTGCATCTTTGGGCACATGCATCCTATGCACTCACCTCCGGCCACTTTTCCTGAATGACATCGATTATGTCATCTGTGAAGTCTCCCTGAATGATGATCTCATCCTCCCCTGTTACTGAGGCACCGCAGGAGAATTTCTGAGCAAAAAATCTTTGTGCTTCTTTGAGATCAATTTCTGTTTCGGTTTGTTTGTTTAGAAAAAGAAAGGGCAAGAGCATAATTGGAATTGTGTAACAACGGTATTTCTTCAGTTTGAAATTTCACCTACATTTTAAAACCGTTTAACAGATGGTATTAACGACACCCCCACCACTGCCCCCCCCCCCCGCCCGCCCCAGAAGTAACTCAACCACCACAGGCAGAGCTCTTTAGCATGTGTTTCAAGGTCACAGTCTCCACACACAAAACACCATTCTCCACACTATGCCACCACACAGGAAAACCAAAATGGCTGGGCACAGTAACTCACAGCTTTACTTCCAGCACTCAGAAGGCAGAGCAGAAGGATCTTTGGGTTACAGGCCAGCCTGGTCTACGCTGTGAGTTCCAGGACAGCCAGAGCCACATAGAAAGACCATGTCTCCAAAAAAAAAAAAAAAAATCCAGGAACATGTTACTTCCAAACCACACTCATCAGGCTTAACTAAGCTCTTTACAGAAGAAAAACTGAAAACAGAGAGCCAAACCTTTATATACAAGTCCAGCTGCCTTGAACCTGCACGTGGCAGCATTATAGGTATGTACCATCTCAACAGTTTAAATTAGCAACCGAAGGGCTTTGGACAAATCCTCGCACCATTACCCACCTTCCCTCACCTCTGTGATTCCTAGAGATATTCCTAGAGATAGGCTATTTTTCTTTTCTTTCTTTCTTTTTTTTTTGGTTTTTGGAGACAGGGTTTCCTCTGTGTAGCCCTGGGCCCTGGCTGTCCTAGAACTCACTCTGTAGACCAGGCTGGCCTCGAACTCAGAAATCCACCTGCCTCTGCCTCCCAAGTGCTGGGATTAAAGGCGTGCGCCACCACTGCCCGGCTGAGATGGGCTATTTTTCAAACCTCTCAAAAAAGACTGGTAGAGAAACAGGAGCAGTCCTGGGCAGTATTAAATTCTATCTACCCCTCCACATTCTGTACAAATATCTAAGCAATAATCCCTTAAGAGCTGGGCACTGGTACATACCTGCAACCCCAGATGCTTAGGAAGCTAAGAAGTAGTCTGAGGTCAGCCAAGGCTACATATCAAGATAGCATCTCAAAAACAAAAACCAAGCAAAAATACCAAAAAGCAGGGAGGGGGAATGTGCTAGTGTTTTCTACAAAAGATTTTAAATGTTAATTCTAAAATTAGCTAGACATGCAAGCCCCAGGGCTGGAGATAGATGGTTAAGAAGAGTTCTTGCCTAGGACTCTTTGGGCGGCCCTCACTTCAAGCTCCAGCAGTGGGTCACATAAACTAGGCAGGGTGATACACTTCTAGAACCCAGAACTTGGGGGTTGAAGCAGAAGGATCAGAAGTATAAGGACATCCTTCATTACTAGCAGAACCAGCTTGAGACAGAGTTTCACTCAGTCTTTTTTTCCTTTTCTTTCTTTTTTTTTTTTTTTCGAGACAGGGTTTCTCTGTATAGCCCTGGCTAACCTGGAACTCACTCTGTAGACCAGGCTGGCCTCGAACTCAGAAATCCACCTGCCTCTGCCTCCCAAGTACTGGGATTAAAGGCGTGCGCCACCACTGCCCGGCTTGGACTTTTTGTTTGCTTGTTTTTGCTGTTGTTGCTGTTTGTTTTTGAGGCAAGATTTCACTATGAAGCCCTGGCTGCTCTAGAACTCCCTATATAGACCAGACTGGCATATGCCTGCTTCTGCCTCCTGAGTGCTGGAATTAAAGGGGTGTAGCATCATACCTGGCAACCCCACCTTTAAGGTACAACAGAACCAAAAAGCAACAACAGAAAACCAAACCAAACCAAACCAAACGTGCTGAACATGGCACGAGCCTGTAATTCCCAACACCTAGAAAATAAGGTGGGTGGACTGCCTGAACTAGACAGCAAGTTCCAGGCTAGCCTGGGCTACAGAGCAAGATCTTGTCTAAAAAAAAATTTTTAGAACAAGGTCCAGGAAGACAGATTGCTCAGTGGTTAAGAACACTGGCTGCTCTTGTAGAAGCACTGGGTCCAACTCAAAGCACCCACATGGTAGCTCACAACTGTCTGTAACTCTAGTTCCGAAGAATCTGGCACCCTTTTGCACCAGGCAGACACATGGTGCATAGACATGCATGCAGGTGAAACACCCATACATAGAAAATAAAATAAAATAAATAAAACAAACAAAAACGAAAAGAAATGCAAAGCTCCTTTAGTACCTCTTTGGCATATAGAGATATACAGAAGCTAGGGATGCAGCTTCCCCAAAACAACAGAAACAAGAGCGCAGCAGAACTGTGATATTTCATGATACAGGTAGACTCCAGTTTATACATCTAAGCCACTATATTCTGAAGCTGAAAACAAGGAAACAAACTAAATCTCAACTCACCAAAAGTTGCAAGGCCACACACTCTTGTCACATATTTCTTCTTTGCTCTGGGAATTTTGGCTATTGTGACCTTCTGTGGTACTGTCTTCTTCTTCTGTTTTATTTGACCTCTTCCACCTTCATTAAGAAAGAACTCATGTCAATTGCTTCCTTCTTCAGTTATAAAATACTGTACAATACTGAGTCTTCTGCTTTGTTTTCAAGTTCTTTTCTAATACAAAATTATGCAGGCTTATTCAGTAAACATTTATCAACTGGAACCTACTATGTGCCTGGCACTGCACTAAGGACTGAGGGTGCAAAGATGCACAGGACACAGTTCCCATCCTCCAGACTCACAGTTTATTAAAATGAGAGGTGGTGAGAGTGTTAAACCAGACATGGTGATGCAGACCTATAGTATCAGCACTCAGGTCAGGTCCAGCCTGGCCTACATCTTAGGGCCTGTGGATTTGTTATCAAGTAAAGGTGCTTGCTGCCAAGTCTGATGACCTGAGTTCAAACCCCAGAACCCATGTGATACAAGGAAAGAATTGGCCCCTGCAAACTGTCCTCTGACCCCCACATATGTATATCACATACAATAAATATATATAGCTTTGTTTTTCTCAAGACAGGGTTTCTCTGTATAACACAGGCTGTCCTGGAACTCAGAAATCCACCTGCCTCTCTCCTGAGCGCTGGAATTAAAAGTGTGAGCTGCCAGCCGGGCCGTGGTGGCACACACCTTTAATCCCAGCACTCGGGAGGCAGAGGCAGGTGGATTTCTGAGTTTGAGGCCAGCCTGGTCTGCAGAGTGAGTTCCAGGACAGCCAGGGCTACACAGAGAAACCCTGTCTTGAAAGAAAAAAAAAAAGTGTAAGCCACCACCACTCAACACAATAAATAAACAACAACAACAACAACAACAGGAAATGTTTCCTCAAGGCAGTGGCCTCTAAGGTGAACGTTAAAGAGGAGAATATTCAGGTGAAGACAATGGCTGAACAGGTACAAGAACACATATGCTCAGTCCAAGAGAAAAGACATTACATCTAGGGAGCCCACTGTCTTACTGGAGAATGCTTATGGATATGTAGCACAGGACGTCAGCAGTCAGTAAGGACTCAAGCTGACTACACTGGACAAAGCACAGCCACTGAAGAGAGAAAGAATGAAAGAAAGATTCATAGTTGTGGGGATCATGTCAGCTGTAGTGTGAAGAGTGAGTCTATGAGAACAAGGTGGAAAGAGGCAAATACAGTTCCTGCGTTCACTCCAGCAGAAACATCAAAGCAGAAACCCAATACGGCATCTGTAACAGCTGCGAGTCACAGAGTAAAGAGCAGGAGAAAGAGAAAGGGCAGGTTTTAAGGACTACTGAAGAGAGCAGAGCTGAGCACAGCTCTTGGGTTTCCAGATTAGATGACAGGATAATTGTGCTACCTCTGCCAAAGAGGGGGAAATAAAAGATCAATTCAGGACTCAGTTTAATCTGGAAGTGCTTCATCTGTGGTATCTGTGGGGACCATGACATTTCCAGCTGGACAGGGGCCAGGTGCAAAGCAGTTACAGGTATAGACTGTAGCAGAAGTTAGAGATATGACAGACACAACCTGGGTGAATGAGAGGGTAAGAGGACATAGGACAGGGATACCTGGAAGAAAAGAGGTCTACACAAACAGAAAAACCAGAGAAATCCAAGCTTGAAAAAGGTTCATGTGTTTTTCCTACTTAGCAAATACCAAGACAGAGGTGACTTTCACAGCAGTTTCAGTAAGGTTAAATAAAGCCAGGTTAAGACAGGCTGGAATAGCAGTGAGTGACAGGTGTGGGGGTGGGAGGGGAGTCTACTCCAGTACAGACACCTGACTGAGAACACATGAAAACGTGAAGAAAAAAAAAGGTAGCAATAGACTCTGGGCAGAGATTTCTTTTGAAGTAGCATGTAGGTTCAATGCCCAGCACCAAGGGAAGAAGATAGAAGAGGGCAAAATCTTTAAAACAGCCTGGAAAAATGGCTAAGCAGCTAAGCACACTTGATGCTTCTAAGGCAACCCCAGGTTTGGTTCCCAGTGCCCACGTGACTGCCAACAACCCCCTGTAACTCCAGTTCCAGAGACCTGACTCCTACTGTCTATCTTCCACAGGCAATGCGTGCCCATGGTGCATATACAAACAGGCAAAACACCTATACACATAAAATAAAAATAAATCTTGAAAAAGTATGAGCTGATTTTAGTCACAAAACAGTGAGGAAGAGGTGGACAGGGGATGGGTCTCCAGCATAGAGGAGAGAGCTTAGTATAAGTAACATTTCCTTCCAACAGAAAAGAACCTTCAGCAGGTTGGTTGCATTTTAAATGCACATAGGACAAACACGCATGTATTTTGAATAAGTTTTGTTTCTCCTTTTGAGACAGGGTCTCTCTACATACCCCTGACTGACCTGGAACTCACGGAGATCCATTCACCTCCGTCTCCCAAGTTTTGAGATTAAAGGTGTGTCCCACTAGTTTGTTTGTGTTTTGTTTTGAGACAAGAGTCTCATTATGTAGCTGAGGCTGGCCTTGAATTCCCAGCAGTCCTCTAGCCTTAGTCTCTCAAATACTGACATTACGAGCATGAGCCACCATGCCAGGTGCTCTTCAGCTCACAGCCCTCTTCACTCCACCTACCTTCTATAAGGGAATGTTTGCATAAATCAAAACTGGCTGTAGGCCTTACCTCTTTTTTGTTTTTTCTTCTCCTCCTCTTCCCCTACTGGCCCTTGGCCTTCAGTAATTCCAGTTTCTTGTTTGGGTGAATTTTCTAGACAGAATAATGAATCAGAAGAGCATGAACATCATTTTATACTAGTATGTTCTAAAAAAGAAAGAAATCACCTGCTGAGGATGTGGCTCAGGCTTGAACGCACAAAGCCCTGGGTTCTGTCCCCACTTTAATTCTAGCTCTGAGGTAGAGGCAAGAGGATCAGAAGTGCAAGGCTTGGATGTTTTGGCTTTCCAAGTGTGTCTGCTGGCAGGTGTTTCCTTACCCCCAATAAACGCCATTCTACAGCTGTTGATTGTCTGTAGTGCTTGAGATTTCTCTACTGATACCAGATTTTTCCTATTTTTTAAATTATTTAACTGACAGAGAAAAGAAACTGTACCAAAACCTCTAGACTATCATTTTGGAGGGCTCGTCTCAGATTTTTTTTTTTTGAGGACTACTAACAGAGGCATCTCTTACTAGTAAACCACTGCCAATAAGCCTTCTACAGAATTCCAATGTTTCTGCCAGCTAGAAATATTAGAATTAGTTTTCTTATTAAACAAAACTTTTGATAACCAGGATGTCAAAAATTTTTCCTCATTAACTTTGTATCTTAATGTTCTCCATGAGATTACAATCAAAGAAGCTTAATGGCCAACATAAACTTAAATTGTTTTTTTTCTTGTTTGCTTTTTATGGTTTTTGAGACAAGGTTTCTCTGTGTACCCTTGGCTGCTTTGCCACTCAATGTAGACAGGCTGGCCTCAGACTCAGGGATCCACGGACTTCTGCCTCCCAAGAGCTGGGATTAAAGGTGAGCACCACCATGCCCAGTTTACTCCTTCAACTCTCTAAGCTAACTAACGGCTTCCTCCATAGTGTACATCTTACGGTAGACAATGGTGGCAGAAAAATCATCAGTCTCAAACCGATACAGAGCCTGCCAAGGATTACTTAGATTGTCCTCTTCCTCTAATGAGGGCAAAACCGCCACAGCTACGCTCTCAGCAGGAATTACAGCACAGCTAACAGCCACACGTTTATGTTACAGATGCTACCTCATGCACATGGCAAGCTCCAAAGACACACACCATCACCAAATGGGTGTCTTATGCCCTAGATCGTTGCCACTGGTAAAGTTCTATTGTGGCACCTTACATAGACTCCTCTCTGAGACACTGGGTCTGCTGCATACATCCTCCTCCCTCAGTCCCCTAAGAGCAGTTAGGGTGACCTCTGAGAGAAGAGAAGGAGAAACCAGGAGTTAGGCACACAGAAAGGGAAGAGAGGCCATGGGCCGGGTAATAAAGGTGGCCTACTTCCAAGATGTCCAGACTTGAGACAAAAGCCCAGCAACTTAAAACAAAGGCTTTGTAGGCTTTGTCTCCCACTAGCAGCCTACTGGCTCAACAAGTTCAAGGCCTGCTCAGGACATGCCTCACAACAGTTCTGGGCCAACCAACCATCCCCGCTTTCTTCAAACTGACCAACCCAAAATTAGGCGAGTGAACAGTCCTCGCTCTGTCTTCCCGAGGTCATTTTTTTTCATGTGTCTACTGCATTTACGGTTTTCCTCCCATCTCCCCCCAATAAACTCTTCTTTAACTGCTAGAAGGAAAAAACCAAAAAACCAAACACATACAAATACAAAGTTCAAGGACATCCTCAGCTGCATAGCAAGTTTGAGGCCAGCTTGGTCTACATGAGATCTGTCTTGAAACAAAGTAAAACAGGATTGCTGAGATGGCTCAATGGGTAAGTCACTTGCTTTAAAGCTTAGCAACATGAGTTTGTCCCCTGGAACCTGCATGGTGGACAGCACAGTTCCCACAAATTGTCCTCTGACCTACATACACACAGACACACTCAGACACACAAACACATACTCTTACACAACACTAAATGTTTTTTAAAATTCACTTCTGAACGACCTCATAAGTAAAGCTACTGATTAAAGTATCTCAAAGACAAATAAATGGCTATACAACACTCTAATGAAATTGAACTCTAAAGTATTACAGTAAGTGGTACAGTCTGGGTAATTATCCTCCAAAGGCCCAGGTGCTAAAGAGTTAGCCCCCAAGAAGGTATCCCTGCTTTAAGGGGTGGGGCATAGTAGAGGGGTTTCATCAAGTCATTGGGGGCTCCTAACCTAAAAAAAAAATAGCTTAAAACAAAGCGGGAAAACCAAAGCCAGGTGTGGTGATTCAAGCCTTAAATCCCATCACTCAGTGGCAGGTGGATCTCTGAGTTACTGGACAGCCTAGTCTCAGTTGTGAGTTCCAGGACAGCCAGGGCTACATAATGAGACCTTGTCTCAACAATCTAAAAACAAAACACAAAACACACCACAAGCCTCTGCCTCAGCCACTCAGGCATATCACTGTGCCTAGCTCACAAATTATGACTCTTTTTTAGCCACGTTGAAGGCAAGTAAAACACTCAGATCAAGAAAATTTCTTACAGGGCTCCAGAGGTGGCTTAGCAAGTAAGGGCATTTGCTGCTCTTGCAGAGGAGCTAGGTTTGATTACCAACACCTATATGGTGGCTCACAGTGATCTGTAACTCGAGCAACAGGGGATCCTACACACTCTTTTGACCTCCACAGGTACCAGGCATACATGTTGTGCACAGACATACATGCAAGCAAAAACATCTATATACATGAAATAAAAAAAAAAAAATCTAAAAGTAATAATAAAAAAGAAAAAAAGGGAAACTTTCCGTCCTTTCTTTCTTTTTCTATCTTTTAACATTTATAAAGTTCTGGCCAGCCAGAATTATGGCGAGATTGTCTCCCAAACAAAACAACCTGTATCATTAAGATAGAAACAAAAATACAATATAAACAACTTGTTATTAACCTGACAGCTGCAGTTGAGAACTGCAGGGATATAACAGAAAGGACTCAATCTCAATGTCAATGTTCATAAAAGAAAACTAGCCTTGCAGCCAACTGGCAAGAAATTATCTTTAGCCAGAAGCATGTCCCTATATCCCACGACTTGAGAAGTGGGAGCAGGAGGGTGAGGGGCTTGAGCCCAGTCTTGATATACAGTGACTCATGCGCTAATGAGACCCTGCCTCAAAAAGAAAACGATGATCAATTCATTTATCATTGAAAGTACTTAAATTATAAAGCTCACTTGCTGCTCCACACACCAAACAGTAGTTATTCATGAGTCCTCCTCTTCCTCAGAGATGTGTCTGTTAGACACCTAATTTCAGACCAAGTGCTTCCCAGGATTCACCCTGTGAGCTAAGCGAGCATCTCAACTTTCTCAGCTTCCCGTGCAGCAGATGCACTCTCCGCCCCTTCACAGCTGGAGCAAAAGCACTCAGTAAAGGAGCATCTAAGCCACTTCCCCTTGCCTCTTTCCTTCTGCCTCATTCTCATGTTCTTCCATTATTCCTCCTTCCTCCTCATTGCCAAAGTCTGTTCCTGAATGGCGGTGCAGGACAGAAGTCTAGCAGCCACTTCTGCAGCAAGGCCATAGTAAAGGTGACGGTAATGTCACAGGCAGCTGCAGCCTGAGAAGCCTCTGTTAGTGGAGTCCCTGGAGTCCCCTCTATTTTGTGTCAGCCTGCTGACAGTCATCCTCCCTCGCACTGGCAGCATTCTCCTACTCTGTGTAAAACTGTTTTGATTTTACTCTCCAGACAAGAGAGCACTCACAGAATGAGCCGGTCCTACTCATTTGTCAGCTCAGAACCCTCACACACGGCTCTTGTTACTATCTGGTCCTGGATGAGGCACGCTTCTACATCCCTCTCCAGACACAATCACGGTCTCGGCAGGTGACGCTCAGGGGCTAAGGACAAGACCAGCCGTAAGTGCTCTTTCCAAGGAAGAGTGACTAAGTAAGTAAGCGGCTCTTACTCCAAAGGCCTTACCAAGGACAAGGGGTTTGCTTCATGGAAATAATATGAGAACTGAGCTGCAAGGAGAGGGGCAGCGTGGGATGAACCGGGATGGAATAGGCCTACGTCCAGCCTAGACTTCTTCTAGTTCCTGCTACTGCCTTTATTTTACCAAGCTTGTGAGAGGCCATCAAAGGATCTGAGAGATCTGTCCCCCTGTCTGTGACACCCCAGCACCACCAATCCCACTCTGAGATATCTCAACTTAAGCCCTACATGCTCCTCTTGCTCACATCAACGTCCTCTTCAAAACAGTTCTCTGACCAGTTCTTACCGCCCTCCACCACTGCTGCCATTCTCAGTCAAGTTGTTGTTGTCACCATCACTGAAACAAGGTGTCACTAAACCACCAACTCTCTTGTTATCCAGACTGGCCATGAATCTGCATGGCTGCCAGGTGTGATCTTCTTACCTCAGTCACTTGAGATTACACGCCTGTACCCCACACTCAACTTTCCCAAATAGATCTGTGGACTTACTTATGCATGTGCGTGTGTGGATCACAGGACAACTGTATGGAGTTGGTTCTCTCCTCCCACCTCTATGTGGATTCCAGGGAAACGCAGGTCCTCAGGTTTGTACAGTAAGCACCTTTACCCCCAGGGCCATCTTGCCAGCCTGAAACAATTCTCATTTCCCATTCCTGCTTATCACTGTCTGTATACTATTGATTTGTTTGCCCTTCAAGAACTCGTTTCCACTGATTTGTCCTCAGACCCTCAAACAGCATACAGCATATATATGCTCTTAATAAATGTAAATATACCCAATCGTGGTGGAATATGCCTTTAATCCTAGCACCCCAGAAAGAGGCAGGCGAACCTCTGTGAGTTCAATGCCAGCTAAGGCTACACAGTGAGACCCTCTCAAAAAACAAATAAAAAACGTGAATATCTATTTGCCCCTAAGTCACTCACTCTTATATCAGTTGATACAAAAGATCTATCTTATCTTAGAATTTAAATAGTTTTCAAGTTAACCGAGATTGGTGACATTTCACAATATCCTGTAAGAGGACTTTCCTATCTTCTTGTTAGGACTAGGGACTGAACCAGGGCCCTGCACATACGAAGTAGGCACCGTACAACTAAGCTACATCTACGAGTCTCTTTTTCCTTTAAAGGGCAGGGTCTTCTGTTACCCGGCTGCCTTGACATCACTGTCCAACCACAGCCTGCCATACGGCTGGGGCAGCAGGCCTTTACCACTAGGTTCAGCTAAACTTTTTTTGTTGTTTTTGTTTTTAAGATTTATTTATGTATGTTAATACACTGTAGCTGTCTTCAGACACCAGAAGAGGGCATCAGATCTCATTACAGATGATTGCTGGGAATTGAACTCAGTGCTCTTACCTGCTGAGCCACCCCTCCAGCCCCCTAGCTAAACTTTCTTATGTTTAAAATGCCCATGTGTATTTGTTCAATACAATTCTAACTTCAAAACAAAACAAAACAATGTTCAAAAAAGGAGAAAAGTCCATACCTACAGTAAGTTTTGCAAATTCACTTGGAAAATTCTTCTCTAGCCATTGTCTACATTTACCAACATCAGGCATGTATTCACAGTACTGGAAGGGAAGAAAAGAACAACTGAGTGAGAAATCACACATTTCAATCAATACAACTTCATTAAAAACCATCCTATATATTCCCTACACAAAGAATAAACTACACAATCTTTCTGTCTCACTATGTAGCCAGGGAGGCCTCTAAACCTAAGTCCTCTGGCTTGTGGAGTGCTGGAATTACAGGTCACCATGCTCAGCCTCACCCGACTCATCCTCAGGAAATCTAAAATTCAAGTAGGAAATCCCGTAAGAAATAAAAACCCAGATCAGGACCCCCTCGGAGCAGCTGTTTACTTCTCCATCAAGCAGAAGGGTCACTGAAGAGTAACAGCCAGGTGCACAGGCATATACCTGTGCGCCCAGCACTCAGAGGATCAGGCCAAGGACTGTGAGGACAAAGTCATAAACCACACAGTGAGGCCACCTAGTCTGAGAAACAAGAGGGAGGGCGGGAGTGATGAACAAAAGCACGGCCCTCGTTCCCTCCCTGCCTTGTCCACTGAGCCTGACTGAAGGGGTCTCATACACAGCTGCCACCCTCATTCTTCCTCTACTCAAGCACGCAAGTCTCGGCTTTCAGGTTATCTTGCTTCCATCAGCTGACTACTCATGATTCCACACAAAAATCCAAAGCCTATAGCCAAGAGATGCTCAGCAGTTAGGAGTAGTTACAGCTCTCGCAGAGGACCTGGATTTAGGTCCTGGCACCCACAAGTCAGCTCTCAACCATCTGTCATGCTAGTCCCAGTGAATCCAATGCCTTCTTTGACCTAAGGGCACCGTACACACACAATACACATAGTTCATGTAAGCACATACACATAAAAAATAATATTTTTAAGAAAAAAGGACATCTCTAGTCAATAGTCACAGCTACTCAGGAGGCTGAGGCAGGAGGATTGTTTGAACACAAACAGTGAGTTCAAGAATAATCTGGGCAACATAGTAAGACTCCAACATTCATTCATTTTTGGTTGAGACAGTTTCTCTGTGTAGTCCTGATTGTCCTGGGGCTCACTCTGTTCTTCTTGAGCCTGGCCTCAAACAAGAGATCCGCTTGCCTATGCCTCCCGAGTGCTAGGATTAAAGGCTTAAAGGTGAGCACCATCAAACCTGGCTAAGACCCTAATTTAAAAAAAACAAGCAAGTGAGAGAGTACAGGTACAACTCCAAAGTCTAATTTATAAGATAAAAAATTATTCTGATCCAGGATCAGCAAGATGGCTCAGTGAGTTCACGTGTTTGCCACCACGCTTGATCCCAGGAACCCACAGGAGGGGAGAGAACTGACTCCGTCAAGCTGTCCTCAGACCTGCACAGATGCACTACGGAACATGCTACGCACGGACACACACACACACACACACACACACACAAAGTATTCTGATCCAAAGTTGTCTATAAAAAGTTGAAGCGCACGCTCACTTCGGCAGCACACATACAAAAATTGGAACGATACAGAGAAGATTAGCACGGCCCCTGCGCAAGGGTGACACGCAAATTCATGAAGCGTTCCATATTCTTCAAAAATTTTTTTCCCTCTTCTTCCTGTTATCAGTAGTTCTGAATGTTAGATATGTTTTCCACGGGGGCAAAGGTCCCTACGTATATGATTATGAGTGGAAACATAGGGACAGAAACGGGTACTGGCAGTTTCTCCACGTTCATTCGTGTGTGAATTTTTAATATAAATGCAAGATGTAAAGCATTAACGCAAGATCTCAGTGAGCACATTCCAACAGTTCAACTTTATAGCAATTATAAATAAATCTGTCAAAATTTTCTGGACAATGCCAACATTAGTGGTTTTTTTAGAATAAGTAAGTTTCTTATTGACGGCGACTAAATGGTGTTTGTAGCATTTTACCACACAGTAGATTCCACCCATTCACTGTACTTCTCTAACTGAGTTGTCCTACATACAAGTACATGTTTTTAATGTTGTCTGTCTTCTGTGCTGTCCCTGTAAGTTTGCTATTAAAATACATTAAACTATTAAAAAAAAAAAAAAAAAAAAAAAAGGTTGAAGCACTATCAAATGATAGGCAATGACAAACAGAAGCTCTTGGATTAGCTCTACCGCCAAGAGTGATCTCCTGTGCAGAAAGAAGAGGACAGTAACAGCAAACGCACTGCGCAGGACTTACCTCTGTTGGTAACGAGCAGACTAGAGGAGGAGAGAAAAAAGATGCGAGAGGTTAGAGCCATGGGAGCACAGGCCCCTAACGACAGAGCACTTCATTTTTCCCCCTCCAGTTTTTCATCTTTTTCCTTTTTAAAGCCACCTATGTGTCACCATCTCTTCTACTTCTCAATCAAATATTCTACTTGAGGGTTTTCCCTCTCTTAACACTTCAAGAATTCTGAGCATCCACCAGGAAGCACATACTAGCTTCAAATGTCCTGACCTTGCTGCCTCAGCCTCTTCGCTGATAATGCACCAGCTTGTCTGCCTCCATGGTTTTCTCTACCACTTACTTTTCTAATTCTCTGCAGGTTTCCCGGGTAAAAGGTACATGGTTATTTCAAATGACAGTATTTTGATCTAAAGATAATTGTCAGTTGATGTAACATCAAACTTTTAGTAATTTTCTTTTTTGAAACTTTTTTTTTTTAATTTTTGGATATTTACTTTATTTACATTTCAAATGTTTTCCCCTTTCCAGGTCACCCCTTTGGAAAACCCCTATCCCATCCCCTCTCTCCCTTTTAGTGTTTTCTAACTCATCTGTAAAGTGTTAATCTTTAGTTAAGATAAGAGCTTCCTCAAGACAACTGCATATTACTCATTTCTCTGAATGAAACACAATGGCACAGAGCAGAAGCATAAAACATGTTTTCTAAATAACTCAAGCTGTTCTCTAAATCCCTGCTAAGTCTCTAGCTGAGGGATGAGACCAGTGTCCTCTAACTCCTCTCTCTCCAGGGGCTGGAGAGGTGGCACAGCACGTCAGCATACTTGTTGCTCTTACAAAGATGGGCGTTTAGCTCCCAGCACCTACGTCAGGGGCTCACAGTCTGAAACTCTGGCTCCAGGAGATCTGACGCTCTCTTCTGGCATCTGTGAGCACCCACAATGCGGCATAAACACACACACAGACTCAAAAATAAAAATAGAGAAGACAGAGAGACAAGACCAGAGACAGGGCCACACAACACTACCACCCAGGCTAGGTTAGAATTCCTGGTCTCAAATGATCTTGCCTCAGTCTCCCAAGCAGCTGGGTCTATAGGTACGTAACACCATATGTAACTACGCCGTTCTTCTAAACCCCACTTAATTCTGACTAAATCTTACTATAGGCCACTAAGCTTGCTTCCTCCAATTTTTATCCTGCTGCCAGATGTGGCACTATGTGAGAACATAGCTTCTTTGCTCAAAAACCTTCAGTGACCTACAGCAGCTAAGAACCCAGTGCTCATACTTTGGTCCCAGACCCCACTGACTCCATTTTCTGCTCTACTTCAAAGACCACCATCAAGCACACTGCAAGTCTACATTCCCCGCCCTTCCCTGCGTCTTTTCCTGCTCTCTGGCCTGGCCTACCTGCTCTTCATTCCTGCCAGCTGTGCTCACCCCTACAGTCTCCCCCAACTCTCTGTAACTGGAAGAACCTGTCCCCTTCCACACCACCACTGTGACTGTCCCGGATGGGTATTTCTTGTTTCCTTCTCTACCAATTACACCGGTATACTCCCCAGCCCCCCACACTAACAGCTACTCAATGTAAGTTACACGCGGAGAACAGGTAGAGCCTTGCTGTTTCCCAGTCCTTCCCCGAATCGAGCACAGCATCTTACCCAGATATGCCATGTCAATCACTGACTCACTAGGACACGGATCTACTAAGAATGCTAATGTACAACTCTAAATGTATCCTTTGGTAGCCTCTGCCCTACAGGCCTGGTTTACTAAGCCCGGAGCCACAGAAAACAAAGCATATCATTGACTCCCAAAGGCAATCAATAAAACTGTTATTTCACAGGAAAATATCATGTAACACCTATGACCCAAGGCTGAACACAGAGCCCATTTCCTGGTCACCTCCTTACTGCTCTCTTCGCAAAGTCCCTTCTATTCCTCGACTCCTAATTTATAGCTGTATCAGTATTATTTAACTCAGTGTTTTCTGTTCCCTGAGTGGTTCTCTCCCTCTACCACGTGGGCTCCAAGGGCTGAACTCAGGCCATGAGGCTTGGTGGCCAGCTCCTCTACAAGTGAGCCCATCACTCCTAACCAAGTGCTTCTTGTACCTGTAGATCTCAAACTCCCTGGGAGTTAAAAGCACCCTTCCCTTAGTATCTGCAATACCAGTACAAAACTTGGGGAGGGAAATGAAAAAAAGCACACATTTCTCAAAAAGGCTAGGGACTGGGAACAGAACAATTTGGCAGGTGAAGACACTTGCAGTTAGTCTAAGCCTCATTACCCTGAGTTCAATGACTGCACTCCTCAACAGAGGGAGGGAGAATTAACTCTCAAAAGTTGTCTTGAGCTCTACACTTATACACATACAAAGTAATAAAATTAAAATAAAAACAACAACAAAAGATTAGAAACTGCTCATTAGTGGGAATCAATAGTGTCACCCTTTCAAAAGTCACCGTAGAGGTGATATACATAAGGTCTAGGATTGTAGATCAGTTTGTTTCTCTAATCCATGAAACCCTGGGCTTAGCCCTTAACACTCCATAAACTGGACATGGTGGATGCAGCTGAAGCCAGCACTCAATAGGCAGAACAAGATGATCAGAAGTTCAAGGTCATCGTCATCTATAGCAAGTTCAAGGACAGCCTGGGCTACATGACCTCCCACCCTTAAATTTAGCAGAGGGTGGTGGTTCACACCTTTAATACCAGCAGTTGGGAAGCAGAGGCCAGCCTCAGTACACTAAGTTCTTGGCCAGACAAAGTTACATAGTAAGCTCTATCTCAAAAACAAACAACAAACAAACAAAAGAATACTTTTTTTTTTTTTTTTTTTTTTTTGGTTTTTCGAGACAGGGTTTCTCTGTATATAGCCCTGGCTGTCCTGGAACTCACTCTGTAGACCAGGCTGGCCTCGAACTCAGAAATCCGCCTGCCTCTGCCTCCCAAGTGCTAGGATTAAAGGCATGCGCCACCACTGCCCGGCTACTTTTTTTTTAAGGTGACACAAATGGGCTGGAAAAGCAGTACAGTGCTGAAGAGCACAAACACCAGGCTGTGACACCACCCGCACAAACAGGAATGTATACCATAAACAAAAATAAAGTAAATCCAAGGGTTAGAGACACGGCTCAGTGGTTAAGAACATGAACTCCTTTTCCAGAGGACAAGGGTTTGATTCCCAGAACTGATATGATGGCTCACAACAATCTATAACTTCAGTGCTAAAGGATTCAATGCCTTCTTCTGGCTCTATGAGTGCCAGACACTCAAGTAGTGCACAGACATATACATAAGCAAACCATCCATTCATTCACATTAAAACAACAGCAACAACAACAAAAACACACGCACAAAAAAACCACACACACACACACACACACACACACACACACACACACACACACACCCTTCCTTTCTCTACCTCCCAAGTACTGGAACTGCAGGCTTCAACCACCATGTTTGATCTCTATTAACTATGTGTGTACACAGGCAGATGTGCCATAGCCTACCTTCAGGAGTCGGTTCCTGACTTCCACAATGCGGAGCCAGGAGTTCCAACTCAGGTTGTAAGGCCCCACAGCATTCACCTGTACCTGCTGAGCCATCTCAAAGGCCCAACAGCTCTTTTTTTTAATTGAAACTTTTTTCCATAAAATTATGTTCTAGTCACAATTCCCCTTCCCCCAAGCCCAACAGTTCTTAACTACACTTGGCAAACAAGCTTAAAAAATTATATTGAAGCTAGGAGTGGTGGTACATGCCTTAATTCCTACTCTAACCTTAGGGATCTCTGAGTTGAGGCTAGCCTGGTCTACAGATAAAGTTCCAAGACAGCAAGAACTACACAGAGAAACCCTGTCTTGAAAAAAAAAAAATATGTCCTCTTCTCTTGTCACCTTACAAACCTTAAGACACAAACTTGCCTAGGGCCACAAACCTAGGAAGTATTTAAGTCAGAAAGCATACTCTGGCCCATAACTTCTCACAACCAATATCATAACAAAACTCAATCAATTCTATGTAATTTTTTCTTTTCTACCTTCTGTTCCTTCTTTTCCTTTCAAGAGTTTAGAGACAGAGTCTACATAGCCCAGGCCGGCCTGAAACTCTGAGACCTTCCTGCCTAAGCTTCACGAATGCAGGGATTACAATGTGCGCTCCTTTACATCAAATTTAGAGAACAGAGAACAAATTTGGTGGTTAGGCCTTTCAGCAAGCATGCTTACCCACTGAGCCACGCTAACGGCCTCTCTTAGGAAGCTAGCAAACACGTCTTGGCTGTGTTCTTTCCTTTTCCTAAGCACCTCCCACTATCTCCCTTAAAGCCTGTGCTTAGGTTCTACACTACAAGTGTTTCTTCCATCTTCCACAGGAAAACACCAAGGGAGCTGATGCTGATGCATCGGAGGATCCAGAGACTCGGCGGCCCAGGAGGCCACTATAACCTTCTCGGAGACCTTGGCAGAAGTCTCTGGGCTCATGATAGGGACCAGGGATGAGGCCACAGGACTATTTTATTCATGGAGAGAAGACCAAAGGCAAGGAGCAGATCCTTAACACCAAGCTGAGCCACGTGGTGAAGGACTTGAGAACCAAGTCTCTAGAGATCTTTTCTCCCCGCCCTTTAAGGAATCAGAACATCGACTTTCTCCTGGGGACATCCCTTAAGGATAAGTGCTGAGGCAGAAGCACACTCACACCGGCTAGCAGACCAGATTCATGGTATTTACTGCTCCTGAGGGCTGCAACAGTCACACTGGTCTGAAAGTTCAGTGCTCCAAGGGTAGCTGTCGCCATGTTGGCCAAGCTTTCTACCATCCTTATGCAGACAGGTTACTAAGGATACAAAAACTGCACATCCCATATAAAGTGGCAGGCTGCTGTAGCCTTGTGCTGGTTCATCTCATCACCACTAAAAAAGCCACTGGCACCATCTTGGCTCCTATATCCAGGAAGCTGGTGTCAATGGCTAGTATTGAGAATGACCACTGTACTTCAGTCAAGACTACACAGCCACCTCACCAAGGCTACCTTTGATTCTACAGCTACCTGACCCTCTGGAGAAAGACTGTATTCATTCAAACCTCCTTCTCAGGAGCTTACACGCTGTCTTGTGAAAGCTCAAGCCAGAATCTCCATGCAGAGGACCCAGGATCTAACCATGGCTACCATGTCTACCACCTAGGCTCTCTACAATCAAGTTAACCAAGCTTGTTTAAAAGGAGGAGGGAAAACAAAACAAAAAAAACACACCACCACCACCACAAAGGAGCAAAGGGTGGGGGTTAAAGAGATGGCTCAGCACTTAAGAGACCTTACAGTTCTCACAAAAGAACCAGGTTTGATTTCCAGCACCTACTTGGTGGCTCAGGATCGTCTGAAACTCCAGTTCTAAGGGATCCAATGCTCTCTTCTGACCTCCACAGGTTCCTGAACACATGTGGTACACATGCATACACTCAGGTATACAGACAAAACCATTAAAAAAAAAAAAAAAAAAGCAGCTAGGCACAATGGTATATACTTTTAATCCCCACACTCTGAGCAGAGACAGGTAGATCTGAGTTCCAGGCTGGCCAAGGCTACCAGAAAAATAACAACAATAAAAAGAACCAGAGACAGCCCCTGGCTTTCCTTGGTGATGGAGGGAGGGGGAGATTGTTTCTCACTAAACTCTTACTTCATTTTATTAAAAAGTCTAGGCAGAGCCAAGCAGTGGTGGTACACTTAAGCCCAGCACTCAAGAGGCAGAGGCAGGTAGAGTTTAAGGCCAGCCTGGTCTACAGAGTGAGTTGCTGGACAGCCAGGGCTGCATAAAGAGGCCTTGTCTTTAGGAGGGAAAAATCTGGAGATGTTTAGTCTTATTCAATAAAGTACTTGCCACATAAGGCTAAAGACTGAGTCAGGATCCCCAGCAACCTCAGTATTCATGGAAAACCCAGCAGAGATGCACAGGACCACAGTCCCAGAATCCACAGTGCTTGTTAGCCAGCTAGTCCAGCTCATCAGTACATGCCAGATGCAGGAGAGATCTTTTCTAAGAAACAACACAACGGAGTGGGGGAGTCATCCATCACTACCCTCTGGCATCACGTGCACACACAAACACACACATACACATAAAACCCAATCATATTATTCAAACCAGACTTTCTCAGGTCTGTCCTATTACACGTCGCTGTGACCTCATCCCCTCTACCCACTCCCTTTCACCAACACCCTCCCTGTACTATGAGAATTTAACGTTGCTCAAGGAGCTCATGGGGTAAAGGTACCCAACGACAAGCCTGAGGACTACTGTTCAATTCCCAGGATCCACACAGTAGACAGAACTAAGGCCCACAAGAGATCCTCAACATCCACACATGGATTACGGCACAAGTACACACAAGCACAAACGAAATTAAAATGTAATGGGGAGAAAACCTGCTCAAGATTCTAGTCAGACATCAAGCTGCCCCCAAGACCTCTCCTCTCTCCAGGACTGGGACTGAGCCTAGAGGCTTTGAACTTTCTGGACTAGTGCTGTGCCACTAAGCAACATCGCCAGGCCCTGCCCCTTCCTCCTAACACTTCCCTTCCTTTAGGACTATCTTTCTCAGCTCTTCATCCTTCACCATCCCTTAAGACTCCACATCTTCTAAGAAGCTCCCCTTAACAAAGCAAAACCCATCAGGCTGGGATCATCTACGTGTATATCTCTATTCCAATTGGACAGTAAACTCCAGGCCAGGAAGCAAGACCCAAATAACACAGGAAAAGAAGGAATATCTATTAATGCATGTGTCCTCACTAGACCCCCCTTCTTTAACTAAAACTGCACCAAACCACAAAGACAGTTGGGGGAGGTAACAGGACCAAACGTGAAACTATCAACATTAGGTGTAAAATCTGTGACCTGGTCATTCCAACACTTGCCTCCACAATAAAGGACTCGAAGAGGGTAATCCGCATCTAACTTGGCACTGTTCTTCGTATCGCCTTTGCAATCCGCCCCGCTGGATTCAGAAATGTCAGTAGCCATCTCACAAACCTGGAAACAAAATGACACAATTTCACTATCTGGGAGCTCGACCCCGAAAAGCAGCATTGGGGTGTAGTCTTAGCTTTCAGTATGTATTCCTGAGCACCAAAGCTGTTTGATTCTATTTTAAAAAGGACGCGAGTCTCATTAGATTCACTAATGATCAACTGGAGACTTATCTACCTGCTGCTCCACAGGTTTACAGGGAAGCAAGAATAAATGGGCCATGAAGGCTAAGAGTTGGGGCGGGGGCAAAAGGGACACCAGAGGAAAAGAGGAAGCAGTGGGGGGAAATAGTTGGGGTGGGTGACTTCAATAGAGACGAGGCAAGTCTGAGGTTGATATGGGAGGGATGCAAACTGCAGTTAAAGGCTACAGACATCTCTGCACGACAGGGGGAGTCACTCAAGGTGTCCAGAATGCAAGGTGCAGCGACAGCAAAAATACCGAAAGAGACCGAGTCAGGGACAAGGATGGAAGTGACACAGCCTGGGGAGATAAAATCGGGGCAGGACTAGGAAAAGGACAGGTAGCCCGTAGGAAGGCTGAGGCTAAGGGGAGATCCCGGGGACGCCCCAGGAGGCCCCCATGTGGGCCGGCGTGGAGACGCTCGGCCCGGCCCCCTTTCTTTAGGCAGCGCCTTGGCTGCCCTTAGACGCTCTACCAGCTCCTCAGAAGCCACAGCAGCGCGAGCGCTCGTTACCCAGCCGGTCGCACAGCCCCCGCCGCCTCCGCTCCCGCCAGCTGAAGCGACACATGCAACTCCTCTTCCCGGCCACAGCTGCCCGAAATCCGTCTGCTAGGCACGCTCGCGCGAGACAATAAGCCTTTATCGCGATATCCCGGCAGCCGCTGGGCGGTTGTCGCGAGAAGCTTGCGTACTGTGGATGGGCGGGGCAAAGAGGGAGGAGCATGCGCCCTGCGTTGAGACCCAGTTGTATAGAGGCGGACAACCAATAGGAGGCGCTCGCTACCTATTGGCAAAGACGAGCGAGCGGCTCTTGATGTTCCTGTGTGGTGGGGGCATGGACTGAACTGGCGCTGAGGCTCTTGAGTCACAGGTGACTCCCTATTAATGATGTGGGCAGCCTTGCCCCAGTGTCTGGGCTACATCCTAGAGTCTCGACTAACCACTAGCCTGATGCATAAGTCACCCCTCGGCGGAGAGATTGTGGCTGGATGAGCCATTGGGTTTCAATTCATTCCGATTCCCTAAATAAGAATTACTCGTGCAAAGCTCATATTAACTGTTCGAATTTATATCATCAGGCTGACAACTATTTCCATATGCCCCTTTGTGCATATTTCACCTTCTACGTGTTCTATACTGGAATTTTTCCATCCCGTCTCTGGATTTCTGGTTTTACCCACACACATCCTTGTCTAAATTTTGCTTCCTTATTTTTATTTTGGGGAAATCCCTTAATCCGCATACTCAGCCCAAGTTCCACTTGTGAAACTAGGCTAGGACACTTTCAGAGCTCAGAAAGGGCCTGGCAGAAAGACAATTGCTCTTTTGGTTAACATCACCTACATGAACTAAGCTACCCAATGTATGGCCCCCTCCTGCAACCTTCCTTTGGTACTAGGTATTGAACCCAGGGCTTTGTGAATGCTAGACAAGTGCTCTGCCTTGAGTTACAGGCCCAGCCCTAATCCCAGCTCTTGGGAGGCAGAGGCAGTTCGAAGCCAACCTACTCTACAAAGTTCAAAGTGATTGTTTTAAAGCTCAGCTGTTTGGGGGCATTTGCCTTGAATGTACAAGATTCTGGGTTCAATCTACACTGGAAAAAGATCACACAGCAAACATGTACATTTTGCTAAGCATGGTGGTGTGCACCTTTAATCCAGCACTCAGGAGGCAGAGGCAGGTGGATTTCTAAAAGGCCAGCCTGGTCTACAGAGTGAGTTCCAGGACAGCCAGGGCTACAGAGAGAAACCTTCTCTTTAAACAAACAAACAAACAAACAAACATATTTTTACCTAGACCTGGTGGCATATGACTGTAGTTTCAGCACTTAGCTGAAACAGGAGGATTGCTGAGTTTGAGGTCACCCAAGACTACACAGTAAGACCTATGTTTTAAAAGAAAGAAAGAAAAGAAAGAAAGAAAGAAAGAAAGAAAGAAAGAAAGAAAGAAAGGAAGGAAGGAAGGAAGGAAGGAAGGAAGGAAGGAAGGAAGGAAGAGAGAAAAGCACACCATGAGGCGGGGCGTGGGGCGTGGCTGGGTTGGTAAGCATGAAGACCTGAATTAGATTGCTAGGATCCATGCCCAGAGCCAGTCATGGAGACCACTGAGATACTTCAGTGAGCAGAGAATCAGCCACATAACCTAAAACCTGAGAGTTCGGTCCTTGGAACGCATATAAAGGTGGGACGGGAGAACCAACTCTATAAAGTTGTCCTCTGACCTTCACATGTGTGCCATGGCACTCTCAACCATATAAAAACACAGTAAACGAGACAAATATTTATGCTGCGGAACTGGAGACATGAAGATCCCTGGGGTCACTGGGCAGCCAGCCTATGCTAATTGGTGAGGTCCAGGCCAATGAAGAGATCTTGTGTCAAAGGGATGACACTCAATGTTGCCCCCTGCCTATACACACACATACCACACACACACACTACACACCACACACCATACACACACCACACACACCACACACACACACAAACATGAATGTACATCTACCATTAAAATAAAACATCAAGTGCATAGCAGCCGGGCAGTGGTGGCTCACACCTTTAATCTCAGCCCTTGGGAGGCAGAGGCAGGCGGATTTCTGAGTTCGAGGCCAGCCTGGTCTACAGAGTGAGTTCCAGGACAGCCAGGGCTACACAGAGAAACCCTGTCTCGAAAAACAAACAAACAAACAAACAAACAAAAGTTTGTGGCAATGACTTGTTAACATCAGTCAGTTACGTATCATTTTTAAAAATTTATTTTTATTTCATGTATATTGGTGTTTTGCCTGCATATATGTCTGTGTGAGGGTGTCCGATCCTCTGGAACTGGAGTTACAGACAGGTGTGAGCTGCCATGCAGGTGCTGGGAATTGAACCTGGGTCCTCTGGAAGAACAGTCAGTGCTCTTAAGCACTGAGCCATCTCTCCAGCCCACTTGGTAGCATTGTAATGGTACATAAGATAACTGCATGTGACAATCGATGGCTGTTAGTCGTAGATGGGATGACAGGTGAGTACTTGCCTGGTCCTCAATGTCAGCTGCCAATGTCCTCAAGCCTTTACTTCTCACCTTTTCTTGTGTTTTGTCCAGAAGGGGGTGCTGTACAGACCGTTGTTCCAGCTTCCTGTTCCCTAGTTTCTAGGTTGGTGTTCAGCCAATGGGAGGCACCCATAGGAGCATTCTTCTTTCACCCTGAGCGACACATCTGGCAGTAACTACCATGTCTTGTGTCCCCCTCACCTCACCCCTACCTCTACCCCTTGCCCCCTTCTTCACTCTTGGGGATTCCACTGCCAGGAATTCTGTGATGCCCCACCCACTCTGAATCTAGCCTCTAGCTCAGGTCCGTGTGACCACGCCCACTCAACAGTTTCATCCCAAGTGAAACCAATTTCCGGAATTCAATCCTCTGTTGCTTTGCTAATTTACGTGGCGGTTTTGGCTTCAGCTGGACACTTGGCACGAGAACCTAAATTTGTATTTTATGTCATAATACACAGTCTGAGCTCTTAGGTACGGTAAGTGCCACTGAGCGGTTGGGAGAATCTTTCTTAGAGACCTGAGGTCTCCCACTTAAGCACAGGAGTCTGGGAATGTAGTTTAGGTAGTACAGTTCTTGCCTAGCAGACAGACAGCCCTGGGGTTCAAATCCCAGCACTGTATAAGCCAGGTGCATCGGTATGCCCTGAGGTTCCAGCACCCGAGAGCCAGAGGCAAGAGGATCACAAGTTCAAGGCTGGGCTAGAGAATTGGCTCAAGTGCTTAAGAAGAGAATCGTACTTGATTCTCTTCCCGAAGACTGGATTTCCATTGCTAACACTCACGCTAGGCAGCTTACAGATGCCCGTTAACTCCAGCACCGCTTCTGAACACAGGTACCCCTACACAGATGTATACACATGATTAAAAATAGGCCTTTAAAGAAAATACTGGCTATCTACTATGGCATCCTTATGCTCATATATGCTTTTTTTTTTTTTTTTTTTAAAAAGAGTATTAAATAGCCTGGTCCTGGTGGCGCACGCCTTTAATCCCAGCACTCAAGAGGCAGAGGCAGGCGGATCTCTGTGAGCCCCAGAAGAAGAAGAAAAATTCTGACCGATCTGGTCCTAGTGTTCCTTCCTTACCACCCCATCTTCCACTGTTTTTGATGTTTCAGGATTGCATAATACTGATGCTAACAGAACCGGCTCCTGTCCACAGATATGCAAATGAGTCTCAGTTGGAAAAGCTGGGTTTAATCCTCTGTGTATAGATATCAGGTAGTTTCTCATTTATATTGAAATTCATCTCAGCCTTTCTGACGGCCTGTGTATATAGGGTTATAAATACAGTTGTGTGTATATGCACACACATACACATACACACACACGTTGGTTTTCTTTGTTTGTGCTTTGGTGTATTTTGTATTTATTTGATTTTTTTTTTAAAGAATATGTTTTTACTTGGAAGTTGCCAGCACCTCCCAAATTTTATATTTATTCTCTCTCTCTCTCTCTCTCTCTCTCTCTCTCAAATCAAAACCACAAAACAAAACAGCAAGTCCACTGGTGTTGATCCTGAACTTCAGACCTGCCAGGAAGTGCCATCAATACACCTGGCGTCTCTCCATTGAAGTGTGGAGGTTTGGTCTCGCTGTCTATTGTAAGGCTAAGTGTGACCCCGCAAGACCTGGCGTATGCACACAGACCCAAGTGAGTTATGTGACTCTGCCCCCAATTATTTCTGATTGGTGAATAAAGATGCCAACAGCTAATCATTGGGCTAAAGAAAAATCGGTGGGGTTTAGGGTGCCTGGGCTTGGGGGTCGGAGGAGAACCACGTGGTGAAGAGAAGAAGGGGAAGGAAGGAAGGAAGGAAGGAAGGAAGGAAGGAAGGAAGGAAGGAAGGAAGGGGAAGCTGCCATGGGTTAAGCGAGCCATAAGAATGTGGACCTGAGGGCTGGCCAATTGGAGTTAAGAGCAGCCCAGATGGAACATAGTAAGTAATAACTCGGGGTTATTGATAGGAAAATATATTCTAATAACATAGAGGATAGATATCTGTCTAGCTCTTGTGCTGATTAAGGTTTATTATAAATATGAAGGTTGTGTGTCTTTTCTCCAGAAACCGAATGATCATAGGCGGGGTAGAAAGCCCAGATTGGGATTAATAATTTCAACAACATTGAAGACAATTGACTTTCCTCTCCCGGTAGTGATCACATGCCAAGAGCTCCTTAGCTAGGGGTGGGACTCGGTGCCACCTCCCTCCCTCTGTGCTTGAATTTTGTCTGGCTTGAGCTTGGACAGGTCTTGTGCACTGTCGTACTCTCTGTTAGTTTAAAATACATCTGCCCTGTTGCATCTGTAAAATGCTATTTCTTTGAAGCTAACCACTACCTCTGATTCTTGCACATGGATCCCTCAGCCTTGAGCAGAGGACTGTGATGAATCGGCCCATTTAGGACTGAGCATTCTGAGGTCTCTTGTTTTCTGCACATTCTCCAGTTGTGGGTCTCTGTTGATTACCATCTACTGCAAGAAGCACCTTCTTGGACGAGTGCTGAACGATTCGCTGATCCATGTGTATAGAATTAAGTCATTAGCAGTTGTTAAGCTCATTTAGCAGGATGACAGTAGTAGGTTTTCCCTAGGGTCCATGATATATCTAGCACAGGTTCTTGACCTCAGTGACTGTGTCAATCATGGGTTCCATTTCATTGAGCGGGCCTTCAGGCCAATGAAAGTGACTGGTTATTCCCATTACACTCATGTCACTATAGCACCTGTGCATATATCTTACAAGGCAGGTCAGTGTTGTAGCTTGCAGGGCTCATAGCTGAGTAGGATTGATAATTACTCTTCTCTTTCTGTAGTGTATATTGCCCATTTTGAGTAGTGCCATCCCTGGGCTGGTGGTCCTGAGTTCTATAAGAAAGTAGGCTGTTAGTAAGCAGCACCCCACCACAACCTCTGGACCAGCTCCTGCCTCCAGGTTCCTACTCTGTTTTGAGTTCCTGTCCTGACTTTCTTTGATGATAAACGGAGATGATAAAGCATAAGCCAAATACACCCTTTCCTCCCCAAGTTGCTTAAGTCAAGGTGTCTCATCACAGCAGTAGTAACCTTAACTAAGACAAGCCCAAGCGTTTTTATTTGATGCTGGAGATCAAAGTCAGGCATTCCAGGCAAGTACTGGTCCACTGACATACATTCAACTTGCTTTGACTTCTCTCTGAACTAGTAATTAGCATCTTTCCTTGTATTATGTTTCATAAGGCCTTATAATCCAGTGTAATTGCGGTGGCAGGGGGTGAAGGGAGGGATACCTGGCGGCGTGCTGAAGGTGCCCCCCTGAGGAAAAGACCAGAAAGACAGGAAGAAAGGAAGAGGGGAAGAGAGGAAGAGAGGTTGGCCAGGAACACCTGGGAACAGAAAGAGAAAGAAGGTGGAGAGAGAGTGTGAAGAAGGGGAAGAGAGTATGGTGACTGTCTTCTGATAGGCCTGGCTCACACCTGGGAGGCAGAGACTCAAGCTGTTGCTAGGTAGCTGTTGGGCGGAGCCTAGCAAGCTGTTGCTAGGTAGCTGTTGGGTAGAACCTAGCAGAATTGATTGTAAGCTAACACCCTGTTAAATAAGGAGAGAAATAAAAATCTTGTCACATACATTTTATACTTGGGCAAATCATGGTTCCTGTTTGGTTTGGTTTGGTTTTTCTCTGTGTAGCCCTGACTGTCCTGGAGCTTGCTCTGTAGACCAGGCTTGGCCTCACACTCACAGAGATCTGCCTGTGTGCTGGAATTAAAGGCGTGTATCACCACTGCTCATCTTGTTTATTTTTGTTTTTGTTTTTCTTTTTGTTGTTATTGTTTTGAATATGTCGTTTCTCTGTGAAGCCCTGGCCATCCTGGAACTCACTCTGTAGAGCAAGTTGGCTTCAAGCTCGAGATCGGCCTGCCTCTGCCTTTTGAGTGCTGGGATTAAAGGCACCACAGTTACCACAGCTACTGCCACTGCTGCCACCCCTGCTACCACCACCTGGCAAGAATCATGTTTTTATCTTTTTAAATTTTGCATAATTTTTAAATAAAAAATGATTACATTTACTTACATGTGGGGCGGTGGACTGTGACAGGCAGCCTGGCCCCTGGTCGAGCACAGGCTTAAACCCGGGTAACCCAGTAGGGGCTAGCCCTGCAAGAGACCGGAAGGCATTTGCCACGCTCCTGGGCCCCTGGCTCATGTCAAGTAGCTACAACTCCCAGGCCCCCCTGTAGAGAGGTCTCTGACCATCAGTCATGTAGGAGCAGCACGCCAAGCCCTCCCACATGCAGATAAGGTATCCCTAAACTCTCAGACCAAGCCAATGGGAAGTGCCTGCTGTCAGACTCTGACCCATCCCAATCTGTATATTAGACCATCCCAAACTGTGTACGAGAGATCCCATCCAGAAGGAATAAAGGCATGAGAACTACTCTGTCGTCCGAGAGCTTCTATCATAAGAGCTGTAACACTGCTGCTTGGGAAGAAGTCTGCTCTCCTGAACGCCACCAGAAGCTTCCCGCACTCCTCGCCAGCTAGTCAGCCCCACACGCAGGGCTGCTGGTGCAGCACCTTGGAGCAACCAAGGTGGCAACTGTGGAGACTGAGGTGGAGGTGACTCCCATCCCTGCTCTCATTCTCCCCCCTTTGCCTGAACCCTCGCACTTGGCCGGCCAGAGATCCCTGTGGAAAGCCTCCACGTTTGTATGTCTGTGTGTATAAGCCTGCACACACCTGCGTGCCACAAGGTACCTGTGGAGGTCAGAGAGGCTTGGGTCTCTCCTACCACCGTGTAGGTTCTGAGGATTGAGAGATGGTCATCCAGCTTGGTGGCAGACCTTACCCTCTGAGCCATTTCTCCAGCCCTCACATTTTTTTATAATGTAAACAACCCTTCCCAGAGAAAATGGCAAGACCACATTAAAAAAAAGGGAGAGCTTCACCGCTGCTCCCTTCTTTGTGACTGGATTGATCTTATACATAAGGCAGAAAATATAACTGCCACCTTGTGACCACAAGGACCAAGACTAAAAGCCTAAGGATAGAGGTACTTATAATAATGACTTCGGTATTATGCTAATCGCTTGCTAACAGTAGCCTTATGGGCTCTTGCCTTTCTCCATCCTGGGCTTCCTATTTTGAAAGACAGAGGCTGGAGAGACATCTCAGTCTGTATAAACTGCTTGCCCTGCAAGTCTGAGGACCTGAGTTTGTTTCCCAGAAGTAAGCTGGACCCATGTATTCTTATAATACCAGGAGTGCAAAGGCAGAAACAGGTAGATTCCTGGAGCTAACTGTCCTGTAGCCTCAACAACTCGATGGGTTTCAGGACAATGACAAACCCTGTCTCAAAAAAAAAAAAAGTGGGTGGTGGCTGAGGGAAGACACCTGAGGTTGTCATCTGGCCTACACACTCACAAAGAAAAACACTAGCCCCCATGTATTCAAATCATTACAGTAGGGTTCTCTCTTGCACTGTACAATGCATACCATACTGATATCAGCAGAAAACCAGATATTCCCTTTAGCACGAGAGAAATCTGTAGTCATACTAAGCATGTCCAGAGTCAGGTGATAAAGACCTGGCTGGAAAAGGGGAAGTAACGTGCATGATCAGCCAGTCACCGCAAGCCTGCAGGAAGGGGCAGTGTTGACATTCCTTTCTGAGAAGTCAGCTACTGATGAGAATCAGAACTGGTGCCCAGGGCTTTGTGACTGGCACATGATACAGCATCATGGTCCAGATTCTCCAGAAATCACGGGCTTTAGCCTTCCACGTCTCCGCCAGCACTAAGTCACGTGTTTCCTTGTGACTGGTTCATCACCGACTGTGGTAACATGGATGTAATTTGAATTTTGTTTTGTTTTGTTTTTCAAGACAGGGTTTCTCTGTTTGACCTGGAAAGTCCTGGAACTCACTTTGTTAACCAGGCTGGCCTTGAACTCAGAGATCCACCTCCCTCTGCCTCCCAAGAGCTACGATTAAAATGCATGTGCCACCTCCACCCAGCTTGAAAACAATTGTTATTACATTTCTTTTGGGTTTTTTTTGGGGGGGGATGTTGGGGGCGTGCATGTGAGGGTCAGAGGACAAATCTGCAGAAGTCACTTCCCTCCTTCCATCATGTGGGTTCCAGGGACCAAACTCAGATTTAGCAGGGTTGGTGGCGGGCACTTTGACTGTGGAGCCATTCTGTGGGCCTAGATATTTTCTGGTTGCCTTTTGGCCATACCATCCCTTCTCAAGAGGCCCATTTTACTTGAATTGCTTTTCGTATTGAGACAGGGTCTCACTTTGTAGCACCGGCTGGCTTGGAATTCACTATATAGACCAGACTACCCTTGATTCATGGAGACCTATCTTCCTAAACTTTAGACAGGATGTAAATACCAAAAGAAGTGTGCAGGATACTGAGGTGACAGTCACATCATACAGACATGCCATTTGTCCAGCTCCTGATCCCAGAATCCTGTGCAAAGTGAACAGGATTGGGAACTGAAGCTGAGAGAAGTGGGCGGCTCCTCGGGGGTTAAAGAAAACCAACCTGTTTGGCGCCTCCAAAAAATTATCTCTTTAATAAAGTCATCTGGTATTCTAGCAATACAGGACTGACAGGGATTCAACCAGTTCTGCCACAAGAGGACCGTGCATATTCCACGCAGAAGATCAATTTAGAACGAAAACACCTTGCTATCAGGAGCTGGCAGGCCTGGAAACCATTGGCCTTCGTCAGCCCATGAGATCTCTGGCTCTAAGGAACACCAAGCCAGGAGAGTCTTCACTTAGATTCTTCTTACAGTTCATCAAAGCCCCCTATTAAGATCTTATAAAATTGTCGAAAGGTATTGTAGGCATATTTTGGGGTGGGGGAGCTCTAATTGGGCTCTTTTATCTCTACCTCCAGCACTTATCCACCCTAATCCCTTCTAACCCCCCAACCCTAGGTAGGAGAGAAAGGAGGTCCCAGGGGAAACGGGCCTGGACCTCTATCTGCTACTTCCTACTGAGTAGGGACATAGTTCTTTGGGACAAGTACAATCTTCATCGTCATCAGGATAGCCAGTAGTCCAGTAATCCATTAATAATAGACAGAGCAGCAGGAGTAGCCAGTAGCAGCGGGGGCAGCAACAGAGGGAGCAGCCATTGCTGTTGGGCCTCTTGGGGCTCTCCCGTTTAGACCAGCTCAAGACTCCTCAGAATTAAACTTATCTGCAGCTGGCAAAGATCACGCCCCTCCCAAAGCTCGCACAAGGCAAGTAGTCAGCTGCTGTGGACAATCTAAAGCAGCGCCACATCTGGGATTAAGACAAAAACATGTTCATATCATATAACTAGGTTTATTAAGAAATCACAACTCTCACTACAAGCTACTTGTGTAAAAAAAAAAAAAAAAAAAAAAAGTTCGAGGCCGGAGGCCAGTGAGATGATTCAGGATGTAAAACCTGCTTACGAGTCAGGTTGTCAGTGTACAGGCAATTCCAGTGGCCTGCTCTCAAGGACCTAGCAACAGTTACATCATCGCCTACCACTGCTGCCAGATGTGCCAAGTGTGGGCTGCAAATAAAAAGGACTGCCAGTCACCCCAACCCTCTCTCTGCCCTCATGGCTCTCTCTTCTCCCTGTCTGTCTACATGTCCACCTGTCTGCCAATATCCCTTCTCTAAGTCCTCACTGCCCTCCCCTCCCCCAATAAACCTCTTTTATACCAGATCTGTTGCATGACGTAACTTCTCAGGGGTGCACCTTGGCTGGGCCTGCCAAAGATACCCCCTCGATTATATTTCATGGCACTGGTGCCATAAGCTCAGAGGGGCTCTCCTGGTATCTAACCACACAGAGATCCCACCTGCCCACGACACCTGCAACAGATCTTCCTTCCGGTCCACTGATAGCTAGGGACTCCATCCAACACAGACAACTGGTGAGTTCTTGCTCTAACTCCGCTTAAATGCTTCTCTTAGTCTATTTCCCTGGATGAGGCTTCGTTTTTCCAACCTAGCTTCCAGCCCTCTTGGCTTCTCTCGAAAATCCTGGTACCAGGTAAACTGTGTTTGCTGGGGCCCAGTCCTGGCCCCTGACCATGGGGTGATAATTCACTGGACAGCTTGTGTCTTCTCACTTTGGTCTCCCCTGGGTCCCTGGGATGCCTCAGACCCAGGCCTGGGACTCCTCTTTGCATCCATGGGAACTGTGTCCTGGCACACCCAGCTTCTAAACTTATCAAACCTGGCCTCAGTATACCACACAAGTGATCTGGGGAACATGAAAACAATTCTCCTTTCTTTATTTCTTTGTGCTCGCTCCAAGCCCTGTTTGTTTCTGTCCAGTGCCCCTCCCCCATCCTGCGTAAATGTCTGGCCTGGAAGTTTGTAACTACGGGAAGTTGGAGTCAGACAGGAGCAAAAAGTGCACAACATTCAACACACACAGTTCTGCTGCAACATCTGCTCTCAGAACCACTCCAGAGTTGATTCCGAATTCTAGAGCCTGATTCTTTAGCCCTCTGTGTCTTCCATGTGGCTCTGGCTTTGGCAGCCTACCTATGTGAACCTCGAGTCCTGCCCCCCCCCTTTCTGTACAACTAAGCTAAGCTCATATGCTCTCCTGTGTTCTCTCTCTCTCTCTCTCTCTCTCTCTCTCTCTCTTTTCATAGACTCAGATTTTATTACAACAACGTAGCTTTGTTTAATGGTCAGAAATTGGCACACCTGATTTCCGAATTCTCTCCGCCACAGACAAATGACTCCCAAATAACTCAGATCTAAATTTGCGCTGCTCTATCTATGCTTAAGTTTCTACTTCTACACTCTTAAAAATCTCTTATCACTGATTTCTCTACATTCCACTCTGAAAAACAAATTATATCTTAAGTTGATGCTGTAAGTTCTTATCTAAGAGTTTGCACATTGCTCGTTAGGTATGGTTTAAGATCTATATAAATCTGCAACAATATCTGGCTTTAAATTTATAACAAAAGGCTTATAATTAAAAATCTATACATAGCTATATGTGTGTGTGTGTGTGTGTGTGTGTGTGTGTGTATGTGTGTACCTGTAACTTGAATTTAATTCCTTATGTATATGTGAATGTAACTTGGATGCTACTCTCATTTTAAAAACATATATATACTAGAAACACAAATGTTTTTAAACTGCAACAATGTGGCTCTGCTTCGTCTCGGCTGAGACGTCACCAGGATATAAATGGCCACATGGCTTGCAAACTGCCCTGTGATTTCCCCATATTAAGATGATCACATAGTATAAAGCTACAATCATAAAACACCTCAGACTTTAGTTTATTGTTGCATCTCCTTTTAGACTAAGAAAGCAACAAGTCTCAAATATTTTAGATCAGTATAGAATTTTTTATGATGATAGAAATTCAAAGTTATATTTGCTACAACATACTGTATACGTGATTTAACCCTGGTTTAAAATATTCTGTATATGATGATGGAATTTCAAGGGTATAAACATCTGTTCATATCAACAAAAGCTAATTCATGGTGTATGTCTATTTATATCTTTGCTAATTGCTCAACAGCAAGCCGCTAGGAAATGTAGATAAGTAACAACATATGTTTGATAATTAAGATTTATTTATTTATTTATTTATTTTATAAGTTCACTGTAGCTGTCTTCAGACACCCCAGAAGAGGGCATCGGATCCCATTACAGATGGGTGTGAGCCACCCTGTGGTTGCTGGGAATTGAACTCAGGACCTCTGGAAGCAGTCAGTGCTCTTAACCACTGAGCCATCTCTCCGGCCCAATAAGATATATTTGAAAATCAAGATTTATAAACTCCTAAGGTCTGGTCAGGTTCACAGCACTGTTTGTCTAGCTTCTTTGTCTTCAAAGCTTTAGGTGTTTGGATAAACTAAGCCACACAGAACTCTGCAGTATTCTATAATGATGCAATATAGAGGGGGCAGTAAAGTTGCCCCTCTCTATATAGACTGTGTCTTTGATTAAAAGTTTTATTTTGACACTAGAAGAGCTTCAATTCAAAATTATGATTTTTTAAAGGCTAAACCTGAAGTTCCAGTCTTCTAAAAGCTACTATTGTAAACTGCTAAGGATAACTAAGAAATGCAAATTAATAGTCACCTTATAAAATGAGCAAGTCCTTTAATGTGTTCAGGACGATATTTGCCCTCATGGTAAATACTCAAATAATTAATTACAGGAATAATCCTTATTTAGCCTCCTGTATGCATTTCAAGGTTAAGCCTAGGATGGGTCATAAGAAACAAGCAAAATTTGTCTATTTAGATATACTTTGGGTAGATAGGTGGTCCTCAAACACTTCAGAGATCTGCAGAATATGGCATTTAAAATGTTGAATAAAAAAGCTTCTCATGGTAGAGAGACACATCCGCTCCTGGAAGCACTCCCAGTCTCCTCCAAAGAAGATGATGGGGACAGAAGAACTTCTACCTGGAGCTTCCCTTAAATGTGGCAGAGCTGGCCACTGCACTATAAACTGCCTTTTAAAACCTCAACTGCTGGTGTCACAATGTCCAGACTGTGGACAAGCAGGACACTGGGAAGTTGACTGTCCCACTTTGCCTAGACAAATGTCAGACAGTCCTCCCCAAAATTCCTGCTTCACAGGAAAGCCTGTCAAATCTTCTGGTGTCCAAAGATAGATGCCCCACCAACCACAGAGGAACCTTGCATGACTGTCCAGGTAGCCGGTAAGTCTTAGTCATTTTTATAGACTCAGAAGAGGCTTGGTCTGCATTTCCTTCTTACTCAGGTGAGACTAATTCTTTTCAGATCTCTGATGGGTTTGA
>CM052721.1:29350211-29382352 GCA_028551405.1 Uromys caudimaculatus
TCCTTCTCCTCCTCCTCCTCCTCCTCCTCCTCCTCCTCCTCCTCCTCCTCCTCCTCCTCGTAGCTGCTACTACTAGGTCTAGATACAGTCTACCTCATTACCAGGCTCAGGAAACAGGTTTTATAGTAACTTGTTACTATTCCCTTATCTAAAGAAACTCACTTTACAGTGTCTGCTCCCAGGGATCAACCACCTGTGTCTCGTGGTGAATAGTTGGATTGGGAAAAAAAAGTGTAAAGTTTATGTGAGGCCTGGGATACAGAGGCTCAGGCTGTGAGGATCTAAGGCAGTGCTCCAGGATCGAAGAAGGTGTTTTAAGGTTGATACATTGCAGGACATGAAAGTTGTAGGAAGTAAAAGCTTAAATAATGATAAAAAGTGCTTTAGGGTCTATAAAAGCAATCAAAAAGGCTTCACATTTCTTCCCCTCCCTATGTGACTGTTGTATTCAAACTTCAAACATTCAGTGCCTTAATGATAATCAATAAAATTCTGATGAGCTATTAGTCTAACTCTGGTAAAGCTGCCCACTGTATGATCTGCTATTATCATTTACACAAGGGCAAGATTTTAAATTTCCTTTGGTTGTTTTCCAAGTATAGACTTAAAAGGGCTTCTCATTGTGCTAAATTTATATCCATCCAGTCTTCAGGATGGAGGGAAGAAGCCCCTCTTTCACGGTTTGTAGTCATACTGAAAATCAAGACCAATGGAACTTTTGGCCCTTCGGCTCCAGGGAAGGCATCTGACTTCCCTGAGCTCGCCTTAAAAAGCATTCATGCTTCTATGACACAAAGGTGTTAGTCTGCCGCCTTTTCTACAATGTGGGCTTCAGTATAGGTCACAAACAATGCTATGCTAATATGTCTGAAACATATCTCTTTTGTAAACTTTAAGAGAGTCTTATAAGCTTCCGGGAATCGACTTGAATCCACCTCTCATGGGTCAAATAGAGTCCAGAGAAGTTCCCCCATCAATCAACAACCTGAGGTTCCCCAGTTATTGTCTATTCAAGAAGTTAGGATCCCTCCCCTTTTCCCTGGTTTTGGGACTCCCTTCCCACAAGTGCCAAGACCCTGGGCCTAAAAGTTTCAAATGTATACCTAAGAAAAAATATTCTCCCTAAACTCCTTAATCTTCTGGCCCTAATTTACATATCTGTTCCAGCATCCTGGACATCGAGTGAAACAGCCTGCTCTCCCACGACTTGGTCAGCATCCCAGTTTTCTTAAGTCTCCCAAAAGATGGCTTCTCCCGCAGACAGCAGGAAACAGCCTAAAGAATCTGATCTCCTCACTGGTGCCTCACCATCACCCTTCCTAGCTCCCTATTTCTAATTAAACAGAAAGGGAGGAATGTTAGTATACAAGCGATTCCACTGGCCTCCTCTTAGGACCTAACAACTGCTGACGTCACCACCCGCTGCCACGCCCTGCCACAGGTCACCCCAGCTCTCTCTGCATTCCCTCTCTGTTCTCTGCGTGTTCCCCCTCTCTGCCCCCTCTCTCTGCTGATGGCTCTCTTTCTGCTCCCTGTCTGTCTGCCTCTATCCCTTCCCCAAGTCCTCACTGCCCACCTCTCCCCTCCCCCAACAAACCTCTTTACACCAGATCTGTCGAATGACGTAATTTCTCAGGAGTACACCTTGGGTCCAGCCCGCTAAATGTATCCCCTTGCCGCATTGTATTTCCCTGATGACCTGGGTTAGATCCCCAGGTCCACAGTGCAAGAACCAAGGAGGCCTCTGACCTCCATAGAAACATTGTAGCACACACACTAATAATAAAACATCTTTTAAAAAGAAGGCTGGTGCTATAGCCCAGGGGCAGTACACTCACCATCTGCCTACATTTGATCCACAGTACAGCAATAACGAAGTAATTAATGATGGATGTTGGGGTAACCTGCACTGACACACACTGTATCAAACGGCTATGTATCTATGCTCCTGTATTTTCTATTGTGATTTGCTATGCTGGGCAGTGCCATGGCAGGATATTTGGTATTGTGATTTCTATGACCCATCACCTGCTTTCTATATGCGTTGTCACTTCCTCCCCTGCCAGAAAACAGGATTCTCACAGATCATGTTAAAAAGCAAACTGCCATGGGCGAGGTCACAGAAGGTGGGTCACATTGCCCTCAATCTAGCCCAAAGGCAACACTAAGATCTGGACTTGGCATAGTCCTGGTGCAGATCGGCTCAGAATGAGTAAGGTATGGAACAAACCTCTCCCACTATGCTAAGAGATTTTTTTTTTTTTTTTTTTTTTTTTTTGGTTTTTCAAGACAGGGTCTCTCTGTGTAGCCCTGGCTGTCCTGGAACTCACTCTGTAGACCAGGCTGGCCTCGAACTCAGAAATCCACCTGCCTCTGCCTCCCAAGTGCTGGGATTAAAGGCATGCGCCACCACTGCCCGGCTGCTAAGAGATTTTTTGTGTGAGAATGCAGTGTGGCTTTTGAAAAGAGCTGGTGGTTGGAGCAGGGGCAGAAGGACTGCAGGACAGAGGCAGGAGACAGACAGAGGGACAGAACCAGGAAGTAGAACAGTGAGAGCCACATGGAGGGACACAATGGCAGAGAATAGGTTAAGTTAGAAGCTAGCTGAGAGACTGCCCCAGCAAAAGGCCAACATCCTTAAACTATAAAGATGTTTCCGAGTCTTTTATTAAACCACAAGTGGGGCCCTGAAAGCCCTACAATGGAGGGATAAGGTGTTACACTCCTGTAATTTCAGTGTTTGAGAGTCTGAAGCAAGAGGGTTATCCTGAGTTTGAAGCCAGCCTGGACTACACAGCCAAACCATTTCTCAGGAGACAGGAAAGATGGCTCAGAACACCAACTGCTCTTGCAGAGGACCTGAGAGAAGTGACCTAGATTGCTGAAGACTCACAGCCCGTGGGATATGTTGGTATGTGCCTATAATCTCAGCCCTTAAGGAGCTGAGCCAGAACTTCAAGTGTAAAAGTTCAAAGCCAGGGGCTGGAGAGATGGCTCGGGGTTAAAAGCGCCAGCTGCTCTTCCAGGGCCTGAGTTCAATTCCCAGTAACCACATGGTAGCTCACAACCTTATGTAATAGGGTCTGGCATGCAGGTGTACATGCAGCTAGAGCACTCATACATAAGATAAATCTTTAAAAAAAAGAAGAAGGAGGAGAAGGAGAAGGAGGAAGGAAGGAAGAAAGGAGGAAGAAGAAGAAGAGGAGGAGGAAGAGGAGGAGGAGGAGGGGGAGGAGGAGGAGGAGGAGAAAGAAGGAAGGAAGAAGATGATGATCAAGTCCAGCCTGGGCTACATAGCAAGACATTGTCCCAAGAAAAACAAAAACAGAAATAAAAAAACAAAACAAGGGGCTGGAGAGATGGCTCAATGGCCATCTCTGGAACCAGGGGGTATAGATTCGATTCCCAGAACCCACACGGCAGCTCACAACTGTCTGTTCCAGGGGAATCTGTCACTGTTGGATCTACGCAGTGAGATCCATAAAGTCGCACCATGTGACAGGTCTCATATGGGAGGGGAGGGAATACAGAGGCTGCCTCTAGGTGGGGGAAAGAAGAAAACAAGTGGGCAGGGAGGGGGAACACAGCCTTTTCTCGGGAATGTGGTACAGTCCCAGGAGGAGGACATGCAACAGTGGGGATGTACCCTCCCAGCACATAAAAAAATAAATCATTAACAACAACAACTACAACAACAGAAAGATCTTACAACCTGCGAAAGAATTCACTTTAAACCCATGTGGCAGAATTCAGAACATGTCTTCCCTATCCCGTGGTCCCCCACCCCGGGATGGATGCGTCCCCCACCACTGAACTCTAACCCCTGGTCCCAGAGTTACTATTCTGATAGTTTATATTTTATTTATTTATTTATTTATTTATTTATTTATTTATTTATTTATTTATTTTTGGTTTTTTCAAGACAGGGTTTCTCTGTGTAGCCCTGGCTGTCCTGGAACTCACTCTGTAGACCAGGCTGGCCTCGAACTCAGAAATCCGCCTGCCTCTGCCTCCCAAGTGCTGGGATTAAAGGCGTGCGCCACCACTGCCCGGCAATAGTTTATATTTTAAATTGCATATATGAGGCACATACTTTTCTAAAAATTAGAGCTATTTATCATGGATATTTGTGCCTCGTACACTTGGAGGTATGAAGAGGACATCAGACCCTCTGGAATTATGGGTGCTTTTGCATCGTCCCGTGAGTGCTGAGAACTGTTGCAAACACCTCAAACACTCTCAACCTCTGGACCATCTCTCCAGCCTCATATTCATTATTTCTTAGGCAAGATCTCACGTTTCAAAAACTGACATCAAACTCACTACGTAGCCTAGCACGAGCTTAAACTCCTGATCTTCCCTGCCTCTACTTCCCAAGTGTTTTGATTACAAACATACAGGGCCACACAGAGCAGAATTTTAGCAGAATCACTGTGTCTGGCATGGATCTGGAGTGATGGCGCCCAAGCTTTGAAGCTGCCTTATGCCAGTAATTGTCTGATTTCATGGGATTGTTCTTTTGAAGGATTTTCAGAGCCTTTCATAACTGAATCCTGAGACAAGTCGGGCAAACCAGGAAGTCTCCTTTGGCTGAGAATTGTTCAGGGGCATGGGTCTTTCAAGACAACCCCCGGGTCAGATAAGTTTTGGTATGCAGAAACTGACTTGCTAAAGGTGCTTTTGAGTAACAATAAAAGGAGCTGTCAGGGTTCAGTCCAGCCAGCAGACTGATCCCTATGTTGTTTAAGAACCCTAAATTCATCCTGCAATGGCTCTCTATTCCTCAATCGATAGTCCCACAAAACCCAGAACACTGACAACACGTGGTTTATGTAGTTTCGGGGATTCACCAGGCTTTGCGTGCTAGACACGTGTCCTATGAGCTGCAACACAGCCCCAGACACTACATCCGCATTTTAACATTGAGTTGAAATTCACATATTGTAATATCAATCGTATAAAGTGAATATTGAGCTGATTACAGTAGCTCCTGAATGGGAGGCAAAGGCAGAGTACCCACGTTTGAGAACAGCCTGGTCTACGTAATAAGTTCTAGGCCAACAAGACACAACAAGAACCTGTCTCAAAGTGGACACACAAGCAAACAACTGCCACCATGACCCGCTACTTCATTTTTAAAAAGCGAGCATTCCAGCTGGGCGGTGGTGGCGCACGCCTTTAATCCCAGCACTTGGGAGGCAGAGGCAGGTGGATTTCTGCGTTCGAGGCCAGCCTGGTCTACAGAGTGAGTTCCAGGACAGCCAGGGCTACACAGAGAAACGCTGTCTTGGAAAAAATCAAAAAAAAAAAAAAAAAAAAAGAAAAGAAAAAAGAAAAAAAGAAAGAAAAGTGAATATTTCTTTTTTAAAGAAAATGGTGGTATGTGTGTGTATGTGTATATATGTATATATGTATGTGCATGTGTGTGTATGTATGTATGTATGAAATAATGCACATGAAAGCACAGCTACAGAAGCTAGGGAGTGACCTGTGGGAGTCAGGTCCCCAGCACGTGGGTCTGGGAAGATGAAACCCAGGTCTCCAGACTTTACTGGCTGAGTCACCTCAGCGGCAATTTTCTCCTTCTCTTTCTATTATTATTTCAGTGCTGTCTGGAACCCAGAGCCTGGCACATGCTCAGCAAGCTCTCTGCCGCTGAAGTGCAGGCCTGGGGCATCGTGTTCAGTCCTAGTACTTACTCTCTTGGTCTAGCAAGACAGGTCAGTGGGGGACACTGCCAACCCTCATGACCTGAGCTTAACCTTTAGGACCCACAAGGTGGGATGAGAGAACTGGCTTCCTCCAGTTGTCCTCTGACCGCCACAGTGTGTCAGGGGATATAGACTCCTCCTCCGCAAAATAAATAAATAAATAAACTCGTTTAATTAATTAAAAAACTAACGATTCTTTCTTTAAATGTTACTTAAATATCATTACTACTCATAACTAGTAATAATCCCTTAATAGTCTCAATTTGTCAATCAATAACCATATTTCCCTCACTGTCTCTGGCTCTTCACTTGGAACTCTGAATCAGATTTCAATTAATATGTTTCTTAAATCTGGGGTTTCTCTTTTTTAAAACTTTTTAACATTTCATATGTTCAAAGAATCCATCCTTAGTAGGCTTCTTCTTCTTCTTCTTCTTCTTCTTCTTCTTCTTCTTCTTCTTCTTCTTCTTCTTCTTCTTCTTCTTCTTCTTTTGTAGTTTTCAAAGTTTATTTTGAAATGGCAGGGAACTTCCTTCAGAACCTGTCACAGGTCAGGGTGACACATGGTCACACTGTGAAGCAATCCTGGCTTCTCCACTTAGGAGAACTTTCTGCCAGCGTTAAGCCCTGGGTCAAAGCCACCTGTAGAAGGAACAAGGCAAGCTAAAAAAAAAAAAAAGAAAGAAAGAAAGAAAGAAAGAAAGAAAGAAAGAAAGAAAGAAAGAAAGAAAGAAAGAAAGAAAAACAAATTACATAAACCATAAATCTTAAATCTTGTCAGTAATTCTTCTTCCCTTACAAAGAGGTGTTTTGAAATAGTTGGGAACAGAGGAACCCAGGACTCAAACCCTCACATGGAAGAGCCACTACACTTTAATAGTCTCTCTTATAATGTGCATTCATGCTTTGATACTGTTTAATTTGTGTGGGTGTTTTGCCTGCATTTATGTCTGTACCTAAAGCGCATGCCTGGTGCTGGGTAGAGGCCAGGTGAAATCATTGGCTCCCCTGGCACTAGATTGACTGACAGTGGCAATCAGCCATGTGGGTGCTGAGACTTGAACCTGTGTCTTCTAGAAGAGTAGCCAGTGCTCTTAGCGGATGAGCCATGTCTTCAGTGCCCCCTTACTGGTTTCTAGAAAGCTGAGTGCTCACTAGAAGCTTGGTTGCCAGTGAACATGGCTCTCTGACGGAGTCTTTGGGTGGTACTGAAGGATCACCCCACACGGGAGGCTGAGCCACAGCCACACAGAGAGACTCTGTATAAAAAACAAAAGCAAACACAGCATGGGCTGGAGAGATGGCTCCAGAGTTGAAACGGCTCTTCCATAGGATCTGACTGAGTTTGATTCCCAGCACACACATTAGGAGGCTCACAAATGCCGGGGACTCTGGGAGTGAGATGGGAGACAGACGGGAGAATCCTGGACTCTCACGGACCAGCTACCTTGGTGGATAAAGCAACCAACAAGAGACCTTGTTTCTCATACAGAAGGTGAGGATGTTGGCGCTCACCCACACAAATAAGTACACAGATTAAAATCAAAGTGTTTAAAGGAGATATTTTTGGATTAGGCTTTACATCCAATGGTAGATATCCTTATAAAAGATAAATGGAGTCTGGGCCCATAGCTGAGTGATAGAATAATTGCCTAGCCTGTATGAAACTGTAGGTTCAGCCTTCAGCACACACACATACATATATGTGCACACACACACATACATACTCATGCAGGAATGCATAGACAGACACACATTCTCATACACACATACGTGCACACAAAAACATACATACACGCATACACACTGATGCACGCACATGTCCACATACTCTCTACAAACACACATGTATACATGCACGCACACACACACAAACCACACACACTCGAACATAAGCATGTACACACACCATACACAACACACACACACTCACACACACAGAGAAAGAGAGAGACAGAGGCATAGAGACAGAGAAATGGAAGAGAAAGCCAGGAGACAGAGGGATGGAGCCAGAAGCCAAGGAAGTTGGAAGAGACAAAAACCAGAACCTGTTCTTGAGCCAAAGGAGCCATGGCTGACACCTAGATTTCAGCCTTCTGGCCTCCATTGTCACGAGAGTCTGTCTTGAGTCGCCACACTTGTGGTACGTTCTTACATCAGAATAGGGAAGCACTCCCCCCCATGGCTGGGGAAAGAGTTCTGGGGAAGCAGGGTTCCTGAATTCATACCTCTCCTCCTCCTACCACCTGCTAGTAGGAAGCCCCACTGGGAATCCCACCTCTTGCCCTTGTCACAGACAAAATGGAATGCCAACTCGTAAAAGCACCAGAGTAGGCGGCACCAAAGGGTGTGTGTGCCCTGAGCTGATACCAGACCAGCCTGGCAGGTTTCAAATTGTTCTGCCCTTTCCTCCTGCCTGGTAGGGTTTTCTCTTAGCCAAAGCAACATGCGCACCGGCTGGGTCTGCAGTCACTTGCTCATTCGGTCATTTATTTAGAGTGTACTGCCTGTGTATTTTCTCCATTCCATGTGTGGGGCTCCATAGGCTCTGGGGAGACACATAAGGGAAGCCCCATTATATTCCTGCACGTAGCACCCATGCATGTGGGTGTTCGAGAGCGTGTAGAGGCGGTAGACTGCTTCGTGGAAAAGCCACAACCTAAAGCAGAAGACTCTGGAGTTAAGGGAAGTGATATCTCTCTCTTTTTTTTTTTTTCCGAGACAGGGTTTCTCTGTGTAGCCCTGGCTGTCCAGGAACTCACTCTGTAGACCAGGCTGGCCTCAAACTCAGAAATCCACCTGCCTCTGCCTCCCAGTGCTGGGATTAAAGGCGTGCGCCCCCACTGCCTGGCAAGTGATAACTCTTAAGGTTCCTATACAGTAAGTCTTCTTAAACTTCTCCCAACCAGACGTGGTGTCTTGTGCCTTGGGAGGCTGAGGCAGGCAGGTAGATCTCTGTAAGTTCAAGTCCAGCCAGGTCTACATGATACCCTGTCTCAAAAAAAACAAACAAAAACTAGTTCCTTCTTTTCTTGCCCTGGAGATTCTAACAGTTCTCTCCCATCCCCTAAACTCTTTCTGTAATCCAGAGCCCAGGGGCCCAAGGTACCAATTGCATTTTGCTAACTCCCGTTAAATTCACACCTAATAAAATAAAAAACATGTGCATTCTGTTCTATGATCCCTTGACTCATTTTTCCACTATCTCTGGTATATCTACCACATTTAGGAAATATTATCTTAGGCTATTGCGGTGTTGGTTTGAATGAGAATGTCTACTTAGGCTAACCTATGAAAGTGCTTGGGTCCTAGTTGGTGAAACTGTTTGGGAAGGATTAGGAGGTGTGGCCTTGTTGGAGGAGGTGTGTCACTGGGGGAGGGCTTTGAGGTTTCGAAAGCCCAAGCCAGGCCCAGTGAATCTCAATCTCTCTCTCTCTCTCTCTCTCTCTCTCTCTCTCTCTCTCTGCATGGAACTTGAGGACCAGATGTGAGCTCTCAGCTTCTTCTCCAGCACCATGCCCACTTGCCTGCTGTCACACCCCCTGACATGATGATCAAGGTGTCTCTTCACAGCAGTAGAACCACAGAATAGCCTAAGCTGGACTTTGCTTTTTATTATTGATAGTTATGCATCTGTACTATTCCTCTGCTATATTCTTCTGCTCCAGACATCATGTGACTGTTGAGATGTCCCAAGGTACCAAGAAGAACACCCCAGGGATACATTCAATAAACATTTTGGGTTTTTTTGAGACAGAGTCTCATTTTGTAGCGCTGGCTGTTCTAGAACTCACTCTGTAGACCAGGCTGACCTCAAACTCACAGAGATCCACCTGCCTCTGCCTCCTGGGATTAGGAGAGTGTACCTCCACACCCTCTTCTAAATATTCATTGTAAAAAAATTTTAATTGTATGTGTGTCTGTGTGTCTGTGTGTCTCTATGAAGGGGTATACAAGTGGCCGCAGGTGCCAGAGGAGGCTAGAGGTGTCAGAAATCCTGAAGCTGGACTTAGAGGAAGGTGTGACGCCTCCCAGTGTAGGTACTGGGGACTGAACCCGGACCCTCTGCAAGAGCGGTAAGTGCTGACTCCAGCTCCAGGGGATCCAATAGTTTTTTCTGATCTCTGTCAGCTCCTGCATGAAAGTGGTGCACCCGCACACACTCAGACATACACATAAAACAAAACTGAACAAATTCTTTAAAAATCACTTATAGGGGCCTTATTCTGTGCCCTCATCTGACAAGCACTAGAATTTGTCTTCAAGGAGCTTCCAGAAGGAACTGGATTTAAGTGTTTGCTGAATACATTTATCTATTGGAAGTTACAAGGCTGATGAGGGAGTACGTGGGAGGAGGAAGAGGGGAAGGACTTGGGCAGGGACTTGGAGGAGAGGAGGGAGGGGAAACTGTGGTCCAGATGTTTAAAAAAAAAAAAAAAAAGCAGCAGAGGAATGATGTTGAAGAGAAAGAGTTGACAGAGAACCAGCCACAAAGAACCTGGTAATTAATCCAAGAAATGAGAACTGCAGCCTAAAGCGGAGATGATGAACTTGAAAAGTTTCAGAGACCAGGCAGGGAACGTCCTGGGAAGGTGGACTGACTGCTGCTCTCCTGCAGGCTGTTGCTGTGCCTATAGCCTAGTGCAGTAGATCTGCCAAATGTCTATGAGAAGGTAGGAGCTGGGAGCTGAAGTTCACATCTGCAACCCCAGCACTTAGGGGTCTGAGCTAGGAAGAAGATTGCCTTAAGTTTGAGGCTAGCCTGGTCTACACAGTGGGTTCCAGGCCAGCTTGAACTACATAAAGAGATGCTGTCAACAAACAAAAGGAAAACGACCCACATAAAAAAGCAAATACATAAAACACAAAAGACAGAAATGTGAGGTGGGCAGTGGTGGCGCACACCTTTAGTCCAAGCACTCTGGCAGCAGAGGCAGGCCGATTTCTGTAAGTTCAAGGCCAGCCTGATCTACAGAGTGAGTTCCAGGAAAGCCAGGGCTACACAGAGAAACCCTGTCTCAAACAAAAACAAAAAGAACAGAAACGTGGGTTTTGAAAGACAATTTAAATCTGTTAAAAATCTGTGAGCCAGCCAGGCATGGTAGCTCAGGCTTGTAATAGCAGCACTCAGGAAGCTGAGGCAGCCTGAGCTATAGGGTGTGACTGCCTCAACAAAGTAAAATTAGTCACCTGGGGATGTAGCTCGGGTAGAGCACTTACTTAGTTTGAGCAAGTGTTGGGTTTGATCCCTCAGCACTACATAATGAACAGATGGACCAAACCAAACCGATTTGTTTTTCAACCATGTGTGCCCTGTACTCAGCATTTCACAGACTAGAAGGGAGTTAGGGAGGTCCATAAGTGAAAAGGAAAGAGGATTGTAATAGCTGAGCCTTTCTGGTCACAGTGGACTAGGTCTGTAATCGCGACTCTTGAGGACGTGCAGGCAGGAAGACCACAGATTCAAGATCTGCTCGGGATACATACATCTCAGAAGTGAAAGACAGATAATATGGGCAATTTAGAAAGATCCTGTTTCAGAATAAAGGAGGAGGGAGAGGAGAGGAGGGGAGGAGGAGGGAGAGAGAGGAGAGGGGAAAGAGGAGGAGGAAAGGCTAGAAGAAAAGATACGGTACACTCCTCATCCCAGCGCCGCGGTAACATTGGCCAAGAATACACAAAGCCCTGGTTCGAGCCACGGGACAGAACAACGTTAACTTCTCGGTGACAGTTGAATCTCAAAGGCCAATGAGAGGAAGGGAAGGCAGGTAGGACGTGGTTTCTACAGCCATGCAGAAGGTGATGGTGTCTGTGGTGGGGTAGCAGGGGGGTACATGGGGCTGATTTGGAGTCTAGTATTCACCCGGGAAAATGTAAGCAGCTGGCCTGGGGGCACCCAAGGGTGAAGAGTTCAAGGGAAGCCGGAGCTCTACAGAGATCCTGAAGGGAGGGGAGAGAAAGAGGGAGAAAGAGAAGGGAAAGATGGGGTGGGGTAAGCGGGAAAGAAAAACAGAAAGGGGGCATAAAAAAGGGCGTTCCAGCTGCTGGTGACTCATAGCTTTTAATTCAGTAGTTGGGAGATGAAAGGTAAGAGATTCAAAGCCATCATCTGCAGAGCAAGTTCGTGACCAACCCGGGCCACTTGAGAGTGGTCTCCTCCTACCCCTACCCCCAACCCCACCCCAGACAGGGTTTCTCTGTGTAGCCTTGGCTGTCTTGGACTCACTCTATAGACCAGGTTGACCTCGAACAGAGATCTTCCTGCCTCTGCCCCTCGAGCGTTGGGATTAAAGGTGTGGGCTGCCACACCTGGCTTGAGACTGGTTCTTAAGAAAACAAAAAGAAAATGAATGATGGGGGGGGGCATGCGGACATGGCTCAGCGGTGAAGAGCACCTCCTGCTCTTCCAGAGGACTGGTGTTAGTTCCCAGCCCCACCTCACCACCACAACCGCCTGTAATTCCATCTCAAAGGATCCAGCGCCCTCTTCTGGCCTCCATGGGTACTTACACAGAAATAAAATAATAAATATTATTTAAAGGGTGTGTGTGTGTGTGTGTGTGTGTGTTCTGGGCATGCACCACCATGTCCAGCTCAAATCTAGTTTTATTCATCATGTGGAAGAATGTACTCGTGTGTTCTTTCTGTGCACACCCCCCACCCTCTTCCTAAATTGGGAAAGGTGGCAGATGGACACTCTTTCAAGCCAAAGGACAGGAAATTTTAGCAAAGACTCCATTTTAAGCCGTCTCATTTTGCCCACGATTATTTTAGAAATTAACTTCTTAAGCGACCACTTGGTTCCACGCTCACCCCGCTAGAAGGAGATGTTTTCCTCTTCTGAGCTACCAGTTGGAAACAGAGCCAGATTTTTGCAAAAGTAACTAACTAAATTCTACTTCCCACTAGAGCAGGGACCCGACTCCCCCAGGAGAGGCTGCCTCGTGGAGACAGGAGAAAATCATTTTCGTATCTCTTTGGAGGGAGATGGCACTAGGACTAGAGCCCAAAGCCCAGAGTTTGGCAATTGCCATCTCTGAGCTACACCCTCAGCCCAGAAAGGATTTTTCTGATACCGGATGGATGTTTCAAATTGCGTTTCTCTGCAGACCCTCCCAGTGTTGGAGGCTGTACTTCTGGGTGTGGGCACAGGAAATGGCCCTGAGAGGCTGCAGAACACAGTCTCCCCTCTCTGGCACTGCATGAGAGTGTCTCAGGGGATTCAGGCAGGACGGGGTAGTCAGGCAAAGGTTAGGGAGGAAAGCAGCTAGGCAGAGGCCCAGAATGACTCCAGGAAATGTTTAGATTTCCCCACCAGGAGGGAGGGCAAACAAGCTCCCCCACCCCACCCCACCCTACCCCCAAGCCTTCTGGCAGCTCAGAGCATTCTTCAGCACAGAGTGTGAGAGAAAAGACAAAACCAGAAAAAAATCATCCCCAGGGCTGGACATAGCAACAAGTCTGCAGCTTGTGTAGCTAGTGTCAGACCCCCGAGCTGCAGCCCAGAAATGTATACTTATGGAGAACTGCTTGCACCTCAGAGCCTGACCCAGCTGCAGGCTTCACCTCTGTAGGGGACATGCAGCTTGTGATCCAGGCTGAGGAGAAAGGACTTGCTGCCGGCTTTTCATTTCCTGGCTGCTGTTTCTCTTGTGGGTGCAGCGACTGCATCCCAGGGTGATGAGGTTAGGGGCCCAGCTGCTAGGGGAGTCGTAGTATTCAGATAGGCGGCTGTGCTTCTGTGCTGGCCACCTAGGATGCTCGTCCTCTCTCCAACTGCTATGGACAACGGGTCGTGCTGTCTCATCGAGGGGGAACCCATCTCCCGGGTGATGCCACCTCTACTCATCCTGGTCTTTGTGCTTGGTGCCCTGGGCAACGGCATAGCCCTGTGCGGCTTCTGCTTCCACATGAAGACCTGGAAGTCAAGCACTATTTACCTTTTCAACTTGGCCGTGGCCGATTTTCTCCTCATGATCTGCCTGCCCCTTCGGACAGACTACTACCTCAGACGTAGACACTGGATTTTTGGGGATATTCCCTGCCGCCTGGTTCTCTTCATGCTGGCCATGAATAGGGCCGGGAGCATTGTCTTCCTCACTGTGGTGGCTGCGGACAGGTATTTCAAAGTGGTCCACCCCCACCATATGGTGAATGGCATCTCCAATCGGACTGCAGCTGCTACTGCCTGTGTCCTCTGGACTTTGGTCATCTTGGGAACTGTGTATCTTCTGATGGAGAGTCACCTGTGTGTGCAGGGGATGATGTCCTCTTGTGAGAGCTTCATCATGGAGTCAGCCAACGGGTGGCACGATATCATGTTTCAGCTGGAGTTCTTCCTGCCCCTGACTATCATCTTGTTCTGCTCGTTCAAAGTTGTTTGGAGCCTGAGACAGAGGCAGCAGCTGACCAGACAGGCTCGGATGAGGAGGGCCACCCGGTTCATCATGGTGGTGGCTTCTGTGTTCATCACGTGTTACCTGCCCAGTGTGTTGGCCAGGCTCTATTTCCTCTGGACGGTGCCCTCCAGTGCCTGTGACCCCTCTGTCCACACAGCCCTCCATGTCACACTGAGTTTCACCTACCTGAACAGCATGCTGGATCCCCTTGTATACTATTTCTCAAGCCCCTCATTCCCCAAATTCTACACCAAGCTCAAAATCTGCAGCTTGAAACCCAAGCGCCCAGGACGCTCAAAGACACGGAGGTCAGAAGAGATGCCAATTTCAAATCTCTGTCGTAAGAACTCCATCGATGTGGCAAATAGATCCCAGAGGCCATCTGACGGACAGTGGGATCTCCAAGTGTGTTGAATGCCATTAAGACAAACAGCCCAACAACAAGGCAAAGAAATGGGCAACTGTGAGTTAAATCTGAAGGGTGGGGAACTTGAAATGCTCCCACTCTTTCTCAACTGTATCATTCTTTTTCTTTCTTTCTTTTTTTTTTCTTTTTGGTTTTTCGAGACAGGGTTTCTCTGTGTAGCCCTGGGTGTCCTGGATCTCACTCTATAAACCAGGCTGGCTTCGAACTCAGAAATCCACCTGTCTCTGCCTCCCAAGTGCTGGGACTAAAGGCGTGCGCCACCACTGCCCGGCAGCTGTATCATTCTTACTCAGGTAGAAGTGAAATCCATGTTGCTCGACCTTTTCCAGAAGGTTCCAAATGAGTTGGTTGTGTTTAAATACTCTGATTGTGATGGTAAGGGGGCAGCTCAAGAGTGTGAATGGAACCGTGGGTGTCGGGTTAGGAACTCCTCAAAGCCTGTGTCGCTTTGCATGGCTGAGAAAATTGGTATGAGCCTTTCTGGGTCTTGTTCTAGCTCGGAGAGAGTTAATGATCTCAATAACTCGTCGGTATTTCCTGGACTGAAAAAAAAAAATAGAAACTGCACTGAGTCAATACACTTATTTCCAGCTGAGTGAGACCCTTTACAGCGGGACACCCAGTCCTAGCCGGTTTTTTAATCTTCCCTGGGGAACTGCCACACATTTCAATGTTTGAGCATCCAGTGGTCCAAGAGGGCAGCAAAAAGAATCTATTCTAAGCTTCCAGCTCCACGTTTTTTTCTGATTTTAAGTGGTTTGTTTCTATGTTTTCTTTTGTTTGCATTTCAAAGAAGATGCTGAGGGTCTCATCTACACACCCGGCTATCATTTCTCCCCTGGAACTGAGAGCCTGGGTACCACGGCCAGGGCCCTTCCTGGCATTTGGGATGGGTTAGTTCAAGTACTGTTGTTTTTCACTGCTTGATGCATGAGCCTGAGTTGAAATCCTTCATTCTCAAGTCCCTGTTGAATCCATAGTGTGTAGTCCCTTCCTGTCCAGCATCCTTGTCTGTTTTGTCTTTGGTGCTGGGCACTGAACTTGGGACCTTACCGGAGCTAGGCAAGCACTGGCCACCGAGCCCCACTCCCAATCCCCTTGTGTCCCTTTTAGCTGTAGCGTTGTTAGACAACTCTTGAGAGAAAGCAATGGGCTAGAGGTGGCAGCAACAGTTCAGCTCCACTCCTCCCATCAGTGTCTAAGTCTAGTGTCTAGTCAGCCATCAGGGTCCCCTCCTATTGTGGGCCTTCCTCACGCACATATGTGCCCGGAGTTCTCACAGCTAGGTGATTCTGTGAAAGTACAGGCTGCTCCTGTCCTGGAGAAGGGGAAACAGATCCGTGCTAACCTTAGCTCCACTTTCAAGCCACAAAAGTGGTGACAGTCATTCACTTTCTCCAACTCCCAGGGTACTCTCCCCTTAAGGGACCTTGACAACGTTTATGTCTTTAGCCTGAGATGCCCCTCAAGGTTGTCCCCATGGTTCCCCTTGCCAGAGGTGTTGTCCACCCTAGTATCGAAAATCAGTCTGACTGCAGGGCTGGCAAGCTGGCTCAGTGGGTAAACAGGTCTGCCGCCAAGCCACCAACCTCAGTATCCCGGAGACCCACATGGTAGAGGAGAAAATTAAATCCCAAAGGTGGTTCTCTGGCCTCTGCACATGTTCACACACACACTAAATACATTAATGCAATAACAACTTTATTGGTTACACGGTCAAGTGGATCTCAGTTTGAACCTTAGTTTAATTACTTATTAGACATGTGCTCGTAGGGAAGATTTTACTTAACCATGCTCAGTTTTGATTTCTCCATTTGTTCAGCAGGAGTAATACTGATGCCAAAGGGTTTGGGGGCAAACTCAATGACTGTACGTACACTCATAAGCATAAGGAATTTGTTTGTACCCAGGTGCCTAGAAGAAGACCACATGTGTATAGTAGATGATCAATAAACAGTTGCTGAATGACTATATTCACTCCAAGCACGATTCTTTGGCTGCATGTGCTCAATGATGACTGACTGTACTACAAGTGAATTGTTGTTGTTTTTAAGCTTGAGGGTAATTTTATTAACGTTTAAAAGAAAAATTCCAGGGCAGGCAAGCTGTAAATTTCAGCAGATGGAGGAGGGAGACCAGAAGAGGAAGAGAGAAAGCCGTGGTGGTTTTTGTCGACAGCTAGAGTGGATGGGCAGCCATATGGTGGGGGGGAGGGTATCGGGGAAAGGGTGGGTGAGCCCAGAGTGCTAGAGACAGATGCTTAGACGCTGGCCAGGAGAGACAGAAAGGAAAAGATAGAAAGAGAAAGGGTATGTATGCCCTTGCGAGCCAGGACTCGGGATCTCATGCCGACTCTCTAGTGACTGACATTACTGTGTGGTGCGTATAGAGAAGTAGACACACAACCTAGCCGGTGGAAGCACAGACCTTCAGTCGAGGCCAGCCTGATCTACAGAGTGAGTTCAAGGACAGCCAGAACTACACAGAGACACCCTATTGTCTCCAAAACAAAGAAGCAGAAGCAGACACAAAAGAGTCAAAAACCCCTAAGCGCCTACTCCACTGCCTCCATCCGACTTCTCAGCTTCTCCTGCTTCCTAGGAAGATGTCAAGCCAAGAATTCCAAGGATTCCAGCACCAAGGATCACATACCAGCTTTCTGGTCAGCCATCATAACTGAATGGGTGAGCCCTAGGTCTCAGGGAAAGAATCCATGTCAGAAACAAAACAACAAGAACAAGCAAACATGGTAGGGACTGGCAGGATGGCCCAGTGGTCCAGCTACTGTGCTGCTTACATCTTTATTTACCTATCAGAATTAACTGGGGGCCAGGTACCAAAGGCTGACTCCACATCTTGGAGGCCAGAACTTAGCATTACAATAAGCAGTAAAAAACCAAACCTCATCGAGGTCCAATACCCAGAACCCCATGGCAGGCACACGGACGGAGGCCCTCACCACAAACCAAAAGCCAGGAAAATCAACAAAACCTCAGGCATAGCCTTGCTCTAGACACACTTCCCCCTAGAAGCTGGCAGAGTGCAACCACGTCTCTTATCAGAAAGCTTTCTTTAGAACTGCTGAGGTAGCCGGGCAGTGGTGGTGCACGCCTTTAATCCCAGCACTTGGGAGGCAGAGGCAGGTGGATTTCTGAGTTTGAGGCCAGCCTGGTCTACAGAGTGAGTTCCAGGATAGCCAGGGCTACACAGAGAAACCCTGTCTCGAAAAAACCAAATAAAATAAAATAAAATAAAATAAATAAAAATAAAAATAAAAAATAAATTAAAAAATAAAACTGCTGAGGAAGAGGAGGGATGTAACTTTGTTTTTGAGTGTTTATTGTTAGATGGGAAAACAGTAGGTTTAGAGGAATCGATTCACCTTCTCCGAGGAAAGTCGATAGCCTATGAGGATAATACAGAGCAAATGACAAGTGTCTCTAATTTGACAATGACAATGGAAAAGCATGTTGACTTCTGGAATATCCTTGGAATAGATGCTCCTAACCTCTTTTATTTTATTCTGAGGCAGGCTGTCACTGTAGCCCTGGCTGGCCTGGAGCTCTTTATATAGACCAGGCTGGCCTCAAAGTCACAGGGATCCAGCTGCCTTTGCTTCTTGGGTGCTGGCATTGAGGGTGTGTGCTGGGACTGAGAGATGGCCCAGTGGCTAGAGACACTTGCTGCTTTTGGAAAAGATCTATGTTCAGTTCCCAGCACCCACATGGTGGCTCACAACAGCTTGTAACTCTAGTTCTGGGAGATCTAACATCTTCCCTGCTGGGCAGTGGTGGCGCACGCCTTTGATCCCAGCACTTGGGAGGCAGAGGCAGGTGGATTTCTGAGTTCGAGGCCGGCCTGGTCTACAGAGTGAGTTCCAGGACAGCCAGGGCTACACAGAGAAACCCTGTCTTAAAAAAAAAAAAAAATCTAACATCTTCCCTGGCCTCCACAGGCAAAACATAAGTGTGGTGCACTTAAATGAGGGCAAAATATTAATACACATAACAAACAAATACATTTTAAAAAATAAAAATGGAAAAGTCTTTGCCACTATGCCTTACCCTCTAACTAAAGACACACTGGTTAGGATGAGGCTCGAAGTTGTGCGTGCATAGGGCTTGATGGGATGAGGTCCCCGGCACATGAGGAGTTAAACCCCTTGTTAAAGTTGTAGTAGGGGAAGCAGAGACTGTGCTGCAAGGTCTGACCATGTTGGCCTCTGGGCCTTCAGCTCTGAATCCAGTTCCCGGATGACGCAAGACCATAGTCTTACACCAGATGCACCCATAGCTGTAGAGCTGGCTCCGCAGTCCACAGGGTAGAACGCAAAATGGAAATTTTAAGGCCCTTAAAAAAAAAGCATTGAAAATTCCAAGATGGGACCAAGCATAGTGGCACATGCTTATGGCCCTTGTACTGGAGAGCAGGGTGTTGTTGGTGTTGTTGTTGTTTTGTTTTTTGGTCATTTAAAACAGGGTCTCACTATGCAGCTCAGGCTGATTTAAAACCACCATGCCAGACTCCCAACCTGGCAGTGCTGTCTATTACTCCAGAGGACCTGGATTCAATTCTCAGCACCTACTTGGTAGCACCCAACTGTCTGAAATTCAAGTTCCGGGACCTGACATCCTCACCCAGGCATAAATGCAGGCAAAACATCAATGAACATAAAACAAAACAAAACAAAAAAAATAAACAAAAGCCCTAATGCTTGTTTAATATACACAAAACTCTGGATTAAACCCTCAGTTTGGCATGAACTGGAAGTGGAGGTGCATGCCTGAAACCCCAGCACTCATGAGACAGGAGAATCAGAAATTCATATATATGCATACGTGCATATATGTATACATATATGTATATATGTACATGGACACACATATATACCACACACATGTTTGTACAACTAATGTTTATCTCTCCACTTCTACCACTACGGTTCCTTTATTAGAGCCCCAGGTCTGTCCTGTCTCAAGCCACATGTACCTTCAATGACATTTTCAGTCTGCAGTAAGTGATCTTTCAAAATGTCCCCCAAGAATCTGTGCTTCCTGCCACTGGACTCCCCAAGTGTCTCCTGTCTCAGTGGAACATGAACCCTTGCTGTGACGTGGTAGTGGTGGTGTCCTGGGATTCCCAAGCCAAGCACACCTTTAATCCCAGCACTCGGGAGGCAGAGGCAGGCGGATTTCTGAGTTTGAGGCCAGCCTGGTCTACAGAGTGAGTTCCAGGACAGCCAGGGCTACACAGAGAAACCCTGTCTCAAAAAACAAACAAACAAACAAAAAACAAAACAAAAAAAAAAAGAAGGTCAGCCTGTGGCCTTCTGGAAACCCAGAGAAATCCACATGCTGCCCAGCCTACCCTGTGTGCAGAACATGTGGCAGGGCCATGTGAAGAAGCCACATGGAGAAGCATATGACTCTATCAAGAGCATGAGAAACCCATGTGTCTCCCTGTCATCCCTGACCATCTGCCAGGACTCATCCTCATCATCAGCTTGACTGCACATACAGTCATCTAGGAGGACACACTTTCCCTTTCCATGTGCGTGCATGCGTGCGTGCGTGCATGTGTATGCGTGTGCGTGTGCGTGTGCGTGCGTGCGTGCGTGCGTGCGTGTGTGTGTGTGTGTGTGTGTGTGTGTGTGTGTGTGTGGTGTTCTCAGAGAGGTTTAACGGAGGAGGGAAGGCCCACCCTAAGTGTAGGCAGCTCCAACTGTATTGGCTGGAGCCTTTATCAGTCTCACACTGATAAAAAGGAGAGAGCACCCTCAAGTTCATCTCCCTCTGCTTCCCGACTGCAACTTGTGGTAACCCCATGCCTCGTGCTCACAGCTGCGGTACGTTCCCTCCATGCTGAACTGTATCCCTTCAAACTGTAAGCCAAAATCAAACCCTTAAGATGCTTTTGTTGAGTATCTTGTCATGCCAAGGAGAAAAACTAACAACTCATGTGTATAACTCTAGCCTAGGCCCCAAATGAAAATCCCCTAAGGAGACCAGCTGAGCCCAGTCATGACACTCATGAATACCATGATACCCAGATACCCATGAAGGCAAAGGACAGTGGCAATTATTTTAAGCTACTGGTTTTGGTGGTGATTCGTTAACTAGTAATAGATAACTAACACAGAAACCCAGGTTAGTTGCAGACATGAGACAGTTACCTACTTCGTCTCTAAGCCAATGGTTCTCAACCAGTAGGTCTCAACCCCTTTGGGGGAGTCCAACAACTCTTTCATAGAGGTTGTATATCAGATATCCTCCATATCAGATATTTACATTACGATTCCTAAGAGTAGCGACATTACAGTTATAAAGTAGCAGCAAAAATAATCTTATGGCTGGGGCTCGCAACAACATGAGGAACTATATGAAGTGGTCGTGGCGTTAGGAGGCTTGAGAAGCACTTGCTGCTCTAAGCCCTGTTTTTCCAGTCTCTAGGTAAGGATAACAACACCTCTCTCCCGGGACTTGTGTGAAGATAAAATGAGAATACACGTGGAAGTCTCTCAGTAAAATACCTGATACACAGCAAGCAGTTGGCAAAGGATGGCTGGTATTCTTACTGTAATTTTGTAGTGTTGGAGATCGGGCATGCTTAGCGAGTGCTCTACCACTGGGCTACAGACCTGGCCCTATTATATTTATTTGCTTCATTATTTATTTTGTTTGTTTGTTTGTTTTTGAGACAAGTTCTCCACATATAGCTGTAACTAACCTAGAACTTGATATGTACCCCAGGCTGGCCTCAAATTCAAAGGGATGACTCCTCTGCCTCCCCAGTGCTAGGATTAAAAACATCTGCTACCACCCCTTGGCTTTATTTACTCATTTTTAATCAGTGAATTTTTGTTTTATGTGCACATATGTCTGTATGAGAGTCTCAGATGACCTGGAGCTGGAGTTACAGACAGTTGTGAGCCACCTTGTGGATGCTGGGAATTGAACCCGGGTCCTTTGGGAGAGCAGTCAGTGCTCTTAACTGCTGCTGAGCCATCTCTCTGGCCCCTTGTTTGTTTGTTTGTTTGTTTGTTTGAGTCAGGGTCTATATATCCCTCCTGGCTAGCCTGGAGTTCATCATGTATAATAGGCTGGCCATGCACTTGCAGTGATCTTCCTGCCTCTGCTTGCTTCCTGACTTCCAGGCTCACAGGCATATACCACCAGGCCCTACCAAAGTTTTAAAACTGTTTGCTTGGAGCAGGTCAGACATCTGGAGTCCCAGTTACCTAGAGGTCTGAGGAAGAATTCTTTGACCTAGGAACTCAAGGTTAGCCTGGGCGACATATTGAGACCCTCCTCATCTGAAAAATTAATTAATAACGTCTGTGAGAACCATGGCACACCTTCAGGCCGTCCCACCCAGCTTAGGGGCTCTCGATGGTTGAGAGTCATACTCTTGAGTATAATTTCCTTTCCACTAAGCTGTACAATCACTGTGAGTGATTCGTTGTAACAAGTTTCTGTACAGCTCACGCACCAGTAAGGGGAGGGGGGAGAAAAGACAAGACCAGCACAAGACAGGGCGTGCCCTCCAGAGGTGGGAAGACTGGAAATTCCATAGCAGGCCCTGGCACCCAGAGAGTAGCTCCAAACTTCCTGTTTAGAAGCTTTGAATGTGAGCATTGTAGGGAGGCTGGGGGGGGGGGGGGTTAGAGACGGGTGTCACCTAGGTCCCCAGTTTCCACAAGAGGAAGCTGAGGGGACAAGTGAGGGGCATCACAGCCCACTAAGTATGGATCCAGAATTAGCCATTCTACTTTGCCATATTTAACTATTTGTTGTTCCTCTGATTTTATCTGTGATAGCCTGGGGGGGGGGTGGAGTGGGGTGGCATATGCCTTTAATCCCAGAACTCAGGAAGCAGAGGCAAGTGGATCTCTGAGTTGGAGGCCAGCCTGATCTACAGAAGGAGTTCCAGGGCTACACAGAGAAACCCAGTCTCAAAAAAAAAAAAAAAAAAAAAAAAGAAAGAAAGAAAGAAAAAAGAAAAGAAAAAGAAGAAAGAATTATCCATGACTGTCTGGTTTCGTTTCTGTCTGTTGTGAGAAAATACCCTGACAAAAAGCAGCATGGGCAGAAAAGAGGTTATTTCAGTTTGCCATTCTAGTCTGATACTGTGGGGAAGTCCAGGTAGGAAGTTGAGGCAGCTGGTTACATTATATCCACACTTAGAGCAGAGAGAGATGAACATATGCAACCTTGCTCACTTGCTTGTGTTAAGCTCAGCTCAGTTTCTCTATTCTTATATAGTTCAGGACCCCTCCCCCTTGCCTAGGGAATGATGCCACCCATGGTGGGCTAGGACTTCCTCTATCAAATAACTTAATTAGGACAATCCCCTACAGATATACCCACAGGCAAACCCAATGTAGACAATCCCTCATTGAAACTCTTCCCAATTGTTTCTACTTTGTGTTAAATTGGCAATTGAAGCTAACCTTTGAAGTGGCTACTTTTTTTCCTTCTTCTTGTTGTTAGTTTGTTTGCCTTTGTTTGTCTTGAGACAGTGTCTCAAGTAGCTCAGGCTGATCTTGAACTTGGTCTAGAGCTGAGAAGGGCCTTGAATTCCTGATCTTTCTGCCTCTGTCTCTAACGAACCAGGATTGCAGGATCCTAGGTTTAATGTTTATATTTTTTTATTTTTTATTTTAAGGATGGGGGCTGGTAAGATTGATTAGTGGGCAAAGGGCGTGCTATACAAACACTTCATCTGAGTTCAAACCCACAGCACTCATATATGAAGTTGGGCATGGTTGTGCATGCCTGTAGCCCCAGTGCTGGTTGGTGGGATCAAAACAGGTGGCTCCTGGGATTTTCTGGTCAAACAATAAATTCTGAGTTTAGTAAGAAATCCTGGCTTAAGAGAAGAAAGTGGACAGCAGCTCAGGAAGCCACTCAAAGTCAGGCCCCCAACCCAAAGTGAATATCACCTTCCAGGCCCTGTCCCTAGTGATCTGTCTCTACCATCCACAAAGTTCTCCAGGCTCCCAAAACAGTTTCAGGCACTGGGGACCAAGGGCTCAAAACCTGGGAGCCTGCAGGGGGGCCTTTTACATTCAAACCAAAACACATGCCCTCACATAAGTTCACATTTATCCAGGAAGGAAGCGTTACCAGCATCCACAGGCAGCAAGGCAAGCAACCATCAATGCCAATTTAAGGAAATTGCAAGAGAAGAGGCAGTGGTCAGGGTTCATGTCACCAGCCTGTAATCCCAGCACTCAGGAGGTATGAGGCCAGCCTGGGATACCTAGGGAGATGCTGTCTCGAAAGCCTGTTAAAGGGGCTGGAGATATACATTAGTTAAGAACACTTGCTCTTACGGAGGACTTGAATTCAATTTCTAGCACCCAGATCAGGTGTCTCATATCCATCCCCAACTGCTGCTTCAGGGAGCCTGACAGCTTCTGCTGATCTCTGAGAGCACCGGTATTCACACGCATATATATCCCACAAACACACAGACTCTCTTTCTGAATTAAAAAATATACACGTTTCAAAAAGTCTTTTAAAACAAATACAATATTGTGGGTCTGGAGAGATGGCTCAGCGTTTAAGAGCACTGACTGCTCTTCCAGAGGTCCTGAGTTCAATTCCCAGCAACCACATGGTGGCTCACAACCATCTGTAATGGGATCAGATGCCCTCTTCTGGTATGTCTGAAGACAGCAACAGTGTACTCATATACATAAAATAAATAAATATATCTTTTTAAAAAATCAGCTGGGTGTGGTGGTGCACACCATTAGTCCCAGCACTTGAAAAGCAGAGGCAGGCAAATCTCCAAGTTCGAAGTCAGCCTGGTCTACACAGTGAGTTTCATGACTGCCAGGGCTACAAGGAGAAATCTCATCTCAAAAACCAATAAAGAAACAAACAACAAACAAATAAATCTTTAACACATGGAGTCTGGGGCTGGAGAGATGGCTCAGCAGTTAAGAGCACTGACTGCTCTTCCAGAGGTCCTGAGTTCAATTCCCAGCACCCACATGGTGGCTCACGACCACCTGTAATGGGGCCTGGTGCCCTCTTCTGGTGTATCTGAAGACAGTGACAGTGTACTTATATAAATAAAAATAAATAAATCTTTAAAAAGAAAAAAGACATAGAGTCTGGCACACTAGAAACTGCAATGTGGTCACCATGTCTCAAAGTTGTCATCTTCATTGTCATGGTCTCCATGAAGTGTCTCTGATCCTATAGGATCCAAGATTAGATCAGCCCGCGTCTAGTCCACAAAGGCCATCAAAGGCCGTTAGAGGGTTTGGGTACGCAGCCAAAGGGGCACATTTCCTTTGGGTTTGTTTGTTTTTGTTTGTTTGTTTGTTTTTTGGTTCTCTGTGTAGCCCTGGCTGTCCTGGAACTCGGTCTGTAGAGCAGGCAAATTCAGAGATCCACCTGCTTTCATCTGCCAAGTGCTGGGATTAAGGGTATTCACCACCAGCAGCCAGCAGATTTCCAATTTCTAATTTCTAACGCAAAGTAGAACAAAATTTATAAATCTTATGCCTTATGCACGTGTGTGTGTGTGTGTGTGTGTGTACACTCAACAGTAGGTTGTAGGATGACACTTTATTTTTAAAAAAGGAGAGGAAATGTCTTTCTGCAAGGCAGAGCTCAACACCCTCTTGGGGTTTGAACCCAGAGCTATTTCTACGAATACCACACACCAAGGCGCTGTGCTGCCTGTCTGCAATCCCAGCACTCGGGAGGCAGAAGCAGGAAGATGGAGAAGCCAGCTTGGGCGATGCAGGAAGATTCTGTCTAAGAGAAAGAAAGAAAAGAAAAGAGCACGGTGCTAGAGAACCTAGTTGGAGATTAAGCGTACACGCTGCTCCTGCAGAAGACCTGCGTTCGGCTCCCTGCCCCCACAGAGGGTATCTCACAACTGTCTATAACTCCAGCTCCAGGGCATCCAACAGCCTCTGGAGCTGCTGTTACATGTACACAGCCACATAGCCACACATGTATACATATAAGTAAAAATAAAAGTAAATCCTAGAAAGAAAAAAAGGAATGGGGACACGCACACGCACGCACGCAGACAGACAGACAGAGGAAACTGTATACACATTACCAATGCATAGTACAATTTCACATGAACTCTTATTGCTTCTGGAAAGCCTTGCTGTTCGTTTAGCACAGTGCATGATTACTGCCATTGTCAATTTATTAATTGTGTCAGCCAAGCAAACAGCAGTGAATGAATTCTCCAAGGCCAATTAGCTAGCCAGTGTGCATGCACGCAGCTTCCAGAAGGAATGCCTTCAGATTTGACTCATTCACAATTGACAGTCGGCTTGCCTAAACTTATCCTTTACATTTAGAAAATCTGTGGGTTCCCGTTTGCCCAGGGGACTTTTTTTTTTTTTTTTTATTACTTGTTTATGCAAACAGCAAGTTGCCTAAGAGCCTTGCTGCCCTTTTTTTTTTTTTTTTTTTTTTTAAATGATTTCGTAGTTTCCTGGTAACCATTCAGTCATCTCTTTCAACACCCTGACATGACATAAAGCTGAGGGCTGAACCACACATTCACCACACAGACACACACTTGCCTTGAGCCTTCGCTAGGTGAGGCACTCTGGGGCGGACTGGCCAGATCCACTCATGAGCAAGCAGAACCATTTTCTGGTCATAAACGGCAAGAACTGCTGTGTGTTCCGAGATGAGAACATCGCCAAGGTCTTGCCGCCCGTCTTGGGGCTGGAATTTGTGTTTGGACTCCTGGGCAACGGCCTTGCCTTGTGGATTTTCTGTTTCCATCTCAAATCCTGGAAATCCAGCCGGATTTTCTTGTTCAACTTGGCTGTGGCTGACTTTCTCCTGATCATCTGCTTGCCATTCCTGATGGACAACTATGTCCAAAACTGGGACTGGAGGTTTGGAAGCATCCCCTGCCGTGTGATGCTCTTCATGTTGGCTATGAACCGTCAAGGCAGCATCATCTTCCTCACGGTGGTGGCTGTGGACAGGTACTTCCGGGTGGTCCACCCACACCACTTCTTGAACAAGATCTCCAACCGGACGGCAGCCATCATCTCTTGCTCATTGTGGGGTCTCACCATCGGCCTGACAGTCCACCTCCTCTATACAAACATGATGACCAAGAACGGTGAGGCAAATCTCTGTAGCAGCTTTAGCATTTGTTACACTTTCAGGTGGCACGATGCAATGTTCCTCCTGGAATTCTTCTTGCCTCTGGGCATCATCCTGTTCTGCTCAGGCAGAATCATCTGGAGCCTACGGCAGAGACAGATGGACAGACATGCCAAGATCAAGAGGGCCATAAACTTCATCATGGTGGTGGCTATTGTATTCATCATCTGCTTCCTGCCCAGTGTGGCCGTGCGGATCCGCATCTTCTGGCTCCTCTACAAACATAACGTGAGGAACTGTGATATCTACTCCTCGGTGGACCTGGCTTTCTTCACCACCCTGAGCTTTACCTACATGAACAGCATGCTGGACCCCGTGGTCTACTACTTCTCCAGCCCGTCTTTCCCCAACTTCTTCTCCACGTGTATCAACCGCTGCCTTCGAAAGAAAACAACGGGTGAACCAGATAATAATCGAAGCACTAGCGTGGAGCTTACCGGGGACCCCAGCACAATCAGAAGTATTCCAGGGGCGTTAATGACTGACCCCAGCGAGCCAGGCAGCCCCTCTTATCTGGCTTCCACATCTCGTTAAGCCGCTATGCCAAGAAGGGAGATTGCCACTCAGGCCTACACTCTCTGGAGAGGCAGTTTGGCCGTTGCACAGGGTAACATCCTCAGACTTGGCTTACGCTTTCTTGGAACTTCTAGATTCGGAGAGTTGGATTTAGAGAAACAGCGTGGTGCAGTGAGCGGTTTGGTTGCAAGGTGCGGCCATAGAAATCTCAGAGGAACAGAAAGCAAAGTTTCCAGACAGTGGAAACTTCTCAGCCTCCCAAGCTTACAGGGCTGAAGAAGACAGAGTCCTGCCGAGTTTGAGCCCCAGACGCACCCAGACACACCATCCCTACCTATGGCTTGTTGGCTTCCTTCCTCAGTTCTGCTCAAAGCCACAGATGGTCCTTCACCGCTAGGGCCCTGCCTAGCCTGGCTGTGGGCTCCAGTAGGTGCAAGGAGAGCCAGAAACTGGAGAGGATCTCTACCCAGGTGTCATTGATAAGCCAGTTGGTCACTTGTGTTCTGTGGGACCAATTTACCTTTCGGATAGACTTTAGCAGAAATGGAAGAGGGGAGGAGATTCAAAAGATTTGATTGTTCTCCTAGTCTTCCCCCAATGGTGGTAAGAGGGGGATAGCCCAGGAGGGCCTGAACTCACAGTGCTGGAGGGAATCAATCATCAAGAAATTCAACTGAGCAGTAAAAAGACGTTGGGGAAAACAGTGGCTTCCCTCCTCTGTCTACTTTTCTTATTAAAAGGGAGTCAACTGTGTCCATGGTAAGGGGGGCGGGTTCATGGCTTGGGTGTCTGTATTTAACATCTAACAATTCAATAAATTTTGACAGGAGACACAGGCTGCTGCTGCATTTGTCTGGGTTAGGGTTCACAGAAACGGTTTTCTTACTTAAGACCTGGGTTATGAACTGTATCCTGGCAGGAAAATCTGGTGTGCTGCAAAAATACAGAAGGGTGTAGAGCCCTGTCATGAGGCAGCCAAGGGGACGGGCACCGGTGAGGAATACATAAGGTAGTTATGTTTGGAAAGACTGAACCAAAGAGTTTGCAATAGAGTTTTCCCCTTTACAGTTTGGTGAGTGTTGCCATTAATAGCTGTGTATTAAAAAAAGACTCAGACAAGAGTGGGCTTTTTTCTCCCCCGCCCCTAGGAGAAGGAAGACGAGCTTCCTATGGAATGGTTTCAGTTCCCAGTTCAGAGCCAGAAAGGAGATGTACCGGGTTGCGTCTGCCAGTTGAGAAACAAGAAGTTTCTGTTGTACTTTCATTTCCAGTTTCTATCCCTCCTAGATCCTTTGGCGAGATGAGGCTTATTTTTTCCCTCCCGAGCTGGATGCAGATTAAGAATTCAGATACTAGGATTTGTCAGCGCTCAGTGGATGGCAAGAAACCAGGGACAGATGGACTGTCTCTAGTTTAAGTGTTCGCAGTTTTCTGTCTCTATTCCCTTCAGCTCCTACAAGTGGGAATTTAAAAGCAGGGTTTGCTTTCTTATGGAAGGTGGTAGACAGGAGCTCGGGGCTGAGCAGGGATTTCCCCAGCTCAGATGAGTCACAGGGAACCAGGCGGTGAAACTCCTGGTCCTTGATTGATTGAGGTCAACAGTTTATGTTCATTTGCTTGGTTTTCGTGTGTTGAACAGCAGCTGTGTGCCAGACACTGTTCCGGGTGGTGGTAATACAGCCAGGAGTAAAGCGGATAGATGGTCTTCTTTGCATTGAGCTCAAATTCAAGACAGGGAGGCAGGCAGGAATGAAGGAAAGACATGAATGAAAAGCGACTGGTGTTGAGAGCAGCCAGGCATGACTATGGGAACAGATGGCTAGGGTGGGGATGGCTGTGAGGGCCTCCAGGAGCCACGGTTAACTAGACAGAGCAAGCTGTGAAAAACTCTAGGCTAGAGGTGAGGGGGGGGGGTGAGTACAAAGGTCCTGAGGTGACCAGGAATTTGATGGGTATGAGTTAGTCTCCTAAGGGCTGCTTTATCAAAGAATCACAAACTGAGTGACTTAAAAGAATAGAAATTTATTGCTAATTTTTGGAGGGCAGCTATCCAACATCAAGGTGTTGGACGGGTTTGGCTACTAGCACCAGCTCTGCCAGATCTCACTCTAACCCCTGTGATTGACAGCAATCCTCTTGTAGAAACAATCCTCCACTCCCTGCCTGCTGAGAGTACAGGCATGTATGTACCACCATGCCTTGTTTATGTGGTACTAGGGACCAAAACCAGGGCTTCATATATTCTAGACAAGCACTCCACCCATCGAGGCCATATATGCAAATATTGTTTAATTTATACAAAGGATTTGAGCATCCTTGGATTGTGGCACCGTGGATATCCTGAAACCCAGTGTGTGACTGCACTATGTGTAGGCTCAGACTGGGAAGGGTTATTTTAAGTTTTTATGTATTGTTGTTCTGGGAAGGGTGTGTACAGCACCACTGTTTACATATGGAGTTCAGAGGACAACTTTGTGGGGTCAGGTCTCTCCTTCCATCTTAACTCGGGTTCTGGGAATCAAAATGAGCTCCGTTTGCAGCCAATTGCTTTTACCCTCTGAGGCACCTAGCGGGCCCCAGTTACCCGCGTTACAATAACACATGTCTGTATTTTCTTTCACGCGCTCTAAATCTGTCTTACCGCTGCTTTCTTTACTTTGGGAGGACGGCACTTCTAGGGCTGCACATTCCAATCACTCTGAACTCTGTAAAGAGAGGCTTCCTCTTTGTTATTCCCAGTAACTTCTTCCAAATATGGACGGATCATCCCCCACGTCTAGAACCAGAAACCAAGACCTCGCCCATTCCTGATGTCGGGAACTCGCCTCCATTTCAGATTTATTAGACTATTCCCAACCCTGCTCTGGGAGCTTCCGTAGAGCAGGGGACTCTGAGTAGCAGCCAGGATTCTAAGGACAGCACACCCTGGCCCTTCAATGTGGCTCAGTTTAGCATTCAAAACACTTCCTGCATGGGATCTGGTGCTGTGTGGGAGTCACTGTGGACAAGCATCAGCCGTCCACACAGATGGCCTGTCCAGGGACCCCTGACCCCTCATCCTCACACCCCTGACTTTGCTTCTATAATCAGGGACTTGTGAAACCAGTTCTTCAAGGTGCCTCAGACAGTGGCAGTGTTGGCAAAGTCACAGAGTTTTACCATTTACCAACATCAAGGGATTTGGGTCAGCTCCGGCCGGCCCAGCTTTTGCTTCAGATTGGTGATGTCTTTACACTGGAACAAGACTGTCCCTGCAGAACAGGTCTGTAGGCTACTTGAGAGGCTGAGATAAGAGAGTGGTTTATGCCTGGGAATTTGGGGCCAATCTGATCAATACAGGAAGACTTGCCTCAAAACAAACACAAAGACAAAAATCAGGGCTGGAAAAATGGCTCAGCTGCTAACGTGCCCGCCACACAGAGCAGGTGTGGCGGCAGGCATCTTGCATCTCATCACTTGGGAGGCTGGATCTCAGGAGTTTGAGGCCAGCCTGGTCTACATAGAGAGTTCCAGGTCAGCCAACACCACACATAGTGTGATTCAGCTACAGAACAAAACCAAACAAAACCAAAACAAAACTCCGCGCCCCACCCCCGCCAAAACAAAAAACAAAAAACAAACAAACAAAAAAAATCAAATCAAACCAAACCAAATAAAACAAGCAAGCAAACAAAAAGCTAGGCACAGCAGCTCACATCTGCACTCCTAGGGCTGAGAAGGCAAAGACGGGGGCCGGAGGCGGGGATAAAAATGGGGGCCGGGGCTGGGATCATGGGAGCTTACTGGCCACCTGGCCTAGTAGAACTGATAGCTCCAGGTTCAATGAAGGATTTTTGTATCAGAAAGAAAGGAAGGAAGGCTAATGGGGAAGGCACCTTCCATCAAGCCTGGCCCTCAACAAACACTTTCATTTATTTTTTGTTATAGTAATAGAGAGTAGTGTCTGTTATAATGAGTTAATGCACAGGTCCCCACGCTACAAAGAACTGCAATATATTCCTGCTACGTAGCCGTGTCCTCCCTCGGAAACATGACCTTGGGAGGGAAGGAAGGATGCTCCAGAGGGCTCTCCCTGAGGATCTATAAGCAGCAACTACTTGCTGTGGAGGGGAAGCTCTTCAGTAGAACTGCTTTCAAGGTGTGCTTGGCGCTCCAGAGATACAGTTGTGTAAGATGCCGGCCATGCTGGGGTGGGCTCTCCAGTGACGCAGCTGCCTTTTATTTAGCCAGGTTCCTGAGAGTAACCTCAAGAAACTCACTGATTCTCTGAGCTTGACTTAAGCAGAATTAGAATTGTTTTGTTGTCTGTCCAAGATATCTTATCTGAGGCGAGCAGACAGACATTCCTTTACATGGCCTTGGGAAATTCATGCACCTTCGGAATAGCTTGTGCAAGAAATTAAAAGTAGAGAGAGGAAGGATATGTCAGAGAAGACCAAGAAAAATAAACCAGGCCAGATGTGATAGCAATACATCTGTAGCGCCAGCACTTATAAGGTCCGACAGAAGGATCAAGACCTGCCTTAACTACACAGTGCAGTTAGGGTCACATGGTGAATCCCTATTTAAAGAAATATAAACTTGGCTTGGGCAATTCCAAGCCAATTCAGGGTCCTTCCCCTCACTCTTAGCCATGAATGTGACTTAACCTGTGTACATCAGGTAAGTCAGATTTTTACATAGGAGAAACCACTGATCCTAAATCACCCTTTAAAAATGCCACGAAGGGGCCAGTGAGATGGCTCAGCACGTAAAAGGGCTTGTTGCGCCAGCCCGATGACCTGAGTTCAAGCCTTCAAGCCCACATAAAAGAGCTAGAGGTGGTGGAGTGCATCGGTCATGCAACACTCCTGCAGAGATGAAAGGCAGAGAGGTTCACCGGCCAGTTAGCCTGGAGCAAGAAGCATGTCAGAAACAAGAA
>CM052721.1:29382452-29413216 GCA_028551405.1 Uromys caudimaculatus
GGGAGAGAAACAGGAAACAAAGAATGCGTTTGGAGCAAGACGAAATTCCGTTCAAGCTCCGTTTAATTTTGAATGTTACATATTTTTAAACACTTTTGGGCGGGAAATGGCAGAGGGAGGGGAAATTCCATAATGCAGATCAGACATAATCTCTGAGTAGAAGGCCGGGCGTCTACTCCCTACCTGGGGGCAGTAACACTGGGGAGGAAACAAAGGGAGGCCTGCTGGAACACCTTGATTTGCTAATCCACCCAAGCCTAAAGGTCAGTGCCGTAGATAATCTGATATCAGGCAGAAAGGAATCAAAGGAATGCCTGCTACGAGATAGCTAGCAAGATTAAGTCAAACCTGGGATCAAGCAAAAAATGCCAAGGTCAAAAGCCTTTGTCTCTGACACCTAAGCACACAAGTTCTCCATCACATGAGCACGGACACACACTCACATCATACACGACAATAATTAATTCAAAATTTAAAAAAAAAATCCAGGGCTGGAGAGATGGCTCAGCGGTTAAGAGCACTGGCTCTTCTTCCAGAGGTCCTGAGTTCAATTCCCAGCAACCACATGGTGGCTCACAACCACCTGTAATGGGATCCGATGCCCTCTTCTGGGGTGTGTCTGAAGACAGCGACAGTGTACTCACATACATAAAATAAATAAATAAATTTTTAAAAAATCAAAAGAAGTAGCACTGGCCATTCACAGATGTGAGGTCACGTGTGTGTGTGTGTGTGTGTGTGTGTGTGTGTGTGTGTGTGTGTTGATATGTGTGTGGTTTTGGCTTGCACATTTATTTATGCTGCTGGGCATCCATCCTAGCAGTTCGGGAGTACAAGGCAAATGCTCTACCACTGAGCTACACGCCTAGTCCTAATTTTTATATTTTCATCAGGGACCGTAGGGGAGATGCCTCCTCCCTGCCAACAGAGGTGAGCACAGCTTCCGTCACTCCAAGATGGGGTCCTGGGGGGCATCATAGGTGCAAGTCATGCTGGGTAAGGTCCTATAATCTAGGAGGGGCAGTGGTGGTGATGGGTGGGCCTGGTGGCCCCTGAGTGTAGTGGCCAAGTGGTGATAGAACACAAGGGGGCCCCAGACACTGAAGGACACTTTGTGCTTTGACCCACTGGCCAGCATTCTCAGAAGAGTGGCGTGTCTCTGGACCACCTTGGTCTCTGCGGCAACATAAACGGCCCTTTTAAACTAGTGTGCACAAAGACACACTCTCTGCCAAGTGTTCCTTGGGTCAGGATTCAGGGAACGCTGCACTTGACGGGCAAGCCAGGGCCCACCTCAACTCTCTGGAAAAACTGCGCCGTGTCAGCCACGCTATAGAACTGTTTCTACCAATTCCATCCACCAACCTTTGGGAGCAATTTACATCTGGCCAGCCCAAGCCCATTCACCTGTGACCTTCTAGACACATGGTCAAGAGCCCAGAGAAGGCCTTCCTGGAGAATGAAGACTTTGTAGTGGTAAAAGTTGCTTAATAAGGTTGGCACTAGGAAGGGAGAGGAGGCAGCTCAGTGGTAAAATGCCTGCCATGCAGATATGAGGACATAAGTTTGGTTACCGGAACTCAGCTGAAATGCTGGGCATGGTGGCAGTCACTTGTTGTCATAGTGCTGGGGAGGTGAGGACAGACAGATCCATGGGGCTGGCTGGCCAGCTAGACTTGCCTACTTGTCCAGCTCCCAGCCAAGAGAGAGACCCACTGGACATGACGATTCTTTGGAAAGTCGGTTGGATGGTGTGCTGCTGGGGCAAACACGTGAAGGAACGTTTCGTTAAAGTGGACACAGGTGCGAAAGGCTAAGGCCGACTCGTGAAGGAATGTTTGGCTGAAGCAGACACAGGAGAGAGGATGCTCTGCTAAAGCAAGCACATGAAAGGACACGTGATGAAGGATTCTTGGCTAACACCACGCATGTATTGGTCTGCCTTACATTGTGTAGTCGAGCTGCATTTGTTGGGGTTGGGACTCCATACAGAGAAATGCACCAAAAACTTCTGGTGGTGTGCTGCAGTTTCTTGCAGCTTCTGTGGACCAAGGCTGATTGGATGCACATGCTGAGGCAAGACCTGTGCTGAGGTAAGGCACATAGAGGACACTTTGGAGGGTATAAATAGGACTCCACCGAGTGACAGAGATGGAGCTTGGCTTGCTGGCACAGCTAGCTGTGCAAGGCTTGTGGGTCTCCAGTCTTTGCTGATCTTCATTTCCTTGAGAGAGGCACAGCCGAGACCTTCTCCTGGTGTTCCTCCGGGTCCCTCCTGCTGACTCGAGCTGAGGCTGAGGCCTGGATGTCTCTGCTAGGTCATGCCACCGCTGTTGCTAACCCAACACTCCCAAACTGGACTGCTGATGTATCTGTCATGAAATGTTTGTGAGTGGATCCACCTGCCGCTGCCTGCTCACCTGTGAACTGAACTACGGATTTCCAGACAACACAGACGGGAGTTGCTCCAAAAAAACCCTTTCTAAACAGGTCCACTTCCCCCTTTCTCTTCCACTACCCCTGGTGGGTGGTGGGCTACAAGGGAGATTAAAGCGTTTAAGAACCATCATTAAGAACAGGATTTGAAAACGTTAAAGTTATAGACTGGCGAGATGGCTCAGCAGGTAAAGGTGCTTGCCACTAAGCTGGAAGACCTGAGTTCAATCTTAGGCCCTACACAGAGGAAAGAGAAAGCCAGCCGCTACCAGTTGTCCTCTGATCTGTGCCTGTGCTCAGGGGCACTCATGTCTACTTCAGAGAGAGAGAGAGAGAGAGAGAGAGAGAGAGAGAGAGAGAGAGAGAGAGAGAGAGAGAGAGAGAGAGAATATATAAAACAAGATGAATGGCTCCTGAGGAGTAACACTCTGCGTCCACGAGTCCACGCACACGCATCCACCAGCACCCACACTTGCATCCACCCACATCCACACAAAAGACAGGCAGACAGAAAGAAAGAAGTTCTGTGAGTTCTGTCCTTTCTTTGTCTTTGATAACCAAAGGAACATGACTATTTCATAACCAGTGCTGGATTCTCTTCAGGCGCAACTGTAACATTTGGCTGCACTCTGTCTCTTTAGGGAAAAGGGGCTGGCTGGCGTGGGGCATTGCGCTCATCAGGGCCTGACCTAAGGTCCACAATCCCACGGTCCTGTGTGAGAAAAGGAAGGCCCTTCAAGCTCTCAACAAATATTGATTTACCCGGAGCCCTGACCACACCCAGATAAGAGTTTACACTGGAAACAGCACCTGACATCCTCAAGGCAAGTCGGCATAGAGGAGAAACTGAACTCTTCTGTTGACATCGTCGGGTTGAAAAGCAGCTGGTTTCTTCTCAGCATTTGCAAAACATGTGACATTTGGTTGGTGGCAAAATGGCTTTGATGAAGTGACACAAAGAACAGGCTCCAATGGAGAGGGAAGGTCTTACTCAGTGTCCACAGCGTTTGATAACCCTGGGTTATCTATCAAACCCGAGATTTGCTCTCTGGCACCCGGTGGACCCCATGCTTAGCTCACACAGCCGCATCCTAGACCAGTGGTTCCCTGTGGTGATGCCGTTACAGGGAAGATGCTCTTCCCTGTTTCACAGAGAAGTCGAAGGAGGCACAGAGAGTTTGAGTAACTTGTGAAGGCTGATCTTGGTCAATGATAAACCAGGAGAGCAAACACAAGCATCTTCATAGTCTGAGCACATATAAAACGATGGGTGGACAGATAACATGACCTGGAAAACAGGCTGCAAGCCTTGACCCACATGAGGGGGTCCAAGAGTTTTCAGAACTTCCCAGGCTCCCAACCATTAGAGCCTCAGGCCCCTTCCACACTGCCTGGCACAGTGCATAGAACTTAGAGGACGTTCTAGAACTGCTGGTTCCCATCTCCAAAGCTGACTCTTGGATGACCTTGCTCCTCCTTGTGAAAGGTTCTTAGTGCATTTGTTTCTTTTACCCTTCTTAAAATGTTCCTTTCCCCCTCAGGTCTGGAGAAATGACACAGAGGTCAGGAGGGCAGACTGCCTTTGTAGACGGCCTGAGGTGGGTTTCCAGCACCCATGTGACGGTACAACCTCCAATGGCTTCTACTGGGTTCCAAGTGTGCTGGGATTAAAGACGTGCTTCACTTCAGCCCCCTTCTGGCCTCCGAGAACGTCTGCACTCAGGTGTACATCCCTATACACAGACTCACACACTATTAAAAGTAAAATAAATCCTTTAAGAAAACTAGAGGTGGAGTCACTCCGTGGTTTAGAGCAGTCCTTGCTCTTGTAGAAGACCCCAGGGTGATTTTGAGCACCCACACGGTGCCTCACAACTTGCAACTTCAGGTTCAGGGCATCTGACAGCCTCTGTGATCTCTGTGGGCACCAGGCATGCATATGGTGCACATATACACATGTAGCCAAAACACTCACATACATGAAATAAATAAACCTAAAAAATGTTTTGCAGGGCCTGTGGCACACGGGATTAAAGAATCCCAGCACTAGGAGGCAGAATCACATGAATCTCTGTGAGTTCAAGGCCAGCCTGGTCTAGAGAGTTCCAGACCAGGCCAGGACTACCTAGTCAGGACTACCTAGTTAGACTCTATCAAAAAATTTGTTTTCTATATTTATGTGTGTGTGTCTATATCTGTGTGTGTGTGTGTGTGTGTGCGCGCGCGCACGCGTGTACATGCCACAGCATATATGTAGAGAGCAGAGGATAATAAGTTGCAGGGATCAGTTATCTTCTTCGCCATGTGAGTTCTAGAAATTAAACTTGGATCCTCAGCCTTGGCAGAAAGTGTCTTTACCTGATAAGCCATCGTGCTGGGAGTGAACATTTCCTGGGAAAATCCTGTGGAGACCTCAGGAGAGCATGGCCAACCAGAGATCAGGGGACAGGGCTCACAAAGCACAATCCTTGTGAGACAAGGAAGGAAAGCCTGTAATCTCAGCATTGAAGAGATGGAGGAGGGAGGACTGTGACTGAAGTCCTTGGTGATGTGGAAAGTATGAGGCCAGCCTGGGCTACATGGAAAGTATGAGGCCAGCCTGGGCTACATGGAAAGTATAAAGCCAGCCTGAGGTACATGAGACCCTTGCCTTAAAAACAAACAGGGACTGGAGAGATGGCTTAGTGGTTAACAGCATTTACCACTCTTGCAGAGGACCTGAGTGTGGACCAGCATCTGCATCCAACAGTTTACACTCTTACAATTCTAGGTCCAAAAGATTTAAGGCCTGACTTCTGAAGGTACTTATACTCAGTGCGCACACACGCATAAACATAATCAAAAAGTAACCTTTGTGCTGGGTATGGTGACACATAACTAATCCTGTCACTCAAGAGACAGAGGTGGGAGGATATTTGTGAGTTCAAGGCCAGCACGGGTGACATGTGAAGCTCCAGGGCAGCCAAGACTGCATAGAAAGACCCTGTCTCAAACAAAACAACTAAATGAAAAAGTAAATAAGTCTTAAAAAGAGAAAACAGGGCTGGGATGCAGCTTAGTTAGTAGACGCTTGCCCCGCACACGCGAAGCTCCGGATTGATTCCTAGCACCACATAAACAGGGTGGTGGGACATACGTTTATAACCTGAGCATTCCGGAGGTGAAAGCAGGAGGAGCAGGAGTACAAAAGCCATCCTCAGCTACATAGCCAGTTTGAGGATAGCCTAGGCTACATAAAACTTTTTTTTTAAGCTTAAAACAAACAAAAAGACACAATCTTGCATCTACATGGTGGGTAGATCTCTTGAGGTGGGCAGGTGGATCAGCAGTTAAGAGCACTTGTTGCTCTGGCAGAGGACCTGGGTTTGTTTCCCAGCACCCAGATGGCTCACAACCATCCATATCTTCAGTTCCTCTCTTTGTGTGTGTGTCTGTGTGTGTTTATCTACCTATCTATTTACCCATCAACCAACCTGTCTATCTATCTATCTATCTATCTATCTATCTATCTATCTATCTACCCACCCACCCATCTGCTACAATCTTGCTATGGAACACAGACTAGCATCAAAGTTTCAACCCTCTTCCTGCCTCTGCTCCTGTCTCTGCCTCTAGAATGCTTTCTGGGATTCTAAGTGTGGACCAGCATTTAAGGCCCTGCCTTGCTTTCATGTCCCTGTAATCAATACCGACAGACACAACTCTGGAGAGGAGAGCTCTGTCTTGGCTCCTGATCTGGAAGTGGCAGAACACATCCATTCACTGACATGGCTATGGTGCAGTGGTGGGTGTTTATATCATGGTGTCAGGAAGCAGAGAGCCAGGCCGGAAGTGGACAGGCATAGCATTCCCCCACATGACTGCCTGACTTCTGACAGATGGGGTCCATCTCCTAAAGCTGTCACAGCCTCCCAACGTCGTCGTGTCACCAGCTGGGGAACAAGCAAGGAATGCTTGAGCCAGCAGGATCCAGTTCTGATCCAAGCCATCACACTCAGAGCTACAAGGAGATAAATAAATGTCTGTCACTGATGCTGGGCTGGACTGCTCTGTACAAAAGCCCCGGGTGACAGAGATGAAACCTGATTATCAGCCTGCTGGGGGGACTTAGTGGCTCCAGGACGGAACACCATATGTGTTTGTTTAAAAACTGATTTATCAGCTATAAATTTGAATAGAATTTGACAAAAAAAGGCCCGGCTAGGCTGGAAAACAGAGAAATTCAACATCAGGAAAAGCAGAATTACATTAGGAACATATTGACTTTTCATAGGCAAACATACCCCAAGTGCTTCCCCTATCTGCCCATCTACCTTGTTTGATGATGGAAATCAATCACAAAAGTCGATTAAAATGCAACTTAAAACAAACAAACAAAAACAAACCCCACTCAATCGCAAGATGGCACAGTGGATAAAGGTACTTGCCACCAAGCCTGACAACTTGTGTTGAATCCCCAGACACACATGGTGGGAGGAGACAGGGGTTCCCTGCAAGTTGTCATCTGACCTCCACATAACAAACACACTCAAATATTTGTTTAAATTAAATTAAAAAAAAAAAAAAAAAGATAGCCAGGCGGTGGTGGTGGCACACACCTTTTATACCTGGGAGGCAGATGTAGGCAGATCTGATATTTCAGTCAGGATTTTAAAACTAAAATGAAATAAAATAAAACTGGATGGTGAAGATGGCCCAGCAATTAAGAGTGCTTACTGCTCTTGCAGAGGAAGTGAGTTTGGTTCCCAGCACCTACAGATGGGTAGCTCACAACTGCCCAGAACTCCAGCTCCAGGGAGTCAGGACCTCAGGCATCTATATTCCTGTGTGTGTGTGTGTGTGTGTGTGTGTGTGTGTGTGTGTGTGTGTGTGTGTGTGTGTGTGTATAGTGTGGAGAGAGAGAGAGAGAGAGAGAGAGAGAGAGAGAGAGAGAGAGAGAGATAGGCATCCAAGCTTGTAGCACATTCTGTGCTCACAGCCTGTGGGTGGAGACAGGAGGATCACAAGTTTGCAAGCCTAGGCCTGGACAGATGACTCACTGCTTAAGTACTGGTTGCTCAACCAGAGGACCCTGGTTTGATCCCTAGCACTGGAATATTGATGTACAACCATCTGAAATTTCAGTTCCGGGGGATCTGATGCTCTCTCTGGCCTTGCCGGGCACCAGGCATGCACGTGGTACACACATACACATAGGCACAACATGGTCATATACATAAAATTGAATTTAAAAAGGTTTTGTTTTTGTTTTGTTTTGTTTGTTTGTTTGTTTGTTTTGAGACAGGGTTTCTCTGTGTTGCTTTGGCTGTCCTTGAAACTCACTCTGTAGAACAGACTGGCCTCTGCCTCTCAAATGCTAAGATTAAAGGTGCCCATCACCACCACCTGACTTTTTTTTTTTTTTTTTTTTTAAGTTAGCAAGGCTATCCTCATGCTGGGCTATCTCAAAAAACAAAATAGCCAGTGTGGTAGTGTATACCTCTAGTCCCAACACTCAAGAGAAAGAGGCAGATGGAATTAAAAGATAGCCTAAGCTACGTATTGAGTTCAGGGCAGCCAGAGCTACATAGATCCTGTCTCAAAAGAAATGTCTTTTGTTCTTGTTGTTGTTGGTGGTGGTTTAAAGAAAGAAAAATTATGGGAAGCCAGAAAAGAGTAGCAAAGAATTTAGCTGTATCCCCCAGGGCACCATCCGATGAAAGTACTTGAGAAAAGACTTACCAACCACCCTGAACCTAAAAAGAAAATCCAAGAAGTTCAGTGTGGTGGAGTCAGGTACATGTGATCCCAGCCAGTCTGGACTACACCGGAAGACCCCACTCAGTAAACCAAAACAAATATGCAAGAGCGGGAGAGAAACAGTGTTTCGGACACATGTACTCCCAACATTTTAAATCTAAACAGGGCCAGGCATTGATGGCACACAGCTTTAGCCCCAGCACTCCAGAGGCAGAGGCAGGTAGAGCTCTATGAGTTCGAGTCCAGCCTGGTCTACAGATCAAGTTCCAGGACAGCCAGGGTTACATAGAGAAACCCCGTCTTGAGAAAAAAAAAAAAAAAATCTAAGCAGGTTTGTATCAGATGCTTGCAAAAGAGGATTTCAAGGGAAACTGTGCAAAATGCCATTTTCTCAGCCAAGCCCCAGAGAGTAGGGTGGGAAATAGATGTCTCTCATAGCCCTTGAGGGAATGTGAGCAAAAAGGAAGAAGAAAAAGAGAGAAGAGAAAGTACTGAGAAGTTCCCATTTTAATGGGGTGAAGGAGAAAGGAAGAGACACCATGGGAAATGTACATTCGCCTGTCACTGGTTCCTGCTAGAGCTTTTTAGGTCTTAAGCATCCTGGGTGATGGGTAGATGGAGCTGTCTCCTTCTCCTTTGTACCACTGTATGCACGGAGACAGTGAACAGACGGAAGGAGCTTCTTGTTTGGTCCTACCATGAGGCCATTGGTGGAAGCGACCATGCGTATGAGATGGCATCCCCGTAAAACCTGGACTGACATTGACGGCGCTTGGGGTAATTTCCCGGTCAATGAACACGCTGTAGGGCTGGATTCGGAAAGCCACCAGGAGCATGCGCACAAAACATGCTGTAGGGCGGGATGCGGACGCCACCAGGAGCATATGCACAGAGGCCACGTACGGTCCAAGCAATTCTCCCCTCCTCAGATTCTGCACCACACATCTCTTCCGTTTCACAATTCTTGATGAGTTTTCCTTAATTTTTAATTTCAAAACAAAGTGGTTTTTTTTGTTTTGTTTTTTTTTTTTGCATCAAAACATGCAATGCCTTTTTTTGTTTGTTTGTTTAAAGGTTCTGGAGAAGCAGGCAGATATAACTGGCATACAGATACACCATGTTGACCTCTAAATGGCAGAGTGATGATTGCTAAGAGCAAACCCATCCCAGAATGCAGTGGGCTCTGAGTACCTCCTCAGACTGCATGATTCTCTCTCACCTGAAAACTCTCCCAACCATCTCCAACACCCTCATATCCTAATAATCTATCATAAATGTCCTTTTAAAAAAACCCTTTGAGCAACAGGGCACACTTGGGAGGCAGAGGCAGGTGGATTTCTGAGTTCGAGTGCAGCCTGGTCTACAGAGCTAGTTCCAGGGCAGCCTGGGGCTATACAGAGAGACCCTGTCTCAAAAAAGCAAAACAACAACAACAAAAACCCAAACAAACCTTTGGGTGCCTTAAAAAAGAAGAAAGAAAACAGCTGGAGATGGAGAGATGGCTCAGCGGGTGAGAGAACGTGCCACTCTGGAAGAAGACCCGAGTTTGCATCTCCCACGGACCTCAGGCCACTTACAACCGTCTACAGTCTGTCTGTAAGGCATTTAAGCACATAGTACACATTCATAAATGCCAGACAAACGCTTATTCATACACATAAAATAATAACTAAATAACTAAATAAACAAGCAGAAAGGAAGGGGGAGGGAGGGAGGGAGGAAGAAAGATGCTGATAGACACCGGAAGCCGGTCTCCAGGGGAATTAAGGCCCGCAAAGAGCACTCAGTCATGGCTCTGTTGTGCCTGGTTCACCTCCCCAGGGAGCCCCTCTAGCTTGGACCATCAATTCAAGGCACAAATCTAAGAGGTTCACGCCCTTGGCACACAGCTCTCCTTGTCTAGAGCTACTCTAGTCATGGAAAACCAGGTTCCCATGTTGGCATCTCTAACATCAGAGGCCTGAGACATAAACCAAGGGGTTCCCACCACACCTGCCGCACTGCCCTGCCACCGCCGCCATGACTGTAATTCTGTGGCAGCACAGGGATGGACACTGCATGGGAGAACGTTTTGCCCCATCCTGGGCTTACCCACCGGTACCTGTGATGTAAGAACTGGTGTCAGTCACTTCAAATACCAACATCATGGCATCCTAGCTTCAACTAAATTTTTTTTTTTAAACAGAGTCTCTTATATAGCCTTGGCTGGTCTAGAACTCACTATATAGACCAGGTTAGCCTCTGTCTCCTGAGTGCTGGATTAAAGGCATGTGGCACCACACCTGGCCGCCAATGACATACATCTATTTATTTATTTATTGTGGTACTGGGTATCAAACTCAGGGCGTTGTGGCTAGTCAAGCACTCTACCCCTATATGATACCTCCAGAACTTCAGTGGCATCATATATATATATATATATATGTGTAAGTACACTATAGCTGTCTTCAGACACTTTTTTCTTCTCGCTCCGGCTCCGCTTGCTGTAGCTGTCTTCAGTCAGCCCAGAAGAGGGCATCATATCACATTACGGATGGTTGTGAGCCATCATGTGGTTGCTGGGATTTGAACTCACAACCTTTGGAAGAGCAGTTGTTGCTCTTAACTGCTGAGCCATCTCTCCAGCCCCAGTGGCATCTTATTCGTAGCTGTGTAATTGAGGCAGCTGCATCACTAGGGTGTTGAGGATAGATTACCACAGTCATGATCACACACACATGCATGCACACACACACACACACACACACACACACACTCACACACACATCGGAGGTCTTACCCAGGGGCAGTAGCTTATTAATCCCACAGGACAGACCAAAGGCAAGTTGTCCCTTGTATAAAACAAATGCAGGTTGGGTTTGCAGCTCAGCTGGTACAGTGTTGGTCTAACATGTACAAAGCTCTGGGCACTATCCCCAGCACTGCAAAAAACCAGGTATGGTAGTGCACATCTGTAATGCCAGCATTTGGGAGAGACTTGGAGGAGGATAAGGTAGCATCCTTGAGCCGGGCAGTGGTGGCGGCGCACGCCTTTAATCTCAGCACTCAGGAGGCAGAAGCAGGCGGATCTCTGTGTTCCAGGACAGCTTAGTGTACAGAGCGAGTTCCAGGAAACCCAGGCCTACACAAAGAAACTGTATCTGGAAAAAAGAAAAACAAAAAAAGTTATCCTTGGCTACATCATGGCTTGGAGGACAGCCTGGGCTACTTGAGAACCTGTCTCAAAACAAGGAAACAGGAACAGTAATTGTAACTAAAGTGTCTTCCTGTGGGTCATTCTAGTGCAGTGTTCTCAATCTTCCTAAGGCTGCTGCAACCGTTTAATACAGTTCCTCATGGTTGGCGACCCCCAACCGTGCAATTATTTTCATTGCTATTTCATAACTGTAACTTTGCTCCTGTTATGAGTGGTAATGTAAATATTTGTGTTTTCTGATGGTCATAGGTGACCTCTGTGAAGGGCTGTTTGACCTCCAAAGGGATCAAGGCCCCCAGGCTGAGAACCACTATTAAGTCATAGCATCAAGGAAAGGATTGTGGGAATTTTCCCCGCTACGAACCCTGGCCTGGATCTTGCAGATTGCCTCAAGCTTGCTATGTAGACCCCAAGCTAACAGAAATGTGCCTCCTGCATGTTGGAATTTAAGGTGTGTGCCACCATGCCTGGCTGAGGAATTCTCAACTTTAACATATGACTGCCAGAAGGACAGGTGGGTTCTAGGATGTTTAGATGAACCCCAAGGAGCAGCATTTGGGGGCCCTGGATCATGTGAACTCATGGGCCTTGACACTCACTGTAGGACTTGAACTGGACCATATGACACCAGGAGGTGCTGATACTACTTCTGTGTTGCTGTGACACAATATCTAACTGAAACACCTTTTAAAAAACTTTCCTTTCAGCCGGGCAGCGGTGGCGCACGCCTTTAATCCCAGCACTTGGGAGGCAGAGGCAGGCGGATTTCTGAGTTCGAGGCCAGCCTGGTCTACAGAGTGAGTTCCAGGACAGCCAGGGCTACCCAGAGAAACCCTGTCTCGAAAAACAAAAAAAAAAACAAAAAAACTTTCCTTTTGTTCTTGTGCTGAGGGCAGAATGTAGAGCTTCATGCGTGCAAGCTCTCTAACAAACCCTGAGTGAATCATCTGGTGTGGTTTGATGAGAAATGTCCCCTACAGGCTCATGCCTTGAGGGGCGGGGTCGGAGGGGTTATGGCCCCACCCTGCTTCCTGTTCTTTCTCTCTGCTTCCTGTGTGGGGTGAAAATGTGCTCAGTTGTTTTTCTGCTCTAGCCATCGTGCCTTCCCCGCCATGGGGGCTTCTCCGCCCCCAACCCCCACCCCGAACCCATCCTTCATTTACTTGCTTTGGTCATAGTGTCTTGTCACAGCAACCAAGCAGAAAGGGAACTGACACACAAATTAAGGGAGGGCAGATTGATTTGGGTTCAGGGTTTCAGTGCGTCACATCGCACAGCTCAGTTCACGATAGCCGGGGTGGGAGATGGAGGCTGTTTACACCACGGTGAACCAGCTGCGTGGCAGGGGCTAGCAGCCAAGTGTAACTGTGAAAGGCCTGTTCCCACAAGCTAGGGTCTCATGGCTCCTCTTAAATCGTCCCACCAGCTGGGGATGAAATGTTCAAAACTGGAACCTGTGGGGGACAATTCAAATTCAAACTGGAACAATGTCCAAAGAGAACTAGAGACTCACTTGGTACGGAAAGCCCGCAGACAGAGCTGGTGCGGGAACCTCCGTGAACATACAAGAAACTATGGACATAGCGGGAAACAGACCAAGGAGGTCAGAGAATGGTGCATAGCAGCATAGGGAATAATTATATACTTCTGATTTTCCAAGAGGGAGATTTGTCATGAAGGATATGGGGGAGACTTTACTCAAGCCGGGGAACTCTGAGGCTATGAGAGAGAAAATGAATCTATTTGACTGCATAAACATTTAACTGTTTTGTGTGACAAAGGACACCATAAATAAAATCAATTCAAATGGTGGAGCTGAAAAAATATTTGCAATATAAATAACAGCTGCTAACAGCTGCTGGTTGTTACCGTGTTCCAGGCAACTGTCTGTTTATGTGTATTCTGCAGTTACCCCCCAGCAATGCTGCGAAGTAGGGATCATGGTGACAACGGCAGTGGCTAATCCACAGATGAGGAAACTGAGGCATAACAAGATTAAGTTGCTGAGGTCACATGGGCAGGCAGGGCAGTATCAAGTTGTGACCCTCAGATGGAAGCCAAAAGCATGCTATTTAAAGAGCTTTTACAGATTGATTTGACCAAGACAAATGGGTTGTTTACAGAAGAACAAACCCAAATAGCTAATGGATTTAGGAAAAGAAACTCAAATTCAACAGACCCAGAAAAACACAAACAAGGGACTGGGGAGATGGCTCAGGGGTTAAGAGGACCTAGGTTTGGTTCCCAGCACCCATGTGGGTCACCTTACAACCACCTAACTCCACCTCCTGGATGGGGATCTGACACCCCATCACACACAGAAAGGAAAATAAATTGAACATACAACAAAGGAAAGAAGCAACAAGGTATCACCATGCATCTACAAGGTATCACTGTGCACCCCCATCAGACTGACATGGGCAGGAAAGAGAAATGGTGTCAATTGCTGGCGGAAATGTGGAGAAAAGGGCATTCTCATATACTCTGTGGTCACTGGGGAAAGTAATCTGGCAAGGCCTATTAAACTGAAACCAAATGTCCCCTTTGACATGCTAATCCCGTTCCCGGGAAGCTGTCCCAGAGAAATAAAAGGATAGCAATATTCAAGTATTTTTAAAAAGAAGTTTATGGGAGATTTCTTTTCTTTTTTTTTATTTCTTTTTTTTCTTTTCTTTTTCTTTTTTGTTTTTGGTGGTGGGAGCAGCCACAGAGGGAATGCGCATCCAAAGAATCTGGGAAATAATTGAATGAGTTATGCTATGTCGTACCTATAGGGTATTTAGTTAACAATTAAGGATAATGACAGTCTCTGATTTATGTTATTTCCAGAAATTATTGGGAAGTGTGAAAAACATGATGCTTAAATGCATGCATATATATATAAAAGTTATAACCAAGTGGTGCACACCTTTAATCCCAACACTTGGGAGACAGAGGTAGGCGGATCTCTGTGAATTTAAGGCCAGCCTGGTCTACAGAGTGAGATCCAGGGCAGCCAGGGCCACACAAAAAAACCTTGTCTCAAAAAAGGAGGAGGAAGAGGAGGAGGGAGAAGAGGAAGAAGAGGAGGAGGAAAAGGAGGAAGAGGAGGAGGAGGAGGAGGAGGAGGAGGAGAAGCAGCAGCATGTTTTTCTAAAACAAGGGAAAAAATATCAGTGGGAGACTTATGTGAACCGAAGGAAACATAAAGAATGAACTGAACACCAGTTGTTGGGGGGGGGGGTTGGGTAACTCCTGGGAGTTGAGAAACAAGGCGCTGAAGAGAGTCAAGTAACAAGCTAGAGCCCACAGGCCAAACCGCCTTGCTGCTGATGGCTTTTTAATACATACCATTTTCCTGGAATGTGGCTGTTCCAGGGCCGGGGACAGGGCTGCGTCTACCGCGTCACCCACAGTATAAAATGCAAAAGCCCTTGCTAGTTTTCAGGATTGTCCCTGCCCCAGCATGACGGAAGAAGGCGTACCTTCCTATGGTTTGCCATCACGGACATCTCTCCTCCCACTTGTACAGGGTCACTCGTGGGCCATCGTTAGTGTTCTGACTCTATAAGGCCAGGCTTAGTGGGAGGCAGAGACGGTGTGACCCATATACTTACAGTACAGAGAAAGTATGTACAGCTAGTGGGTGTACTTTTTTTTTTTTTGGTTTTTCGAGACAGGGTTTCTCTGTGTAGCCCTGGCTGTCCTGGAACTCACTCTGTAGACCAGGCTGGCCTCGAACTCAGAAATCCGCCTGCCTCTGCCTCCCAAGTGCTGGGATTAAAGGCGTGCGCCACCACTGCCCGGCTTGCACATACTTTTAATTCCAGCATTTGGGAAGCAGAGACAAACAGATCTCTGAGTTTGAGGCCACATTGGTCTACAGAGTGAGTTCCCAGCTAGTCTGGACTACATAGAGAGACACCCTGGCCAAAAAAAAAAAAAGTTATTTACTGCTAGACTGATGTGGGCCTGCACACATACATGCCAGGGCCAAAGGGGAAAAAGCAACTGTGGTCTTCAATGCCAGAGGGGAGGTAGGAACCAAACCACTGGCTGGAAAGCCAGGCATTAAGCAGGCGTGAAGGTGTGAATCTTTGAGCCTTGGACTCGCTGTTTGCCACACTTTGCTCAGCCATACACAGACAAATGAACAAAGAGAGCTACATAATCCCCAAAGAGAGGCTGACAAACTGATAACCGGGACTGGAATGCAGATGGCACTGTTGGCATTGAACCCAGCTGTCATAGTCATCACCGCCACTGTCTCCACCTTCAAAAATGACCCTCCTCCAAGCAACTGTGCCTTTTTGGAGGTGACTGGATCCCAACCGAGCTACAGAGTGGGGTGTGATTAGCTTTGGCTGGTTGCCTAGGCAATGCTGTGGACATGGAGATGTGACAGTGGAGACTGCTTTGCACAGATTTTCCTGATTTTTCTAAAGGGCTTCTGGTACCCCAAGATGTAGTTTAGTTCATGAGTGTCTGCCTAGCATGCATGAAGCCCTGGCCTTAATTCCCTGCACTATGGCAGAGGCCCGTAATCCCAGCATTTGAAAAGTAGAGGCAGAACAGTCACAAGTTCAAGGCCATCCTCGGCTACATACAGAGTTAGAGGCTAGCCTGTGCTACATGAAACCTTGTCTCAGAGTTTTGAATATAGCAGCTCCTTGGAGAATGAATCATGCTATTCTCATATGATCCAACAACTAAGTGAATGTCCAAAGCATTAAAAACAGGCTACCCAGAGCTGTATGCATACAGGTATGTACCTAAGAGCATTGCATGACTGACTATTTCGCAATGTCCAAAAGGTGGAAGTAGCCCCAAAGGGACAGATGAATGAATAAACAAAATACGGTCTCTTCACACAGTGGAATACGATTCAGCCATACAAAAGAAGGGAACGTGGACACACACTGCCATGCAGATGGCCCTCAGAAGCATCGAAGGCATGTGCCACCACCGCCATGCACTCAAGTCCTTCTTGTATCTTGAGGTGATCAAAACCAACCAACCAAAAAAAAAACCAAACCCAACAAATCTGAATTCCTGCTGCTCGGGGATGTAGTCCCGTGGTGGAACGCTTGAGTGGCAGACAGGAGGTCCTAGGTTCGATTCCCAGTACCAGGAAAAAAAGACAACAAAAAAAGACAACAGAGTAAGTTCTGAACTCCATCACTGGCCTGTTCCAGAACTCTTGGTTCTGCGCAATCACAGGCGCCATCTTTCCTTGAAGCCATTTCTAGTTGAATATCTATCTTGTGCAATCAACAAAGTCACCTCCTGGTCCAGAGAATAGGATCTCTGGCCTGGGTGGAGACCTAACATTCTGGTTGGACCCATCATTAGCCAGGAACTATGCTCAGAAGGTGGGCTTCATCTTATGCTATGCATACAGCATAAACAGTAACTTGTCATGGATGAGATACTCCCAGGGGAGTAGATTAAGAGCTGCAGCCACACAGGGTGTGTCTCACTTTTCTGAATAAAAATGTAACCTCTCCAAGCATGCTTTCCTTAGCACTTCGGGCCTTTCCCACAGAATTTTGGGCTTCCTCGCTCTTTCTCTGAAGTTCCCCCCTGTACCCTGTGGCTGCTTGTCTGTCTGCCTTGTGTCTGATCTCCCTGACAGTGTTTCTGAGCTTCTGTTTGAGTCTACTCTTTTTTTCTTTTCTTTTCTTTTTTTTTTTGGTTTTTAGAGACAGGGTTTCTCTGTGTAGCTCTGGCTGTTCTGGAACTCACTCTGTAGACCAGTCTGGCCTCAAACTCAGAAATCCACCTGCCCCCGCCTCCCAAGTGCTGGTATTAAAGGTGTGCGCCACCACTGCCCGGCTTGAGTCCACTCTTAAATTCTTTTATATAGAACACCAAGAAGGAACTCTGATTCCCCCTGTATATCCATTAAACATCTCCCCCAAATCCCACCAATAAAAGTCACCCTTTGCGATACAGCCAGGTTCTGAAACAGAAGACAAGGAAGAGCTTTACCTAAAGTGGAGCAAGACCCAGAGGCGAAAGAACTGTGCTCTCTTCTCAGAAAAAAAGGCAAGCCCCTGTGTGGCTACAGCGTAGGCAGAAGAAATTCAGCTTTTCAGAGCAGAGGCCTAAGCAATGGTTTTAAAACAAACAATCCTGGCTGGGAGTCGGTGGCCTATGCCTTTAGTACAAAGCAGTATGGCCCTATCCCCCTAAAAAACAATGCCCCAGATTCATTTTTCAGGGATAGGGGGGAAAGATGAAGAAGAGGAAGAGGAAAGAGACAGAGGCAGAGGAAAGGAGGGAGAAGAAAGGAAGGGACAGGAAAGAGCTGGAGAGGACCCAGGTCCCATCATCCTCCTGGTTATCTCTAGCCAGTCTGACTGTTTTAGAAAACAGGAGGGACTTGCTTTGTGTACAGTGTTTGAGTCATCAGAGTGGGCAGCTGTTGGTGCACAGTGAGGCAGGGTCCGGAGCCATAACCTTTCTGTCTGTGTGGTTTCCCTCGGGGGGGAGGGTAGGGGGCTGAATCAGTATGGACCCTGACCTCTAGAAAGCTTACTCTTTCTGTGTGATGGTCTATGCAGAGAGGCGAGAACATCCCTGTTCAAAGCCACCTTGGCTTTTATAGGGGATCAAAGGTAGGGTCTCATACTAGACAATGTTTTGCCTCAGAAATACATCTCCAGCCCTGGGGTTCTTTCTACATCTCGAGGGTGTGACTAGGAAAGAGCAGAGAGAACGAACAGTTCCTCCGACAGCTACCCCACTTCCATAGTTCTGGAACATTCTGGGGGAGTCCCTACTATTCCACATGGGAGAACGCTTTAAGAGAAGGGAAACTGAGCCGGCTTTGAGTGGGGCGTGGGAAGAGGGCTGACCTGAGGGTTAATGCCTGTAAGTGCTGTTGAACTGGATCTCCCTTTATTTATTAGCACCAACACCCAAGCCATTGTGTAATGCAGCAACTAGGAAAATCACCGTCCCAAGTCGCCCATAGGCAAGCCTGCTTGCACAGCTGATGGATTAAGAGAGACAGGTCCTGAGCTGAAGCTCACCAAGCTGTTCCACTGCAGGTCTCCTAACTCAAAACCCTCAGGAAGACGGAGAGACTCAGGACAGGGAAGTAGACACTCTGCTAATAGCATCGGATTGGGGGGGGGGGGGGAGAAGAGGAAGAGAAAGAGACAAAGGCAGAAGGAAGGAGGGAGGGAGGGAGGGAGGAAGGAAGGAAGGGACAGAAAGAGGCTCAAGAGGACCCAGGTCCCATCATCCTCCTGGTTATCTCTAGCCAGGATCCAGGAAGCTCCTGGCCAACACAGCATCCCTCCACGGACATTTACAGTTTTGCTTTTTTTTTTTAATTTATTTTATGTATATGAGCACACTGTAGCTGTCTTCAGACACGCCAGAAGAGGGCATCGGATCCCATTACAGATGGTTGTGAGCCACCATGTGGTTGCTAGGAATTGAACTCAGGACCTCTGGGAGAGCAGTCAGTGCTCTTAACTGCTGAGCCATCTCCCCAGCCCTCTATTTACAGTTTTAATACTGCAGGGGACACATCTGCATATGGAATCTTTCACCCAAAAATTCCCTTCTCTGGCCCTAGAGAGCCCCAAGCCCCCTTCACCTGGGTGCCCAGTCTGCACTCCTGAGAGAGACCTCTGCCCTTCACTGTTCTGATTAAAGGGAGATCTGCTTCTGCAGAGCTCTGGCTCCTCTCAGATCCTCATGTCCCCTCAGCCAATCCCAGGGATTTAGCAACTCCTTTATAAAGGTTTTGAAGTTTCGGGAAATTAATCGTGAAGGAGATGCATCAAGATTTCTCCCTCTGAGAAGTGTCTGTCTGTCTGTCTGTGCCTGTGGAGATCAGAAGAGGGCACTGGACAGGCAGCAGTGAGCTGCTGGCCACTGGGAACTGAACTCTGGTTCTCACCCTTCCGAATGCTGCGACCCTTTAATACAGTTCCTTATGTTGTGGTGACCCCCTGTACTGACTGGTTTTGTGTGTCAACTTGACACAAGCTGGAGTTATCACAGAGAAAGGAGCTTCAGGTGAGGAAATGCCTCCATGAGATCCAGCGGTAAGGCATTTTCTCAATTAGTGATCAAGGGGGGAGGGCCCCTTGTGGGTGGTGCCATCCCTGGGCTGGTAGTCTTGGGCTCCATAAGAGAGCAACCCGAGCAAGCCAGGAGAAGCAAGCAAACCAGTAAGGAAACATCCCTCCATGGCCTCTGCATCAGCTCCTGCTTCCTGCCCTGCTTGGGTTCCAGTCCTGACTTCCTTTGGTGATGAACAGCAGCATGGAAGTGTAAGCTGAATAAACCCTTTCCTCCCCACCTTGCTTCTTGGTCATGTTTGTTTAGGAATAGAAACCTAAGACACCCCCAACCATAACATTATTTTGCTGCTGCTTCATAACTGTAATTTTGCTGTTGTTATGAATTGTAATCTAAATATCTGATATGTGACCCCAAGGGGGGGTCTCGACTCACAGACTGAGAACCCCTGCTCTAGAGGGAAGCCAGCACGCAGTCGCAGCCACTGCTCCATCTCTGCAAGAAGAACTTAGGGAAAGGAATTATGTTTCTATCTGCCTGCATTTGGGGCTCTTTTTTTCTTCCTTTTCAGCAGTGTTTGTGAGAATTTCTGTGTTCAATGGGTCTTGTCTGTGTGGAGGTGAGCTGTTTATTTAGTCTTGAACCGTCTGGAATGCAAGCTATTTCCAAAACAATAGGGGAGACGCAAAAATAAGAGGAAACAAAACCACAGAACCCCGTTGACTTTGAGACAGCTGATGGTATCAGGACACCAGAGAACTGCCAGGAGTTGGGCAGATGGATGTGTGTTGGGGGTTGGGAGCCAGGAGAGTGCTCCCTGCAAGGGACCTAGAAGGAGAAAAATATAGGACTCTTCTGTAGACGTGTCCTTCGGTGGGTGCGGTGGTGTACAGCTGTAGTCTCAGTATTCGTGAGGTTGAGGGCAGCCTGGGCTATACAGTGAGCAACAAAATCCTGCTTTGACAAACATACTTGGGGTTGGGACACAGCTGGTGGAATAGTGCTGGCCTTGAATATGTGAAACAGTTGGATCCCCTGCGTCCTATAAACTGGGTGTGCTGCCATAGACCTGTGATCCCTGGAAAGAGGTAGAGGCAGGGGGATCAGAAATTCAAGGCTTTTCTCATCTACATAGTGAGTTACGGGCCAGGTGGGGCTACATGGGATCCTATATCAAAATGAAAAAACAACAACAACAACAAAAACCCACAACAACCCCCAAAACAAAACAAAAAAACCCAAAAGGACTGGACAGTTGCTCAGCAGTTAAGAGCACGCTGGCTGCTCTTCCAGAGCACCCGGGTTGATTCCCACCGTCCACGTGTCGGTTCATAAGCATCAGTAACCCCAGTTCCATGGCCTTTCCTCACTTCCCTGGGACTAGAATCCAGGGCCTTGTGAATGGCTCACGGAGCAATACCACAAACCCTCACCCACTTCTGGACCTGCGGACTATGTAGGGTTTCTATAAACTCAACAGGATCATGAAAATCAGGTCCGAGGGTGTCACCCTGTAAATTCAACTAAGCAATGGCTGGCTACTCAGGAGGGTAAGGAGGGAAGATTGGAAGATCAAGGCTTTTTTGGGCTACAGAATGAACTCAAAGTCAGTATGGACTACTTAGTGAGACCCTGTTTTGACATAAAAAAGTATGAAGAGAAAGAAAGAGAAAGATGGAAGATTATTTCAGTAGCAGAGTATTTGTCTAGTACCTAAATCCAGTTCCCCATAATTCAAAAATATTCAGAGATGACTCAGTGGTTAAGAGCACTGGCTGCTCCTCCAGAGGACACAGGTTCAGTTCCCAACACCCACATGGTGGCCTACAACCATCAATAATTCCAGCTCCAGGGGTATCTAGTGCCCTCTCATGGCCTCCATGGGTACTGCACACATGTATGTAGAGTCCAGATACTCAGGCAAAACACCATCTATGAGATCTGGTCCCCTCTTCTGGTGTGCAGGCATACATGCAAGGAGAACATTGTACACATAAGAAGTAAATAACGAGAGAGAGAGAGAGAGAGAGAGAGAGAGAGAGAGAGAGAGAGAGAGAGAGAGAGAGACTGTCGCTGTCTTCAGACACACACCAGAAAAGGGCATCAGATCCCATTACAGATGGTTGTGAGCCACCATGTGGTTGCTGGGAATTGAACTCAGGACCTCTGGAAGAGCAGTCAGTGCTCTTAACTGCTGAGCCATCTCTCCAGCCCTGAGCCTGGCTTTTTAATGTGAATGCTAGGGATGGAAACTCAGGCCCTCCTGCTTACATGGCAAACACCTTATCAACTAAACCATGTCTCCAGCTCTAGACCCATTCTTTTAGGACTTAACTGGAGGGTGCAGCATCCTGCAGAAATCAAAGGCCTGGATTTGGGAAATGGGATGTATTAGTCACTTTGAGATGCTCTGATCAAGTGACAACTTAAGGGAGCAAAGATTTAGTCTAAGTTAGGGTTACCATTGTTGTGACGAAACATGGCCAAAAGCAAGTTGGGGAGGAAAAGGGTTTTTATGTTTGTTTGTTTGTTTATTGCTTACACTTCCAAATCACTGTTCATCATCAAAGGAAGTCAGGGCAGGAACTTGGAGCAGAAGCTGGTGCAGAGGCCACGGAGGGATGCTGCTTACTGGCTTGCTCCCCATGGCTTGCTCAGCCTGCTTTCTTATAGAACCCAGGAGCACCAGGCCAGAGTTGGCCCCACCCACAATGGGCTGGGCCCTCCTCCCTCAATCCCTAATTATGAAAATGCCCTACAGGCTTGCTTACAGACTGAGCTTGTGGAGGGATTTTCCCAGCTCGGGTTCCCTCCTATCCGGTGACTCTAGCTTGTGTCAAATTGACATAAAATCAGCCAGCACTGATTTACGTGGGCTCATGGTTTCAGAAGGATTTGAGTCCATTGTATAGAGAAGGCACGAAGGTATGTGAGGCATACAGCAGCATATCGTGGCTGACCAGGAAGCCAAGAAAGCACGCTAAGTAAGCCTTCAAACATCGGTCCCCACCGGCCAGGCCCCATTTCCAAAATTCCCTAACCTTCAAAATATATCCATTAGGTCCAGAGCCTTAAGGTTCAAACCCTAACATCTGGTCTCCAGAACTGAGAGAGAACAAACTCCTGTTGTTTTTCTTTGTCTTGTTTAGGTTTTTCTGAGACAGGGTTTCTCTGTGTCCCCTGGCTGTACTAAAACTCACTCTGTAGACCAGGCTGGCCTTGAACTCAGAGATCTTGCCCCCTCTGCTTCCCAAGTGCTGGGTTTAAAGGTGTGTGTTACCACAACTAGCTTCTGAGTTCTATCTTTAGAATGGAAACAAGACAGACAACCCCTCTGTAACTGTCAACAACAACCCCCCAAACTCACAACCATGACATTCTTCTTTCTCACGTTCTGTCTTTTCTTCTTTTGAGGCAGGGTGTACTGAGGCAGGGCGTACCGAGGCAGGGTGTATTAGTTACCTTTTTGCTGTTTTGATAAAACACCATGAGCATGGGGGGCTGATACTGGGATATAAAGTGATAAATAAATTAATTAATTAAAAAAACCACCATGAATAAAAGCAGCTTACAAAAGAAAGTTCATCAGAACTCACAGTCCCAGAAGAATAAGAAGCCATCATGTTAGGAAGGCATAGTGCAGGTGACAGGCATGGTGGCACATGACAGGCATGGTAGCATGTGACAGCATGTTGGTAGGTGACATGCATGGTGGCATGTGACAGGCATGTTAGTAGGTGACATGCATGGTGGCACGTGATGGGCATGGTGGCACGTGACAGGCATGGGTAGCATGTGACAGCATGTTGGTAGGTGACATGCATGGTGGCATGTGACAGGCATGTTGGTAGGTGACATGCATGGCTGAGAAAGCACACCTTCGATGGCAAACATAAAGCAGAAGTAGGGCAAATCAAAACATTCAAAGCCAACCTCAGTGAAGTAAGCCGGGAACTCACAGAGATCCACCTGCCTCCTCCTCCCAGGTGCTGGGACTAAAGTCCTGTGCCACCATGTGCCTGGTCTCTTTTTCATTATCTTACAGCCTTTAGCACGTATGTTTTTACGATATCCTATCAGATATACTCCCGTTCCCTGCAAGCCTGTGCGTGAAACTTAAATCAGAAAAATATCACCGTGAACCTCAATTGAGACACAAGAAAATAGCTCCCTAAGAAAAGGCCTTTACTAAGACACTACACTGCAGAATTCTTTTGATGTTGGCAGTGCTGGGGACTGAACCCCTGGCCTCATACATGCTACGCAAACAGGTTACCACTGAGACACACCAGTCCAGTGTGCCGAGTTTGTATTTTTTAACATAGTAAATGTATAACCATAGAACGGTCATTTGTGTATAACTGAGGGCACGAGCCACTGAAACAGAGAAAGCCACACACACCACTGTACGGGTTCCCAGGGTTTGATGATGAAAGTTTTCCTAGACATATGGCTCCCATATGACCACAGCACCAAGAGCAGCCACGTGACATCATGGGGCCGAAAGTAGTCAAGGAAACTTTGTAAATTATCACTTCTCTTTTTTGAGGTATAAAATACAGTATGTGCTATGTGTTATGTAATCATGTTTGGACTTAAAATGCTAATGAAGCCTAGATAAAGGACACTGGCAAAAATTAGTCAACAAGCCTTGTTTTTGAAGTAATACCACTTCCTTCTCTTTCCTCTCCGCGTCATCTCTTCCAATACAAAGAATGTCCTATTGCTTCATACATAGTGAAGAGTCTCATTATCTTTACATTTTTTAGATTACATTTATTTACTTAGTGTGTGTGTGCGCGCGAGCATGGGAGTCAGAGAGCGATTTGTGGAAGTCAGTTATCTTCTACCACGTGGGTCTCAGCGTTTGAACTCAGGTTGTCAGTCTTAGCTCTGTTATCTGCTGAGCATCTCACCAGCCCGAAAGATTTTAATCTAAGCTTAAGCACTAGTGATCAGATGAAGAGAGTCACCAGGAATGAAGAAAGAAGCTTGGATGTGGCTTCTGGAAGGGAGAGTCATAGAAAATAAGACATACCCAAGTGTGCGTAGCAGCTCCTCGTGTGAGAGGGGCCTGATCTCAAATCCTGACAGGTTACTAAACTCTTGGAAACCCCGGTGTGACTATCAGTGTCTCGTGTCAGTGAGGCAACTCTCTGTGGTCTTTCAAATAGGCCGAGTCTCTTACTCAAACAATTCACCACGGGGCTGGAGAGATGGTGGCTCAGTGGTTAAGGACACCTGTTGCTTTCGTAGAGGACCTGGGTTCTATTCCGAGTACTACCTTCGCTTACGTCCCTAACTACAGTTCTGGAGGTGGGACCTGGGAGAATGGAGCCGCTAGATGAGAAACTAAAGTCACCACCATAGTTATGCTTCTTCAGGTCCTCAGACAGTTTATACTCTGAGGGTTAAGAGAAATCACAAGAGTAAAGCTCTCATGAGTTCAAGCTGTATACAATCACAAGGACAAACCACAAATGGCAAATATGTTTTTCTATAGAGGCATATAAAGGATAGTTTAAACATTTAATGGAACTTGGTGGTGGTGGCACTCGGGAGGCAGAGGCAGGCAGGTCTCTGTAAATTGGAGGCCAGCCTGGTCTACAGAGGGTTTTTTTGGACAGCCAAGGCTATATAGAGAAACCCTCTTTCAACAAACCAAACCAAACAATAAAAATCCAATTGAATAGCATTAGCAAACAATAAAAACTAATCCGAAGTAAGCTTGTTCCTATCTGCTACATCTGGAAGAAGCACAAAAACACATTTCAAGAGCACTTCCATTTTGAGGACACTGAAGTCATAAGCCTCTTGTTTTCTCACAAACACTCAGAATTCTCCTCAGACAACTCCAGGCTTGGACCCTGTTCCGACACAATGCCTTCTTCTGGTCTCTACAGGCACCAGGCCCAGAGAAGGTATACAAACATACACCAAATATTTTTTGAAAAATTAAAAAAATATAAGAATCTATCATAAACTATGTAAATGGAGTTGGAGCAATCTTAGCCTCCAAGAGTGCAAATTGCTCTTACAGACGATCCAAGTTCAGTTCCTAGCCCTCATGGTTGGTGCCTCCCAACCTAGAGATCTGACGCCCTCTCCTGGCCTCTATGGGCACCTGTACACACTCAAACAAATACACATTCAAATTCATAAATGAAAAGTAATGGACTAGAGAGATGCCTCGAGGGTTTAGTGCTTGCGGTTCTTATAAAAGACCTGGATTCAGTTCCCAGTACCCTCATGAGACCTCACAACTGTGTCTAAATGCAGTTCCAGAGGATCTGATGGCCTCTTCTTGCGTCAGTGGACACCACAGGCAGGTGAAACGTAAAATATACATCAAATGCATTCAAATGCATAAAATAAAAATAAGTAAGTCGCCAGGCAGTGGTGGCACACGCCTTTAATCCCAGCACTCGGGAGGCAGAGGCAGGTGGATTTCTGAGTTCGAGGTCAGCCTGGTCGACAGAGTGAGTTCCAGGACAGCCAGGGCTACACAGAGAAACCCTGTCTTGAAAAAAACAAAAACAAAAAAAGTAAGTCTTGAAAAATTAAATTAAGAAAGGAAACAACGAAATGGGGCTATAGGTGTTATTTGGTGTTGTAGAGTATGTTTAATAATTGGGAGGTCCTGGTTTCATCCCCAGCACAACACATACACACACGCACACGCACACGCACACGCACACGCACACGCACACGCACACACACACTGCAGAAGCAGGGCATAGCACATGAATATAACTTATGAAGTATAGACAATGGATTCCATTGAGGAGAGACAGTAGTAAGATCCTATTTTTTATGAGGTCATGCTTTCTGTCACTGGAGGTGAAAGACTACTCTATCAGCTAATGCCCCACTCCAAGTGGTCAGGGGATTAAAGCCTTAGTGGCATCATTCCAATTGACATGTAGAAGGGTAGACGTAAGTCTCAAAACCTCAACATGTTGCCTGGAAGTTAGTGGGTGTGAACTAACCTCCCACTTTCTGTCCTGTGTCATCGGTCCTTGTGACTATGAAACATTCAAGGACTCATTTCATCCTGAGATTGAGTAGCCAAAAATTCAGTAATTTCGTAAGTATTCAAAGGAATGTTAGCTGGTTTGATCTTGATCAGGCAAGCACAGCTTCTGTAAGTTCATAACTGCAGCAGTCCTGGCATGTCTAGAAGACACTGCTCTGCTCTGGTCCTCCCCACTCTCTGTCTCTTACGGTCTTTCCAACTCCTTGTCTATAATGGTTCCTAAGCCTTGGCAGAGAGGGTGATATGAATGTCCCGGTTGAGGCTGAGCACACCACTGACACTTATTCTCTGCATATCCATATAGATACAAATTTAGAGGGCAGATTGATACTGTGTCCATTTAGTAGAGTAATATTAATAGGTTCTGTGGTGGTTTGAATATGCTTGGCCCAGGGAGTGGCACTATTAGGAGGTGTGACCTTTTTGGAGTAGGTGTGGCCTTCTTGGAGGAGGTGTGGCCTTCTTGGAGGAAGTGTGTCACTGTGGGGGTGGGATTTGAGAGTCTCCTCCTAGTTACCTGAGGATAGTTTGCTCCTGGCTTCATTTGGATGAAGATGTAGAACTCTCAGCTCCTCCAGCGCCATGCCTGCCTGGAAACTGCTGTGTTTCCTGCCATGATAATAATGTGACCGGTATATACACACTCCCTTGCACGTGTACACACACAAGTTTTTAAAAAGAAGTAGGTAATTTACTTTTAGTTTACTAGAACAATATGAGAATATTTTAAGTAAAACAAAAATTCTCACAGCCGGGCAGTGGTGGCGCACGCCTTTAATCCCAGCACTTGGGAGGCAGAGACAGGAAGATTTCTGAGTTTGAGACCAGCCTGGTCTACAGAGTGAGTTCCAGGACAGCCAGGGCTACACAGAGAAACACTGTCTCGAAAAACAAAAAACAAAACAAAACAAAAAAAAATTAATAATGGACTAAATCTCTGAACCTGTAAGCCAGCCCCAATTAAGTGATGTCCTTTGGTCATGGTGTCTGTTCACAGCAGTAAAACCTTAACTAAGGCAGGTTCACTCCTGGTGTGTTTAGCAGCCATGGGTTCCTGGTCAGAATTACAGAACCTGGTATGCATTTTCTCTTGTGGATCTGGCCTTAAATCTAAGAATAAGGTGGTTGGTTGCCCCCGTGACAATCATGCCACTGTGGCACACATGGGACTCTCTTGACATACAGGTCATTAGAATGGTGTTCGTGGTGTTCATATCTGGGTAAGACTAGTGATGACATCTCCTACACCTAGCAACCTTTATCGCACCTTCTAGTTCAACTAAAGGTCACCAGCAGGAAGGAAACTTCCGGTTTGGTAGCAGCTTGATTTCTCCATGTCCTGTGGCTAGAGTGTATGTCGTCTTCAGCAATAGTGTTTTACCACCAAGCTCCGGTAGACAACCAACAATGGTGGCAATAGCCTGAGGTATTTTGGGGGTCTCTGAACTATTTGGATTTTTAAAAGAATAAGTAAATTCTTTTTATTCTTGACAACAAAGGTGGAAAAACTGACCTTTCATAAGGTGCCCCTTTATGTTTATGTATTTATATACTGTTATTTAGGGCATATATATATGTATGTATGTATGTATATATATATATATATATAGTGTGTGTGTGTGTGTGTGTGTGTGTGTGTGTGTGTGTGTGCTCACACACACACCATAGTATAATGTGGAGGTCAGGACGACTTGCAGAGGTTGGTTCTTTCCTTCTAGCGACATGGGTCATGAGGACTGAACTCAAGGGGACAGGCTCAGAGGGAAGAGCATTTAGTTACTGAGCCACCTTGCTGACTCTCATTTTGGTTTCCTGAACTAGAGTCTCACTATGCAGTTTTGACTTGTCTGAAACTTGCTATACAGTTCAGGTTGGCCTTCAATTCAAATCCTTCCGCCTCTGTCATCGGAGGGCTAGGATTATGGGTAGACACCATCACCCTCAGTTGGGGGCATTTTTTTGTAGTAGCTCTGTAAAACAAGAGGCGTTCTACAGTTCACCTTCCTAGAAAGTACCCATTTCCAGTTTGAACAGACGCTGCTGTTCCTCAGCTGGCACCATGAGTTTTACAGTAAGTGAACTGCCCTGAGGCAGGCAATGACAGGGTCTGGCTTAGGTTACAGTATCCACAGGAACTGGCAGAGCCGTGACTGTATAGGCTGCACATGGGATAACAAAAGCAACCACATAGAGTCAAGTTATAAGCACGCAACAATAAAGATTATGGAACTGTGTATCTGAGTTCTCAAACAAGATTTCACTGGCAAACCTTCCGTCCTATCAGAATTCTATTCGGCCCAAGGGAAGCAGAGTGAATCCTGGGAACCAGTTCCTATTGGCTGAGCCTCAGGCTCAGCAAAGCCCGCAGCCTCATTTCCATTTGTGAAGTTCTAGTGCCACCGTGTGATCCCTTGTAGTGTTTGTGTGTTTGTAACCAAGTACACAACAGCACGCTTGTGGTTTTGGCCTTATGCTTGGTGAAAATGTGATCACAAATACATAAATATATATTTTAAAATTAAATTCATCCATTTATTTAGAAGGAGGAGCACATGTGGAGGTCAGAGGTCAGTTTATAGGGGTTGGTTCTCTATGTCCACCATGTGTAGGACCCAAGGTTCCAACTCAGGTCATTAGGCTAGTGGGCCAGTGTTTTTATCTGCTGAGCCTTCTCACCGTGTGTGTGTGTGTGTGTGTGTGTGTGTGTGTGTGTGTGTGTGTGTGTGTGTGTGTATTTGAGGCAGAGTCTCATGTAGTCCACACAAACCTCAAACTCTTGAATCCTCCTGCCTCCACTGGCCAAGCGTGAGCCAACAAGTCCAGTTCCTGTGAGGCTGGGATTGAGCTCAGGGTCCTGTACATATGGGCGACAGCTTTAGCGACTGTGCCACATCCCAGCCAGGTCACAAATATTCAAGAAATACAAATGTAAATAACGAGACACTGTGTTCACCTATGAGATTCAGAAGGTTTTTAGAGACGAGATTGCTCATTGTTGGGGATAATACAGTAAAGACATTCCCGCCTCTGCTAGCAGGCAAGGATGTTAAGACCTTTTGAAATGCACACATGTGGCTCAGTAATATGCAGTACAGGTGGGTAGTATCCAGTAAATCTGTCCTGGGAATGTATCTTTAAAAAAAAAAGTGTGCATGTGTGTGGCGGGGGTATGGGTGTGTCAGGGCACATGTGTGTCACAGAAGGCATGTGGGGGTCAGAGGACAACTCATTGTACCATATAGGCCCTGGGATTTAATTTCAGGTAACTTACATTTTGCAACAAGCACCAGTCCTGGGAATATCTCTCATGGCAAGGATTCTAAATATGGAAATTTGTAAAAGAAAAATCTTAGCGAGGGCTGGAAAGAGGCCTCTTGCTTTCAGAGGACCAGAGTTAGATTCCTAGCACTCACATAAGGCAGCTTACAACTGCTTGTAATTCCATCTTCAGGGGATTTGATGTTGTTTTGTGCTGACACCTGTACTCACGCATGTCTGTGGGCACAGGTGTGCACACACATAATTAAATATATTTTTGGAGGAAGCAGCTAAGAAAGATCTCAGTTGGATGGCACAGACGTCAAAGAGATCTGCCCCCTGAGTGTCGGGATTAAAGGACTGCACTACCACGCCAGGCTAGCATTTAAAAAACAAAACAGAACAGAACACTGTTAGTGCAATCTAAGTGGTTGGACACAGTGGGGCATGTTGGTAACCCCAGGCCTTGGGAGTACAGGTAAGAGGAACAGGGGTTCACTATCATTTGCTATGTGGCATGCTGAGATCAGCTTGGACTAATGAGATTGTATCTCGTCCCCCATCTAAATGTTGAGTAGACACTCAGTAGTGGAGGATACAGGGATACTGGGGGGGATATGTTACATGGAGGAAAATATCCTACATCATTTTTCCTCCCAGCCCATGGAGGAGATGTTATCCTACATTATGGATATGAGAATGTACTCAGGAATCCTGAACAAACCAGTCTAGCTAATATACCTATAGTTGGAAGCTGTACTGGCTAGTTTTGTGTGTCATCTTGACACAAGCTGGAGTTATCACAGGGAAAGGAGTTTCAGTTGAGAAACTGCCTCCATGAGATCCAGCTGTAAGGCATTTTCTCAATTAGTGATCAAGGGGGGAAGGCCCCTTGTGGGTGGTACCATCTGTGGGCTGGTAGTCTTGGGTTCTATAAGAAAGCCAGATGAGCAAGCCAGGAGAAGCAAGCCAGTAAGCAGCATTCCTCCATGGCCTCTGCATCAGCTCCCACTCCTTGACCTGCTTGAGTTCCAGTCCTGACTTCCTTTCATGATGAACAGCAGCATGGAGTGTAAG
>CM052721.1:29413316-29480079 GCA_028551405.1 Uromys caudimaculatus
TTCCTCCCCAACTTGCCTCTTGGTCATGATGTTTGTGCAGGAATAGAAACCCTAAGACAAATTGGTACCAGGAGTGGGGTATTCCTGTGACAACCTGACCATGTTTTGGGGAGGACTGTGGAAGGACTTTGGAACTTTGGGCTAGAAGAGCCATTTAGTGTTAAGAGCTTTGTGGGATGTTGTGTAGAAGCTTGGAAGATAATGTTGAGAACAGTGCAGAAGATGGAGGCCTGGCTTGTGAAATTTCAAAGGGAAGATTAAAGACTCTTATCAGGGCCATTGCTAGTTTGACTGTGAAGATTCTGTGGTTTTGGTTAGCTGGGGCTAAAGGATCAGCTGTGATTAACAAGATACCAGAACTACTAAAGCAAAACCATTGCATTGTTAGGACTATTGATGCTGGTTAGCTGGAGCTAAGATATTAGCGGTGATTAAGAGGAGACCAGCATCACTTAGGTGAAATCTTCTGAGAAGTGTTTTCTTAGAGCACAGAGGCTGCGTTCCAGAGATAGCCAAGGTTGTACCTTGTGCTGTGGCTGGACTTGGTAATGTGTAAGAGTCACCCAAGTGGTACTGGCTTTGAAGGCATGAAGGAGTCGTGAAGAGCAGCTGAGGCCTGGGCACTGTGAGAGGCCGTGGAAGGCCATTGGTGAAGGTGCAGCCTCAGTTGCAATTAATGGCCCAGGACTGAAGGGGTCATGCAAAGGAGTTGAGGCTTGACACCATGAAGAGAGCCTATGAGAGGCTGTTGGTGAAGCCTAGTTGCAGCAGAAGACAGCAGTGTTTTGGAGATGCCAGTACCATGAGATGACCACCAAGAACAGCAACAGCAGTGGAGTACAGGCATCTGGAGCAAGAAGACAAGGTATGTGCTACAAAGGGCAGAGGTTGGAGAAGTGACTCAAGCCCTTGGAGGAATCCAGAAGATTGTGAGTGGATCCCAGACATTCGATGATTGGAGTTTGATTTTGCTTTTGATTGTGACTTTGTCCTAATATATTTTCCCTCCTGAAGAAAGAAGGTACTTTAGTGGAGCCCACAGTTAAGAGACTTTGAATTTTTAAAAGACTTTGAATTTTAAGAGATTGGATGTTTAACAGGGACTGAAATGTTAATATGTAAGAATTTGCAAAGACTGTGGGACTTTTAAAGTTATTTAGATCTTGGGGATGAATAAAGAAGTAAGAGTCGAGGCTTAATGGTGATGTGTTTGTGTGTCAAGTTGACAAGCAGTCAATTGTACTGGCTAGTTTTGTGTGTCAACTTGACACAAGCTGGAGTTATCACAGAGAAAGGAGTTTCAGTTGAAAAAAATGCCTCCATGAGATCCAGGTGTAAGGCATTTTCTCAATTAGTGATCAAGGGGGAAGGGCCCCTTGTGGGTGGTACCATCTGTGGGCTGGTAGTCTTGGACTCTATAAGAAAGCCAGCTGAGCAAGCCAGGAGAAGCAAGCAAGCTAGGAGGCAGCATTCCTCTATGGCTTCTGCATCAGCTCCTGCTCCTTGACCTGCCTGAGTTCCAGTCCTGACTTCCTTTCGTGCTGAACAGCAATTGGAAGTGTAAGCCAAATAAACCCTTTCCTCCCCAACTTGCATCTTGGTCATGATGTTTGTGCAGGAATAGAAACCCTGACTAAGACAGAAGCAGCTGTGTAACCTGAGCATGCCTGGCTCTCAAGCCTGTGGTCGTTTTACCAGTGACAGAACAGGCAACCATTGAAAACAATACTTTGAAGCCGGGCAGTGGTGGCACACACCTTTAATCCCAGCACTTGGGAGGCAGAGGCAGGCAGATTTCTGAGTTTGAGCCTAGCCTGGTCTACAGAGTGAGTTCCTGGTCAGCCAGGGCTATACAGAGAAACCCTGTCTTGAAAAAACAAACAAAAAACAAACAAACAAACAAACAAACCAAGAAAACAATACTTTGAACTGGGCCTAGTGGTGAATGCCTGTAATTCCAACACTGAGACTCTAAGGACCATGCCTGGAAACCATAGGAAGTTTGAGACCTGCTTGAGTAACGTAAGACCCTTCCTGCAAATAAGAAAGACTAAAATCTTGTATTTTTTGTTTTGTTTTGTTTTTGTTTTTGTTTTTTTTTTTGTTTTTCGAGACAGGGTTTCTCTGTGTAGCCCTGGCTGTCCTGGAACTCACTCTGTAGACCAGGCTGGCCTCGAACTCAGAAATCCGCCTGTCTCTGCCTCCCAAGTGCTGGGATTAAAGGCATGCGCCACCACTGCCCAGCTTCTTGTATTTTTTTTTAAAGGCTTAGAGTATGTCAGGCGCATAAGAGAATGCCTTTAATCCCAGGACTTAGGAGGCAGAGGTAGGTGGACCTCTGCGTTTGAGGGCATCCTAGAGAAACTGTCTCAGAAACAAAACAAAACAACAGTTTATATTAGGGGTTGGGGAGATGGCTCAGCAGTTAAGAGCATGTGCAGAGATTCAATTCTCAGCAGCCACTTTTAACTCCAGTTCCAGAGGATCCAACACTCTCCTCTGGCTTCCAAGAACATTTGCGCGCGCGCGCGCGCACACACACACACACACACACACACACACACACACACACGCACACACATCTTTAAAAAGTGCTTGACTTCTATTTTTTTCTCAGGTATAATATATATAAACATATGATATGAAATATATATTTATCTAATATATATATATATATATATAAATATATATATGTATCTTAAGTTGCTGCTATTGTATTGGTTTCAGTGCCTTGACTCTGTTCACTCACTCCAGTGCTAAATTCCTCTGCATTGCTGAGCATGTACGAAATGCATTATTCTCATTTCTTCAGTCATCATTGACTGACTACTTCTTGAAAAAAAATATACGTTTCCTTATGCAAAATAAAAGCAGAATGGCTGAGACTGGTGGTGCACACCTATAACCCTAGATGCAGGACTCCATGCCAACATGGAGTATACAATAACACATCTCCAGACTAACGGTCATGGCTTATACTATATATAATCTCAGTAGGTAGACGGCAGAGACAAGAGAAGTCCTTGGACTTTCAGACCAGCCAGAGCTAAAACCAACCAAATGAGCATTTTTCCCCCTTTGAAACAGGGTTTCTCTGTGTATCCTTGGCTATCTTTGGTTTTTTTTTTTTTTTTTTTTTTGGTTTTTTTTGAGACAGGGTTTCTCTGTGTAGCCCTGGCTGTCCTGGAACTCACTCTGTAGACCAGGCTGGCCTCGAACTCAGAAATCCACCTGCCTCTGCCTCCCAAGTGCTGGGATTAAAGGCGTGCGCCACCACTGCCCGGCTTCCTTGGCTATCTTGGAACTCTGTAGACCAGGCTGGCCTTGAACTCACAGAGACCTGCCTGCCTCCGCTTCTGGAATGCTAGGATTAAAATTGTGAGCCACCACCACCCTGTTTAAATGAACATTCTTCATGGGAAGTTGATACTAACATTGAAAAAACATTTCTCTCAGAGCAGCCAGTAGATTCTCCTATAGCCTTCCAGAAAATGTCACTCACAGATTTTCAGTCTTGCTAACATGTGACTGACTGCTGTCACTCACCCATTTGAAGTATACTGCCAGATGTTTTGTTGGGGTGGTGCTATGCTTCTGTGTGGGCCCGGACACGCACAGACTGCTTCTGCCCTGGTCCCTTGGCTCCAGAGAGTACCTTTCGTTGGGACTTTCCCCAGCAGCACTCATTGGTGTTTGTAAAGAAAACCCAGGGCTACACAGCAAGATGCCACCAATAAATGTGTAGGGGACTGCGCTCTGAGGCCCTTGGCCAGCTGTATCTCTCCCGTTCTGTTTCATGTGTAGAGCTTATAGCTGTACTTAGAGGATCAGCATGAAGTATTATAGTCTATTTCCCAGAAGCTCAAGTTCCACCTGACTTGTTTTTGAGGTAAATTTAGAGTTTAAAAAAATACAACCTGGAGACCAACAGTACCAGAAATTGACACCAGAGCCTGGAGCATGCTAAGTGGGAGCTCTCATTGCAGGGTTGGTATGTGTACACACACACACACACACATACACTAAAGATCCTCCTGCTTCTATCTTCCAGATATTTGGATTAAGGGCATGGGCTCCATGCTCAGCTAAAAACAAATTTCATTTTACTTTCTGGATAATCTCACATATCCTAGAACTCCTAACTAATGTAGTCAAAGATGATCTTGAACTTCTCTGCTATCCTTGGGTCCTGGGTTAAACTCAGGTCATCAGGTTTGGTGGCAGCTGCCTTCATCTGCTTAGCAAACTCACCAGCTCTATCCCAATGGTTTAAAAAGTAACTTTACCATGGGTATGGGAGGCAGAGGCAGGAAAACCATAAGGTTGAAGCCATATTGAGCTACACAGCTAGGGTCAGCCAGGTAACATGGCTAAAGACAAGGGAAAAAAACCCCAACAGTCCATTTTTTAAAAATAACTTTATTGGCCAGGTGTGGTGGCATGCACCCTTACTCTCAGCATTGCAGAGACAGAGGCAAGCGGATCTTTGTGAGGATAAGGGCAACACGGTCTAAACAGTGAGGTCCTGGCAGCCAGAGCTACACAGTGAGACTCTCACCAGTCCAGTGTTATATGACCCTTTAAGGTTATTTTCTGTATACATTTTAAAATTACTTTTAAAAAAAGTCTTTCATTTTAGTTATCCTGTAAGTCATCACTATGTTGCTTTGTCAATGTCTCTTAATTCGACAAGAATATACTTTGAAATATAGACCTAAGATCCCCAAGGGATGAGAGAATTCACTTCAGGAAGGACTCGCACGGGTGAGTGAGCGGCAAACCCGCGTGCAAGCAGTTGCATCTTGAAAAGGATGACAGGCACTGGAGACACCATAGGGCGGGAATCCATTCTGTGAGTACCAGAGGCAGCCCCTGAGTCAGGAAGCCTGACTCCAACTTCTAGATAGTCAAGCATCTTATGTAGACCCCACCTTCCCAGGCCGTGGTGCAGATCCCTTATCTGGGAGTGTTCAATCGCTGGCCATCTCTCCAGTCATGCCTGGCCTCTTTAAGTTCCTGTAACACCCTTGTAGGCAATCCCGGGCATTCAACTCTTTTCCTGCCTAGCACATCAGGTGTCTTCCATCTTTTGTATAGGAATTGATTGACTAAAATTATATAAAATACTGAGAATCATCTTAAGGAGATAGTTTATTTACTACCATGTGTAGTGAGAATCTTGGTTTCTTTAAAAGCCCGGTTATGTTATACGGCTATATTTTTGTTTTAATCCTAGGTGTGGGATGAGAGGCTGCTTCACAGGTGATTGTGGTTTGCCTCGTGCACTAGCAGGGGCGTGATCTTTGCCAGCTGCAGATGCTTGCTGTTGCTGTGGTTTGTCGAGTGACAGTGAGCAAAGAGATGAAAAGAAGTTCGAAAAACCATGGCAATAAAGACTGGACTTGCCCCAGCACACACATGTTCCTGTGTATGTGTGCACAAAGACTTGTATGATGGCTTGACCTGCGGTGTCTTATTCAATTGCTCTCCATCTAAGTTTTTGGCACAGTGTCCCTCATGGCGCCTGGAGCATGCCATTTCCTAGAATGGCTGACTAGGAATCCTCAGGGATTCTTTTGGAACGAGCACAAGCCACAGTACCGGGCTTCTAATGTAGGTGCTGGATCTGAATTCAGTCCCTTACACTTGCATGGCAAGGATTTTACCAAGGAAGCCATCACCCCAAACCAACACAGGATTTCTATACACAGAGGAAACAGGAAGTTAAATATAGGGTTCTTTTTCAAGAGGAATAGGGAGATTCTTTACTTTTAACTGCACTGGTGTTTTACCTGCATATACACGTGTATATGCACCACGCACATGCCTGGTAGCCATGGAGGCCAGAAGAGAACATTAGAATCCTGAGAACTGGATTTTAACAGCTGTGAGCTCCCAGATGGGTGCTAGGACTGAGCTAGGTCTTCTGGAAGCCTTCAGTGTTCTTAACTGCTGGAGATTCCTCTCCAGTCCCTCAAAGTGAACTATTGTTGCAGTTTGTTTCCTTCATGTATAGTGCGAAATCCCCAAGACTACAAATTACACCAAGGGGCAGGCAGTGGTGGTGCACACTTTTGATCCCAGAGCTCTGGAGGCAGAGACAGGGATATGTCTGAGTTTAAGGCCAGCTCACTCTACAGAGAAAGTTCCAGGACTGCCAGGGCTACAGAGAATTCTGTCTCAAACCAACTAACCAACCAATCATTCAAAAAACAACCCCTGCACCCCCACCACCGCCCAAAACTCCAAAACAAAAACCCTACAAATTACACAAGAAACCAACATCAAAATATTTATTAATTCATCATGTGAGATACTCAGGTCAGTTATATCAATATTGAATGTCTTATTTATTCCTTGCAGGATAATGAAATACATATTGCACAATTTGTAAGCTGCAATAAATACGATTAATTAGCGGCAGACTCCAAATTTCCTCTTGGTTTTGAAAACTTGGTTTGTTTTACTACGATCCACCAAGAAATGTCTAAATGGGAGAAAAACAGAAGCATAACTCATGAGTGTCAGCTCCATTGTCACCATCATTACAGTTACAGCGTGTGTGCGTGTGCGTGTGCGTGTGCGCGCGCGCACGCGCCTTGTGGACAGCTCCCCTTTCACTCGTGGGTCTTGGGATCAAGCTCACATATTCAGGCTGGCAGCAGCTGCTCTTCCCTGCTAAGCCATCCTCCCAGCCCCTCTTCAGTTTTTAAAACAGGAAATTGATCAACAAGCTACAGAGCACAAGGCTCAGTCACAGGGTTAAAATACACATATGCAAGCACCTCCACGTGACAGGTACAACTAGAGAGAAACAAACGTTAAAGGTTACAAACTGTGTTCTTACGGTGTCAGCATGGGTGTCACCGATCTCCACCTGGTGGCACTACTCAACAGCGCCAGCAAGTCAGTTTGCTGGCACCACTGGGAGGTGGTAATATGTAGAGCTGGGCTGGGTTAGAGGACTCAGCTTACTAAGGCTGTTTGCCGCCCCGACACTCCCTGTCTGACTCTGTCTTGAGACCAGCAGCTGGAGGATGTCATGTTCTGTCTTGTCACAGGCTGAGGAGCCAGTACCGTGAATTGCAAGATTGGAAATGCTTGGAAACGGAGCCAAGCAAGCCTTTGCTCCTTTGTAATTGTCACAATGTCTAACCAACACAGCACAGAGCACAGGCGACTGACATGACCACAGCTGGTTCTTTATGGGTGGTAACTAAACACACGTGCTCTGTGGCATGCCCAGAGGCCCTGAGGTTGCAGTCACAGCTGGGCAGGTCTCAGGCAGGTCCCTTAGCCTGTGGGCTTAGTGACATCATGACTGCTCTAATACCCTAGCACAACTGACTCATTGCTCATGCTTATGGGGGTGCTGGTGTCAGAGTCAAAGGGGGCACAGAAAACTATGTGCACATAGTAGCTGATAATGACGACAGCTATGGCGGTGCACACCTTTAATCCCAGTAGTCAGGAAGCAGAGGCAGGTGGATCTCAGTGAGTTCCAGGCCTGCTTGGACCACACAGTGAGCTCATGATAGTCAGAGCTACATAGTAAGACCCTATCTCGGACAAAAAAACCAAACCAAACAAAAAAAAAGGTGATCTTGGTCATAAGTGATGTTTTTAACCATTTCTTTAGCATGTACTCCTGCATAAAGAGCACACTTTACTGACAGCATGCTCATTTACCTGCATCAGGAGACCACACTGGGACACTGGGTGACATACCAAGACCATGCAGGTGTGATGCTGGCATACATAACACAGTGCTCAGAAGGAAGCCCACAGTGATAAGTGAATGTACATGCACACACAGTCACACTGCTACAAACCCGAAAGACCAAAATACAAATGGCAGGGCTGGCAAGGTGCTCAGCATGGAAAAGTGCCTGCCAGGTAAGGCTCACAATCTGAATCTAATCCCCAGAATCCACGGTGGAAGGACTGCGCGCACACACACACACACTCTTACTTAAAAGTATATAAATGGTCTCGGATTTGAGCTGAGGCAGGTATTAGCTGGCTTACCTTCAGGATCTCACAGGGAGCTGCATCTGCTGGCACAGGCTTCCCACAATGCTTTGAATACTCAGTTATCAAAGCTGATGCCTCATCTAAACTGTGGAACCAGAAAGAACAAGGCAGGTGTGAGGAGACCCTTGCTGGAGACTCCTGGGGTGATGACCTCAACAGTGTAGACCAATGTCAAAACATACAAGCTGTATTCTTCACACAGATACAGTCCATTATACAGATCAAACTAAAATGTGTTCTTATCATCTGTGTAACTAAAATGATCACTCGCTCATAAAGGACGATGTACTCATGACTGGGTCTGAGGATTAACAAACAGCTGGAATCACGGCACGTGGAGGGGAGAGGGCACCCCGGAGCAGCCGCAGGACAGAGCCATGGCCACTGCCTCTGACTGTCCCTTCTAGGGCGCTGGCTGGTACTTTCCTTCTTTTTACTTCCCATGTACAATCTGGGCTCTAGCCCAAGCAGCTTGCTGTTTCTATCGTTGTGGGTGTGGAAAGTCAGCTAACCAAGCTTAGCAAAGCCCACGTGTGACATAACACTAGCAGGCAGTGCTCCAAGCAAGCATCTAAGGACTCAAGTTGTAATTTAGGGTTCAGAGCGGGACTATGAGACACCTATTCTGAGGATCCAGACAGCTCCTTTAATTACTGGATGACAAATTCATGTCCCAAGGTTCCAAGCTTCGGGAGCCTGAGCTCCAGGGAATGTGTAGGAACGCTACGGCTCAACAGGCGGCTACAACCACACAGCTTTATCGTGGCCATCCCTCTCCAGAATCTAGATGCGTTTTAAGGAAATTCTACAGCAAATTGAGGTTCCTCCCATATTAACTTACCTGATGTCGTTTGCCAAATAATTTACCAATTCAGTGATGTTGTGGGTGTTAATCGTGTGCCATTTCAACAACTGAAAATACTTTGTCTTTGCCAAAATCCCAAATTCCTTCTTATTTACGACATGATTCAGAACCAGACTTCTAATCTAAGGAATGACAGTTATCATTATATTAAAAATGTGTTTAATTCTAAGTCCTTTTCGAAACACAAATTTCTGACAGTCAGAAACTGAATTATAGGAGCTCTGGGATCAAGCTCTGAGAGGGAGGGCGTGGCCTAGCACAGCACACAAATGGAAACCTACTGTCAGTATCCGCTCGGATTTTATTTTTAATGAGGAAGAGGATCTAATTACCAGTATTTATGGGTACAATTCTCCAGTGGGCACAACAGTAAACAAGATAGCCTGGGCACCTGTCTTTTATATTTTCATGTAACGCTGGGGGGTGAAGCAGGGTCTTGAGGATGTTAGGTGAGCACTCTACCGCTAAGTCACAGCCCCAGCCAGGTACCTGACTATCAAAACCCTCAGCTTTTACATAAGAGTGAAAGAATTACCTTCTGTGATCAGACAGGTCCTTACCTGATGTGAAAACCCTGCTAGTTGGCCAGTGTTCATATGTTCTTCTAACTGCTGTAAAATGATCTGAGCATCACATGAATTTAGAAAATTCTAGGAAAAAAAATGAACACATAACTTCAAAAGTGTTATAGTAACTGCTGTGCTGTGCAGCCTGGGAAGCTTTTAAAAGCTCTTTAAGATTTTTTAAATTTGGGAGCTAGGCATGAACCCACTTGGTAGAGTGCCTGCCCAGTGCACACTAAGCCCCATGATCTAGCCTCAGACTTAAGAAACTGGGCACAGCGGAGTGTACCCATAGTCACAGCACTCAAGAGGAGGAAGGCTGTCCTTGTCTACACAGACAATTTGAGGCCAGCCTCGTTCACCAGATCTTGGTCTCAAGAAAGTTGTCTCAAGAAAGTTGTGGGGGGGGGGGGATAAAGAAAGTTGTGGGGGTGGGAGAGAGGAAGGAGGGACTAAGCCAGACCAAAGGAAGGAGAGTGGGGGTCCCTTTGGGGCCATTTCCACACACGCTTTTCCTTAAACTAAAAATTCACCAGTTCTATTAAAAATTTAAAAAGATGCTTTCATATCTAATATACTTCTATTGACAAAAAAAAAAAAAATTACCCAGACAAGGAGAAAAAAAAAGTGTTTTTATACAACTTATGCAAAAGATGAAGCTGTTTATCAGGCTTTTTCTGTTGTGACAAAATTTATTTAAATCTTGAAGTTGGAAAGTAGTGAGAAGCGTTTGAATAATCAAAAAAGTTAAAGGAAGCTCAGGTAGCCTGGCCACACATGAGATGGGGGGGAGACAAACGCAAGCCAGAGCGTGCGCGCTTGGTTATTCAGAAGCGGTGAGGCCCTGTCTAGCTGGGGAGGCGAGTAACTGGAGACCTTTCAGAAGCATTTGTCCTAAGAATTAGTTATTTTAAAGTTATGTCTCAAGCAGGGCAGTGGTGGCACACCTTTAATCTAGTGCTTAGGAGGCAGAGGCAGGTGGATCTCTCTGAGTTCTAGGCCAGCCTGGCCTACAGTTACCATGTGGGTGCTGGGAATTGAGCCTGGGTCCTCTGGAAGAGCAGCTAGTGCTCTTCACCACTGAGCCATTTCTCCAGCTCCAGCCTGGTCTATCTACAGAGTATGTTCCAGGACAGCCTGGGCTACACAAAGAAACCCTGTCTAGAAAAACCAAAAAAGAAAAAAAAAAAAAAAACCAAACCAAACCCCCCCTCCCCAAAAAACCAACCAAACAAACCAAAAATCCCTCCTCATCTTGCTCAACCTAATTACCAACCCCCTCCTGAGGAGACCTTTCCCTCAGGCGTTAGCTAGAGGCCTACAACAGTCTATCTCACCACCCCTCAGTCCTATCAGCCTACAATGGGTTAAGAGGCTGCTCTGCTTCTTCCCTTTCTTTGAATGCACTTTATATACATCCTGACCACAGCCCCCCCCCCTTCTTTTTGAAGATAAAAGAAAGGTCTAACTATGGAACCCTGGCCAGGCTGGGACTCCCAGAGATCTACCCTTCTCTGCCTCCTGAGTGCTGCTGGGATTAAAGATGATAAAGTCATAGCCACAGCTGGCTTGAGGATAGCCTGCTAAAACAGTTTCTCCATCCACTTTGCTCTGCCAAGAAAATCAGTTTCTCACAGATAACAGAATAATGGCCAAACTTATTTTAAGATACCCTCGGCTGCTCTCAGTCAGCTGCACTCAGTCAGTCTGCTTACTTCCCACCAACCCGCCTCATGCCTCCAGGCTTTATGGGTTTGGTGAAAGAAAACACCCTCTTCTGAGGGGTGCGCAGTCCTGGCAACCTGAGAGGAACAACAAATGCAGAAGATACCTCGATCTGCTGGCGTCTTCTCTCAGAGTGGGGCATGAGCGTTAGGCAGGTCAGTGCAAAAGCGGGCAGCTCTAACTGGACATACTGCTTGGCGACTCCCATCATGTCGAGGTCATCTGAAACTGGACATCTTTGAGAGGGCGCAGTAAATGGTTAATGGCTTGGCAGGTTTACTAGGCCACATTAGCCTTTCTCCATTTCCACTGCCAATTACTTTAAATGCCTACGTGCTGGTACACAGCGCGTTCTTGCTAATAAGGCAAGAGCCTTTGAGATCATTCCACATAGAAAAAAAGTCTTCCTCTAGGACACAGACTGCTGTCTGCCAGCAGACCTGCAGTTCGTAAGATACGTTCCTAGATGCTCAAGAGGGGCGCGGTGACGCACGCCTTTGATCCCACACTCGGAGGCAGAGGCAGGAGGGTCTCTGAGGTTGGGGACAGCCTGGGCTACACAGAGAAACCCTGTCTTGGGGTGGTGCTGGGGCAACAAAAACAAGCAAAATTCTTAGATGCCCAGGATCCACGCGACAACACTTAGGACGTAGCCAGAAGAGGCACTCTAAGCTTAATACACCTACATCAGGTGCCAATCTCAGAGTGCAGTGAACATCAGCTTCTGAGGAAACTTAGGAGAGAACTTTCCAGTACATGTGCAAAGTAGGCATTGCAAAAATAATAGGTGCATTTAATGAAAGTAAATGTTAGCTTGACTTCCTTACGAAAGGCGTAACAGTCGTCCCCTTTCTTATGTGTAGGGATTCTATGCCAAGACTTCCTCCACTGGACACCCGTGACTGTGGATTCTCCCCAAACCTACTTCCTTATGTATACGCATTTGTGATAAGGTTTAATCTATAAACGAGGCACAGTAAAATATTAGCGATAGTAACTAGAAGGCTTACTTGGGCCACAAGGGCTGTGACAGCCACCAAGTGATTAGTGGGCAGGCAGCACACTGCGTGCTATGATGGGCAAAGACGGGAGGGCGTGCGATTAACTCATGCTACTCAAGAAGGGTATATAGATAGGGCTGGAGAGATGGCTCAGTGGTTAAGAGCACTGACTGCTCTTCCAGAGGTCCTGAGTTCAAATCCCAGCAATCACACGGTGGTTCACAACCATCTGTAATGGGATCTGATGCCCTCTTCTAGTGTGCCCGAAAAAAACAATGGTATACTCACAGACATAAAATAAATACAATCTTTAAAAAAAAAAAAAAAAGGATGGTATATAATCTGAGACTTCAGAACTGTTTCTGGGGCTGGGAATGTAACTTGGTTGGTACAGTGCTTGCCTAGAATGCACAAAGCACTACACAGAACTGGGCATGACGCCACAAGCCTGTAATACCAGCACCCGAGAGCTGGAGGCAGGAAGAATTAAAGGTAAGGAATTCAAGCACATAGGTTCTGCTTGTGCTACGTGAGACCTTTTATTAAAACAAAATAAAACCACTAGTTTCTGAAGCTATGTGTGGTGGCAGCTCTTCAGAGGTGGAGGCAGGAGGATCAAGAGTCTCAGCACACGGTAAGTTCAGGGCCAGCCAGCCAGCCAGGGCTATATGAGACCCTACGTCAAAACAAAAGAACAACATGACAAATGGCGGTGGACAGAACATGACTAATGTCTAGGAGGTAACCATGGATACGGGACATGACTGACACCTAGGAAGTAACCATGGAGACGGGGTCACCGTGCTCAGAGATGCCCACTGGAAAGGAGCTTCAAAGCAACAAGTCTTACTTTCTTGGTAAGAGAGCACACTTCTACTTACTCAAGGATGGCGATGAGACTCTCACAACAGTCTGCTAATTGACTGGGTCTTAAAGGACAGGAAGCTGCAGAGCAAAGGTGATGAACACATGAGCACTCAAACATTAGAATGTATTGTCAGCCAGGCATGGAGGCTCAACTTGTAATCCCCGCCCTTGGGAGGCTGAAGCTGTTTAAGCTAGCCTAGGCTATAGTGCAAACCCCCATCTTAGCACAAAACAACCCAAAACTGCTCCTGTGGGTGTTCAGAGGCTCGATGCTTACCCGAGAGCAGAGGGATCTGGATCGCACACTGCCAAGCTTTGCTGAAGTAGGGCACCTGTGGGGATACGGGCACTGAAGAATCCATTTCTAGGGTACTAGAAACTCTTCCACAGCCACAGAACTGGACGCTAAGACTAAATCACACGCCTGGGTGAGCAGGACTCCTACATGACTCCGTGTGACGGCGACAGTGTTAGGTGTTAGAGTGATCCAGAGCTGACTGAGAATACGCTGGCCAGCTGGCTCAGCGGGAACGGTGTCTGCTGCCAAGCGAGCCGAGCCGAGTCTGACCCAGGACCTGTGTGGTAGAACTGGTTCCCATAAGGTGCTGACTGACTGCTCCTCACACAATGTGGCACACACGCACCCACTGACCGGCAGACAGACAGACAGACACACAGGTAATAAAATGGAAGTAAGTGTGCTGCACTCAAACAGTATGCAATGCCTTTTCATATATGGGACTGGAGCAAAAACCATGGTGCCTGCAGGGTGCTGGAATCTAGTGTGACCCTCATGGAAATCAAGGGTCTGTTATTATCACAGGTGACAGAAGTGAAGAACGAAACTGCCACAGTGTAGTGAGTGTTAGGTTATAGGAAAGGAGGCAGACGTGGGAGCTCATTATGTGAAATGTCTAAAACAAATAAAGCCATACAAAGATGAGGAGTCACTGGGGGACAAGAAGGAGGGAAGATGGCTGCCAGATATGGGGATCTTTTTCTTTTTCTGGCAGCTCTGAAGACTGGTTTCTTGTACACTACCCCAAGTCCCAGCCCCAGCTCTGAGACTTCTTTCTAAAGTGAGGAAAACAGTCTAATATTAGCTAATAGTGATGGCGGTTCAAGCTGGCACGGAATGATACGCCTTTGAAAAGGATGATTGTTACCTTAGTGCCCAGCAGCCACGCCAGGCAGCCCACACCGCCTTTATATAGTTCCAGGGATCTACCACCCTTTTCTGGCCTTCCCTGGCATGGCACTCGTGTGCACACATCCAGACACACATACACATAACTGAAGAAAAATAGCACTTTAAAACATTTTGTTTTAAAAACATTAAATGCATTTATGCATACACACCTCCATGTCTGTGTAATAGGAAAGCACCTCTAGAAGGATAAGGGAGAATTTTTTTGGTTTTTCGAGACAGGGTTTCTCTGTGTAGCCCTGGCTGTCCTGGAACTCACTCTGTAGACCAGGCTGGCCTCGATCTCAGAAATCCGCCTGCCTCTGCCTCCCAAGTGCTGGGATTAAAGGCGTGTGCCACCACTGCCCGGCTGTGAGAATTTTTGTTTTACTTAAAATATTCTCATATTGTTCTAGTAAACTAAAAGTAAATTACCTACTTCTTTCTAAAAACTTGTGTGTGTACATGTGCAAGGGAGTGTGTATATACCGGTCACAGGACAACTTGTGAGTGTTGTTTCTTTCCTTCTACCAAGTGGATTCAGGATTTGAACTCAAGTTGTGAGGCTTGGTGGCAAGCGCTTTTCCCACTGAGCCATCTCACCGGCCCCCTAAAGGATCTACTTCCATACGGTGACTATGAGGTGCACAACTCATGAGACTGAACAAGATAAAAAGTTCAAAGACCACAACTTTCAGGATCTGTAAGTTCTGCGAGGGGGTGGTCCAACCAACATGTGAATAGAATCAGTGACACTGTGACAAATGCTAGAGTAGGGCCAGGTGACTCATGCAGCCTGGAGAACGCAGAAAGCAGAGCCCTGACGGAGGCAAGACAGCAGCCGAGGAAGCCAGAACCCCATCCTAGGTAGATCCGCTTCGCTCTTTACTAAGGAAGACACTGATGGCTTGACACGGGACACTCATAAACTGCCTAGCACAAAGATAAACTTATGAAATGTACCTTAAAGGGAAAGCACATACCTGCCATAAGGAATGGATGCGAGAAACGCAGGATAAAACTTTCCTCAGGTAAGGAATCTGTAAAAGGAACGAACGTTCCAAAATTAAAGACTACCAGAGTACTGAATTTCAATACGCCAACACAAAGTATTAGGCTTTTTAAAAAACCATTTTTGAGCTAGGGCTTCACCCACAGCCCAGGCTGGCCTTAAATTCTTGGGCGATCCCAGCAGTGCTGGGACGATAGGTGTACAGCCACTTCTAACTTCTTTTTCTTTTTGAGACAGGGTCTCACGTAGCACAGGATGGCTTCGAACTAGATATGCAAATAAGCATCACCTCAAATCTCTGATTCTCTTGCCTCTACCACTTGACTGCTGGGATTACTGCTCAGGACCCCAAGTTTGGTTTTTGTGGTGCTGAGTATGGAAGCCAGGGCTTCAAGCTGCTAGTCAAGCAGCCACCCGAGCTATGTTCCCAGCCCCTCAAGGCCATTCTGAGCTTGACTTCTCTATTAGTCCTTAAGTTTGGCAGCAGCCCGAGAGCAGATATTTGCATCACTATTCATCAATAGCCGGTGTTAGCTAGTCTATGCTAGGATGCTGGGCATCAGGAAGACCCAAGTCTTACCATGTTGAAGCCCAGAAGCTTCTGCAAGAGCCCATTCCAAAGCTGTAGGTCATAGATTTTGTACTCCAAGCAAAGCTCTGCCACCAGTCGTACTGCCTAAAGGCCAAAACACCAAACAAGAAAACAATAAGATCACATTGCTTGGAGACGTAGGTAAGTCAGTCCAACCAGCCTTCTGTAAAGGCAGGACACCTTCATAAAATACATGGACAATAACCTATAAATGTCTAATGCCGTCTCCAGGACCCTAATTAAACAATAATAAAACAACAACCCAGCCTGCCTGTTGTCCTCACACCTGACCCAGCTCCAACTGCATCAGTGTCTAGTCTCCCAAAGGCGACTAACTAGGCACAAGAGAATGGCAGCCCTCTCTCTAGGGCGGGCCTCTGAAGGAAGTGCGACAGTGCCTTCTTGCTTGCAAGCATGACTAGCCTATGTACTCTAAAAAGAATGGAAAGGACCTTCCATATTACCTTATTATTCTGTATAGCGAGCTACCAACCTACAGAAAGGTCTAGGGCATTGGACCTACTGGGGGTAAAGAGCCCCTGGGTACCTGAGGGTGGTGGCTGAGTGAGTGGCTCACACTGCCTATGTGAAGGCCAGTGACTTTACATACCATAGGCTCGTGGCTGTGGTTCTTCCACAAGCCCTTAACCATGCCTTCTTTGGGGCTGTTGCAGAATAATTCACACGTGATGGGGATATCCAATGTCTCGAATGATGCCATGAAAGTTATGCATTTCAGGTAGGATCTGGAAAACAGAGGTGTCTGTAAGGAACATTCTGTGGCTCACATTTAAATCTAAACCCAAAACTCCTGAGGCGGACAGGGGGCCATCCTGTTGTCTCAGTCCATTTAGGCTGCAGGTATCTTCACAGGATACAGCTTAGATAGAAGTCAATTTGAAGAAGAAAACAGTCAGCTTCTAAATGTTGCTAAGATGTTCTCATAGGCCTGTTTCCCCTTTGCTTAAACATCAACAATCAAGAAAACAGGCCTGCATTTGTAGAGTGACAAGTAGGCATCTGTGTAATTCAATCAAGGGCTCAAAGGTTATGGGTCAGATATAAGCAGATAAAATCTGTCTGCTTCCTTCTAAAACAATAAAGCAAGTTCTACTTACTTCATTTCTTCAGTGGGCTTTTTGAAGAGAGATTCTATCGTTTCCTTGTCAGCCAAATAAAGGAGACACTGAAGAGCTCTCGCTTTGTGGGCAAACGTTAAATGGCGCATGCCCAGTGTCTGTAAAAACAAGGGACTTGGAGAGTCACGCTGTACACTTGCAGCCTCAGGCAGGCGACTTAGGTCATAAGTAAAAACATCCCTTCCCTTGGTTATTTTTCCACTTTACTTGAGCTCAATTATCTCTGCCCTTAACCAGCACAGAGTCAAGCTCAACGCCTGGAAGGAACCCCTGAGACCCTTTGTTCTTTATCTTTTACACATTGCTGATGTTTGCACTGCTGGTACTAATGCAGTGGTGGCTAAGACTGTGGGCAGAGCCAAGGCAGTGACCCCCAACTGCTCCCAGCCACAGAACCAAGGCAGTGGCCCCCAACTGCTCCCAGCCGTGACCAGCTGGAAACCAAAGAGGGCTTCCCCTTGAAAAGTTTTTGATTAAGCAATGAAGTTTAATTTTCTTAATTCCTCAACTCCTGTATATATCTTGTCAATAACTCACGTCTGAATATATGTCATTGTTAACTAATGACAATGCATTCATTAATATTCTTCTTGACAAAATGGACAGTTCACTTACGGACAGTACATCAGGAGGAAAGCAGCTCCCTGCTGAGCCTGTGCTAACTAGCCATCGAATGACTAAAGGACAGACGCCAATCAAGAACCATGGTGAGCTTACATCCAGTACTTGATTTTCCCCTCGTCCTTCCCCTCGACCATGTACCCTGTGGTTCCTCACCCTTTATTAGTCTAGCTGCTTCGCAAGATATTATCTGTGTGCAATAGCTCACATTTGCTATCTTAGTACCAAGGAGACTGAGGCAGGAGGATTGCCAAGAGTTTGGAATCAATCTAGACTACATAGCTAAGCCAGCCTCTTGTCTCAAAAAAAGAAACACCCTTCCCAACACCAAAAACCCACCAGAATTGCTATAGGAAAATTCCCGAAGACTCAAGAATTTGTGTGTCCCCTGCTGGAGACTGCAGAATCACAGGGGTAAAGAGGCTAGTGAGTGATTAGGCCAGAGCGGGTCATACAGGGCCATGGAGACAGGTAGAGCTTCTTCCCAGTTTGTATAGTCGCCTGGTATCAGGAGTGCCGACTGATCAGGGAGTTAATCACCACGAACAAAGTGCACCTTTGAGAGCTACCATGGTACATCATGTGGCCTCCTGAGCAGATGCTGTGTCCGGAGCGCTAACTGGACTATGGTGTATAGAGAGCCCTGCTTATCAGATAACATAACCCACAAGTGTGTTAGTGAGCACTGTCTGAATTGTGGTCAAGTGTGAGAAATACACAGGGGGACAATGTCAAGCAGAGATGGCTGTAGGGTCTGATTGAGTCTCTAGAGCTTACACTTGTAGTTGAAGTGGCGAAGACAAACAGCATTCTTGAACTATAATCAATCGGACGAGCCTGGAGGAGATACACGACTCTGGAGGAAAAAAAAAGAAAGACATTTTTTAAACTTAGAGATAGATTCCCAATACAAGGGAGCTATGTCTCTGTCCCCAGTAAATGACAACATCCTAGGTCTCAGCCAGGAAGATATGGGCCAATGGCATTTTTGTTTTCCCTTTCAAAGGAGGTTTAGTCTCTCTTACTTGAAAATCTTGTTTATTTATTTTGCGTATGCATGCTTTGCCTGTTTTTGTGTCTGTGTACCATATGTGTGCCTGGTGTCTGCAGAGGCCAGAAGAGGACAAGAGATCTCCTGGAACTGGAGTCACAGATGGCTGTGAGCTGCCCTGAAGAGGACAAGAGAATAAAGTACGGAACAAATGCTGGCTTTCAGGGTTCTCCTCTGTACCAAAGCCACTTAGCCTTCCAGTATTACTGATGAACGGGACACAAGCCACAGCTTACAGCACAGTGAGTGTCACACATGGGAAAACTTGTTTTCACAGCACCCAGCAGGACCCTGTAAGTGATTCCTTTTAGATTCTAGCCCTAGGGCTGGCAGGCCACTCCTAGGAAGGCCCAGAGGGATTAGACAAACAAGCCTGAGGAGAGGGAGCCGTCAGAAGGAAAAAACAGAGTTCTGATCTCTCAGTGCTTTGGAGATTTTTTCTGTCAGTGTTTGAATTGCTTCGAAGGTTTTCCACATAACTGGTTCCGTTAAATAGGCCGGGAACTGTATATGAGCTGGAAAGGTGCACCTACCCTTAAAAGTCTAAGCAAGAAGCCTGCCGTAGTGGTGCATGCCTTTAATCCCTGGGATCTCTGTCCCAGTACAGCCAGGCCTACAAAAAGAAACCCTGTCAGAGGGGCCTGGGAGGGAAGCCTGGCTTGGTACTGCATGGCTGTCATCTCAGCACTGGGGAGGCTGAGGCAGAGAATCCCAAGTTTAAGATCAGTATAACTACCTATGCTGTGCCTGGAAGGGTTCATGAACTCAAACAGACCACCAAGGAGCTGACTCCGATGTAATCACATTAGTGCCTCTTTATTACAAACTCGAGTTTGGGCCTACCCAGCACTGACCCATAGGACAGTTTGGTGAAGCAGCCCCAAACCCTCATTGAGGGGGTGTCTAGCCTGGCAGGCATCTAATAGAATGACTATTGTAAGCCGACAGGTGGGTGCTCTGAAGCAAGACGGTGAACAATCACAAACGGTCTGAAAGTCCATCTCAAACAATCAGACTAATCTTGGATTGACTGTTGCTAGGAAGCAGCTAGGGAGTAACTTTGGGGTCTGGGCCAAGGATAAGCCATGGGGTTCTTCCTGGTGCGTGGGCGCAGCTTGGGTTCAGCTGCAGATCAAGTTCTCAGGCTTTTTCTTTTAAGATGGAGGCTGGTCCCAAGATGGAGTAGGTTTGGCCTCTCATGTACACAGTTAGACCCTGACTAAAAGAACAAGTAACAACTCCCCCTTCTCAAACATCCACCACTTCCAAACAGCAGCATGAGGTGGGGTCCAGAGCGAAGGAGGGCAGAGGGTACGAAGATGATCAGTTCTGTTCAAAACTAGGAACAATTATTTTCTTGTTCTGGGCTTTGCAAGTCTGTCTTCACTATTTGATTTTCAGGGACGAGGAAGCCACAGGGTATTCCAGGCCTCTCAGCTACTTGTGGTCTAGGCCAGGAATGGTAAAGAGCTGGCAGCTTGCCCCCACGCCCTCTTCCCATGCTGGAGTCAAGTATCAGTAATGGGTTACCACATTCCTTCTGATTCAAGCCTAGATATAGACTTCTCAATAGAACAAGCCAAGAGCACTCAGACTCAGCACATTTAATGGCAAGCACACAACTCTATAGATCTGGGTTTCAGACAAAGGATACAGTGTCTTCTATCTGAGCCATGCCATTTTCTAGAATTTAAGAGTACACAGCGCCCTGGGGCAAAGGTTCTGGCTGATAGAAGAGTTTTCCTTTGCTTGGCACACTCAGCTGCAGAAGTCTGAGAACACTCACAGGGGGTTCAAATCCACAGTCTTGGCTATGGACTCCCTTCTCTGCCCTGGAGCCTAGCCCCGATTCTTCTGAGACTGAGCCATGTTCCATCAGTTTCTCCATAAGATCCCTACTGGGTGTCAAGGACAGTACAAGGAAGGAATGCATACCTATGCAGCACTTCATCCTCTTCAAGTTCAAAGAACTCTGATGCTTTCTTTGAAAACAGAGAAGAATACAAGTTAAAAACTGAAGGTGGTGGCCACACAAACTGTCATCTTAGTGTAGTATATCAGACAAAAACCCAAACTACAAAACTATGTTTATGGGACTGGAGAACTGGCTCAGTAGTTAAGAGCACTTGTTGTTCTTGCAGAGAAGACTTGAGTTTGATTCCAAACACCCACTTAGTGGCTCACAATCTCCTCCAGCTCTAGTTCCAGAGTACCGAACACCTTCTTTTGACCTTAGCAGGCACCAGGCATGCACGTGGTATATGTACATACATGCATGCAAGCAAAACACTCATATATACAATATAATAAAATGATTTAAAAAACAAAAAGCACAGTACGTTTGTGTGGATGACATACTGTGATTAACTACTTGATGCCTTGCTTAGCTGAAGGGTCGGCTCTCACTCACTCACACGCAAACACGCTCTTCTTAGCTGAAGGGTCGGCTCTCACTCACTCACAGGCAAACACGCTCTTCTTAGCTGAAGGGTCGGCTCTCACTCACACGCAAACACGCTCTTCTTAGCTGAAGGGTCGGCTCTCACTCACACGCAAACACGCTCTGAGCGCCTCTTAGGTTACAAGAACAATTCTAAGTACACACGTGGCCTAAGTAAACAAACATTTGGGTGCTTGTGGAGCTTACATTTGGTGGACGAATTTTAAAAGGAACGGAGCCTGGCATGGTGGTGCACATCCTTAATCCCAGTGCTCAGGAGTGAGGCGGGTGGATCTCTGAGAGTTTAAGGAAAGCCTGGTCTACATACCAGACACCCCCCCCCCCCCCAGATACAGAGATTTGTGTGGCTTTTGGTGTCGTTTTTGAGACAGAGTCTTACTACGTAGCCTAGGCTGGCTCCTGCCATGCCTCCGCCTCCAGGTCTCGGCATGCCAGCCGAGTGTTCTGTCACTGAGCTACACCAGAGAATTTAAATGAGTCATTTGTAAACTTAGCATGCATTCATCAGGACTCAGAGAGCACATGCCAGGGTTGATGTGAGGCATAGTTCTTAGTTGCCAGATCCTTTCAGCTGACTACTCTGAGCTTATGTGAAGCTTGGAACACAGAAATGCTGGTTTGAGATACAGGCTTACATTCTGTTTCCACTGAAGCAGTCGCTGCCTCAGTGCTAGTGCTAGGGGCTAGCGCTGGATCTCGGGCAGGGAGTGTCTGCACAGTAGAGTGGACCACTGGGCTCAAACCCCAGCACAGCACAGACCAGCTGTGGTAGCACACACCTCAGATCCCAGAACTTCGGAGGTACATAAGTTCTAGGTCATCCTCAGCTACATTGTGAGCAAGAGTCTAGCCTGGGGTACTCAAAATCTATTGTCAAAACAGCAGCAGCACATTGTGGCGTGAATGAAAAATTAATATAAAGTAAAAGCTACTAACTAAAATCCAACGGGGCTGCCGAGTTGACGCACAGGTAAAGGCACTTGCTGCCAAGCCTAAAGACCCACGGCCATCCCCAGGACCTACACGGTAGGAGAGAGCCAATTTCCTCAGGCAATTTGGATATAATTAAAAAATGAGTCAAATGCCAAGGGCTGGGGATATAATTTAGTGGTAGAGTACAGGCCTAGCATTCAAGGAATACAGTATTCAGCAGGAAAATCAATCAATCAGAACAATAAACAAAAACAAATAAAAACTAGCTGCCAACTGTAGCTAACCTCAGCTACTTGGGAGGCTGCAGCAGAATTTGCTTTCGACTAGGAATTGAAACTAGTTTGGGTAACATATTATTAGCACCCTGAATCGAACAAACTCACTAAATATAAGTACTTAATTTCACAGTGGTTATACCATTTTTTACAAATAGATTTCAAGAATATTAACTTCCTATATAAGAACAGAATAAACTTCACTTATTACACTCTACCTGAAAATTCAGAAACTATTGAAAAATCTGGATTGAGATTGCTGTATCTTCCACAAATGTGAGATTCACTATTTCTAAAAACATGAACATTATGTGCTGCCTGCTGTGCCCTGCTGAGAAGAGCACATCACCTATACAACATGACTAAAGCCCATAACCTCTGTTAAATCACAGAAAAATGTGAGTAAAGCCAAAATCACATTTTATAAAAGCAACCAGCCCGTACCCCATGCATTAAATGGCTAGTGTGCCACCACGACTAACATGTTAGAAAACCATCAGTGGCTGCTAACATGTAGGGGTGGGTAGATAAGATGAAGGAAGAATTTGTACAGAACTTTATACTGGATTCTCAAAATGCTTCCCCTAGTAACTACAAAAGAACGGCATATATTAGGAAAAGGGGCAACTAAGCCAAGGTGTGTATCTAAAGTCATATAGCCTTTAAAGATAGGAGAGAACGGACTCTACAGTTATCCCTCGACCTCACACACACACACACACACACACACACACACACACACACACACACACACACACAAAATCACACCAAATAAATTAATACTACTTATAAGGACTAAAAAGATATCTTATTCTTCCAAATATCATATACTAAATATCATTTATGCAGCATGATACTCAAAATTTGATTTCTATGATTATTTATTTTGAGGCAAGGTTTTGCTTGGAACTTGCTATGCAGAGCATGCTGGTCATAGAAATCAGCCTGCCTCTGCCTGCTGAGTGTTGCAGTTAGAGCATGCATCAGAACACCTGGCTAAACTTCAAAGTCTATCTTAGGAAAAGATTAGGTAAGCCAAAATAGACGGACAGTTTAGAAAAACAGCCAGCTAGCACTGCCAGTGTTGCTGAGTATGGCGCTGGGCTTGGTGGTGCACACCTTTAATCCCAGCACTTGGGAGGCAGAGGCAGAGGCAGGTGGATTTCTGTGAGCACAAGGCCAGCCTGGTCTACATAGTGAGTTCCAGCACAGTCAAGGATACACAGAAATCCTGTCTAAAAACAAAAACAAAAAAAAACCAAATAAAACAAAACCAAAAAGCCTGTAAGACAGGCTATAGACTCGAGCACTGTACAACGTTTAATTCTCTAATTTGTTTGTACTTTTAAGACAGGGTCTTCAGTAGGTAGACAAGGCTGCCCTTAAACTTGCAATGATTTTCCCACCTCTACCTCCCAATTGTTGAGATTTTTCTGATTTTTAAAATTAAAACGGTAGTAGTTATGCAAATCCCCACTCTTAGGAAATATGCACTTAATTATTAAGTGGTCAAAAATATGGTGTAATATATTCCCCAGTGGAGAGAATTGAGTAGAAAGTTAGAGAATGAAGTAAATATGGAGAGACATTAAACACTAACTAGTCTGGGTAAAAGGTGTACAGGAATATTCCTGCACTGTTCTTAAATTTTACTGTTTCATTTTAAATGAACTCAAAATAAAAAGTTAATCACATGAACCCAAGTAAAAGTCTTCTTCTATGAGAATGTGTCTGAAGTCAGGGGCTGGAGGGTAGAATAGCTACAGAGTAGCAGAAAGGAAAGACGAACTGCCCCATTAACAGTCACCAGGTAACCCGTGATCCAGAGCCCGAGTCAGGTGTGGCGGTGCGGCCTATGATCTCGGCACAGGACAGGCCAAGGTGCTAGGATAGCTCCGCAAGCTCTCTGAGGGACTCAGAGAGAGGCTGTCTCGGAGGGAGGGAGGGAGGGAAGAAGGGAGGTCGGTCAGTCTGTGTCCTTCTTTGCAGGGGTTGTATTGTGTAGAACGCAAACTCAGCTCCCATCTAAGCACAAACCTGGGCTGTGAGCACTCACTCACCAACTCACCTCACTGGGCGCCACTGAGGGGCACAACCATTTCTCCAACAACATGTCCCATATTTTTTCCAAATTAATTTCATTGACTTCGGCTATTTCTTTAGCTGCTGCATGGATATCTAAGATAATGAAGATAAAAAAATGCAAAAGTTAAAAGCAAGCTTTTGGCTGAAGACAACTGGGAATCAAGACAGCAACTTTTCTGGACCAAAAACTGATGTCTCCTTCTTACCAGGATAATCTTTGCCAGATGTGGTACAAAGTCTCTCGCTTATGCTGGGATGTTCGTAGAGGCTCACGATGAGGTGTGCTGGCTTCCCCACCACTCTTAAATATTCCTGATTGCTCAGCTTGTGGGCTATGAGCACGGCTTCCGTTCCTGAGAGCCGAAACTGGAGGTAAAGCTTCTTCAGCAAGGCCTTGACCTTTTCACACGCCTCATCCTTTAAAAGCATTCGAAACGGAAAGGAAGCCAGATTGTAAAAATCTCAAGGGAGACAGACTCCATCTTTAGTGACCACAGGCCTCCCCACTGTATTTACACCTTTAAACGCCATCATATGCAGCTACGGGCTTTCTCCTCCTTCCTGGGTACCAGGCTGAGGGGCGGGGTGATGAGACAGATGATAAGCAATCACAGCTTCAGGAAACAGCAAAAGGCACTTCAGTTTCCTAGGTCGGACTCACCTGAGGCGGGATGTTTTGTAGCCATCTCTCAGCTAAATACAGGCAGAATTTCAAACTAGTCATCTTGATGGGGCCTGGAAGGACGAAGGTTTGTGAGGAGACATGAATCCTCTGAGACAATACATGTTACCAAGGCAGCAAGAACTTTAAAACTATAAACAAACACTCGGTAAAAATTCAAGTTGAGGTAAATGGGACAGAAGGATACAACATGAAAATTAAAAGCCACAGAGATCCTTCCTCAGCTTCCAGTCCATGACTAGATTCTTCTTTCTAGGAAGTTTCTATGTGTATGCGGACAGAGAGCATAATACCATCCATTGCCCTTTTGGATATCTTTTCAAACAAGTCACAGATGTGCCTGAGCTACCTTGTTGCTCATGGGGTGAGCTTGGGCAGCTCCTGACAAACTCTTCAGACCCTGGGATAGATGGGTAGCTCCCAGCTGGCGCCAAGCCAATGGGCATTGGGAATGAAGAACAATACACAGGTAGAACAGCTGCTTAGCACGTACAAGACTCTGGAGAGAGCCCCAGATCTAGCTGCAAAAAGGGGATAAACCCCAAACCAAAACTCTCAGCAAGCACCCCGAGTCCCGAGAGCAGAGGGCTACACACCTTCTGGGACTTCCTGGGTGAGACTGATGGCAATAGCGACGGCCCACTCAGGGTTGACAATGGACAGAAGGTATGACTCCAAGGTCTGCATGAGCTTATCCACTTCCTTGCTCATCAAGGTTGAGGACCTGGCTTGTGCTGACTTCAGGAGCTTTGGCTTCAGTTTTTTTTCAAACACGTGTTTGGCGGTAGACACATAGAGAGTATCTAGGGAGAACTTCAGAAGAGAGGAGAGAGACGGTGAGGTAGGAAGTGGTGTCAGATCCCCAGCCCAGGCTGAGGCCCGATTGGAGACAAAGAGCCCTCTCGGGATGTGTCACCTTACCTTCATTAGCTTAGAGATTAAGAGCAGGGTTGGCAGCGACTCTTCGCTGAGCTCTGAGGCTGGAGGGGGAAGTAGAAGAACATGTGAGTGAGAAAAAAGTTAGTTGGCCACTTAGTAAAATTCATAGGAAGTTAATGAACGCACAGAGAATTTTCCAGAAGTTCTGTGCTGTGCCAAATAATATTAGGTGAAAGGGCAGTCTAGTCTGAGCAGCTGGCGGCAGAGTTATCATGTGCTCCAGCATGTACTGGTATTCGAGATCCACTGGTGGGGAGACTCTTCTGTACGACTTCAAGTGTCTCAGAAGATTCAGAGCCTGTGTGGAAAGAGACCTGTAAGGGCCGCTGTGCCTGGGACGTCTGCTGCGTGCATTTCCCATTCCTCAGTCTTTGCTAGGGCCAGTGGCGCTTGCTACCGTGCCTGCTGATTGATCACAGGGAACCACAAGGTAAAAGGAGAAAACCAACTCTGTCCTCCACATGTACATGGTGGCACATGTGTGTGCCTGAACACACACACACACACACACACACACGCACACACAACTTACACAAATTTAATAATAATTTTTAAAAAATGCAAAAAGCACAAATCATTAAATAAATAAAAATGATAAATGAATTAAATAAACTAAGGGTTTATATGAGGGATGAGCTGGGGGAGGAGTAAGGGGGTGAATATGATCAAAATACATTGTATTCATGTAGGAGATCCTTTTTTTTTTTTTTTTTTAGTTTTTCGAGACAGGGTTTCTCTGTGCAGCCCTGGCTGTCCTGGAACTCACTCTGTAGACCAGGCTGGCCTCGAACTCAGAAATCCGCCTGTCTCTGCCTCCCGAGTGCTGGGATTAAAGGCGTGCGCCACCACTGCCTGGCTATGTATGAGATTCTTAAAGAATTAAAATATTACATATTGCCAGGCAAGGTGGCACAAGCCTTTAATCCCAGCGCTTGGGAGGTGGGGGCAGGTGGATCTCTTTGAGTTTGAGGGCAGCCTGGTCTACAATGTGAGTTCTAGGACAGCCAGGAACTCTATTTAGAACTAAGTTCAGAATCTAAAGGGAAGTCAAAGAACAACCCAGAAAGAACATGTGTAATATTCTCAATCTTATAATAATCATAAATACACTATACATTATAATCGATCATCATAATAAACCAAGGCACAGAGATGAGCTTTCAACCCTTACCACCTGCCATACCTGGTTAATGTTCACACTGGTTATCTTTTCATTAGCTTGCTCTATAACTTTCAGGACAACTTCAATCATTTCATAATCATACGGGTCCAGCTGCAAAAACAGCAGAAATGGGTTAAAACACTAGAAGGCACCGTCCATTGGCTCAGCGCGCACCACAGCCCGGGCTGCCTGTCACAGGTCGGTTCTCCGCTCTGAAGCACCCTCTGCTAGACTGAGCATCCGTGTTTAAAGTGCTCTGACATGGGGACTGAGAGGCTGTACGGCAATACTTGAAGACAGATGTCCCTCGGACGCTAAGTACACAGAAAGAATAAACATGTGGTCAAAGTTTCCAGTTTTTAAGAGTCTGACATTGAAGTTTCTCTTGTTCTACTTATGACAGAAGTTAAAATAGGAAAGCTACCTCGAAAATACCTTAACTACAACACGGGCCTTCGTGTCCGAGGCTCTTGGGGGCTCTGTGTTAGCTTCATCACCCTTCTAACACAAGAATTAACTGGATGGTGTCTGGATAGGCTTACAAAAAGAGAGGACGTGTTCCCCTGCTTCTCGTTTTGCCCACGCACCATTACTTTTTATTTTTTTAAAATGTCAACTAAAAGCACATAATTATCAAAGTAGGAAGACAGTCTATCAGACAGAGGAAATTGAAGCAAGTCTATAATTTATGGCTGACTTACAGGCAAAATATAAAACTAAAATTTGTCTTACACTTTGATGATAACCTTACTTCTGCTATCTACCTCCCAATCCCCCAATCAAACTATCTATTAACTTAAAAATACCAATTTGTAAAAAATCTCATTAGCACACACATACAACAGGAAAACATATTCATTCAGCATAACTACTTATAACACTAAAACATATGGCTTTCACATCTATTCATGGAAGTCTTGTTAGATGCAGTGTTTGCCCCAGTAGTCGGGTACTAAATAGGACAGGCATTGGGCCAAATACTGACTGGAATAGCCGTACCTTATGTGTCCGAGTTAGGCTTTCCATTGCTGTGAAGAGACACCATGACCAAGGCAACTCATATAAACATTTAATTGGGGCTGCCTTATAGGTGTAGAGGTTCGGTCCATTCAAGACAGGAAGTGTGGCAATGTTCAGACAGGCATGGAGCCAGAGAAGGCACTGAGAGTTCTATGTCTTGTTCTGAAGGGAACCAGGAGAAGACTGTCTTCTGGGTGGTTAGGAGGGTCTCAGAGCCCACCCCCACAGTGATACACTTCCTCCAACAAGGCCACACCTCCTGATAGTGCCACTTTCCCTGGGCCAGGCATATTTAAACCCCACACTGTGCTATTAACATTTATCCCGCTCCAGAGAGTAGGACCCACAGGTAAATTTCTCTTTGGGATTTTACTTTCTTTTCATTTGATTCTTTGACAAAGAATGTTTGCTACTTAAAAATTCTGAGGGTGGCTGGCTAGGCCCTTTGTTGGGATAGCCTCTTGTGCACTGTGTAAAGATTGTCTTTGTATTATTCAAATGCTGACTTCTGTACCAGCAGAATTGAGTACTGTCTGAACTTTGGCGTTTTATTTCTATGAAACGTCACCTGCCTCGTTCTTCTCCATCACCTTCTGATTGGTTTAATAAAGAGCGGAGCAGGAAAGCAAAGGCAGGACATGGGGGCGAGTGGGACAGGAACTCTGAGAAAGCATCAGAGGTGGGAAGGACAGGTGCAGGGACCACAGGAGAGAGAGGTGACTAACAAGCCATGCGACAGGACAGAGCTAGATGGCAGGGCTTATTTAGATGAGCTAGTGGAGAGTCTGCCAAGCTTTCATAATTATTAAAAAGCCTCATTATTCAGGTGCTGGAGGGTTAGAGACAGTTCAGCGACAGCACTGCTTGCTGCCAAGTCTGACAACCTGAATTCAATCCCTAGACCCCACATGGTGGAACAGAGCCCTGTGTAAATGGCTCTCTGACCTCCTCATGCATGCTTCAGTGAGCATGCCCCCACAATAGAGGCAAACTAAAAAAATGTAAAATGAAAACAAAACAAAACCCGAAAAGCCAAGCATGGTGGCACACACCTTGAATCCCAGCACTTGTAGATAGAGAGGAGTTCAAGGTTACCCTTGGGTACACAGCAAGTTCCAGGACAGCCTGGACGACATGAGACCATTCTCAAAAAGCTGTATATTGAGGGAAAACAAAACAAACAACTCTGATGGGAAATGCTGCTTTATTTTGAGGGGAGAATAAAAGTAAGACAGGAGAGAAGAGCTATGTTAAAGGTTGATTGCTATGTGAAAATAAAGAAGTTAAGGTTGGAGAGACTGTTCAGTGGTTAGTGCTGAGGCAGCCCATCCAAGGTTTCCCAGTACCCACGCCAAGCAGCTTAAACCAGTTACTGGTGCTAACTCCAGCTGCTGGTAAGTCTATGGCCTCTGAGGGCACCAGTACCTACACACACACACACACACACACACACACACACAAACACAGACAGGATTTAGCAGTGTGGTGGGACACACCCATAATCCAAATACTTGAGAGGTACAACCAGCGGGTTCAGGAGTTTAAGACCATCCTTAGCTATATACTGAGCTTGAGTCTAGCCTGGGCCATATGGGACCCTAACTTAAAACAAAACTGAAAAATTCAGGACTTACGTATGGAATTTGTTAGAATATGTATCCAATTACTTAAGGATGAGGAGAATGGGTGAGCAGAGGAACCCACATTTTCATTCACCTACCTTATAAAGGGTTTCACTAAGACTGATCACCAAATCCTGTGTGCTCTTCAGTAAAGGGACTATCTCAGTGGCTTTTGCCAGGAGTTTGGAATGCTGATGCTTTGTGGACTCCAGGACAGCATCTCCCTGGCTCTGGCTGTTAGTGTTTCGGAGCAGGGTTTCAATGAACAGCCGAAGGGCGGCGTCAGAGTCCAGCTGAAATGTGCTGAAAGGAACGGTCAGTTAGTTACAGGCTGATCTCAAACTCGTGCATGTCCAGACAAGGCTGACAGACAGGTGCATGCGTCCGTCACTCAAGTGTTTTAACCATGCTGTTGTCCATCCAGCCTGATAATCAGAAAAAGTACACATCATCAAAGTTAAGTACTGCCTTAAGAAGGGGGGTAGGGAGTCTTGATAAGGAGCTGGCAGAGAATCAGGCTTGAGGTAATCCTTCAGCCTCAGACAATAGTGGGCCTTTATCACAATGTCTGGGTTTTTTTAAAAAAATATTTATTTATTTTATGTGTTTGAGTGTAATATCTTCATGCTCACCAGAGGAGGGCATCGGATCCCATTAGAGATGGTTGTGAGCCACCATGTGGTTGCTGGGAATTGAACTCAGGACCTCTGGAAGAGCAGTCAGTGCTCTTAACCACTGAGCCATCTCTCCAGCATCCACAATGTCTGGTTTAATTACTGTCTTTTCAAACCTGGTATTACAGCCTTTGAGAGTTAGCAGGATCAAGAGTTCAAGGTCATCCTTAGCCACACAGTGAGTTCATGGCTAATCTGAACTACATGAGACCCTATTTCATGCAAAAGTAACTAATATTAGCATTCTGTCTAAATTCCACCCCACAGTTACCTGGCAACAGCCAGGTGGGCCTGACCCACTATAAAAGGGGCTGCTTGCCCCTCCTCTCTCTCTTATCTCTTGCTTCTCTCTCTTGAATCTCTTATCTCTTACTTCTCCCCATCCTCCCCCCACGTGGTTATGGACGGCCTCTTCTCTACTTTCTCCCTCTCTCTGCCTCTACTACCCTCTTAGTTCCACTCCCCTAGCCCTGTTCACACGGATTGCCTCAGGCAAAAGTGTCACTGTCAATACAAATGATCCAGGCTGATGTTGAATGACTGAAACAAACTTAACAATACCACAGCTCCTTACATTGCAGGAAAGGGAGCAGTTACAGAAATTCACTCAGTACACCTTCGTAAAGTTGAACCCCACCAGCATTTGAAGTTCTCAAAACTCAAGACTGGTATAGTTTCGTTTCCATATTCAGTTGAGTCAATGTGACTCAGAGCTCTGGGCAGCTTCCAGTCCTTGACTGCAGCAGCCTCAGAGTGGAGAGAGCCAGGGTCATTACTCTCGTCCCCAAAGGGAGGAGGAACTGACCAGATGCTTGGCTGATGGAAGGACACTCTAAGCAGCTGTTTCAGTAACTCAGGCACTGGGAATTGGGGTGTAGTGCAGCCCATGTGCTTGAGGACATAGCTTTAATCCCTAGCACCAAAATAAAAGCAAAACAACCCAGATCTGAACCAGCATAGCGATATGCATCTGTTATCACAGCACTTGCAGGTGAAGGCAAGATGATCAGAAGTTCAAGACCAGCCTCAGCTACATAGCAAATTTGAAGCTACTGTGGGGAACCTGAGATCCTATCTCAAAAATAAACAATAATAAAACCCCCAGAATCCACTTATCTATTACAAGTCAGAAAGGAAGGAAAGTGCCTTTAATCTTTTAGAAGTGGTCACTTAGTTATTTGACACTGACCATGACCATATCACAGAGTACTCCCCCACCCCCCACCTGCCCTCTTCCCTCCTTGTCTCCTCATTTTGTCCAGCATATCCATGCTGTCTATGTGACTTGCCTGTTAATTACTTAGCAATGGTTCCCCCTGGTAAGAGGGATCCACATGGAGCCCATATAAGAAACTCAATATTTCAGTGCCTCTCAGTCCAGACCTGCAGAGTCAAGAATGCCAGGGAGAAAAAGCCCAGAAACCTGTATTTTTAATTTTTGATACAGTTTTTTGAAGGACCGTGAAAGGCAGCCTGGTTTCTGGTTGAGCTAAGGTTTAAAATCCTGGAGACCCAGCAGGGGGTCCCCAGCAGGGGAAAACGGAACAAAGGATGGTGGGTATTTTACCATGCTCCTGAGCCCCAGGGTCCTGACACAAGGCCACAGCTCTGTGACCATCAGTCATGTAAGGGCAACAAACACCCCAAGCCCCTCCACAGGTAGAGGTGACATCCCCATTTTACTGAGGTACCTAGAGGCTTAGCCAATAAACTCCCTTTCCTAGGCACTCCTCCCTGCAAAAGGTACTTAACCTCAGGCCCGCAATGAGGTTGTGGGGTATGGTTTCACTCACCACCAATCTCCGCCATGACAATAAACGCCCTAAAACCATGGACTGTCTCTTCATCAGGATCCACCATGGGGAACAATGGAACAGGCCTTCGTCTAAAGAGCCGTATCCAGTGTCCCGCAGAAGGCCGCTCAGCGCTCCCAGCCACGGTCTCCAAACCAAACCAGCTAGTCACTGACAAGCCAAAGACTTGGTCCCCGCTCGGGACAGCAGGCCACGCTCCCCAACCCCAGGGCAGTGTCCCGCGGCTGACACAACCCGACACCCACCCATCGGTGCCATGTGGTGAGCCAGTCAAACTTCCTGCATCTTGCCTCCCCCAGTGGCCCAAGCTCTGGGGCGGACTCGAACTTACACCACTCTAACCCAACAGTTTTTCACTATGTAGCTTAGGCTGATCTTGAACTTGTGACTCTCCTGACTGAATCTTGGGAATATAGGTGTGAGATACAATGTGAGCTCAGACCAGAATTTCTATATTTCTGTTCAAGAGGTTGGCTACTAATCAGGGTGCAAGTAAAACAATCTATCTCCAGAGAATCTAGCCTGGCTTTGTGTGCTCGGGCCAACCACAGAAAAAGAAACCAGAGGTCTCTGGGCTGCATGAACAACCACCTTGACTATGGCCTTCGTAAAGCAAAGGTCATAAGCTGACTAAACCAAGAGCAAAGACGCCATTAACATTTCAACATTACCTGCAATATTCCAGAATGAGGCTTGTGTCCATATCTATGTTATTAACAAGAGCTTTAATAAGGTCTTTCTTGGCAAGAAAATTTTGTCTGAAAGCAGGCTGAAAAGAAATCTAGAAACAAAGAACACAAATTTAAAAAAAGAAAAACAACTTCTGAACCAGAGAGTGTTACAAAAAGAACAACATTACAGCCTTTTTACTTTACTATTATTTTTATAAAGAAACATCCTCTACAGCTTCTCTAAATCTCACTCTAGATTGTTTACCTACTGTGCATATGTGTAGACACACACCCATGAGAAAACGAAGCAGGTGAAAGGGTCAGGCTCCTTCTAATGTCATTGAAAAGGAAGTAACACAAAAGACCCTTATTTCCTTATACACCACGAAGGATGATAAGATCTTTGTCTTACATTTGCAGACTAGGTAATCCTCAACCAGATTAAATATCAAAGCATTATGAATACTCACACCAAGTTTACCAAGACGAATACCCCACTTGGCATCAATACTGAGTTCATGGAACCGAAGTCCTGTTTCAATATCCTGGTAGAGATTTGCCAGCTGAGAGCCCACCAAAGATAATGCCTAAAAAGTTTGAACAAGATCAAATTGCATTGTAAATAGTATTACTTTTAATATGATTTAGAGGAAACCCAGAAAGGGAGGGCAGCCTGGGCTAGAGAGTCAGGACAGCCAGAGCTACACACAACAGAAAATTCATAACCTTGGGTGGAGAGCATGGTCCATCGGTAAAGTATGGCCCGGCACAGTGCAGCCTGAGTTCAATCCTGAGTTCCCATACTCCCTAAACCTATAAATCTTTCTGTGAGAAGAAGTAGACTGTTACATATTTGTTTGCATGGTCACTACTTCTTTAAATTTATTTCATTTATTGTTTTACAGAATCTGTCTCTCTGTGTGTATGTGCATCTGTGTGCAGGTGTTCAAGGAAGCCACAGGCTTCAGACCCCCTGCGGCAGGAGCTACAGCGTGGGTGCTGGGAACCAAATTCCAGCCCTCTGCAAGAGCAGTATGCACTCCTGACCACTGAACCATCTCTGCAGTCTGTTTTAATTTCTATGTCTGTGTGTCTGTGAGTGTATGTCATGTGTGTGTAGGTGCCTGCAGAGGCTACAAGACAGTGTCAGATCTTAGCTAGCGCTAAGGCAGCCATGGGTGCTAGGAACTGAACTTGAGTCTCCAGGTAAAGCAGCAGCTGCTCTTAAGTGCTGAGTCATCTCTCCAGCAAAACCCCCCTCCCCCACAACACACACACATACTACAGACTTTGAGATGGGGTCTCAGGTAGTCCAGGCTAGCTTCAAGTTTACTATGTAGCTGGGGATGACCTTGAACTTCTGATCCTCTTATCTCTGACTCCTAAGTGCTGGGATTACAGGGGTGAGCCCACTTTGTCATGCAATGCTGGGGATTCCAAGTCTTCTGCATGCTAGGACAGCACTCTACCACCTGAGCTCCATGCCTAATGCTGAGTCACTTATTTTTACTCATCTGGGTAATTCAGTTTTTTTCATGATACTGTTACATTTAGTGTACTTTTCCTTTGAAATGAAAGGACATATTTGAGGCCAACCTAGACTACACACAAAAATCCCAAATCAAAACAAATAAAACAAAACAACCAATCAGAACAATCGAGATGAGCTATGTAGCCCCTGGACCCATCCTATACAAAAGCCTTGCTGTGGGTCTAGGGTTTCAGTAAAAGGGGTGACGTTCCAAGGCTGCATATAGATCTGGGTGTGGCGCCAGAGGACAACCCTGCCCTTCATTCTTCACGCATTGCCCACTTTCTCTTGAGACAGTTCTCTCACAGCCTGGAGCTGGAAGAGCAGCCAGTGCTGTGAACTGCTCACCCAGTTCTCCAGCTTTTTCCAGATCTGTCTGCTTCTGCTTTTCAACAGTGCTGGAACAAAAAGCAAGTACCATCATGCTTGGCCACACACAAGCTTTAAATTTTCATGCTTTCTCTTTCAAGACAGGGTTTCTCTATGTAGTCCTGGTTGTTCTGGAACTTGCTCTGTAGACCAGGCTGGCCTCTGACTTAGGTTCCACCAGTCTGTGCCTCCTGAGTGCTAGAATTAAAAGCATACGCCACCACAACCAGCTACGGTTGTTGTTTTGTTTTTTAAGAAATGAGAGCTATCTTAATTCGTTAAGCAATGCTTATCACCAGTCAAGCACAGGTAGGTAGAGATGGTGAGACAGAGCATCATTCCTGCTACCCAGTTGAGACCTGCTAACAAAGTCCTTCACTTTGTCCTCAAACCTTAACACGGCAACAGGAGCAGGCTTCCATGCTCAGGGCGTACCAAAATTTTGTCATAATTCTGCCACGCTTTATCGATGAACCTCCAGAGGCTTTCAAACACATCCTTTTGAGGTAAGAGAGTGCAGTAAGCCAAGGCGAGGTCCAGATCCACCAGACGACAGTTAAACACCTATGGGAAGAAAGCATCAGAAGCAAAGTCTCCACGAGCAAATAGAAGGATGGACCTTAGGCTCACTCCCCGCCAGCTGAGGTACGAGACCCCCAGAAAGGACAAGCTCTTAGGAGGTGATGGAGAGAAAGTGCTCCAAGGAAATGTGCTTAGGGAACCTTTAGCCAGGACTGGGAATGGAAGGAAAGCAGCCTTAGCGAGCCCTGTAGGGCCCGGAGCGCTTCCTTCTCCCTACACTTTAGGTCACTCTGAAATCTCCCATGAGCCCCCTCTGTCTCCTTAGTCACTGATCCCACAAAAATAATTTCCCAAGCCTAGAAATCAGAAGGAACCAGAAGAGATCTACCACATTTTCCCACCAGCAAATCCTCCAACCCCCTACATCAGAACCAAATACGGTTGTGAGCTTTGCGACGAAGCTGCAGTCCCAACAGACTGCACGCGTAACAGAAGTCCCATAGAGCCTTGTTGCTGTTGCGGCCATCTTTGTTCATGTAGGTATGCTCCTGTGAGGGCTGTTCGGCTTTGATTCCACTCAACAGTCACCTACTACCTAATTGGGTGTCCCTCTCTTTTACATGTCACTGGGTCCCATCTCCAGCTTCGTCTACCTAAGACCTTGCTCTTTCTTCTGGTGACTCAATAGGTCTCTCTTCTATCTAGAAGCAAAATAAAATGGCAGGCTCTGGAGAACTCTGGAGAGAGAGAGAGAGCTATGGTGCTATGGCTGCAAGGCCATTCTGCACCTTACAGTGGAGACTCACAGATTTAAGCTGGATAAAAGATGATTATTAAAGCAACACCAGGATTTGCCCCTTAAAAAAATTGTATTATCGTTATATGTATTGGGTATTTTGCCTGCATGAATGTTTGTGTATCGTATGTGTGCAGTACTAGCAGTGGCCAGAAGAGGGCGCTCAATCCCCTGGAATTGGCGTTACAAACCCCTGTGAGCTGCCATGTAAGTACTGGGAATCAAACCAGGTCCTCTAGAAGAGCAGTCAGTGCTCCCAACCATTGAGCCATCTCTCCAGCTCCAAGACTTTTAAAAAATGTCCACAGAGTAAATATTTCAGTCTTGCAGGCACACCTCTGTAGCAACAGCTCACTGTTTCTCTAGAGGCAGGAAAGCAACCTCAGCAGCCATAGATAGCACACAAGGGGCATGGTCATGTGCTAGAAAAACTTTACTTATAAAAGCTAAAAAAGTTCGTCTTGCAGGCTGTAGTTTGCTGGCTCATTAAGTACGCAAATTAGTCTAGATCTTACCAAAAGCTCATAATTGATAAAAGAGACAAAATTAAATCAGAATGTGAGCACTAACACAAGTATTTATACCACTGTTAAATTCAGCAAGGAGAAATCTGCATGGCCATTAAACCAGAGAACTTCTTTACACAAAGAAGACAAACACTGGATACTTAGGCATGGTGGCACATGCCTTTAATCCCAGTACTTGGGAGGTAGAGGCAGGTGGGTCTCTGTGAGTTCAAGACCAGCCTGGTCTACCTAGTGAAGTTCTAGAACAGCCAAGGATATGGAGAGAAATTCTGTCTCAAAGCAAAACAAAACAAAAAACCTTATGTATGATGAGGAAGGAAAGTCCTAACATAGATAGTAGAAGAAGAGAAGAGAGCTTGAGGAAAGAAAGTCCTAACATAGATAGTAGAAGAAGAGAAGAGAGCCCGGCACTGAGCCACGTGCCAGGAGGGTGTTCTGTGGTTCCTTGCATTCTTGTTGGATGTTTTTCTAAAGCTTTGGAAGTATCACCAAGTCTGGAAGAGTGTGCTCATGCACATTGTGTGTGGAATCACCGTTACCCACCATGGCCTTGCCGCCCCCAGGCTCCCCTCTAAAGGAGTGCTTCCTAGTGCTGCAGCCCCTATACAGTGCCTCGGGATGGGGGACCACCAACCATGACTTATGTTGCTGCTACTTCATAACTATCTGATACACAACTCCCCCAGCCTCCCCCCACCAAAAGGGGTCGCTACCCACAGGTTGAGAACACTGTAAAGCAATCTGACAGGGTGGGGTGTGTGGTAAGGGATACTGGTGGTTTCATCAACTGGAAGGCAAGGAAGATTTTTGGCAGTTTGTGTACAGCCTGGGCTATACTGAGTTTCAGCCCTGTCTGGGGGTTTTTACTAATCTTTCCAATAACTAGAAACCTAGTGCCCAACACAAGAAATAACCATTCTTCCCCTTTAAAGGCCTCTTAGAAGTTCTTAAAAATTAAAGGCTTAGATATGCCTATGATGCCAGCTATTAGAGGCAGGAGAATCAGGAGCTTTAAGGCCATTTTTTCTATACATTAAATACAAATTTGAGACTAGCTTGTGCTACACAAGACTCTGTTTCAAAGGGGAATATTTTTTAAAAACAACAACTAATAAATTAGTATTCCTGTAAAGAAATCCTGGATTAAAAATGTAAACTGTAGGCAAGGATCACGAATATGCTTTAGTCCATTAAAAAAATAACAACATCAAGGGGGAAGAAGTGAAGATTCATTACAGTTTCATCCATGTTCAATAGAATAGCCTTTACACACACTACAACCCGATACATAAGCAGCAGTGCTGGTGGTCACACTGGTTCTCCAAGTTTCCAAATGGTAGAACACGACCAAGCATTGCCTGACTGGCTGAAACCAAGCCAAGCCTAAGTACTCACTTTATGCAGGAGTGTTGTGGCGTTTCTTCTGATAAACGTGACGGACTTCTCTTTCAATTCCATAACAATATGCTTTGAGTTCGCCAATGTGTTCTTGCCAAGTATCTTTCAGAAAAGAACAAAGGACTCTTTAGACCCCCTTTGATGTGCCATCTCGGGAGAGAGAGGCAGGTGGATCTCTGTGCGTTCTAGGCAAGCCTGAGCTGCAAGAAACTCTGTCAAAAATATCCCAAAACAAACAACAGTAGCAATAAAACCCCTACAACAACAACTACAACAAAACAAAAAATACTGCGTTGTGATTATCAACCTAACCTAAAACTTTGGGTGACTAATTTGTACATGCCCCATTCTGAATTTCTCTATTTACAAGGTGGAGATTCTCGGGGTGTTTATAGAAATGAACGTAGGTGTCCCGGGATCTTAGTAGACACTCGGCAAATGTATCTTGCTTGCATTTAACAAGTACTCATGGACGCCTTTGCGGACAGGAGGTCGGTTTGGCAGAGCATCGGCAATTACCCAAAAATCAAGTGATTGATTATGAAAGTCATACCTTTTCACTCAAACCGATACTCATGACGTTTGACACAGAGTGCTGCAGGCAGGTACCAAAGGAGCCCACCACGAACCTTAGCGCTAGCTCCCACTGACTAGATTCTTGAAGGCTCCGGAGCAGAGCAGAGATGGAGCTTACAAGGGGGAGAATAAGGTTTTCTCCTGAAATGTGAGATGATTTTCAATAATTATATATTTCACCAATAAAAATTTTATTTATTATTTACTTACTTACTAAATGTGTATGCATGCATGCTGAGTGGGTGTGGACTATGGGCGTGCAGAGACCTTTGCGGGTCAGAAGAGGCTGTGAGAGGGAACTGAACCTGGGCCCTCTGCAAGAGCAGCCATGCTGTTAACCACTGGGCCATCACCCTGGGTTTTTTGCTTTGTTTTGTTTTTTGTTTTTCTTTTTCTTGGTTTTTTTTTGTTTGTTTGTTTTTAAATACTGTTGTGGGAAATTGCTTTCAGGTATGGTCTATTTCCTCAAAAGAGGTAACAGTTATGAAATTCATTCCCAAAGTCAGTAAGTGAAGGGTTAACATGAGGCTGGATTTAGACCAGAAGTCCACAAAATAATGCTCTAGTATTTATATATATATTTTTAATTTAGATGCTTAAGTTAATGGAAGTTGAAGACATTTTCTCTATAAACCTGAAATTTATGAATAGTCATTAAAGTTAATACAATTAGACAAATAAAATAATTGACTTCTGAAAACATAACAATTAAATTATTAAACATAGGATGTTATGACAAATTCACATTCAAAATTTCAAAATGTAAGAATTTATGGTTTAAGTTACCCTGGCATTTGTGCATTTGTAAAATTATAAAATAATACTATACATTTCTAATTGTAAATACCTTCACGAGTGGAACAGTATGGCAAACTTATAGAATCCAAAGGATGTCTTTTGCTTTCTACAAAAGAGAAAAACAAATTAACTAAGACTAAACAACATAACTCATACAAAGTGCCAAACTCATATCATTGAAACTGCTCTATTATCAAATAATGTTCTAAAGCAAACAATTGCCTTAAGAAGCAAAATGAGTAACAAACCTCAAAGCCCAGCATGGTGACAGGTGCCTGACATCCCAACACGTGGGTGGCAGATTGCAAGTTCACAGCAAGTCTTATCTCCAAACAAGCCCTTCAAATAAATCCAGCCAACCAAACTAACAAAAAGCCTTCACCTACACAACCAAACACCCAGATACACGTACAATCTGTGAGCAGCCAAATTGAATATGGCAGCAGCAAGATCAAGGAGCAGAACTACACAGGCGCCCACAGCCCCTCACACCCTTCTACAGTCATGACCCAGGTATGGTGGTCTGAATGAGCAATGTCCCCACAGGCTTGGGGATGTGGATGCCTGGTCCTCAGGTGACGTTGCTGTCCGGGGAGTGTAAGCAGGTACAGCCTTGCCGGAGGGCTCGCTAGGGAGGCAGGCTGTGGATGTTAAGGCCTAGCACATTTCCAGTTTGCTCTCTGTGCTCCACTGCTGCTTTGGAACATGTGAGCTCTCAGCTTCCGCTCTCTGCTACCATGGTAGACTCTTTACCCTCTGGAACTGTAAGCCAAAGTAAACTTTTTCTGTAAGTTGCTTTTGGTCAGGATATCTTATCGCAGCAACAGAAAAGTGACTTATCCACCATCCCGAAGGACAACCACTACCCTGACATCAGATACCATGACTTATTGAAGCTCCATTTCCCCTTGCATAAATGAAATTATATGCAGCATGCACTCCTTTGCACCTGGGTCCTTAATTATATAAGCTGACCCTATGGGATGTAGTTCTGGCTCTTACCTCTAGAGCTCCAGTGTGCGTAAAGCAAAACCATGTAGAAACTCGTGATACAAGTGCAGTTTACCTGCAAGGGGCACCACTGATGCGATCAATTCATAGATGACAGGCAGCACCGCCTGTGACTCAAGGACAATTCCGTCTTCACTGAAGAAGTCACTGTAGGACCCCTCTTCATAGGGATCCTTGTGGACTCCACCAGCGGCCTGAACAGCAAACATAGAAAAGACAGGGCTAGGTTCACTGTAACACACACCACCTTATCCAAGCCGAATAAAGAGTCAGGTTGAGAGCCCAACAGCTTGAAAAAACAAAAAAGGTTATTATTGATTTTAATTATATGTAGGTCTGTCTATGTACATATGAGAGAGGTGCTGGATCCCCTGGAGCTGGGAGTTTCAGACCACTGGGGCTGCCTAATGTGTGTGTCTGGGACTGAAGCTGGATTCTCTGGAAGAGTGCCAAATGCTATCTTAGCCACTGAGCCAGCACAAGAGCCCAACACCTTTGATGTGTAAATACAACTCTGGAATCATGGGTTGGTTCCCCGAACCCACAGATTCTAAAGCTACAGACCGGACCAATCTTGGATCAAACTTTTTCAGTAAAAGCTGGAGATGTTGAAAGTGTGAGAGATGTGTGTGGGTTACATGTAAATGGGATCCTGGTTTCTCTGAGGGCAGGGGCAGTCTGGAACCAATTCTTCTGTGCACACTAAGGGAAAACTGTATGCTAACATTCTTTTCTGGGTGGCGACTTGTAAAAATATTACTTTGATAAAACTCTTAACAGAAAGTCAGCATCCAAAGAGGCCTTGGTGAAGGCCCTGTTTCAAAAACAGTTCAAATCAAGATGAACAAGTTTGCTTGGAAAGAGAATTGACTTCACAGCTTTTTAGAGGACAGTTTTCCAGAGGAGAGCAAGAAAAGGTATAGTGACAATTTTGGTTTCTTTAAACAAACAAACAAAACAAACTACAGAAAAACTATAAGGGGGCTAGAGAGATGGCTCAGTGGTTAAGAGCACTAACTGTTCTTCCAGAGGTCCTGAGTTCAATTCCCAGCAACCACATGGTGGCTCACAACCATCTGTAATGAGATCTGATGCCCTCTTCTGGTGTGTCTGAAGACAGCTACAGTGTATTCATATAAATAAAACAAATAAATCTTAAAAAAGAAAAAAAAAAGAAATATTATAAGAATATGTTTTAATTTTAAGCCCAGGTGTGGGATATGGGATTGTTTCAGACTGTCGACAGCAGCTGACTATGATTTGCCTCGTGCTCTAAGAGGGATGTGATTTTTCAGTTGTGCAACATTTGGAATTCTGTTAACTTTCCAGAGGGTATATGAATGTTAGGGCCCTGGGAGATGGGGTGGGTTGTTGGCTGTTTGCTGTTGGGCTTGGTTTGTTGTGCACAAAGAAGAAACTACAAGAAATAAAAATTAGATTCCCTGACAGCGAACTCAACGCCCCTAATCAGCAGGAAGAAGCCTAATGATAATATCACCTCCTTTCCCCTCTTCCTTTTTTATCTCCTAGGGGTTGAAAGGATGAAAAAACAGTGCTACCCACAAAGTAGCAAATGCTGGCTACAAAGGTAAGTGGTGAAGTCTGCATTGCTGTGAACTGTGCAAGTGATGTGAAGGGCCACACACTGGGCCAGCAGCTGTTGTGTTTATGGAAATAAAACTCAGAGGTGGCTTTACCTTCATCAGAATTCCACAGTCATCCATCTGGCATTGTCTGCAAAGCTCCACAGCCGTTAAAGTGTATTTACTTAGTTCTAAAACATCCAGCAAATAATCTGAAAGTGGAAAGAACCATCAAACTCCTCAGAGGACCACTGAAATTCACCACATAGCTTTGACTATTTTAAGCACAATGCATGTTTGTGCTTAAGCGTGTCTTGAAAAAGATCCACGTGGGATCACACAGTCACATGTCAGGGACACCATGATCACACAAAGGCAAATGCCATTGATATAAGAAATGACAGTGTTAATGGACTTATTGACTGACTGGGTGACTGACAAGGTCTAGCTAAGTAGTCCAGGCTAGCCTCAGACTGAAGATTCTCCTGGCTTTCAGTCACCTAACTGTAAGCATTTGAGGGGGCAACCACACTTGGTTGTTGTTTTAAAACTACAGTGCCCTAGTGTAAGAAGAAGCTATGTCTTGTGTGGTTTCCAGAATGCAGTTATCAGAGATAGCCGTGGAACACATTGATACAATGGACCAGAGAACAGGAAAGGTTTATATATCTTGTCACCTGGACTGCAGATGGTGACAGCATGGCATGCAAGGTCATGGATCTCAGAAGCAAGGTTGAGTCCTACTGGGGCTACCATTGGGACGTCATCAGCCAACATCTGACAGAGCTTCTGACACACCTCAAACAGTAGTTTCCCTGTGTCGGCATTGCAGTAATGCTTAAATAAATCTCTGTAGAGGGAAGAAGGGGGTTAGGAGCCACACCAAAAGCACGTGTGCTTGCCCTTCTGGCATTCCTACCTAACCACTAACAGCACACATGAAGAGTCTTTAAAATATTTTCATGGTAAAAAGTGTAATCCATTTTTAAAGTATACCCTTCAGGATCAAGGTGCACAGGAGCTGACATTCAAGAGCCATATCACCAACTGAATAAGTCTATTTTCCTTTCATGCCACTATTTTTAGACAGAGGCCACAAAACAGGCTCTTAAGAAACCAACCAGTAATCACTGTTGAGAAAACAAAAGTGGCCCTGGCCCTGTGCTTATTAGCAAAGAAATGAACAGAGCAAATGTCACTTTCAGACAAGCTGAGCAAGGTAGGGATCCAGGTGTCACCTGCATTTGCTCAGGGCTGCTGCCACCTTCCCGTCCTTTAAGGCTCTCAAGGCCAGCTCTGCCTCCAGCTCTTGTGCAGACACCTGCAGGACCAATGCCTGTCTGTGCAGCTTTGACTTGATGCTCAAGTTTGTCCCCCTGGCCAGACTGGGCCCTGAGGGTCCCCTGAGTTTGTGCTCAGCCTGTGCATCTTCCTGTGCCTTAATATACTGTTCTCGAAGGCCGGCAACCAGGGCGGTGTTGCTGTAATCTTCAAATGGAAGGAAGACCTCAAAGTTCTCCTGCAGCAAAGCAAGAGAGCCATAAGTGTATTCAATGTTGAAACTCAGCATTCCATTTCACACTGACCTTCAGAAATTACTCCCTAATAAATTAGGACTTTAACACTTTTATGGCTCGAAAGTTATAAAATACCAACATTAAAAGTTAGGAAAATAAGAAAGTGTCATTATGAAGGTCTTCTCAATTTTAACCCTCTTGACATTTGGGTCCAGATAAATCTGTGCCTTGTGGAGTCTTCCAAAAGGAGGCTTAATCCTGGAGAGAGTTCTGCTGCCTTATGAGTACAGAGTTTCGGATCTGAGTGTCAAAAAAGCAGAGGAGATGGCTGCTAGCATTGTGAATGTAACTAATAAACTCACGCAGGCAGAGAACAGGCTGGAATGTATCATTTTGTTATGTGTATTTTACTATAATGTTAAGAAACTAGAAATACAATATACCAAAAATTATCAATACTGTATGTGAAACATGAATTACTCTGCAATAAAGTTGCCGAGAAAAAAGAACCAGTGTATCACCATCTCTGAAGGCTGAAACCCTTAAAGTCAGGTACATTGATTAGGTACATAATCTCTTTACCTGTAAACTAGCAACCATTTTAAATCGCTTCAGGAATTCTTCGGATTCATCCTTCTTCTGTAGATTGTCTGTAATTACATTTTAAAAAGTTACAGCAGATGTATGAGTTCCCATATGGTCTACTTTGAATTTCCCCAGAATGCCACAATAACAGGAGGAGGATCTCTGGAAGGTGACTGCAAACTTGTCATGAGCAGGTTGATCCAGGGAGGGATCAATAGGTTGTTTCAAGAGTGCTTGGTGGCTCTAGCTTAGTACTTCTGGTGGCTCTAGCTTAGTGCTTCTGAAAGCACGATGCCCTATGTCACATGACGATGCGGCATGGCGCTGGCAGACCCTGAGCAGATGCTGGCACCGTGTCCTTGGACTTCTCAGTCTCTAGGACTATGACCTAAATAAACAAGTATTTCTTATAGATTACCCAATTAACTTTGGTTTTCTTGTAAGTCTTTTGTGGTGGTTTTCAATTGCTGCTGTAACAGTTCTTACATTTTTATTCTCTGTGTATGTGTGCTGCGAGTGCGTGTACCATAGCATGCCTGGTGTGGCGGGGGTTCTCTCCTTTGCATTACATGGGTTTCAGGGATTGAACTCAGGCTGACAGGCTCGTCTGTTAAGTGCCTTTACCTGATGAGCCATCTCACTGCCCCTGACAAAACATAACTGAAGTGCAAAGAAAGACCAAATTCAAAGAAAGAAACTTCTTCCTGGAGGTAGAAAAGGGAAGTTTTAGGGCTGGAAAGACGAATCCGTAGTTAAGAGCACCCCTTCTCTCCCAGAGGATCAGAGTTCAATTCCCAGCACACACATCAGGTCGCTCACGACCACCTGTAAGTCCAGCGCCAAGGTGTCCAGCGCCTCTGGCCTGCACAGACTCAGGCAGTACCCAAAGAACAGACACACATACACATAATTAAACATAATTAAAAAAAAAAAAGAATGGCAGTTCTGAAACAAATCATCATCCGGGTCCCCAGGAGAGTTACTTTTTCAGCTATTTTAAATCCAAGTTTACATGGCCTTTCTCCCCTTATCACAGCCAGCAACTACATCAGGTATCCAGTCCAACAATGACCAGCTTAATGAAACATGCAAACAGAAAATAACTCAGCTTCACAGGCTTCAGTCTAAGATGACTAATTTAAAAAAAAAAATTAGATGTTTCTTATGGAACCTTTGTGAATTTTGGGACAAAAACCAAGTTAAAGAACAGAGGCTAGGAAAACTACCTTTCTGAATATCACACCGGATTTTGAGAATATCCACCGATGTCTTCGCCACAGATATCCTCCAGGCCTTGTCCTAAAATATGCAAAGTGAAATCTACTTCTTCACTGATGACCTCAGCTGGACACAGACAAAAGCACACATAACCATGGAATCATGAGCTGGGAACAGAGGAAGAGCATTTGCCTAGCAAGTCTCAGGCATGAGTTCAATCCTCAGTACCAACAGAAAACTGAAATAGAAGAATATAAAGGAAGCAAACAAAAAACCAACCAAAGAATGAGAAAAATAATAAAACAAGTGGTTGAGACTTATGTGCAGCTCCAGTCCGGCAGCTGCAAGGCTATAGGAGCGTCACCAAGCCTAAGTATGGAAAACCACTAACACCAACCTTAGAGCAGCCAGGAAAGAGATGCTAAGCTACAGCCTTTCAACTACACCACAGCTGACAGACCTTGCTTTTTCTTGTGGGGTCACACTGAACAATTGCAAAGTTCCTCAGGTAAAAAGCTTAAGAGAAGAGAGTGGAAGGCTCATAAATAGCTTAGATAATCTAAGTGGAGTAAGTAATTATGCTTTCAGCAATTAAAATATTTAACAAAAGACAGAAGAAAAAATAAAAGAGAAGCATTAATTAAAGGAGGTGATGTGGGGTGGAGTGGGATCCAACATAGAGACCGTGCGGGACACTTTGTTCAGTCAGCAGCAAATCATGCGCACAGCAGCGGTGGCAGTACCCAAGGGGTCTGAGCGGAGGCTCTGCTACTTTCTAATAAACAAAATGTCATTGACGATCTCATGTTCTACAGTCCGTCTACAGTGAGGCCTCCTCACAACTTTATGTGAAAATGAAATGGACTGTTTAAAGCTGGGAGGCATTTCTCAAGGCTTAAAAACCCAATCATTCTGCTAAGTTAGATACTTAGTTTATTTTTCTGTTTCTTCTTTTTTAGTGTGTGTGTGTATGAAAGACACAGGGAGAGAGAGACACACACACACAGACAGAGACAGAGACAGACAGACAGGAGACAGGGTCTTACTATGTAGCCCAGGCTAGTTTAGAACTCATTATATAGACCTGCAGGCTGGCCACTTCTGCCTGGTATTAAAGTCAATGGCACCACACCTGTGACACTTGGTTTCTTATTGCTAGAGGAGAGAACTGGCTCCACCGAGGGCATCTTTAAGCTTCAATGATTGCCTCTGAAACCAGGACTTAGAATGGAGCCAGGCTGGCCTGGAATACAAGGTCCCTGCCTCCCCACCCGACACTTTGCCTCACCTCTTCAGAGCAGTCAGGCTCTTCCTGCAGTGCCAGTCGAGCCCAGATGATGACTCTTTCTGCAGTTTTCTCAGCTTCAACGGGAGGCAGAGACCTCAGGAGCAGGAGGCAATCATCTCCCTGGGAACAGTGTTAGAAAGAAAGGAAGAAAACAGCTGGTCCTTACGAGGAATGGTTTGATATTAGCTCTTTCTTTTCTACTTGAAAGTGAGAAGAAAAAAACAACAGTCTCTGATCTATGCTGCTTAGCATGAGGACCATTGGATTAATTGGCAAAATGGGGGGAAAAAAAAGACTACAGCGTAATGTCTTTAAAAACCTGAGGGATAAGATAGCTCAGCAGTTAAGCACTGGATGAGAATGCTCCCAGAGTCCTGAGTTCATTTCCCAGCACCCACATGGTGGTTTATAATCTCCTGTGACTGTAGTGCCGTGGGATCTGATACCCCCCTCTCATGTGCAGATGTGTAAGCAGACAAAGTGCCCACACACATTCGTAAATAAATCGTTAAAAATAAAATACAAATATAAATCTGATAACTTGAGAATTAGGTATGGTGGCACAGTATACACAAACAATCTTAGCATTTGGCAGGGCACTGGAAGGCCAGCCTGGGCTACATAGCGTTCCGGGACAGTTTGGGCTGTAGAATGATACCCTGACTCAAAAAAAACAAATCATCTGAAAATCCTATTTTGAATGACAGTGGTGTATAAGCTAAATTTACAAACAACCCAGGGCAATGAAGACCACCCTACCATTGGAGCACGCCTATGGCCGCTGAATATGAAGCAATAAAGACATTTAAAGTTACAGAAAAGGTGACAGTTCAGTGCTGGAATGTATAATTAGCATGCATGAAGCCTTAGTTTCAACTTGTAACACCTAAGATCAGGCAGAAAGCTGCAAAACCACACACCTTATTTTAGAGTCTTAGAGTCCTATGCCATATATAAAACCCGAGTGTGAGCTGCTACTAACCATTACCCAACCACAAGACACCTTTTAAAAGCACATAAAGTCACTGTAATCTTCATGCTGATATGGCAACATCTAGTAGTGATTCAATGTTCTCATGCTGATAAAGCTGATTGATTTTGTTTTGTCATGGACAGTTTAGCTTCATGAAGATGGAGTCAGCAAAGCAGCCCAAGACACAACCTAAAGCTCCACACCTGTTCTCTGTCAATCAGATCAATGATTCTTAGACTGTAGATTTCGTCATCTGACAGCCCGTACCATTGGGCCACCTTCAGCGCATCTTCTAAAGAAGATGGGATGTCCTGCTTGAGAATGTATCGGACCACTCTCTGGAAGAGATAACATATACATCTTAACAAGAAGACTCACGGAGCCCCGAAATCATTTGCTTATAAAGGCAAAATGCCTTAAATGTTTTTAAAATGTAGCAAAAAAAAACTATGCTGGATCCAAGATTAAAACATGATTTATGGGGCCAGTGGATAAAGGTGCTTGCTGCCAAACACCATAAATTCTACATGGCAGAAAGCAAGAACCGACTCCTGTGTTTTCCTCCGACCCCTAGCTGCTTGCCATGGCACATGTGTGACCCTCTCCCATATAATATGTCTAGCTCTGATGACTTTTTGAATATGAAAATCTTCAGTCAGTTTCTCATGCTGCCTTAAAAATGCAAAAAAGAGGAACCAACCCAACCAGCACTTACCATTATTTCCTTGTTCAAGAGATTCACCTCTCTTATCCCGTAGCCTCGCAAAAGTTTCTTCATCTCCATCAGTCTGTAGCTTTCCTGCAATAACTTGACTCTAAACAAAACATACAGATATTAACAAGACTACGGGGACAGGCAATGGAGAACACAAGTGGAGGTCAATCCAGCATCAAGTCCATGCGGGGCACCAAAACATCATTCTGCAAGCTTACTTGGGGTGGTCCATTTCCAGGTGCTGTTTCACCAGCTGCTCCACAGCTGCACTCCAGGGAACCACGGCCTTGTACATTATCTTCAGCACAGCATCAAAGATGAGCTACAAAGAGATCACACAGGAACAACGCCCAGCCCTCAGCTGCGCCTCTCAGGTAATCGAGTGGCACTGCGCACAGCAAGGACAGGGAGACTGAGCGTCTCATCTGTCTGCAGAAGCATGCGCTTCCTCCTATGGGCAGCATAAAGATTGAGTTCAAACCAGCTGCCGTGCGACATGCCTGTAGTTCTAGCACTTGTGGATAGAAGGGGCAGGAACACAAGTTCAAGATCAGCCTGAGAGATGGTTTAGCAGTTAAGAGCACTTGCTGCTCTTGCAGAGGACTGGAGTTCAATTCCCAGCACCCAAGCCCGGTGGCTCGCAACCATAACTCCAGTTCCAGGAGCTGGGACACTGACTGATGGTACACGCTGTGCACATACATACATACAAGTAAAGCATTAACACACAGAACATAAAATAAATCTAAAAACAGTTCAAGAGCACCATCTCTTGCTGAGTGAATTTGGGGCTAGCCTGGGATATGTGAGACCTATCTCTGATAAAACACAACAAAACAAAGCTGAGTAATCTGTTATTAAATTCCTAGGATATTGTCAGTCAGCAGCTGAAGAGTTCAGTTCTTCCGACATGCTCAGCTGTCCTCATGCTTAATAGCAGTTCCACCGTTTAAAGATAAACTTTCCATTTACTTTTTGAGAATTTCATACGCGTATACGATGTCTTTTGATCATGTGAACCCCTAGTTACCTCCTCCAGACTCACATGGCTCCTCCTAACTTCACCTTCTCTCTCGAACCCTTGAGACAACCAGTGCTGCCCTTATATTTTAAATATTTAATTATTTACCTATACGGAATTGTCTTTCCCAGACAAGGCTTCATAGATGACTTAGGATCCTTAAACGCTTGGACTGTGGGCACACGAGCCCCCGCCTTTATGAGAAAGTGGGGAATCACAGTAAAGGCCCATGCTAACACGTGCCCAGTTTCCTTTTCTGAGTGATTCCAGGTCTGAACAGAGAGGCTCCAACTGCCAATGGCAGCTCCTTGGCAATGGGAGTGAGAATATTTCTATTACCAAAGGACACAGAACTATACATGTTCTTATCTTCTTTTTATATTTTTTACATTCTATGAAAAAATTTCCCTAACCAATTTTTATGACCAGAAAATAGCTTTAAGAGCCAACATTCAATAGGGAGCTCCCTACCCAAAATAGAAAAATCCAACAGTTGATGTTTGCTTACATCTGTGTCAGACAAGCATCTTATCACTGCCATGGCCTTTGCTTCCCACGCTGTGTCGAAGAGGGTCATTGACTTGGAGCTACACCTCTTTAGTAAATCCTAAAAACGAGAACCATACATGCTTTTTAATATCAGAAATGCTCAGCCTAGATGTGGTGGCATATGCCTTTAATACCAACACTTGGGAGGCAGAGGCTAGCCTGGTCTACATAGTAAATTCAAGACAGCCAGGACTGCTACACAGAGAAACCCTGTCATAAAAAACAAACAAAATTAGAAACTTACTAAAAAATGGCAAACGGGCCAGCAAGGTAGTTAGCAGGTAAAGTCATCTGCTGACCTGAGTTTGATCCCAGGTACTCACATGTTGGAATAACTGACCCCATGAAAGGTGTTCTGCAGGTGCTATTGTGGGATGTGAATGTCTAAACTCACACATACAATTAATGTATAACACACACACACACGCACACATACACACACACACACACACACACACACACACACGCACGCACACGCACACACACGCTAAATGTGAAAAGTTTTAAAGTGGCCAAAAATTTAGCTTATGCTTTTATATGGCACAGAAAATTTAAAAAGGAAGTATTTCTGAAGGGCCTACAGGTATTATTGGGCCAGTTGTAGTGCACATGCCTTTAAACCCAGCACTAGGAGGTAGGCTGATCTCTGTGAGATTGAGGTTACTCTGGTCTACATAGTAAGTTCCAGGACAGCCAGGGTTATATAGAGATCTTGTCTCAAGAAAAACAAAACAAAAAAACAAAACAAAAATAACAAAAAAGGTTATTGCAATATTGTCTTGTTTATAAAAACTGTCAGGTTGGGGGTGTAGCTTAGACTCTGGAGGCCTGACCCTCCTCGCCATCACCTTCTGTCAGAAACCAGGAGGTATTGAGCTACTCCTAATACCTCACAGGAGTCCCTTGGAAAACACCCTCTGCGCTTCTTTATCTTGTTGAGATGGGATTTCACTGTGTTGCCTAGCTGGTTTTGAACTTGTAGGCCTGAGCAACCCCCCCTCCCCGCCCCCAGCCTCTCTAATAGCTGGGAGGTCCTCTGACAATAACAGAATTAGCTTATATTCTTGATCAATTCAAAATGCTTCATAGGTGCTAGTGGTAAAGGCTTACATTCAGAGTCATGCATTTGGCATGAAGAGGCACTGCACAGATTCAGATTCACAGGGACTGAGGGATGGCTCGGCAGGTAAAGGAGCGTGCCTCCAAGCCTGGCGACCCGAGTTAGAGACCCAGACCCGTGTGGCGGGAGGAAAGAACGGGGTCTCCCAACTTGCTTTAGACCTCCACACATGCACCATGCGCACAGACAGTCACAGAACAGGAAGTGGATACTTGGAGAATTAAAGAAAACATCACCTCTATATAAAGCAGCAGTAGTTCCTCCTCTTGCAAATTCTGTTCCCGGATGTAAACTCTCACAAACTTCTCTAAGACGGAAGGGATCAGCTCTGGGGCCGAGACCCTGTCGAACATGCGGAATACTACAGTGGTGGCATTTTCCTAGACGAGGGACAGGGAGGATGGTGTAAATGATGCAGTGTTTTGCCACAACTAGATACAAAAAACCAAGACAGTGCTCAGGGGCTGGAACCCTTACCTTCTCAAACTCAGAGAGGGCCAGCTTGCAGTTGTATTTCCTGTGCAGGGTGATCAGCTCCTGCAACTTGCTAACCAGTGTCCGTAGCTGATGGACTTCCTCTGAGTTTTGATAATCTTTCTACAACACAAGCATTAGATCATTAAGGATACAAAACAAAAGTGCAAAAGGGAACACAGTCAAACTTATGTTAAAGAAATCAGTACTGAGAACTGGTAACAGGAGGACCCACACACGTCTGTGTCTATGTGTGTGTTTTTGTTTTTTGGGTTTTTTTGGGAGACAGGATCTCAGGTAGCCCAGGCTAGCTATGAACTGGATACATAGCCAAGGATGTCCTTGAATTTCTGATCCTTCTGCCTCTACTGCCCACACCCTCAGATTACAAGTATGCACCAACACACCCAGTTTATGTGGTACCGGGGACACACGCAGGGCTTCACGTACGCTCAGCAAGCACTGTGGCAATCATGCTACATGCTGCCATCATAATCCACATTCTTAAAGATCACATTTGTCTGGTACTACAATACTGAATACATCACATTTATAAACTCAATTCTAGTACTCCCAATATAATTTTTAAAAATATAAAGCTGCACACTCTCCCTAGTATAATTCATGCTTTATTGTTTGAGAAAATTCTAAAGTGAGAGAAATTAACCTTAAGAAATTTAGAACTGCCAGGCAGTGGTAATGCACATGTTTAATCCAGGCACTTGGCAGGCAGATGCAGCCTGGCCTACAGAGCAAGATCCAGGACAGCTAAAAGGAAGGAAGGAAGGAAGGAAGGAAGGAAGGAAGGAAGGAAGGAAGGAAGGAAGGAAGGAAGGAAGGAAGGAAGGAAGGGAAGAAGGAAGGGAGGGAGGGAGGGAGGGAGAGAAGGAAGAAGGGAAGGAGGGAGGGAGGGAGGGAGGGAAGGAGGGAGAAGGAGAAAGGGAGGGAGGAATAAATTCAGAAGTAAGGAGGCGAATATGGCTCACCTCCAGAACTACACCCCTGACCTGACCCCGCTGTAGCAGTGTTTCTTCCTTTTGTGGTGCTAGGATCACACAGAGCCCCACGGAGCTAGCCACTGCTCTACTGTTGAGTCTTACCCACATCCCACTGCTGCTTTTTCAGATTGACCATTACAACAGAGCACAACTACCTGGTTTAAGTAAAGGAAGCAGATGTGACGCCTGCTGACCGATTCTCATGAATCACTTATTATCCTCTTAAAGGACTCTGAAATCCCACTGCTGCAGAAAATCCCAATTCTACACTTAGAATGTCTTTCTATTAGAATGTTGTTTTCATTTTGGCTGGTTCAGTGTAGACAGTCCACACTGAAACAGTCGAGGTAGTAATAGATCTAGCAGAAAAGAAGAAAGGGTTTTCCCTTTCAGTGGACTGAGACAAGACGCTTTTCTCTACACAGAGGCAAACTCTTTGTCGTGATGTTACAATTTCATCATAAAGTTCGTTTCAACATCATACCAAGGAAATCCAGTGCCAAGAGGATGCAAATCCAAATTTGTCTGTTTTTTCTGCAGTGAAGAACACCTCTGCAAGCTGAAGTCCATTTTCTGGCCAGTTTGCCTTTAAAAAGTTGAAGATCGTTAAAAATCAGGTCTGAGGCTGCTGTAGGGTTACAAATGTCAGTGTCACCTTTGCTAGAGGGACATTACCTTATCAGTTAACTCTAGGTTCCTCGATGCTTGTTCCAGCCATTTTGCAAGAATGTTCTGAAACAGAAACACCATTTAAGGATAAAATTCTCATGCACGAAAAACTCCATAATCAGTTTTTGTTCTAACAATTTTTAAAATATATGTGCTGGGGGAAAGCACATCAGATCTCCTGGAGCTGGAACTGTAGGTTGTAAGGTGCCTGGAACTGAACCCAGGCCTTTTGGAAGAGTAGCCCTATAACGTTCTCTTAGAAGTTATTTATCAGTTACACGGCTGAACACTGAACCTAACACCTTGAACACGCTAGCATGCTAGTCGGCACTCTGGCACCGTCTTTGCTGGGCTTTTCTTTTGAAGCAGGGACACACTCGTAGCTCATGCTGGCCTGTAATCTGCTCTGTAACTCAGACTGGACTCAGATTCCCGGCATCCTCCCGAGTGCTGAGATGAAGTGTGTGACTCTGCATACGGCTCTACCATCTTTTTAAGGGCTTCTCCAGCAACCTAACATGAAGCATTATGTTAAGCTTTATCTATAAGAGTGGAAATGCTGGAGGCAACTCACCTGTCCTTCAGGCACAATCCCCCTCACAAACGGAATCACGTCGGTTTTAAACCACCAACAAAGCTTTTCCAAGGGCACTTGCGTAGATATTGAGTTTAGCAAATTCTCTAGCATTTTTACGTCGAACTTGCTTTCAAAGTCAGCCTGAATGACAGAATCAGAAGACTTGTCTGACAAAATGAAACAACCCCAAAACACAAAGAACTCCGGGATCCTTGGGAAAAGCAGTGAGTGAGGGTAAATAAAAAACAAAGTAAATGACAGAGAGTCATGACAGTGCCTTGGCAAAACCCATTACTTTGCATGCTAACTGAAGAAACGTATTTCCTTTCTTTTTTTTAAAGATTTATTTATTTATTTTCTATGAATATATTGTAGCTGTCTTCAGACAAATCTAGAAGAGGGTATCAGATCCCATTACAGATGGTTGAGAGCCACCACGTGGTTACTGGGAATTGAACTCAGGTCCTCTGGAAGAGCAGTCAGTGCTCTTAACCGCTGAGCCATCTCTCCAGCCCGCAAATTATTTTCTTAAAGAAAAAAATTTTAAAAAATGTTTGTTTGTTTTTGTTTTTGTTTTTTTTTTGGGACAGGTTTCTCTGTGTATCTCTGGCTGACCTGGAGCTCAAGATATCCACCTGCCTCCCAAGTGCTGGGATCAAAGGCATGCACCACCACTGCCCAGCAATGTCACTTAATGAATGAGAAAGGTAATTTATTCTATGTAAATAATTCAAATGGGGGAGGTGTCACAACCGTACTCTATTAGTGAGTAGCAGACAATAAATACACACAGAAACCAGAAAGTACTGTATCCTAAGGAAAACGCAAGGGGAAATGAGAGCATAGATACTAATAAATGTGTCCATTAGTGCCATAACCATATTTTATGAACCTAAATGTTCTATGTCAGCATCAGCCAACAGAAGGGGATTTGGATAAACAGTCTGTCTATCTGCGGATGAGATGGTCTACATTGCCCAATCTGGCCTGAAATTCCTAGACTAAGCAATCCTCCTGCCTCAGCCTCCTGAGGAGCTGACTACAGGCCATGTGCCACTGCACACAGTAATCAGATGAACACCTTTAATGAGTATGCCTTCACCACAGTCTAAACAGTAGGATGCGCCTCTCCACCATAGCAGAAGCATGATACTAATAAATCACTTAATTAAAAATATGATGCTTAGTGGTCAAGGGTGACGCACACCTTTAATCCCAGCACTTGGGAGAGAGAAGCAGGCAGATCTCGTGAGTTTGAGGCCAGCCTGGTCTGAGTGAGTTCCAGGACAGCCAGAGCTACATACACAGAGAAACCCTGTCTCAAAATAAACAAAGACAAAATCAAAAAGCCAAAACCCAACCCCAATGTGTACCGAGGAAAGCCTCAAAAGCTAACCAGCCTCTGAGGGAGATGAACTAAGGTACGTCAGCGTGCCACAGCACTTCCTCTGAACTGCTATTCTCTGGGACCATCTTCCCTGGGACAGGTCACATCCTAGCACTCTGGACACACTGCCATCCAGTCACACTTGACAGCTTGTAGTTTCCAGTACTCTGCCACCCATCTCAGAAGTTAGAAAGCAACTGAGGAATTAAAACTCAGGGAGCTGCAGAGATGGCTCAATGGTTGTGAGCACCGGCCGCTCTTCCAGAGGTCCTAAGTTCAATTCCTAGCAACCACATGGTGGCTCAAAACCATACTGGGATCTGATGCCCTCTACTAACATTTAGGTGGACACAAAGACACAACATTCATATAAATAAATCTTAAAAAAATAAAAATAAAAAAGGAAGAAAAGAAATTAAAATGCACAATATATTACCCGATGTCTAAGCCAAAGATACTGAGCACAATCGAAGTTTCCTTCACTTAGCTGCAAAAAAATATCCCTGAGGTCATCTTCATTATTCAGGAACTCAATCCAAGAGCTACCACTGAGAAATCAGGGGGAAGAAAGGAGTTAGGAGTGTAAGAAATACTTTCAAATAGGTATCATTATACATCTAGGCCACTTTTTAAACATTTATGTGTTTAGTGGGGGGGTGTGCTGTGGCGTGCGTGTAGAGGTCAGCGGACACTGCAGGAACCGGGTCTCTCCCCGTCATGTGGGTCTAAGGGTCACATGTGGTGGCAAGCACCTTGAGCATCTTCCCCTTTTTAAATTTTAATTTTATTTCATGTGTTTTGCCTGCACAGATGTGCGTGTACCACTCATGTGCAGGGTGCCCTCAGAAGTCAGAGGAAGGAGTATGGTTTCCTTGAGCTAAAGTTATGAATTATTAAAAGCCACTGCATGGGTGCTGGGAACCAAACGCTAGTCCTCTACAAGAACAAGTGTTCTTAATCACAGAGCAATCTCTCCACATTTTTTAAAAGATAAAGTTAAACACAAAACAGATTTAAAAATTTACACTGTGGCCGGGCAGTTTAATCCCAGCACTTGGGAGGCAGAGGCAGGCGGATTTCTGAGTTCGAGACCAGCCTGGTCTACAGAGTGAGTTCCAGGACAGCCAGGGCTACACAGAGAAACCCTGTCTCGAAAAAAAAAAAAAAAGAAGAAAAAAGAAAAAAAAAAAATTTACACTGTGAATTACAGAACACCTGTTCAGTAACAGCAGTGACTCTCCACATAAGGAACCCAGGTCAGATAGTGACAACATAAAGAAGAACCTGGCAAGATGGCTCAGCGGGAAAGAGTACTGCTTGTTCTTCCAAAAGTCCTAAGTTCAATTCCTAGCATGCACATAGTAGCTCACAATTGTCAATAGCTTCAGTTCCGGGGATCTGACACCCTCAGACATATATACATGCTGCCGAGCACGTTGTATGCCAGCCTAGGCTATATGGAACCCTGTCTTAGAAAAAAAGAAAAAATGAGGGGCTGGAGAGATGGCTCAGCGGTTAAGAGCACTGGCTGCTCTTCCAGAGGTCCTGAGTTCAACTCCCAGCACCCACATGGTGGCTCACACCCACCTTAACGGGATCTATAATGGCATCTATAGATGAAATAACATCTATAATAATTTTCTGGCCCACACCATACATGTAGACATAATGCTGTATACATAATAAACAAATCCTTTAAGAAAAAGAAAAATGGAAAAAAGCCCACTACATTTTTTATGTAAAACAAAATTCTGAATAACAAAAGTCATTATTAAAAAATACTTAGCAGGGCTAGAGAGAGGGCTCAGCGGTTAGGAGCACTGACTGCTCTTCCAGAGGTCCTCAGTTCAATTCCCAGCAACCACTGGTGGCTCACAACCATCCATAAAGGGATTCAAAGTCCTCTTCTGGTGTGTCTGAAGACAGCCACAGTGTAATCATACACATAAAATTAAAAAACAACCCCCCCCAAAATAAACCTTAGATTAAAAACTAAGACTCACGCAAAAGCAAACCAATTATACATTTGTAATACTTTTACAAATTAAATTAGCGAAACACAAGACTTTTTAAACTAAGTGAATGAATGGGAATCAGGGATTCTCTAAGCCATCTACAGAACAAATATACATAAATGTATATTTACCTTAGCAACTGTGCTCCCAGATACTGCATTCAAATAGACACACTCACTTAGAAGAAGATACTAATTATATCATAATACTTATTTTTTACTTACAAATATAAGACATGCTTAACAGGGATAGGAAGTTAGAAAACACAGGCAATGACCAGGAGCAAAATAAGAAATGACAAGGTTCTTAAGCAACTCTCGCTGCAGAGACATAGCACGTCCTGTCAGTTGAACACGGCTCCCTCCGTCTTCCCTCGCATACAAATTCAAAGGACTGCTATCTTTCTCATGATATCCCAAAATTATATTTAGTTCATAACCTAAAAATTAAAAATAGAATACACACACCTGAATTTCTCTGGTCCAAATGCTCCATAAAATGTAGTTAACTTTGCATGAGCTTTTAGCACCTGAAGAAAAAAAGAATTTGATAATTTTACTAATGGATGTGGGCTGGTAAGATAGCTCATCAGGTAAAAGCCCTTGCCATTCAAGCCTAGTGTTCAATCCCTGGAACCCACTTAAAGGTAAGAAAGAAGTGATTCCAAAACATTGTTTCTGACCTCCACATGCACACCATGGCACTTGTATCCATGCAAAGACACACACACACACACACACACACACACACACACACACACACACACACACAGAGAGAGAGAGAGAGAGAGAGAGAGAGAGAGAGAGAGAGAGAGAGAAATGATACTGAAATTTAAAAAGTTTAAAAGGCTAAGAACGAGGGCCACTCTTCTCCAGAAGCTTTATATGCATTCTCATTTTAACTCATTTTCTGGCTCAATTCCCATTCATACAAGTTCATTATTTAATATGCCCCACACAAAATAGTGAACACATTTCCAGCCTACTTTATTATAAAGGCAAATGCATATGAGAAGTGGGTTTTCTCACTTAATCATTTATATTTAAGGCAAAACTTAGCTGGATTATGCCCTGTGTAGAGGGGAAGGTGGGTGTGTACCACAACACACAGAGAACACAAGACAATGGCAGGAGTTAGTTGGTTCTGTGCTAGCGTGAGGATCTCAAGGTCTGAACTTGGGTCTTCAAGCTTGGCACAAGCCCTTGTCCCACTGAGCCACCTTGCCTGGCCTATTTTGGGAATTTAAGTGCATTCTTATAAGCATGCTGTATTCATCACTAGCGGCCATCTATGGAATGGTTACCAGCTACCAGGTACCAGACAACAAGGCTTGCAGGGATTGGTTGCTTTGACTCCAAATCAACCACAGGAACAACAGTACTTGGAATCCCATGATGATGATAAAAAAGCTGACATTTTAAGCAGTCACTTAATACCAGTCTGCCTTGAAAAGAAAAGCAGCAACATCTTCACACGCTCAGTTAGCCACGCATGCAATGTCAGTACCTCCAAGAGGCCATCAGAACAGGCAGGCAGAGCTCTGTCTTCTTTCTTCAGAAGCTAAGTATACATGGATGGTGAGAGACAAGAAGGACATGTTATGGCAGGGACATGCTGGGAACAGATAGAGTCAAAATACACTGCATATAGGTGAAAAGAGAGAGAAAGGAAAGGGTCACACGGGGACATCTGCTGCCAGACATAAAGAGCACGCACTTTGGCTGACAGAAACATTATCTTTGAAAGGAAGTTGTTACAGGCAACGCTATTAGACAATAAAGAGATGATTTGGGGGTTCAGCGTTAAGATCATTATTACTTTTCCTAAGTACCCCAGTTCAGTTCAGCACCAGGGGGATCTGACACCCTTTTCTTCCCTCAGAGGGAACCTATATTTGTTTGCACAAAAACACGCATATAACTAAAAATAATAAAAATAGCTGGGTACACTGATTCACACCTTTAATCCCAAGACTGGGATGTAGAGGCAGGCAGATCCTAGTGAGTTCAAGGTCAGCCTGGTCTACATAAGGAGCTCCAGGCTAGCCAGGACTAGAAAATGAGATCCTGTCTCAAAAATAAACAAAATAAAAATATCTTAAATAGATATTGTTTAAAAACAATACATATGAAAATTGCCCAAGCTAGGTAGTGGTGGTGCACACCTTTAGTCCCAGTACTCTGGAGACAGAGGCAGGTGGAGTTGAGTTCGAGGCCAGCCTACTCTGCAGAGTGAGTTCCAAGGACAGCCAGGGCTACACAGAGAAACCCTGTTTCAAAAAGCCTAAATAAAAAAAATAAATAAATAGAAACATCCAGATTTTGCACACCAAGTAGAAAAGGAAATAAATTAGTAGTTATCAGGAGGGAGGGGTCAGAACAAAACCACACGGGTCTCAGTCTAGAAGGACTGAGGTGACGAGTGCACACAATTCATTGAGTTCACACTGAGAACCGTGAACTTGAGATGGCTTCACTGTGTCTTATGTAAACTGTCTCAAAGCTGGAAGGAAAAGTTTCTTTAAAAAAAAAAAAAAAAAAAAGATATTTTAAGGAAGAAACACAAAAACTAAAGAACAAGAAAATACATTTTAGCTGACAGAATTCTCATGAGTGACCAAAGAAATTTTTCCTAAAGAAAAATAACTTACCCTGGTTTTGGCATAACTGAGCATTTCCTGGGTGGTTTCATAGGTTACCCATTGGGCCTTGAGGCAGAAATTCACCACGAAGTCAACATCCTATTTAAAATATGTCAGACAAAGACAATAATATTGCACTATTGAACCCAATAATAATATTGGATAGCACACCCCCCGGAAAATTCCAGGTGATAACTGGGAAAACACACCTGGATTTTGCATAGGTTTTCTTTAGCTTCATCTACAAGTTGCTGCCATTTGGACTGCTCACTCTTGTCCGAGGAAATCAAAGCCAGTTTCTCCAATATATCATTTGATTTGACCTTATAAACAAGCTGTAACACAAACATGCCACAGCCAGTGACTCGGAGCACACACGGTGTCTTAGCATGGCAGTGTTTCGGCATGCTAGGGAAAACAAGGGACTGAGGAAAGGAGCTCCTTCCCTGTGCTCAGGAATGAGGTTCAAACAGGGCAGTTCTCTGGCCACAGTGGCCCACGCCTTTAGTCTCAGTACTTGGAGCTAGAGACAGGGAATCTCTGCAAATTCATTACCAGACCTGTCAATAGAGGGATGTCCAGGCCAGCCCTAGACTGGATAGTAAGACCTTGGCAAAAAAAAAAAAAAGGAGGAAGGAAGGGAAGGAGGGAAGGAAGAGAGGAAGGAAGGAAGGGAAGGAAAGGAAAAAGGATAACCCATCTAGACAGAAAAGCCAGATTATTAGGAATTATGAAAGCCATTTTTACTGAATCCTTAATAACCATGTCAGGAAGTGTTCAAAGAACTATATTTAAGCTAAGACATGAATCTAATCTAAGAACTGCACACTGCCCATTGATGGATAAGCAAATCAGTGAAACATGGCCTATACACAACTGAAGACTAGAGCCTTAGAAAAAAGAAGCCACTTTGTCACTAGCAACATGGGCCAACCTGTAGGATGTCATGCTGAGTGACACAAGCCAGGCCCAGAAAGAAGATACATGATCTCACAGATGCATAGTCCAAACCAACCGAACTCAGAGATGCAGAGATGTAGCTTAGAGTGGAGGGGTCGGAGGGAGCAAAGGAGGGAGTTTATCAAGGGAGGAGGCTCTGGTGAGCACAGGAGATTGAGTTTTGGAGATCTAGTAAGCCGTACGCTATGTGTGTACTGCAAACTGCTACAAGCGCAGATATATTACCATCACTAGTTTTTGTTTAGATAGTCTCTCTTCAGTGATATCTGTGTCACTATATAGATCAGGCTAGACTGAAACTCACAAAAGACCTGCTTGACTATGCCTCTCCAGTGCTGATCATTAAAGGAAGGCTTGTACTCCAGCACCCCACAAACTGGGCCTACTCAGATCCCCAGAGCTGGAGTTACATATGATTGCTAGCCACCACGTGGGTGTTGGGACTTGAACCCTGGCTCTCTGCAAGAACTAGTTCCTAAACTGCTGAGCCATCTCTCCAGCCTCTAGAGCTCTTGTTCTAATTAATTCAAGTAAGAATATGGTGGCCATTCAGTGCCCATGTGTCACCCTTCTGCATCTCCTCGGCCTCTAGCACACCAAGAATGTCTGTCCAAAAACAACAGAACAAATGAATGCTCACCTCAACATCCAGTCCGAACTGAATGGCAAAGCTCTCGGCTTCCGCAAATCTGTGCTTGTGAAGTAACCGGCTCAGTCTGAAAAGTTGGAGAAGAAATGTCACCAGATGCCTATTCATCAGGGACTTTACATTTCTCATTAAAGGGCAAATAATGCTTTTAAAAAAGGAGAAGTTACCTGTTTTCTGGTAACACCTCTGTGAGGTACCTAAGTACTAAGTCAGACACAGAGTCTTCATGTAGGCTGAAAAAACAAATTACACTGTGAGTCGCCCTGCCATGCAGTATTCATGAGTAAATTCTAAGTTAGCTGCTATGCATGAATTATCTAAGAAAACAAAGCATGACCTACTTAGGATCATTTTTGTGAATTCCTTCCAGAAGATATATAGTGTCCTATAATCATAACAAAAACATGATTAAAATACAAATGTAAAGGCCACCAAGTACTTTATAATTATTAGAAAAGACAAACAGTTCTGGCAAAAATTATCCCTACATCAATTCTTAAAATCACTAGGAAAAAATTCAAACATTGATGAAAAAGATTTTCTCCTGGTTTGGAAGCCATGCCACATTAAGAACTTGCTAATGATAACAAGATCTGATCCCAGGGAGAGACCTGGAGGGCTGTCTTAAGCCCCAAACTTGGGTTATCAGTGTGGTGACTGACAGACAACCTCACCTGCTCGGTCATCTTGGAAATCCTAAAAATAGCCTTTTATTTTTTTTTCTTAAAAAAATTATTTGCATTTTATTTTATTGTATGTGTCTATTTGAATGTATGTATGTGCACCATGTAAATGCATGGGTCTGAATAACAGAAGATGTTGTCAGATTCTCTGGACCACAAGACACAGGCGTTATGAGCTGCCATTTGAGTGTTGGAAACCAAATTCAGGTCCTCTGCAAGAGCAGCAGGCATGCTTAATGCTTAACCACTGAGCAATGTCTCCAGGCCTCAAGAATAGTGTTATTCATAGATATATATATATATAAATATATATAATTTTATATGTATGGGTGTTTTGCCTGCATGTATGTCTGTGCACAGCATGTGTGCCTAGTGCTCTTAATCTCTGAGCCATCATTCCAACCCTATAGTCTTATTCTTAAAATGCATTGAAGAATTCAAAGGTGATAGATCAAAAAGTATACAAGTTTCAAAATGTACAAAAAAACACAGTGTGTGTGTGTGTGTATGTGTGTGTGCGCGTGTACGCACGTAAAGAGATGAAATAAATGTATTAACATGTTTTTTGGAAAGGATCACAACCGATGGGCACGCCTACACACATCTTCAGTCCCAGCACCCAGGAGGCCTCGGTCGGCACGCTAGTCTCTGTGAGCTCCAGGCTACTCTGATCTACATAGAGAACTCCATGACTTAGGGCTACACAGAGAAACTCTGTCTCAAACAAACGAAGAAACAAACAAACAAAATCACAATCTGAAAATGTAGAAAGGATCTCTTATAAGCAACACCTGTCAATAAAAAAGCCAACGGCCACTGAGCTAAGGCAGGAAATTGGTGGGTCACTGGCAGGAAGAGAGGATTCTGGGAAACAGTGAGAGTATAAAAGATTCAAGAGAGCTGAGAGGACGGACGTAACCCAGAGGTAGCTGAGTTCAGGATAGAACGAAGAAGTGAATAGAGAAAGTTTCAAGTGAGACAGACAGACAGACAGACGTAAACTAGCAAGAAGCTGAAGTGAGAACAGAATAAAAGGCCAGAGACCCTGGGAGGACACTAAGGAAGAAGTGGGCCAGGACTGCAGGGCAGGGAAACCAACCATGTGTAAGCCCTGTTAAATGGTTAAGTAAGTTAAAAGCTTGTCAGAGAATAAGCCAAAGCTTATAGCCTAGGCATTTATTAATAAACAGTTTCAGAGTCGTCATTCCAGGAGCAGGGGCTGGAAAGAAAAGACAGAATACTTTTTACATGGAAATATAAATATCACATACTGCATATGACTGTTACATATTCATAATTTCTTACAGTAAAAGGAGATGAAAAACTTCACTACCCTAATCTGATCTTTATAGGCTTTATAGGTGTATAGGTGTACTGATGTGGCCCGCAGTTTTAGAATTTTAACAATGCACTGCTGCTGTGAACATGGTCATCGACAGTCCTGCAGAGACAGAAAGGAAGCCGAGAAGCTGAGTGAGGGCCGGACAGCTCCGAGGTGGGACACATGCACTGCTCCTGCAGAGGACCACACCCAAGGGCTCACAACTGCCTGTAACTCCGCTTCAGCGGATCTGACACCTCTCACACACACACTCAAAATTAAAAACAATATAATTTTTTTAAAAATAAAACAACTAAATAGCAGATGAGGCTTTATCTTAATTTGTATGAAGACTTGGCTGGGTCTCTCGAGTATGTGTCAATAATGAACATAGGTATAAGCCAGAGGCAAGGCGAAGTATTGCACTAAATTCCACTCACGCTTTTCTTACTTGTAAAAATTAAGAAAAAAAATTATAGCAAAGTAGTTAAAAATGGGCATAAACATACCGTGCTAATTCCTGTTTGAACTAAAGAAGAAACACTCGATACTTCCAAAGAGTACAGTATTTCCATTGCAGGTAAAGAATAAATGATGACGCTTCTCATCTGTGAGAAAGGAAAAATATAAACCTATCAGCACAAGTCAGCTCTCCCTCATCAAGACATCTACTAAGCTAGGCCGTGGTGGCGCATGCCTTTGATCCCAGCACTTGGGAGGCAGAGACAGGCGGATTTCTGAGTTCGAGGCCAGCCTGGTCTACAGAGTGAGTTCCAGGACAGCCAGGGCTACACAGAGAAACCTTGTCTCGAAAAAACAAAAACAAAACAAAACAAAAAGACATCTATTAAAACATCTTGTGCAAAGCCAAACACAAGAAGTCACATCACTCAATACTACGTAAGCAGGCCTGCCACTGTTATTACATAATGCTACACACAAAAGTGTGTTCTTTAAGAAGAAACCATTGCTCTAGTCCACCTGCCCTGAATGAAAACGCGCAGGACGCCCCCACCTCCACCCCCGGAGCGCCGCACCTTCACAACCAACCTTCACAACCAACCTCGTAAATGCCTTTTCTTCCGTCCCGCCCTTTCTGTCTATTCTCTTCCTTCTCCCTTCTCTGCCCTTTCATTTCCTTCTTTTCCAGCACCGGAGGCTAGTTTCAGTGCCTTGCACACACTAGGTAGCTACTCTTTCATCTCTATCTCTTGCCTTTTTGACATAGGGACTTGCTATACAACCCAGGAGAGCCTTGAACTCAGGACCTTGCTGTCTCAGCCTCCTGAATGCTAGAACTACAGTCATGAGATACCACTTCTAGCTCAAATAAGTTCTTACAACTTTTTTTCCAAAGACAGGGCTTCTTTGTGTAGCTCTGTAGACCAGGATGACCTAAAACTCACAGAGATCCACCTGCCTTTGCCTTCCGGGTACTGCCACTGCCCAGCTTATTTTTGGTTCCTAAAATGTTCTGTTTGAAATCAAGTGCCAAGATTTTCATCCATTTTTTGAAAACTGGGCTCTGCATATTAATTCTTGCTTGTCAAGGTCTTTGTGAAGGTTAATTTAGCATGCTGTGAGCATCAACTGGCTAGTAATCATGATTTCCAACTCATAAAACAGACAGATGTGAAGTAAAGTCTCCCAGTACCTTCTCCTTCGTTGTAGTTGTCAGGGTGACTAATTTGAGATTTGTAATCCCTTGCCTAAAAGAGAAAAGAAACTCAAGTTAAGAAGCATGCATGTCGGGCGACCTGGGCTTCTGTGAAACATGGCGGTCGGCTGGGACCGTACCACTGGCATGACTATATGAAGGAAAAGGAAGGTTTTTCTGAAGATGAGGCGACTGAATCGGAGAAAAACCTTAAGTTTGGTGAAAGAGTTAGATGCCTTTCCCAAGGTTCCTGACAGCTATGTGGAGACGTCAGCCAGTGGGGGAACAGTTTCTCTAATAGCATTTACCACTATGGCTTTATTAACAATAATGGAATTCTCAGTGTATCAAGATACACGGATGAAGTACGAATATGAAGTAGACAAGGACTTTTCTAGCAAGTTGCGAATCAACATAGACATTACTGTTGCCATGAAGTGTCACTATGTTGGAGCAGATGTACTGGATTTAGCAGAGACCATGGTTGCTTCTGCAGATGGTCTGGCTTATGAACCAGCACTGTTTGACCTTTCACCACAGCAGAGAGAGTGGCAGAGGATGCTGCAGCTGATTCAGAGTAGGCTGCAAGAAGAACATTCCCTTCAAGATGTGATATTCAAAAGTGCTTTTAAAAGTGCGTCAACTGCACTGCCACCAAGGGAAGATGATTCATCACTGACTCCAGATGCATGCAGAATCCATGGTCATCTTTATGTCAATAAAGTAGCAGGGAATTTTCACATAACTGTGGGCAAGGCAATCCCACATCCTCGAGGGCATGCACATTTGGCAGCACTTGTCAACCATGATTCTTACAACTTTTCTCACAGAATAGATCATTTGTCTTTTGGAGAGCTTGTTCCGGGAATTATTAATCCTTTAGATGGAACTGAAAAGATTGCTGTAGATCACAACCAGATGTTCCAATATTTCATTACAGTTGTGCCAACAAAGCTACACACATACAAGATTTCAGCAGATACCCATCAATTCTCTGTGACAGAAAGGGAACGAATCATCAACCATGCTGCAGGCAGCCACGGAGTCTCTGGAATATTTATGAAATACAATCTCAGTTCTCTCATGGTGACAGTCACTGAGGAACACATGCCTTTCTGGCAGTTTTTTGTAAGACTCTGTGGTATTATTGGAGGAATCTTTTCAACAACAGGCATGTTACATGGAATTGGAAAATTTATAGTGGAAATAATTTGCTGTCGTTTCAGACTTGGATCCTACAAGCCCGTCCATTCTGTCCCCTTTGCGGATGGCCACACAGACAACCACTTACCTCTTTTAGAGAACAACACACATTAGCACCTCGTGGGTGGAGAAAAACTTTTTGCCTGAGACATAAAGCCTTTTCTAATAATAAAATGTTGTGCAATATATTCAAAGAAAAAGAAAATATGAGAACCTGGAAACATACTTATTTAAAAAAAAGAGAAAAAGCAGCCAAGGAAAACAACAAACTGCAGTCGTCTTGTATATGTTGTGTCTGTTACAAATGTCCTAGAAGAAATTATGCAGCTAACTGGAGAGTCAGCCCAGCCGACAGTGCCAGGTGAAGACAGCACCTCTGATGCTCTCCCAGCAAACAGACAGTATGGAAAGCAGAGCCTAGAGGATGGACATGAACCC
>CM052721.1:29480579-29519281 GCA_028551405.1 Uromys caudimaculatus
GCAGAGCCTAGAGGATGGACATGAACCCATATTTAAAGAAAAGGGCATTGATAAATGCAAATGTGTGCGTCCTTTGTTTTTAAAGATGTCAGAATAAAATGTGTAAAACATATGGAAAACTAGTCTAGACTTTAAAAAACTGTAATCAGCTCACATGGTTAATAAAGGAAACAGGGACTGGCCCTGTGTTACAGCCATAAAAAAAAAAAAAAAAAAAAAAAAAAAAAAGAAGCATGCATGTGCGGGTGGGTGGGAGGTGGAATTCCCTCAAAGAGATGGGGGAGGGGGAAGGGATAGGTGGTCTCCAAAGAGGAGACCTAGAAAGGGGGAAACATTGGAAATGTAAATAAAGTATCAAAAAAGAAGCATGCATGTTCCTAACTATGAACTTACATAAAGTGATAATCTCACAGAAAGGTCAAAACACGCCAGGCAGTGGTGGCACACGCCTTTAATCCCAATACTTGGGAGGCAGAGGCAGGTGGATTTCTGAGTTCGAGGCCAGCCTGGTCTACAGCGTGAGTTCCAGGACAGCCAGGGCTACACAGAAAAACCTGTCTCGAAAAACCAAAAAAGAAAGGTCAAAACATTCAGAGAAGACTAGATTATGTTTCACATGTACACAGGCCAGATTCTGTTTCTACCATAATTATGTAGACGCTCACATTATATTATCTGTTTGTGCCAAATAGAAACAGGCAAATAGTGAATCAGTTCTTCCTCTGCCAGGCCATCTCAGATGTGGTTTCAAACACAAAACATAGTAAATGATCTGAACAAAACCAGGCAGGACTCGGTGCTATAGAAATCACTACTAACTAGACCCCCCAACATACCAGGTAACGGATGAGGGAGAATCTGCTTCCGTCGTGAGGAGAAACTGCTCTATGGGAAGAGAAGGCCAGTTCCACACAGGAGTAAAAGTGTGCGCGTCCCACAAGCTCAGCACATTCTACGGGAAAGACACTCATTTAGACATCCATGATTTCAAAGTTAAACCTCAGGCTACATTTCTTGGTGCAACTGAGATGAAGCACAGCACACAGATAGTCATGCACCCCAACTAACATCCTCGTCTACCACTTTTACTAATAAATGTATTATCAGGTGGAAGGTGTAGCTCAGTGGTAGAATACTTGTGTGGCATTAATGAGGCTGTGAGCTGACTTCCTAGCACAAAGGCTCAACGAACAAAACAATGGTCGTAGTAAATGAAACCAGTAAAGAAGTCTCAGAAACGTACATCAGTATCGAGCACAAAAAGCAGGTTGTCGATGAGCTGAAATGACTTCACACCTGAAAGAGAAAGGGAGATGTCCAAGGGTCTTATTTCATCTCACGTAGGACCCTGTTTGACTGGAAATTCATGTCTTCATGAAAGGGGAAAACTACATTTACATGACGTCCCATTTTCATCTACTCCTGCCTCAATTTTGACTTTTGTTACCATTGCTCTTGTTTCAAGGTGACTAATACAAAGCCTCTCCAAAGGTAATAACTGAACAGTCACAAACATGGGTGGAAGTCACCAAATGAATCTGGCTTGTTTTATGGTGATAACAAAATGGCCTGTGCTTAGAAAAGTGCCTTGAACCTGTACTCTCACCATTATGGAAAATCACACAGAAGAAGAGCTCAGATTTGAGGCAAGTCCGGGCTACTACAATCAGCCTAGACTATAGTAAGAGCCATCTAAAAAAAAAAAACCCAAAACAACAACAAAAAAACAAAACAAAACCAGGGTGGGCAAGATGGCTCAGCACATAAAAGCCCTCGCCACACCTGAGAACCTGAGCCCAGTTCTCAGGACCAACATGATGAAAGGAAAGGACCATTCTCCCAGGTATGTGCGCATACATTACATATGTACACGTAATGTACAAACTAAACAAATGTAACTTAAAAAAAGAAAAGAAAGAAAGAAAAATGGGCCAGAAGACTTGCAAGATGGTTCGGGGTAAAGTGCTGTTGCCACCAAGTCTGACAAGCTGAGATCAAACCCAAAACCCACATAGCAAAAAGAGAATAAGTACTGAGAATTATTCTCAGGAGGTCCTCTGACCTCCACTCAGTTTGTGGTTAAGGGAGCTTGCTGTCCTGCCAAAGGACGTACCTGAATTTGTTTGCAAACTCACAAACACAGACACACCCTTTAATCCTATGTAGCACAAACATTACCTATGGCAGGGCAAGCCTGTGCTGGAGGACCAGAAGTTCAAGGTCAGCCTCTGCTATACAGCAAATTTGAGCCCAGCCTGGGACATTTCAGAGTGCAACAGAAAGTAACACAGTAGTTTATCATCACCTTTAATAATGTCTGTGTCCACAAAGTTCTTAAGAGACATTTCTTTCTTGGTAGAATCTAATTCCCATTTTGAGAATGCACAACTACCAGTTCCCTGGGAAAGAGAAACAGGACATCAGTTGGAAATCTTAAACACAAACCTTCCAGGAACCACACAAAGCAGAAGCACCTATAAGCTGTACACGTGTGTATGTGTTCCTCTGGAAAGATGCTGGAGAATGAACCCCCAGGGGTTTGTTAAGCTAAGTAAGCACTCTACTACTAAGTTATGTCCCCAGCCACTTGTATTTCATTCGCAGGCAGCGTCCTGCTGTTGCCCAGGCTGGCCTCGCTTAAGGTCCTCCTGTGTGAGCCTCCTAACTGGACGGGTCTGTAAGCCAGGTTTACAGGCATGGGCCTTAACAAGTGGTGCCAAGGAGCTTTCATCTGTGTCTCTCTTCACTTAAGAACTGACTGGAGGGACTAAAGAGATGGTTCGGTGGTTAGGAGAGCTTGCAGTTCTGCCAGAGGACCTGAGGTCATTTGCAACCATCCACTAGTGTTCCACAATCGCCTGTATCTCAACTCCAAGAGATCTGGTCTGACACCATTAGGGCATCTGCAGCCACCCAAAACTCATCTCGCTCTCTGCCTCTCTCTCTGTGTCTCTCTCTGTCTCTGCCTCTCTTTCTCTCTCTCTCTCTCTCTCTCTCTCTCTCTCTCTCTCTCTCTCTCTCACACACACACACACACACACTCACACCCACACACACACACGCATAAACAATAAATAAATGAAGACAAGACTGGAAAGGACAGTGAGGTTTTCATAATTCATTGTTATCACTTGAATATTTGAGTTCATACTCAAACATCTCCCCCTAAAAAGAACCTCTTCCAACATAGGCAGAGCCTTTTGTTTATCAAAAAAAAGAAAGAAAGAAAGAAAGAAAGAAAGAAAGAAAGAAAGGAAAGGAAAGGAAAGGAAAGGAAAGGAAAAGAAAAGAAAAGAAAAGAAAAGAAAAGAAAAGAAAAAAGAAAAGAAAAGAAAAGAAAAGAAAAGAGGGGTTGGGAATTTAGCTCAGTGGTAGAGCGCTTGCCTAGCAAGCGCAAGGCCCTGGGTTCGGTCCTCAGCTCCAAAAAAAAGAAAAAAAAAAGAAAGAAAGAAAGAAAAGAAAAAAACAAAGAAACAAAAGCTGTTCCTGGTGGTGCATGACATTCATCCCAATGCAGAGAAGGCGGAGGCAGGAGGATCTCCCAATAGACCTTTTATGACCACCCTCCTTGCATAATGGCAGTACTTGAAGAGTGTTATGAGAGAGCTACAGTGGTCAGACTTGAGTCAGAGATTAGTGTTTTGAGGCATGGCCATGGGTGTTGCTCTCACCATGGAGCCTTTTTTGGTTTCTTCTTCTGTGGTTTCTAAGCTGAAAGAAATGAGGAAGCATTGCCGGGTAAAGGAACAAAACCCTGCTTGATCAAAACGAAGCCGCTGGCACAGTGGCGCTCACCTTTAAAGCCAGCATAAGAGAGGCAGAGGCAGGTGGATCTCTGAGCTCAAGGACAGCCTAGGCTACAGAGTGAGACCCTGACTCAAAAAACAAAAGAAAAGAGAAGAAAATTTCAGGGACAGACCAGTGAAAATCAACACCGATGACGCAGCACAGAAAAGGTAACTTAGTTAATTTTATAATCATAATTTTGTAATGCCTCCCACGCCCATTTTTTTGAGACAGGGTGATGGGATTAGAGTTGTGTGCCATCATGCTGGCTTGTTTCTTTTTAAATGATTTATTTTTTCATTTTTATGTGTGTATGTGCATGTGTGTGCAGGTACCCAGGGGCCACAAGAGGGCAACAGATCTTCTGGAGCTGAGTTACAGGCATTTGTGACCAGCACAACTTGGGTGCTGGGGACCAATCTCTGGTATTCCTCAAGGGCAGCAAGGACTCTTAACCATCGAGTCCCGAGCTCTTATTTCTGTTCCTGTCACATTCATTACAAATTAACTTGTACTTTAACTAGAAAGAAATGTTCTAGACAAAAACAAAATTTATAAAAAGAATTACCCCCATTATCACAGAAGTTTCACTTGCAAATTTTCCAGATTGAGATGCTACCAGATTGAGACAACCAAAACTGTGGTAATTTTCAGAAGAAATAAAACTACATTTGAATTGTCCTTGTAACTGCAAAATTAAAAAAAAAAATTAGAATACATATATATGTATGCCCAAGAAAAAACATAAGAAGCTGTTTAAATCCATCATCTATGCTTTTAAACAGAAACGTTACTTAAGGGTTACATTACAGCAGATCTTATACCATCAGCCAGTACAATGATTAATCACAGAAACAGCCTCTACATTCATAATAAGTAAATGTTTTAAAAAGACAATATGATTTTCTTTGCTTACCTTCTTGGCTGAATCCAAATCTGTGTTCTCAATTGCTTCATTAAATAAAGAGGGAAAAAAAAAAAAAAAGAGCTGTGTAAACATAGTATCAATCAACAGGTTTATACAGACTAAAAGTAAGACTTGTCTCCCTTTGGGTTAAAGTGAAATTAATGCATCCTAAGCCAAAGGGCACAAGTCAGGGTCAGCCAGTTACTCTTTCTAACCAGGAATATTCAGTCCCCGTGAGTTCCTATTGTACACAAGGCACCAGCAGCTAACTGCACAGAGCCTTATCGTGCCTCTGCACCACCCCACCACCCACGCCCACACAAGCTGCAATGTAGAGCATTCACCATTTCCATTCTGGCTCAGAGCATCTCTTCTACCTATCTAGACCCTGCATTAATTATAAAAATAGTGTATCTTAAGTGTTTCTGTTTGTTTGAGATAAGATCTCTGTGTAGCCCTGGCTGTCCTGGAACTATGTAGACCAGACTGGCCTTGAACTCACAGAGGTACTCTTGCCTGTCAGAATTGGAATTAAAAACATGAGCTACACCCACCATTAAAAATGATGTATCTTAAAACATAATCATATACATGGGACCTGACATGCATCTAGCAAGTAGTAGATGTCAGTAAGGTTTGTCGAAACAAACTCCTCAGTTTCACCTGACTCAGTGAGCCTTACAGTCCATGCCACTGAATCACTACCCATGGCCACTCTGCATTATTTTGTGTTTGTTGTGTGTGATAAATGCATGGTAGTGTAGGGGCACATGCACCGTTGCTTGCACGTGCGGAGGACAGAACAGGATTCTGGTTGTCTACCTCTATTGTTTTGGTCTCTACTGTTTTGGTCTTTATTGCCTTGAGACAGGATGGCTCACTGAACCAGAAAGGCACTGTTTCAGCTGTGCTGGCTAGCCAGCAAACACTGAGGACCTACCTATATCTACTCTGCACCGCCAGTTAGTTACAGGCAGACGCATAGCTCGGCCAGCTTTTTACACAGGTGCTGGGGATTTGAACTCATGTCCTCATGCTTTCAAACAAAGTGTTCTTACCTATAAGCCATCTCACCAGCTCACTTTGCAATATTAAGTTAGTCATTTCCACTACTGTGTTCAATCACTCCTTCAAAAAGCCACTTAGTAGCTGAGACGGTGTTCAGTGGTAGAGCACCTACCTAGTATGCACAAGACCCTGATCTGACCTTCAGTATTACCAAAAGCCATTTATTACTGTTGTCTTTTCTTTCCAGTTAAGTTATAAACTGTTAGAAGGCTATAATCAAATGATATTTTTCACATTCTACCATAGCTTTAGCATAGAAGAGCTAAGTGAACTCTAGATATGTCTAAGTGTACCCAGTATCATACAACTAAATTAAAATTTTCTTAAAAAGAATATTTGAAGACTTACTTGAAAACTAATAAACCCTGCCACAAATCAATAAGAAAACTTTACCTTGTTCAATCTGTGAAAGCTGGAGGTTTGTGATATAAAAAAATCCACTGTTTGTTAGAAGCAACATATAATAGGTACCTGGTAAAATAAAATCAAAGCCAGTTTCTATAAAAGGCAGGTGAATAGGAGCTCCAAAGCAATACTGGGAACCAGCTCTAAAATCTCTCAGCGTTACTTAAGTGTGAGATTACAGCAGGTCCTATACCATCAACCAGTACAATGATTAATCACAGAAACAGCCTCTACATTCACAGTAAGCCAAAGTGTTAAAAAGACAATATTTCTTTGCCTGATGGTTAAGAGTCCTTGCTTCCCTTGAGGGACACCACTTAAGTTGTGCTGGTCACAAATGCCAGGGCTGGGGAGATGGGTCAGCAGTCGACAAGCTTGACAACCCAAGACCCACATAGTACAACGAGAGAATCAAGTCGCACAAGTTGTCCTCTGACCCCTACTAGTAAGCAGGAGTGTGGTCATGAGCATATACGCACGCAAGGACACTCAGACACACGGACACACACACTCTGATTTTACATGCTAAACCCAACAAATATTTTAATGGAATGGAATGTCATAATGAAGAAAAATAAAGCTCTTTCGTGGTGTTATTTCCGCCTTAGAAGATACCTCCTGTAGCATTCACTCTGCTCAAAAAGGAAAAAGCTGTATGGTATCACTAGTCTTTCACCCCAGCAGGAGGCAGAGGCTGGTAGACCTCTTTGAGGCAGCCTGGTGTGTTGAGTGAATTTCAGGCCAGCCAGGGCTACATAGTGAGACTCTGTCTCAAAAAGAAAACAAACAAACAAAAATTCTTTCTTATATTAATTGTATTTACAGAAAATTTACCATGATTTAGGTAACACAGCAATTAACTTATAACGTTCATTAAACATAAATGTGAATACTTGATTGGGTATCTATCAAAAACCATGCAAAAAAAAAATTCAAAGAAACTTACCTTCATTTGAACCATCTTTCTCAATAATGAGATTCTGGTAAGTACGCTGATGCCCATCCTCAGCTTTCTCCACAAAAGCCTAATTGCAAACGAATTTCAAATAGCACAAGAGTAAACTGAGACAGACAGCAGCAAGCAGGGCGTTTGCCGCTTACCCCCGACTCATCGACTAATGTCAGCAATAACAGACCACATCCTAAATCGGCGGTTCTCAACCTTCCTAACGATGCGACCCTTTTAAACAGTCCCGCGTGCTGAAAATTATTTCATTGCTACTTCGTAACTGTGATCCTGAATCTGTTATGAATTGTCATGTAAATGTCTGATATTCAGGAGATCTGATCCGCAACCCCTGAGAGGTCTGAGACCCACAGATTGAGAGCTACTGCACCTAAACGCTCCAGCTTGACAATGGAAAACTGCGGACAAGCATGCGCAGTGTGTCCGGAGTGCCAGTTTTCACTTTTGAGTTGACTCTGTATGTTTTTGCAGTCTGATTCTTAAATTCAACAGATTTTTTTTTTATACTTAAAACGCAGGCTAAGTGGATGTTCGCTGGACTTGCTGTCTAAGGCTCTTTAGGTGAGAAGGGAAGCACGGCCCTTACCTTGGTGAACAGCGTTTGCTTCGATGTTACGTAGATAAAGTGGAAGTAGCCGCTTCTCTCCCCCACAAAGAGAAACTTTCCATCTTGACACAGGCCAACCACATCCACGTCAGTATCTGAAAATTTCAAATCCAAGTTATAGGCGGCTTTCAATAAACTCTAATTTTGACTTAAAAAGTGTAAATTTTCCCGCCAAAAAAGTTAATAATTTATACCAATCTATGCTGGACATGGTGGTGTATGTCTATAACAGGATTGAAAGAGTTTCTCTTGCCGGGCAGTGGTGGCGCACGCCTTTAATCCCAGCACTTGGGAGGCAGAGGCAGGTGGATTTCTGAGTTCGAGGCCAGCCTGGTCTACAGAGTGAGTTCCAGGACAGCCAGGGCTGCACAGAGAAACCCTGTCTCGAAAAAAAAAAAAAGAAAAGAAAGAAAAAAAGGGTTTCTCTGTGTAGTCCCACCTATCCTGGAACTCGTTCTGTAGATCAGGCTGGCCTCAAAACTCAGAAATCCACCTGCCTCCACCTCCTCATTGCTGGGATTAATGGCTTAGGATCACAAGTTTAAAGGCAGCCTGGGTTAAAGAAAATGAGCTTACCAAAACCACCAACAAAACAGTAGAACAGGAAAATCTTCCATCACTTAATTTCAGCATAATCATTGACTTGTCACTTAGAAATTATTTCAAGTTTTATTTTTAAATTGTACAGGCCCTGGTAGCACAAGACTTTAATTCCAACACTTGGGGTGGGGTGGGGGGAAAGAGGCAGGAGGATCTCTGTAAGTTTGAGGCCAGCCTGGTCTTCAGAGCAAGTTCCTGGACAGCTGGGGCTACACAGAAAAATCCTGTCTCATGGAGAGAAAACTGCAACTCTCTTTTTAAAAGATGTATTTATTTTTATTTTATGTGTGTTTTGCCTAAATGTTATGTCTGAGTCTGTGGAGGGCATCAGCGCCCTGAAACTAAAATTATGAGCCCCCATGTGAGTGATGGGAAACCAAACCCACACCCTCTCCAAGAGTAACCAGTGGTCTTACCAGTTGAGTTATCTCTCCACCTCTTTAAAGAATTTTTTTTTTTTTAGATACAGTATTATTACATAACCTAGGCTGACCTTGGAACTTGGTATGTAGTCTAGGCTAGCCTCTAACTCCCATTTCTCCAGCCTCAACTTTTAAAGTGCTGGGATTTCACACCACAACCAAATTTATTATTAAATCCATGTTAACTCAAACAATACTTCACACATGTATTCTAACAGATTATTACACTGTGATCTATCCTAGAACTAAGAGGGACTTGGCAACCTACTCTCTTCACGTGCACAGACACAAAACATGACAAGATTAGGACTTGAACACAAATGAGCTCAAACATTAGGATTCAAATGTGTAAGTAAAAGGAGGGGTTGTTTGAATAAATACCACAAAAACCAACAAAAAAATTAAATACTTGTTTACATGCATGTTCCCCTTAAAAATTCTGAGGCAAGGTTTTATCTCAGCACCCTTTGAATCTAAGGCCCAATAAGTGCTGATGGTTTTCTTGAGATTATTCCTTTATTTCCCAGTTTTTCAAGACTCACTTTGTAGATCAGGCTGGCCTCAAACTCAGAGATCTGCCTGCCTCTGCCTCCCAAGCTCTGGGCATATGTGCAGGATCACAGCCCAATTCTTATAAAAAATGGATTAAAAAAATGGATTTTCGTTCATGTCAAAAGGTGATTTCTCTTTACATTTACACTACTTAGCATTTCACAAGGTGTACCCACAATCCATGTGTTACCTTTCACTATAATAATCATTGAAAGAGATATAGTAAATGGGATTTTCTTTATTAAAGTACATTTATGTTTGAAATATGAAAAAACTAGATACCGTTTTCTATTAAAAAAGATTGATGAATTTCCAGTGAACTTTTTCTTGAAATTTCAAGATAATGTTCACTTTTGTAGATTGAATGCTATCTTATCATTTACTACTACAGAATTAATTATTCGATTTTACTGAGAAAATATTCCTATCATTAACAAAAATAAATTACTGAAGTGAAAAATAGATTAAAGCTATTGTAAATTGATAAAATCTGGTCTGGCGCTGGGCAGTGGTGGCGCACACCTTTAATCCCAGCACTTGGGAGGCAGAGGCAGGCGGATTTCTGAGTTCAAGGCCAGCCTGGTCTACAGAGTAAGTTCCAGGACAGCCAGGGCTACACAGAGAAACCCTGTCTTGAAAAACCAAAAAAAAAAAGAAAACAGGGCCCATAGAAATCAGTGCCAATCCTTGTTGACTCTCGGGTACTTGACTGTCAGACTTACCGAATATAAGAAACAACTGAAGTGATCTGCATACACTGTCAAGCAATATCACTGACTGGTCTGCAATGATTATAAATCCATCACTTAAGCTGCATGCTTGTATCTTTGGATTCAGTGATGTCTGTGGGAGGGAAAAACATGACCAAAAATAAAATGATTTCAGATAAGCTTCATGATATTTAATGTACTATCATAAGGCCAGGTGTGGTGGCATGTGTTTGGTTTCAGATCCCAGGACAAGGGACTGAGGTGCATATTTTACATATCAAGTATGTGATGAAATATCCTGTGACACACATGATTAAAATCAGATGAAGTATTGAAAAAGATAAAAATGATTATACAGCCTATTCTGTCACTCAAAATAGAGAACTGCCTATACATCTCTTAGCAACCAAATTCTTCCTCTTGAACCCCAAGTAAGGAGGCCCCAAACAAGAGAGGCCTTGAGTTCCCTCCGTCCAGGGGCCTGCTGCTTTCTTGCAGTACATTCTAGTCTTTTTTATTGCTTTGCCTTGAATAAACTCTCCTTGCTACTTCTGGAAACCTGGGGAAGTCACTATTTTCAAATTTTGGGAAAATGACTCTAACTACCAGCCATAGAGTACGGAACTCAGTAAAGAAGGGACAGACTGGGTCAGGGAGGGTGTTGAAATAATATTTAACTACTAAATCCTGGTGGTGCTTTCGCTGTCCGCCTCAAGGGTTTGTGTCCCCGAATGAAAGGCCCACACACGGCCTTTATATTTTGATGTGCCTTAACCAGTGCAATAGCTGGGCCACTGCCTACCCTCCATGCAGTTAATCCACCTCTCCTCTGGGCTACATTCTCCCAGCTCCTCCAAGAAGATCAACGATCCCCTCCATCTCTCCTGGCAGGGGGACATCTCTTTCCTCTCCTCCCTCTCAGTCTCAGTTATTGGCTGTTGGCATTTGTATTCACCAATCAGAACTACCTGGGGGGGGGGGGGGTCCGTCCTATGTGTAGGTTCTCTCGTGTAAACAATTTTGAGGACCCAAATTAACATTTGAATACCAGCAGTATTAGACCAAACTCACCAGGAGGAGCGAGCCCTAGTGTTCAACTCTACTGGGAAAGGCGTAGGCCCAAGCAGACAGCAGGAAATTCTTTTTTTGTTTGTTTTTCTGTGTTTTTTTTGTTTTGTTTTGTTTTTTTGAGACAAAGTTTCAAGGAGGTAATTCTTTATATCAATTTATATACTATCCCCAGGTGGTGGTATTTTTCTTCTAGTTTTGAGACAGTGGCAGGTCAATGTTGCCTTAATTGGCCTGGACTCATTACATGACTCAGGCTGGCCTTGGACTCTTAACTCCCAGTCATCCACCCGCCTCACCCTCCAGATACTGGATTATAGACACAGCCCACCCAGTCCAATTCAATTTACATCTACCTTGCCCACACTAAACATGGAGGAGTCAGGAAGAGTTCATCTTTGGAAACACTGCTCCTAAGATGACCCAGGCGAAGGTGGGTGCCAATTTCTACAGTCTGTGACTGAACCTTGATTCAAAGTCAGTATAATACCCATCACCTTCTCAGAGGAGATCTTTGCAAGCAAGTCTGCTTGGTACAATGCAGTCACGTTTTCTTTTCTTGAGCCAACACTGAGGCATCCACTTCCGGTGTCATCACTTGTTAGCAGCTCTATATTGTTCCACATGTTTCTGAGATTGTCTTTCAGAGGAAGGAAGGAACTGCTATCTTTCCTGGAACAGGCCAAATTATTTTTGTGCATAGGATTTAGTTCTTTGGGAAATGAAGTCTTACTCAAAGAACAAAACTCAAAACTTAGTACTAATAAATTAAAAAAAAAACAAACCAAAAGCTAACTTTGTCTCCGATGCTGGGGTTGTCACACACTTTGGCTAAGTAAACAAGTGGACGAGTGCTGTGATTATCACGGAGAACACTGAGCTGACCTCCACACAGGTCGGTCTGACCTCATCAACATGTCCTGGAGCTTGTACTATTTCATGGACTCAACATCTAAATTATCCCAAGTTTTCATTTGAAATAAACCATTAATCAGCATAAATCCAAGGTTCTAAAGTCATATGGCTGTCCAGCAGCCATGGATGAACTGGGTCTACCTGAAAGGGGAGCTGGAAATGAAAAAGGGACGAGGAACGAGAGAAGGATGAAGCCAAGACAAAGTTTTTGATCAAGGTTCGAAATTTAATATTCCGTACTGTGTTATGTAGGGAGAGCCCACAGACCCCATCCTTTGCTTCAGCTGGACTATGTAGCAAAGCAAGCTCGGAGGACCGTCCACTCCTCTAAGTTCCTGTAAGAAGCTGCACGTGCAGCAAGGTGGACGACTCCACTGGGTCCCATTGGGTCGTTAAGGTCCAACTGTGGCATATGCCCAAGGTCTATTCAGTCTGCTCAAGACCAGGGGAAGGGCACAAAGTCAGACTGGGTTACCTCAGGATAAACACTTATTTGTTCATCAGAACAGATTATTAGCTGGATGGTAGTGGCACATGTCTTTAGTCCCAGAACTTGGGAGACAAAGGTAGAGACAAGTGGATCTCTGAGTTCCAGGCCAGCCTGGTCTACAGAGTTGAGTTCCAGGACAGTCAGGGCTACACAGAGAAACCCTGTCTCGAAAAACTACCAAAAAAAAAAAAAAAAAAAATTACAGTAAGTAAAATTAAAGAAGAACAAAGAGATTAAGAAAACTGAGCAAGAATGGAGAGGAGGAGGAGCTCTAAGAGAGGAACCAGAGTAATCTTTCAGAAGTCATGACTCTATTTCAAAGCCCATTAATATTGCTATACAATTCTCTAAGTAAGTAAATAAATAAATAAATAAGCTTTTGTCTTTGGGATTTTTTTTTTTTTTTTTTTTTGGTTTTTCGAGACAGGGTTTCTCTGTATAGCCCTGGCTGTCCTAGAACCCACTTTGTAGACCAGGCTGGCCTTGAACTCAGAAATCCGCCTGTCTCTGCCTTGCCTCCCAAGTGCTGGGATTAAAGGCGTGCACCACCGCTGGGATTTTGTTTGTTTGTTTGTTTGTTTTTAGCTCTGTTGGTAGAGTGCTTGCTCAGCATGCAGGAAACCTTGGTTCAACCCTGAGCACTGCATAAATCAGTTGTGATGGTACACAGAAGGATCAGAAATTCAAGGTCATTTTTGGATTGGAGGCCAGCCTGGACTATATGAGACTACCTCAAATGAGACGCTGGCATAATGGTGCATACTTTTAATCCCAGTGTTTAGGAGGCAGAGGCAGGTGGATCTCTGTGAATTTGAGGCCAGCTTAGTCTACATAGTAAATTCCAAGACAGACAGGGTTATATAGTGAAACTTTGTCTCAAAAAACAAACAAGGTTTCTGTTTGTATGCGGTGCTGAGTTGGAACCCAAGGTTTTGTGCATGGTCCCACCCTGTCACGAGTTGGTTTCTACCTTCGTCAAAAATTACACCTGAAACCCAAAAGAGAGTTTTAACAATCTCATTAACAATATAATTTTAATCATTTGTGAAGAGAGTCAGACTAAAATACTAAGGTGAATCTCTTGTTAACTTTTAACATCTGAGGGAAAGGGACGAGCTACAGATGGCTCAGTGGTTAAAAGTGCTTGCTGAACTTCGATAGGACCAAAATTTAGTTCCCAGCACCCAACTACACCTAACTCCAATCCCAGGTGACCTGATGACCTCTTCTGACTCCACAGGCACATGCACCCGAATATACAGTCTATGAGAGGAGCTGAGGATACAGCTCAGTAGAAAGTATGAGCTCACCACGCTAGATCTTAGGTCTGATCTCTACCAATAAAATAAAGGTGGAGGCAAGAGGATCAGAAGGTTAAAGGCTGGCTTTACTACATAACGAGTTCTAAGCCAGCCTGGGATATGAGAGAACCTTTTAAAAAAGAGATGCTGAGCATGATGGTGCATGCAAGTGGGGAGGCAGGTGGATCTCTGTGAGTTTAAGGTCAAGCTGGTATGTATGGTGAGTTCCATGACAGCCAAACCCACATAATAGAGAAATCCTGTCTCAAAAACAAAGTGAGGAGGAACGTACTTGTCTAGCCTGCATGTTCATCTCTAAGACCTTATAAACTCGGCTCGGTTATGATCCCAACACTCAGGAGATGGAGACAGGAGGCCAAGATCAAGAACACTACAGTGTAAGAAAGAACAATTGGCCGGGCAGTGGTGGCGCACGCCTTTAATCCCAGCACTTGGGAGGCAAAGGCAGGCAGATTTCTGAGTTCGAGGCCAGCCTGGTCTACAGAGTGAGTTCCAGGACAGCCAGGGCTACACAGAGAAACCCTGTCTCGAAAAACCAAAAAAAAAAAAAAAAAAAAAAAGAAAAAAAAGAAAGAACAATTGTTGGCTTTTGGCTCTTTGCTTTCACAATGACTAGCCAGCTGTTTGGGGACAAATACTGTAATTTTTTTCCTCAATTTCCTAATCTTTTAAATTTATTTTTATTTTATGTGCATTTGGTGTTTCGCCTGCAAGTATGTCTGTGTGAGAGCATCAGATCCCCTAGAACTGGAGTGACAGAGAGTTGTGAGCTGCCATGTGGGTGCTGGGAATAGAACCCTAGTCCTCTGGAAGAGCAGACAGTGCTCTTAACCACTGAGCTACCGCTCCAGGCCCAATTTTAATCTGTAAAGTGTAATATAGGGTTAGCAAGGGGGTTGTTATGTGGGTGAAGCTTGATGCCAAGCCTGACTGACAATCTGAATTCCATTTTAAGAATCCACATGGTTGGCGGGTGTCATGGCGCACACCTTTAATCCCAGCACTCAGGAGGCAGAGGCAGGCAGATCTCTGTGAGTTTGGGGCCAGCCTGGTCTACAAAGCTAGTTTGAGGACAGCTAAGGCGACACAAAGAAACTCTGTTTCAAAACACAAAATTTAAAAATTTTAAAAAGCAACATGGTTAAAGTAAACAAACTGCATGAAAATTATCCTCTGACCTACATGAATGTACACACACAATAAATGTAAAGAAAATATATGTATACATATATGTGCATATTATAGACAAGCATCATGGCAAACATCTCAGCTTGCCAGAGGCAAAGGCAGAAGAAGAATTTCAAATTTGGGGCAACCTGGTCTGGTCCAGGTTTGTATAGCAAGATCCTACATACACACACACACACACACACACACACACACACACACACACACACACAAGGTGGGAGGGAAATGTTGGAGTCAGTTAAAACTAAGGTCGTTTTGAAGGGTTTTTCTGTGTAGCCCTGGATGTCCTGGAACTCCCTGTATGGACCAGGCTGACCACAAACTCAAGAGATTCTTCTGCCTCTGCCACCCGAGTGCTGGGATTAAAGGTATTTGACACCTCTGCCTGGCTTGAAGGGTTTTGTTTTTTGTTTTTAATAACTTTTTTTTTTTTTTTAGTTAGCCTCTCACTGTGTAACTGAAGATAGTCTTGAGTTAGGCTTGTCCTACCTCAGCTCCAGACTGCTGGGATTTCAGCCAAGAGCCATCACATCCTGCTTGTTCTGAGTTTTGATGGCTCCTGAGACTCTGAATCGTTTGCTAACATACTACCTGAAAGCACATAACGTTTGGGCTAGGAATGTCATGAATAAATAAAGAGTCCCTGCTAAGAACATAACACGACTCTAATCCCAGTACTCAGGAGGTGGAGGCAGAGGCAGAGGCAGGTGGACCTCTGACTTCTGAGCCAGTCTGATCTAAACCAGGTAGTGGCATCACACACCTTTAATCCTAGCACTCGGAAAGCAGAAGCAGGACAAGCCTGATCTACAGAGCTAGTTCCAGGAGAGCCAAGGGCTACACAGAGAAATCCTGTTTGGGAATACCGAAAACAACCAAAACAACAAAACAACCGGAAAGAGGGGGCTCAAAGACATGGATCCACCAATCAAAGAGCTTGCATGGCCTGGACCTAGTCCCCTACACATGTGTAGCAGACGTGAAGCTTGGTCTTCGGGTGGGTCACCCGACACTCAGGGTATTGGGAGGGGCTGTCTCTGTGGCCTGCCTTTGGAGCCCTTTCATCTGGCTAGGCTGCTTGTCTGGCCTCAGTGGGAGGGGATGGGCTTAGTCCTGCTGTCACTTGATGTTCCAGGGTTGCTACCCTTGGTGGGGCCTCCCCTTCTTGGAGGAAAAGGGAAAGGGGAGCAGGGGGAGGGGATGTGAGGGTGGACCTGGGAGAGGAGGGAGGGGTAGCTGCAATCAGGACTTAAAGTGAATAAATATGTAAATTAATGAACAAAAAAGAAAATTAAGCAAATGCTAAAAAAAAGAAAAAAAAGAACACAATTGAGTTAAAAGAAACAAAACAATATTTTTTTAAAGAAAAACTTGATATTTAATTGGGAATTGGGAGATTAAGACAGGTGAGTTCGAGAAAACACTTTGAGTGTGTTTACTACACCTGTAAAATACAAGGAGAAACATCTCAGAAGCCCTAGTATGCACCAGGCGCAACCTAATAGCTGTTCTAAAAGGATTCAATTGTGAATGAGACAGAAAAATGTCATTACAGTTTACCCGTCTTGTTTGGGGGGCACAAAATCATGTAGACCAGGCTGGTCTCAAACTTGCTATGTAGACCAGGATGATCTGGTTTATGTGTTGCTGAGGTTCGAACTCAGGCCAGAGGCTAGACAAGCACTCTACCAACTGACTTAACATTCCCAGCCCTGAGGTTTATAGTCTTGTGGGAATAATAAAGCCAAAATGGTTGAACACTGTGTCAAGTATTTTTATGTTTTGTAATTTTATCCATTTTAACCTTGTAACTTAATAACTATACTTTAGGAATTTAATCCCTGACATCAGTTAGATAATAGACCACAGTTACTAAAAGTAAGTTTAAAGCTAGTAAATCAAATGTCTGCTTTCCATGGATAGATTGTCTCCCAACAAATAAATGCTCACATAAGTACAACAGCAAAGAAGGTCAGATAAACGGAGGATGATTTAAGAAGTACTTGACTGGGAAAAGAAGTGCTGAAACCTGAATGACAGGAAACAAACTATATAAGGTGATTGCAATCACTGAGGAGGGTGTAGAAGCTCAGAGGCTGGAGAGTTTAGGCAGCTTATGGAGCCACACCAAAAGTGGAAGACGGTGGGAGAGAAGAAAATCTTTTAAGGCTAACTTTTCTATCTAGTGCAAGAGAGAAAGCAAACAGGTGATAAGCACAGAGATTTTGGCATCACTGACTGCGGGAAGAAAACAGATAAGCCAATACAAGATCATGAATCAGATGAAACACTGTTGATGAAGCTATCCACGAAAGCTCAGAAGGCCTGCGGTCTAGAATCCTCTCCAATTTTTCTCCCGCCAACATCTAGAGAGCGATAAACACCTCCTGACACGCCTCCCGCTTCCCTTGAACCCCACGGTTAACTTCTCACCTGCAGCTGAAGAAGTTAAAAAAGAATTCTCAAGTGTTTCACACTTCTTCCTGACTGACACAAGCACCACTACTCATTTTAGGTTCCAGGCCACTGATTTGAATTGGCGGGAGAATACCGCGCCCAACCCCTTTTACGGAGGCCGGAGCAGGCCAAAATTCACTCAAATTTAAGCTAGGAAATCGCCCCGCCTTAGACTAAATTGAATTCCTGATAGAGAGAATCCTTTCTGGGACGTAATTCTAGGCCCCACCTACTTCATAGGCTTTACGCCACGCCCTTCGAAAGACTAACCAATCACCGCCTCGAAACGCGTTGTTATAGAAACTCTTATCACCACCCACTTTTTCTCCCAGCAAGCTGCGCGCCTGGCCGGGCCTCATCCCTTTTGTGCCATCCGGGTCTCTCGCGCAAGAGATTTAGTCTGTGGCGAAGCTTCGAGGCGGCCAGTACTGTTGAGTGCGGGCTAGCAGAGGCGCCGCCTTAGCGGCCGGGACTCAAAAACAATGGCGGTAGGTACTAACTGGAGCTTGAAGCCCAGGCTGTTTTTTTTTGTTTCTTTACACAGAGTGGGTGAACAGCTATCGGGGCTGTTGTCCGTGCTTGTGTGTGGACAAAATGGCGCCGCGGCCGCTTTCTGCGCTCGCCATCATGGCTTCCTGCTGCAGGGAGGGGGAGGTAAGGCGGTGTGGATGGGGGTGGGGAGCCGCAGGGAATGGCTTTTTTTCCCCAGAACTTTCCTCATCATTTCCCTTACCCAGTATTTCTTCAGAAGCCCACTGAACTGTGGGGTTTATCTCTTTGACCCAGACTAGTTGTTATGCGTTGCGTTTCATAAGGCTTCTGAGTTCATGCTTTGCGCTTTATCGCATTTGATCGGAAAGAAAAGAGACGAGAGTATCCTCTGGGACGTATCGGGTCAAAAAGGCAGTCTCTAAGGCGCAGTGTATAAGAAGAGTCTTTTTTTTTTTTCTTTTTTTTGAGCGAACCCTTAGTAATAGGGGTACTAATTTTGCGAACCTTCTTGGTTGGAACTGGGATTCTTTTAAAGAGCAAAAATTTGTCTAATTACCAATTCCATTCCCTGGTACTTATGCTTTAAAGCGACTTGTGTTACTTTTTTTTTTTTTTTTTTTTTTTTTTCTTCTTCCGAGACAGGGTTTCTCTGTAGCCCTGGCTGTCCTGAAACTCGCTCTGTAGAACAGGCTGCCCCCGAACTCAGAAGTCTTTGAGAACCGCAGCATTGTTTAAGACCCCTGTCTGACCCTTATGGAAGCCGTATCTAAGTAACCTGAACAGGAAGCCTGCCCTAAATATACTATGTCCATTTATAATGAATCATGTTATCCTGTGATATTTTGTTTCTGGTTTTCGAAAGAAAATATTCTTGTAAGCATTTTGTATTCCCTTTTACCGACTAACAGGTTTTAACTTCATATTGTAAATAAGGTTTACTTTTTCTGATGGAATATTTGAACTTAGAATGGTACGGGTAGTTTTTCTGCAGCTCACTGCCCTCTTTCTAGTTGAATTTAGAATGATTTTTTTAATGAGTTTTCAAAGAGTAGGCAAGCTTTTTTAAATTGTGGGATTAATACTTTTCTAAGCAGTATCTTGGGCTTCGTAGTATACTTCAAGAGTGGTATTGTTTTTCTTGTGTTCCATTATTTTAAGTGAAATAAATTCAGTTATTCGATTCCTGCAGTGTCTCCACTGTAAAGTTAATCCTCCAGAGAACTGGCCTAGTACTAAATTTGCTGCTTACCTTTCTTTCTGAAAAGGGATTTGTATGCTGTGCTTCAGCTGTTATCTAGTGTTTTCACGATTTAAATATGGAAAACGGGTGGTTTATAGACCCGGTGATTAAGAACAGTGCAGTTTGCAGGCAGTTTTTATATGATTTTCTACTAAACTGGAGTAAAGCTGAGTAATTGATAGTTGGGCTTTCAATCTCCAGGGAATGGGAAGAACACCTATTTCATGTGTTTATCGATGAGGTGGGTTTTATTCTGTAGTGTGTTTTGTATGTGAAATGACTGCTAATAACCTGTGTCACACAGGTACCACGATTCTGAGCTTGCTACAGACTAAACATTGTCTTTTTCTATAGTTTTCAGTTCTCATATTGGTTTTGAGAAAAAGTGAGTGTCTTACATGTGATCCTAGCAAGTGAGAGGCTGCTGTAGCAGGAGATTGAAAAGTTTTAAGGGCAGCTCTGGACATACAGACATCTCAGCTTGGGAGGTGGGGTGCCTGTGGTTTGTTTGAAGTGCTTTTTAAGCTGAGAAAAAACTCATCATAGGCCAATCAGAAATTATCCTTAAGAATACAGAGAACAAGAATTTTAAAAAATGCTGGGCAGTGACGGTGCACTCCTTTAATCCCAGCACTTGGGAGGCAGAGGCAGCAGATCTCTGAGTTGGAGGCCAGCCTGGTCTACAGAGTGAGTTCCAGGACAGCCAGGGCTACACAGAGAAACCCTGTCTCAAAAGAAAAAAAAAAGTTTTTTGGAATAAAACTTTTCCTCCTGAATAATGTAATAGAGCAGCATGTATTACTAGGGATAGTAAAGACAGGGAGACTATAGTATTTTAGGAGAGTCGGCTATTGTTTGGAATGCTTTCTTACTGGTCTCTGTTGAGCTACAATTGGTAGCTTATCACATAATTTACGCATTTCACCTCCAATCATAAGTTTGTCCTTTTACTTGTGTGTCCTTAGCTGCTGAGCCACCTTTCCGGTCCCCAAATCTGTCTTATTTTGTGTGTTACTTTGTTATTGGAGTCTGGTATCAGTTTTGATCCTTTTTGTGTCCCAGTAAAATAATACACTTCCTTTATTTTGGTACTTATTTTCTGAACTAATCTTCCCAAGGGAAAAAGTTGATGAAGACTGTAGTTATTCCCTCTGAAGTCCTAAATGAGAAGTTGGTAAACACTTGGTGGAAGGAGCAGGTGGTAAATACTTTCAGGTTTTTTGTTTTGTTTTGTTTTTTTGGTTTTTGTTTGTTTGTTTTTGTTTTTTGTTTTTGTTTTTTCAAGACAGGGTTTCTCTGTGTAGCCCTGGCTGTCCCGAAACTCACTCTGTAGACCAGGCTGGCCTCAAACTCAGAAATCCACCTGCCTCTGCCTCCCAAGTGCTGGGATTAAAGGCGTGCACCACCACTGCCCTGCATACTTTCAGTTTTATGGGTGTTATTATTTGCTTGCTTTACCAAGCTTTTTAAATATGAAAAATTATTCTTCAGCTGGGCTCAACAACACACATTTAATCCCAGCAGAAGCAGGCAGATACCTGAGTTTGAGGCCAGCCTGGTTTGCATAGTGAATTCCAGGCCAGTCAGGGCTACATAAAGAGACCTTGTCTTAAGGGGTTGGGGGCACTCAAGAATTGTATAGAACAGAAATGTAGTTTGCCAGATCCAGTCCTGAGTCATCTTTTCTCTGGGTGAACAGATTTATTTTCCTGTTATCCTCTCTAGTCAGATACCTTACCACTTTACTACAGACAAGTTCAAAGCTGTTTGTTTCCGGTGCCTCTTATCAAAGTTCAACTAAATGTTGGGCTTGGTGGCTTGTATCTGTAATTTCAATGCTCTGGAAGTAGAGTCAGGAGTTTAAGGGCCTGGTCTGTCTTGCCTATATGAGATGTCATCTCAAAATCAAACTCAACTCAAGGGAACTTTTAGATTTTAGTGTATCCTTGAAGATGCTTTCCTTTTTTCCAGTTCAAATGAGTTTCTTTAGTATTGCTTTTCTTTTTAATTGTTTTAACATTTCATACATCAATACTGTTATACATCATTTCTTCCCCTCTTTAGTAGTACTGTGGTGAAACATTTATTTGGATCACACAGTTGTCAGAAATAGGGTTAGGTAGCTGGGCTCCCCACACCCAACACTGATGATTTAATACAGAGCTTCTACCACTAACCTATATCCTCAATCAGAAATAGCTTTAATGATGGGATTACAATTGAAATTCATTTCTTAGGCATTTATTCATAGGTTTCTGTGCTAGTTGCTGTTGAGAATACAGAAGATAGGTGGCCTTCTGTAAACTAGAAAATGACAAGAAATTGAACCTTAGGTAAATTGGGTCTCTGAAAATATGTGTGCTGTTATGTCTCGTTTCAGTTTTGTAAGTGCTGGGATTTAGCTCGGTGATAGAAAGCTTGCCTGACAAGCATGAGACCCTGGGTTTAATCTTTAGCACTGCAAAAAGAATTTATATTGTAATATTGCCTATAAAATGCTTTAACGTGGAAACGGCTTGATGTTTCCATAGCCCAGAGCATAAATACGGAGAGGCAGAACATGTTTTGCTGTACCTCTGTGCCAAGGGGATATTTTCATTAAAGAAGGTTAATTAGGTTCTCAGGTAAGGTAATTTTCTGCTTATTCTTTTATAATCTAGAAATACTCCCTATGCTGCTTTAATATCCTATAATTTTAAGTACCTTTCTACTTTTAACAGCTCATTTAAAATAGCTTTTTAATAATAATGAACAACAATTTGATTACTGGCAAGCATCTAAAGTTGTATGGTTTCTTTAAATATTTATTGGGAATACCTACAGTCAAGTCCTTTACATCTTTTACTTTTCTACACATACATCCACTTGGAAATCAGCCATGTTTGGGTTTTGTTTTTTCTGGTAAAACTCAACTGTCTTCACTCCTTGCCCTTTTAAAAACTAGGAGATACTGGAAATGCAGTTATAAACTTTGATGATTTTTGTTTTTAACTTTTAGGCTATTGATACAGAGCGAGATGGATTAGCCCCAGAAAAGACATCACCGGATAGAGAAAAGAAAAAAGAGCAGTCAGATATATCTGTTTCTCCTAGAGCCTCAAAACATCATTATTCAAGGTCAAGGTCAAGGTCAAGAGAAAGAAAACGAAAATCAGGTAAGGAATTTAATGGGATAGAATGTTGTCTAGATAGTGGTATATTCTACATTTATTTAACACACTTTAACTCTTTAACTATGTGTTGTATAGCGCCTGCGTGGGGAGTTTGTTTTTTTCTTCCATCACTAAGGCTAGAATCCAGTACTCCACAGTTGGTCCCTTACCATTTACTTATACCCCAAGCCCTGTAATACAGTATGTTTGAAGCAAGTTTGATATTTCCAAATGCTTGGTATTCATGTGTCCTTTCAAAAAGATGAAACCAGCTGAGAGCATGGCACACACCTGTAATTCCAACACTTAAACACTGAGGCAGAAGCATTATATAAGTACAAGACAGCATGAATTACATTGTAGTTCCAGGCCAGCCCAGGCGAAATAGTGAAACACTGTCTTTATAAACCAAAGGAGGGTAACTAGTGTGGAAGGCCATTTAAAGAAAGCAGGGCTGGGTGTGACTTCAATTGGTAGAGTGTCTTAGCTTATGTAAGGACCTAATGTTGTAAAGTTAATAAACAAAAGTAAGAAGCAAAAGGGTAATTTGTTTAAAGGCTGTAACTGGAGCTTAGTCGTGTGTTGGTGTATGTTTAAATTTATTGGGCATTGTGATCGCTTTTAAATTAAACATTTGCTAGCTTGATGTGACATTGAAGAGGAATCAAAAGTAAGAGTCAACTCTGGGCCTCAAGTTAACCTTGCCTCAAAAAAACAAAAATAAGAAAATGTCTAGCTAACATCCATTTGACTATAGAACATGTCAAATGTAATCCAGCCTAGCTGTTAATTTCAAAATGAATCTTCCCGATCCAGGCTAACCTCCTATGTGCTCAGCCCAAACCTGGTTTGTTTATTTTGAGTTTTATTTTGTTTATGTGCACACATACATGTCCGTGAGTGTGTGTGTGTGTGTGTGTGTATAAAGCATATGTATTTAGTATGTGTGTGAGAGCAGGTATGTGAAGGCCAGGACTTGACATCTAGTGAGATCTTAGTGTGGGTGAAGGCACATATGTGCAAGCCTGACAATCTACATTCAACCCTCAGAGCCCCGTACAAGTGAAAAGAGACTGACTCCCAGAAATTTTTAACTCTGACCTGCAGGTGTTAACACACACTAATAAACTGGCCAGGTGTGGTGCACAGGCAGAAACAGGCCCAGTCTGCATAACAAGCTCCAGGCCCCAGCCAACCTGAGTAACATAGTAAGGCTCACTCTATTCTAAAATGTTGAACACGGCCTAAAAAAAATCTTTTAGGTAACTAAAAGACAAATGCATAGGAAGGCACTATAGTTAGCCCCAATCAGAAATCTAGGAGTTAGTTGTTTTGCTTTGCCTTTTTTGTTTGTTTGTTTTCAATTCAAACCTGGACCTCATTATGAAAATCCTGTACTACAGACTTTTTTTAATTGTTGTATCATTATGTGTTGAAGATCTTCATGTAATTGGGATTTTTGTGTGTGTTCACAGATAATGATGGAAGAAAGCACAGGAGCCGGAGCAGAAGCAAAGAGGTAATTAACACTTTGTAGTGAATAGGTGCTTTAAAATTCTTATATAAAGTGTCTGGTAGAAATGTTTTTGTGACTGTTTGCCATTGTCAAGGTAAGTACCAAAACTTGAAATTTAAAAAGGTTAATTGGGTTTTAAAATAAGCATGATTTGGATTCATCATTTTTTTCAAGAAGATAGTTGTTTATATGGAAAGTACCTTCAAAAGCTATTAACTTTTACTATATTGTGAAAATATTCACAATAAAAATATATGAAGAATAAACTGGATTTTTAGGCCTGTGATACAGAGCTTCCATTAATCTGAGGTCCCAGATCTCCTTGTCCTTGACAACTCCTCAAGATTTTTAACTAGCAGTCATCTTTAACCGTACCCTATTTGTCAGCTACTTTTTCTTTATTGAAAATACTGAGTTTTCTTTCTTTCCTTTAGTGAATAGTTCAGTGAACCTAATAGTATTGCAATAAAAATGTAAGGGACAGTTGGAGAGGTGACATTTACAGTAAAGCCTTAGGAAAAACAAAGGCAGCAGCTGGACTGCAGAGGAGCTAACTTGCCTCACCCACCCAAGAAGATGAGGACTGAGCTACCCAGGAAGAGAATTAGCAGTGAGAAAGGGAAAAAAGCCTCAGGGGGCTGGGCAAGGGACTCCTAAAACAAACGTGGGCAGGGACTTCACCTCTTCCCCTAATGGAAGCTCTGTTAAGTTTTTAATTTAGGAGAGTTTTTGTGAAAATGACTATTTTGTTTAGCTCACATGATAACATTTCTATAATAAATCATACTCAGCGTGCTAATGCGCGAAGAGACTGAACTGAAGACGCTGCAGACTCAGATAGCAAAATAATAAGCCTACTTCATGATAAGGTAACTATTAGTCATTCAAACTCCTATTTCCCTTAAATAAATATATCTTAAATCAGTTAAGGGTTATAATGTTTTATAAAATTAATAGTAATGTTATGTTTGTGAACTGATTTAAAATAAACTCTTAAAGTTTCTGGAAATTTTACCATTTAAAGCTTTTCTAGTCTACCACTATATGGCAAAGTTGAGAATGTTTTCTAAGGTCATGTTAATAGAGAGCTGGCCATGAAACTAAGGTTTGGCTTGTGCTTCCAGGTCTCTTATTTTTCTGCAAAATAAGAAGTCACTGTGATCATTTTCAGATGTGTCATTGTGCATGTTCCAAAATTATTGACTCCGCTTTTTTGGTTTGTTGTTTGACTTTGTTTTTAAAGTTAATTGACCTCAAGTCAAAAGGAATATGCTCTGGCCTATTGTGAGAAATACCCATGTGTGATGGTTAAGTGGTGGCCTGGGTAGCACGCAGGCAAAAGATGGAATCCAGGCCCAAATGAATTACTGTGAGGCTTTGTGTTTCAGCTCTTGTTTATGTGAAATAGGAGAAAACAGTTTAGACAATTTAAGTTTAATTACCCTGAGTCGTATGAAATTTTAAGCTTTAAATACAAGGTGGGTTTTCCAAGTTTGGGTTGGGAAATAAATATTTCTTAATACTTACATATTTGACATTTGAATGGCAGAGATTTGATCATACAGTTAACTTCAAAGTATACGTTTTAAAACATAGGAATTGTTACCCCTGATTTACTTTTTTGGTTTTTAATTTAATAGTTATTTTCACCCTGGGTTCATAAAATGTAGTAGAGCTCTAAGCCTGTTGATGCAAGCTGAATGGTTGCTCCACTGTTTATAGACACTGAACAATAAGTGCTTTGGAGAGAATGTGGCTAGTTATAGAGGGATACTGCTGTTCTGCCTAATTTGAAATAGCAGGAAACTTTTGTTAAAGTATGCTTTTCTGCTTTGTTTGAAGTGCACTTTGTAATACAGTTCTTTGTTTTTACCTGTTACTCCTCTCTTTTTGCTGTTACTGGGATTAGAGCCTAGGACTTTATGCATGCTAGTGAAATGCTCTGCTACTGAGCTACATTCCATAGTTCTGTTAGTTTTTACTTGATTGGTGTTTTGTGGGTTTCTTTTTTTTTTTTTTCTTTTATTTTGAGACAGGGTTTTTCTGTGTAACAGACCTGGCTGTTCTGGAACTTGATTTGGAAACCAGGCTGGCCTCACAGATCCACCTGCCTCTGCATCCTGAGTGCTGGGATTGAAGGTGTGAGCCACTGCTCCCAGCTGTTTTTTAATTATCTAAATTGTTTTAATTGTCTAAATTGGATTAAGAAGTGGGTTTTGTTTTTTAAAGACGATTCTACTTGAGCTATGGCTTTTCATTATCCATTATCTATTTTTGAAATCATTGTTTTTAAATTACTAAAGGAACTGCAGTTTTGTGTCTTAATAAGGAAATTGTAATTACTATGCAACTTTTAGGTGATATGAAACTAGATTTTATTTGCCACACATTCCTAAGGTTACTAATGTTGCATCACAACATTTTTGTTTACTGATACCCATACTAACTCTTTTTGTTGCACTATTTTCCTGAAAGAACCAACTTCTTGTTAAAACAGGCAAGAAGACATGAATCCAAAGATAAATCCTCTAAGAGACACAAGTCTGAGGAGCACAATGACAAAGAACATTCTTCTGACAAAGGAAGAGAGCGATTAAATTCATCTGAGAATGGTGAGGACAGGCATAAACGCAAAGACAGGAAGTCATCACGGGGCAGAAGTCACTCAAGGTCCAGATCGCGGGAAAGGTAACTAGTTTTGCTGTTGTAGTGTGATGCCTTCCAGTGGCTTTAACTTACAGGTTGTACCTAGCCTAGCATTATATACATGTAGTCTTAAACAGGATACTAATTATTTCTTACTATCTTGATGTAGTTCTTTTTCAGCTGATAACTAAAGGCTTTTAGAATCTTAGGGTATAGTAGAAAGCTATCATGTCCAAAGTCCTGGGGATCAGTTCCTAGCACTGAAAGAATAATGCTTTGGGGCTTTTTCATAAATCTGAAAGTGGCTTCCAAGAGGCTGAGAGATGGTTAACACATTTAATTAGTGGTTAAATGACCTTTAACCTCTTCAGTTATCTTGAAAAGGTTATAGTGTTAAACTTTATTAAGCCAAGAATTATTCTTTTATAGGATTGATACAGAAATTGTTATCTCTTTAACATCTGATTTTGTTGTTTTGGGGAATGAGGGTGGAGATAGGGTTTCTCTGTGTAACTTCTATTCCTGAGTGAGTAGTCCAACCAGGCTGGCCTCAAACTCAGAGATCCACGTGCTTTTCACCTTCTAAAGAAATTTACTAATTTTCGAGTCAAGGGTCACTGGTTAGCACAAGCTATCGATTGGCCTCACACTTCTAAGCTGCTATTACTAGTATATCTTACTATACTCCACCATTAGAGTTGTGGATTATAATATTTATTCACAGTAAAACAGCTTTTGGAAAATGGGGTCATGATTCAAATATGTAGGCTGTTGTTTTAGTGCATATGGATGTTTTGCCTTCATGTATGTGTCACACACGTGTGACTGGTGTCTATGGAGGCATTGGATTCCCTGGAACAGGACTTAGGTACAGTGGGTTTTCAGAACCCTCTGGAAAAACACTAAGCCATCTCTCCCACCCTGTTCTATTTCTAATGATGTCAGAAGCAGCTGGATCAATGACAGCCAATGTGTATGCTCTGTAGTGTTTTTCATGTGCCTGGTTCAATATACCATTGCAATGGTATACCAATATATATACCAATACCAATTTTAGCCAACATAGCATATTTCAAATTAGATTAAAGCTGATAAGTTTACAAGAATGACCATTTCACTCCAGGATCTGAGTCTGCTTGTTACCCCAGCATGTAATTTGCACTTTTTATAACAGGTCAGCATTTAAAGTGAAGCCAACTGAAGAGTTTGTTTTGTTTAGGTGGGGTTGGCTTTTTTTTCCCCAATTTATTTTATAGTCCCCTTTAATGCCATCATCCTGCATTGGGTGCTAGATAGAGCCCAGCAACAGTATCTGTCAAGGTGGCTAGAGGTGAAGAAAGTTCCCTTTCCTATCCTGCTATATAAACAGTGCAGGGTTTTTTTTTTTCCTGCCTTGATAGCATATTTTGGATTTTTTTTGTAAGCTACCTTATATGGCTTAGAATGAAATTTTCAGGAATTAAGAGGTAGGATCAAAAGGTCAAGGTCTGCCTGGGATATATAGTAAGAACCTGTGCTTTAAAGGGGGAGCTATCTATAAGCAATCACAAATTTGTGCACTTGAATTTCAGGCGCCATCGCAGTAGAAGCAGGGAAAGGAAGAAGTCTCGTTCGAGGAGTAGGGATCGGAAAAAATCTCGATCCAGAAGCAGAGACAGGAAGAAGTCAAGATCTAGAAGCAGGGATAGAAAACGAAGGATCAGAACACGTTCCCGATCAAGATCCAGACATAGGCATAGGACTAGAAGCAGGAGCAGATCAAGGAGTCGAAGTCGGTAAGTGTTCATTATCCTGGATAAAGTATAGCAGACTTCTTTCTATTTAGCTTTTCTCATTTGCTAATTGATCTAATATACTTTAATAAATGATCATCAGTTATGTCTTAGTGGACATGCTTTAAGTGTACTTTGTCCATGGGTTTCATGTCTTGCACCACAGAGAAAAGTGCTATACATGTTCATATGAAGGTGCAAGTAACCCAAATTCATTACAATGCTGCTGTGATCACAAGAGCTCATTTTGTTCTTTTGGGTTTTTTTTGGGGGGGGGGGGGGTTGGGTTTTTGAGACCGGTTTTCTCTGTGTAGCTCTGGCTGTCCTGGAACTCACTCTGTAGACCAGGCTAGCCTCGAACTCAGAAATCTTCCTGCCTCTGCCTCCCAAGTGCTGGGATTAAATGTGTGCGCCACCACTGCCTGGCACAAGAGCTAATTTTGATGCCTGCTGCTCGCTATATGTACTGTAAGCACTGTGTATATCAGACTTTTTGGATTTTGTTTTTCTAATTTATTTGTTTGAATTTTTTAATGTTTTTGAGTGGCTTTGCTTGAATGTATGTGTGCCACATGCATGCATAGTACCTGAGGTCAGCAGAAGAGAACTGTCAGATCCCTTGGAACTAAAATTATAGGTGGTTGTAAACCTCTGTATGGATACAATAAATGGAATCCAGGTTCTCTTATCCACTGAGTCATCTCTAGCCACTGGGCGAGGGTGTCTGCCATGTGCATGTGTATGTACATGCACATGCTCTTCTAGTGGTGAAAACCTGAAGCTCGCTGTGTCAGCTAGGCTGGCCACAAGCTCTTGGGATTCCCAAGTGCTAGGGTTACAGCCATGTCCAGCTTTTTTCATAGGTCATGGGGATTTAAAATCAGGTCCTCTTGCTTTCACAGCAAGTGTTGTTTCACACTGACCAACTTCTTTCTTTCTTTTTTTTTTTTGAATGAGAGGTCATAATTATTTATTCTTGGATTTAGATTGTGGCATGTTTTATGGTCAAGAGTCTCACTGTGGCCTTTGGCTGGCCAAAAAATGCCAAGCTATCCTCTGCTTCCCCATGATTGCTGGGATTAAAATTTTGAAGGTTTGTTTTGGGATAAAGGGTCTCTGTGTAGTTCTTAGTCCTGGCTGTCCTATGGAGCTCTCTGTGGAGATGATGCTGGTCTTAAGCTCTAAGACATCCTCCTGCCTCTGCCACCCAAGAGCTGGAAATTTTTTTTGTTTATTTTATATGTGTGAGGACACTGTGGCTGTCTTCAAACACACCACGAGGGGGCATCAGATCCCATTACAGATGGTTGTGAGCAACCATGTAGTTGCTGGGAATTGAACTCAGGACCCCTGGAGGAGCAGTCAGTGCTCTTAACTGCTGAGCCATCTCTACAGCCCTGAGATTGTTTTATTTGCATTTTTGTCCTGCTTTTCCTCCCTCCAAACTGTCCAATATACTCATCCCCACTCTCCTTCAAATTCATGGCTATATTCATCAGTTGTTACTGAGTGCATATATATAATTCTATATATATACATATTCTAAACATAGTATGTTGTAACTTGTTTTCAAGCATTAGTTTATTCTGATGTTTGTTATTGGTCTAGGTTAGTAACTTTTTAAAGATTAGGTTTTATATTGGTATGTATTTAACCGTGTATGCAGATGCTGGTAGATTTTGGAGGTCTCTTTAAATACCATGGCCATATTGTCAATTTCTAAGAGGCAAGAAGGAAGTCCAGTAGTACAACATGACTTGGTAGCTGGTGTTGGTACTGCTTTGAGAGTCTGACACTCAGTAGTTTATTTTAGGCATATTTAAGCATAGCACAATTTGTGAAAACATTTCCTGGTGACAAGTAACTCAATCCAGCACCTACTAATTAAGTTAAAACTCTGGCTTTTTGAGACTGGTTTTCTCCATGTAGCCCTAGCTGTCCTGGAACTCACTCTGTAGACCATGCTGGCCTCGAACTCAGAAATTCACCTGCCTCTGCCTCCCAAGTGCTGGGATTAAAGGCGTGCGCCACCACTGCCCAGCAAGTTGAAACTCTTATATAGTACAAGTTACATCTTCTGTAAAGATGGGTTCTATAGATTAACCTAGGGAGCACCTAAGGGTATTTAAAAGGATAGTGCAGAGATAAACAGACTCTGGTAAGGGTCTGGAGGAGCTGGTTGCCAGGCTACTTGCCTGGCCATATAGATAGCCCAGAGATCACCAGGCTATTAATTTTAACCACACCCGCTCCCTACCTTTTGGGCAGAAAACATGTTATATACATCTCTCCCTTTGAAGAAACAGTGTTTAACCTTACTGGTTTACTTCCTGCACAAGAACCTGTTTGCCTTGTACAATTGAATCCAGAAGAGGATACTTAAATCCCTTGTATCTGGGGTTATAGAGAGTTGTTAGGCGCCCAGCATACATACTGGGAACTGAACTTCAGTTTTGTTTTTTTTTGGGGGGGGGGGGTTGGTTTTTCGAGACAGGGTTTCTAAACTGTGTAGCCCTGGCTGTCCCGGAACTCACTCTGTAGACCAGGCTGGCCTCGAACTCAGAAATCCACCTGCCTCTGCCTCCCAAGTGCTGGGATTAAAGGCATGCGCCACCACTGCCCGGCTGAACTTCAGTCTTAAGAACAGCAAGGAATGTTTGAATCCTCATTGTGTACATACAGATGGAACAATGTTTGGAACTAATCTTTGCATCACTAAGTATACAGGCAGAAAGTTGGAAATAGCCAGTGTGATTCCAGCTATAACATGGGTGTTAACTGGCTAAATGTATGAAAAATTGCGAATTACTTTAAAGGATGTATTAATTGTTAGGGATGGAGAGATGACTCAGGTTACGAGCACTGGCTGCTCTTACTCTGTGCATAGCACTCACGACTTCTTACAACATCTGTAACTGATTCCATGAAGCTGCCTTCTGACCTTAATCCAGGCATGTAAATTGTGCACGGACATATAAGATTTTTTTAGCTGTACACCATGTACTGTTTTGATTTTTGTTGAACTATGTAAAGAAAATTGGTTTTTATTGAAGGTACATATTGAGTGGCCATAATGAGACACAATACTGTTTATTGTAGAGATAGAAAGAAGAGAATTGAAAAACCAAGAAGATTTAGCAGAAGCCTAAGCCGGACACCTAGTCCACCTCCCTTCAGAGGCAGAAACACAGCAATGGACGCCCAAGAAGCATTAGCTAGGAGGTATGTATATTTTCCCATATAATTCATATTTTTTCCTTTTCAACTTTTAAGTAGCTGGTCAATTGTACAGACAAGGGCTTAACCCAGAATAATAATCGTCCCTCCCTCCAAAAAATCCTAGCCATAAATGCTTTTGTACATTTGTGATACCAGACTATCTGAGTAGGTTTTCAGTTGGCGATTTCTTTGATTTTTAATTTGCACATTCATGAAGACTAAGAAATTTTTGCCTTTGGAATTAACTGATTTTTTTTTTCCGCACATTTAGACTTTTTAATGTCTTTTGTTTGCATTTGAGGACTTTGAGTTTTAAATAAATATGGCTCAAGGTCCTCTTAGTTGTCTTTTCACTTTTTTTCTTATGAAATAACACCTCAACACTGAGATTTTTGTCACCAGTTTTTAGATTTAGTAGGTACACATCATAAGCCAATTTATTATCTTGTAGTGTAGAAAGAGTGTTGTATTTCCAAAGATTTTGAGTGCTGTGTGGTTGTTTGGCCACATTAGAGCAGGTCTGTAACTGAAATATGCAGGAGCCAAAGAGCTACCTCAGGAGGCCAAAAGTGAAGAACGTGTTTGCAATTTTTTGCATATTCTAAAAAATACTTTTTGGATTTGGGGTTTTTTTCTTTTTTCTTTTTTTTTTCCCTTACAAAATTGAGTTTGTTTTTTGTTTTTGTTTTTGTTTTTTCATTATAAAAATACAGTTATCACAGTGTAACCTGATGTGCTGCTGCCCTGTGAAGCCAGCCTGGCAGAAACCACTGAACAGCAGCAAAGGTGTGAGCTTACCCCTTCTTCATCCATTCACCTTAGTGAATGGAGTTGGTTCCGACCTGCAGTGGCCCTACAAGTGCAACCAATGGTTGTCTTGTTTAGAGCAATGGAGTTATGGAAATCTAATTTATAATGATTTTCCAAGCATTTTCTTTTTTAACTGTTACTAAGGCAAAGTTACAGGCTGTATATGTTGGTATACATCTTTAATTCTTGCACTGAGGATCAATTCAGAGTCATTCTTGACTATGTAATACTTTGAGGACAGTGTTAGGCCTATGTAAGTCCAAAAAGAAAAAAATACAAAGTTAGCCAGGCAGTGGTGGCGCACGCCTTTAATCCCAGCACTTGGGAGGCAGAGGCAGGTTGATTTCTGAGTTTGAGGCCAGCCTGGTCTACAGAGTGAGTTCCAGGACAACCAGGGCTACACTGAGAAACCCTGTCTCGAAAAACCCCAAAGAAAAAGAAAAAAGAAATGAATCTGAACAAATATGGTAATTTAGTGTAAAGTATAGTTCCTTTTGTTTTGTATTGAAATTTAAATGTTATATTACCAGTTACTTACATAGTCATAGATTTCCTAATTTAGTTTGTCCTCTTTATTAGATTGTGATGAAGGGTTTTTGCATATCATCTTCTAAATTAAAGATTATTGTGATCCTTTCTTTAAATATAAAATAGATGGATTGTTTTTACCCAGGGTCATTCTTTTCTAAGCAGTATTCTTTATAAACATTGTTTTGCCACTTCAGTATGTACTATAATTTACATAACACCAGTATAGGGTTTGCAGGCTTTTTGCTTTCATAGCCAGTACTGACAGAAATTGGAGAGTATTTGGATTATTAATTTTATTTGCTGGTTTTTAAAGCAGGATTGCCCTAGGTGTTCTGTAGCCCAGAGTGGCCTTGAACTCACTAAGATCATCCTGTGTCTCCCAAATTCTGAGGTAAAGGCATATTCCACCTGGCTGTTTTGATTTTTCTAGACAGGGTTTCATCAAGTACTTCTGCTTTAATCTTCTGGGTGATGATATTTCCTGTATGTGTTGCCTTGGCTGTCTAGGGATTTTTACATTTTACACTTAAGTGGGTAGGAGGGACCCACTTATAAACTTGTTTTTGAGTCAGGAGGTGGTGGGCAAGTCTTTATTTAATTCCAGCATTTCAGGTAGAAAGAGCTCAATAAAGGCAACCTGGTCTACAGAGCTAATTCCAGGACAACCAAAGCTACGCAAAGAAACCCTGTCTTGGGGCTGGTGGGGGAGTAGTTGTTGTTGCAGACACCTGTGATCCCACTGTGTGGGGAGTTCAAATCTAACCAAAGCTATTGAGACTCTGTCACAAGAATTACATTGGGTGAATACAGCAAGGTATACCTCCCTGGTGGTAGCCTACCATAGCCCTGCAATTTACGGCCAGCAGAGACAACATGAGCCAAACCCCAACTTTTTAAAAAAGAGTTTGATGATTGAACTGAAATATTCATTAACTGACTGGTACCTAATCTATATAGGAGGGATGTGATATTCATTAAAGCTGTATATATAAAATGTTTGTGTATATACCATGATGGTACATACTTGGTTTTACATCAAATTGTTTTACCTTGTCTTTCATAGATTAGAAAGGGCAAAGAAATTACAAGAACAACGAGAAAAGGAAATGGTTGAAAAGCAGAAACAACAAGAAATGGCTGCAGGTAACTTACTATGAATTGTGTAGTTATAAAAATAAATATGTAAGCTTTAAAGATACAAAAAGTTTAATAGGGAAAAAAAAATCACCTTTATTGCCTCTCGTTATCAAGGTACTGCATAAACAGTTAGCATGTTTTCGTCTTCTCAAAACCCTTTTTGTGTCCCTGAATAGTGGCGCATGCCTATAATCCACTTGGGAGGTAGAGCAGGTGGATCTCAACAGAGTGAGGCCCTGTCTCAAACAAAAACAAAACCCAAAAAGTTTGAGTATAGATGTATATGGCTGGGGAGAGAACCCAGGGTGTTATCCTGCCAGACAGGCACTCTGCTACTGAACTATATCCCCAGCTCCTTTGTACATTTGCTTTTATTGTGATAAGATTTTATCCTGGGCTTAGTTGGTGATAGTGCATGCCTTTGACCCAAGGACTCAGGAGGCAAGGGCAGGTAGATCTCTGGGTTTGAGGCCAGTAAGTTCCAAGACAGCCAGGACTATAAGAGAAACCCTGTCTTGAAAAAAAACAATGTATATATATTGGATTAAGGAGGTATATTTTGTTTGTTTTTAATTACATGGGGTGTGTATATGTATTTGCCTGCCTGTCTGTGTCACAGTGTACATGTGAAGGTCAGAGGGCAGATTTTGGGTAGCCATTCTCTCTTGGTGCAGACACCTTCACCCACTGTGCCATCTTGCCTGCCCCAATCTTTGGAAATTTTTAATTTTGTTAAGACACACCAGAAGAGGGCATCAGATCCCATCACAGATGGTTGTGAGCCATCATGTGGTTGCTGGGAATTGAACTCAGGACCTCTAGAAGAGCAGCCAGTGTTCTTGACCCACTGAGCCATCTCTTCAGCCCAGTCTTTGGATTTTTGAGACAGTCTACTGTACCTCAGTCAGGCCTTAATGTGTGAGCTTCTATGACAACCTCCTAGGTACTACTTAATAGCAGGTGTGTGCCACTACACCCAGCTGTGTCAGTTGGAAGTTTGTTTGGGTTGTTTTGTTTTTTTGTTGCTGCTGTTTTGGTTTTTTGTTTAGTGTTTGTGTTCATGTATAAGCACTCATATGCCTTTGTATTTATACATGTATAAGTCAGGACAACTTCTGGAATCACTTCTTGCCTCTTCGAATTCTGGGAGCCAAACTTAGGTGACCAGGCTTTTCTTTTTACCCACCAAGCTATCTCAGTGACTGATGAGCAGCTAATTTCTTAATAAGTGAATAATGGTTACTCTTGGTTAAAAACAAACAAAAAAACTCCATAGCTTGCTTCCTATGTTTATTTAAGAACTTTTAAACCTGAAATGTGTGGTGGCCCATGATTAACCTCTCATGAGGCTCATGGCAAATTCAAATCTAGACAGAGCTGTAGCATAGCAAAACTGTCTGCAAAAACAAGGTGACACAGAAGGATTTTTTTTTTTTTTTTTTTGTAAGCAGGATTATATCCTGGCAGGGGATGGCGCCTCAGGGCAGTTTCTGAGTTTTTTTAACAGCATAATCTACATAGAAAGTACCAAGCCAGTCTGTTTTATATATATTCCTTGTCTTGGAAAAAGAGGACCAGGGAGCGAGCTCAATGCTTAGCACTGGCTGCCTTTTCAGTGGTCCTCGGTTTGATTCCTAGCACCCACATTGCCATTCACAGCCACCTATAACTACAATTCCAGGAGATCCAACGCTCTCTTGTTCTCTTTGGCACCAGACATGCATGTGGTACATACACATATATGAAGGCAAACACTTCTTTGAAGGTAGCAAGCTATGTTCTGAATTGCTAACTTAAGAATCTAGCACTTAAAAAAAAAAAGAATCTAGCACTTTGGACTGGAGAGATAGCTCAGCAGTAAGAGCACTGACTGTTCTTCCAGGGGTCCCGAGTTCAATTCCCAGCAACCACATGGTGGCTCACAACCATCTGTAATGGAATCTGATGCCCTCTTCTGGTGTGTCAGAAGATAGCAACAGTGTATTCATAAATAAGTTTTAAATTAAAAAAAAGAAAGAAAAAAGAATCTAGCACTTCTCTAGAATTTGAGAATACCATCTATTAGGTATGAACAATGCCCTAAATTGTTCTTGTTCTAAATGTTTTAGTTAAAATTGCTATTGGTGTTCTAGTTCATTTCTACTGAAATCCTATCTTCCTATTGAGTACATTTCTTTGGGGATAATAAGCAAATGTCTGTTGATGAACACACGAACATGTTAATTCATTGTGAGCTAAAACATTTCCTTATATTTAGTGAAAATACCCTGCTATTTTAAAAATTGTAAGATTTTATATGCAAACACTATTTTTGTGTGAATTAGATTGCTTATGTCTTTAAAAATCCATTGTGCTTTTTCAGCAGCTGCAGCCACTGGAGGTTCTGTTCTTAATGTTGCTGCACTGTTGGCATCGGGAACACAGGTTACTCCTCAGATAGCTATGGCAGCTCAGATGGCAGCCCTGCAAGCTAAAGCCTTGGCAGAGACCGGCATAGCTGTGCCCAGCTACTATAACCCAGCAGCTGTGAATCCAATGAAATTTGCTGAGCAAGAGAAAAAGAGGAAAATGCTCTGGCAAGGCAAGAAAGAAGGCGTAAGTTCTTGTGTACTCTTGTCATTTCAACACTACTAATAATTTCATAAAAACACTGAAATGAAAGCTATCATTTCCAAGAACAACTTTTATAGTCAAGTTTGGCATGATTACTTAAAATTGAAAATGTATGTATTTGTCCAACTTAGAAAAGAAATGGCTCATTTGTGTGATTCTTGGTTATGACCTTCACGAATGATATTGTATTAGAATTTCAAAAGACTGAATTCATTTGAACTAAGCTTTTGTAGAAAGCCAATTATTTTTGTATATTTATAAGGGATGGGTGTAGCAGGTACTAAGCAGCTTAATCAAAGATTATATTACATTATAAACCAGAGATAGTGGTTAATACCTCTGCCCCCATCACTTAGGAGGCTGAGGCAGGTGCATCAGTAGTTCAGGACTGCTTGGGTTAGAGTGTCACATGCTTTCTCAGTGGACTTGAGATTTATTATGAGGTATTCAGATGTCCTTCCTTCATAACTCCATAAGTGTTAAGAGAAATAAAAATTCCAGTAAAAGTCCAGGCAGTTGTGGCACACGCCTTTAATCCCAGCACTTGGGAGGCAGAGGCAGGTGGATTTCTGGTCTACAGAGTGAGTTCCAGGACAGCCAGGGCTACACAGAGAAACGCTGTCTCAACAACAACAACAAAATCCAGTAAAAGAATACTGTAAATGCTATTGTTTTATTTTGACTGTATTGTGGCCTTTATAACTTAATAAACTGTTAAGTTTTATATATTCTAAAATCTAGTGTTTCTTAACAGGACAAATCTCAGTCGGCTGAAATATGGGAAAAATTGAATTTTGGAAACAAGGACCAAAATGTCAAATTTAGGAAGTTAATGGGCATTAAGGTGAGTTATGCTTTAGGGTTTATCCTAACTTCTGTTTTCATGGCAACATTGATTTCCGACCTCGAGGTATTTCAGTGGTGTGTCAGTTCCAAAGTACTTTATTGAGAACATCTCCGTCTCCAGGTTAATCTCATAGATAAAACTATGCCATGTCCTTATTATTGTTAGATAAATCAGGCCAGGCATGGTGGCTCACGCCTTTTTAATCCCAGCACTCCAGGAGGCAGAGGCAAGTGGATCTCTGAGGCTAGCCTAGTCTACAAAGAGAGTCTAGGACAGCTAGGTTACACAGAGAAACCTTGCCTCAGAGAAAATAAATATCTAAAAGAGGATTGGGAATGTAGCTTAGTTTTTGACTTTTGAGACAAGCTACTGGAATTAAAGGCTTGGGTCACCTAGCCAGGCTCTAAGCAGTCTTGAGTCTTGTGGCTCAAGCCTCTGATCCTAATACTTGAGCAGTAAGTAGAAGCAGGAAGGGCTCATCCTACTCCACATAGAAGAGTTTGACAACCTAGGCTACGTGGAAACCTCTGAGATTTTGTTTTGTTGTTTATCTTTTGAGGAAAGTTAAACAGGATTAATGAATTTGCTAGAAAAATAATGATGATTCTTATAGATTCTTTGGTGGGGCCTTTAACAGAGTAATCTCCATATGCTAGTAGCTGGCCGCACCACCACTGTTCTTCCCACCAGTGCCTACAGTCTTTCTTTCTGTTAAACCCAATTTTAAAATAGAAAGCACTTTTGTCCCTGAAACAGGCCTGTCCCTACTTCGCTTTACAATAAGTTATTGTGCTATATTCCCATAATGTCTTTGTACTTACAAGTGTTTTAATAACTATTATCTTTAATAGTTTATATCTGGTGCTGGAGAGGTGGCTCAGCTGTTAAAAGCAGTTGTTCTTCTGGAGGCCCCAGGTTTGATTCTCAGCATCCACATGAAAGTTCAGAACTGTCCATGTCCAGTCTCAAGGGCACCACAACTCAGACAGTATACCTGTGCTCCTGATAACAGTTTAAAAGTTAAAACGCTTTATGTCTGATATTTAGAGTGAAGATGAAGCTGGCTGTAGCTCCGTTGATGAAGAAAGTTACAAGACTTTGAAGCAACAAGAAGAAGTTTTTCGAAATCTTGATGCTCAGTATGAGATGGCAAGATCACAAACCCACACACAAAGAGGAATGGGTTTGGGTTTCACATCTTCAATGCGTGGAATGGATACAGTTTGAAAAATATCAATTTGGGACTTTAATAGACTTGTTCTG
>CM052721.1:29519781-29631172 GCA_028551405.1 Uromys caudimaculatus
GGAGGGCCCCCCCCCCCCCCCGAGATCAACAAGTCAGACCATGATAAGGACTTCCATCAAAAGTTTGGTTTGGTTTGGTTTGGTTTTGAGAAAGCAGAAACTAGATCTACAGACTGAAATCTTCCCATCCAAAAGTTCCCTTTTCTGGCTTATAAAACCCAAAACCCCAAATACACAGTTTCCACTCCCTCAGGACTGCTGCTATTCGTTTTTCTGATTAGACAGTATGCCTCTGTAACAGATCAGTACCTTGCTCCCATTATAAAGATACCTTTTATTCTCCTGTAGTAATTTTCTCTGAGCCTTACAATCTTTGCTAACCTAGTTCTAGTCCTGGAAGCTTCTAGCTTCCATACAATCTAACCTAGGCTTAGAATATTTTCAACCTCTGAGATGTAATGCTGAGATAACCCTTTCTAGTTCTTTCCAAACTGGTCCCAAGTTAATTCATTCAAACTGGGCTTCTGACTGAATTTGCTCTGGTTGGCCTCAACTAACTGACAATCTATTCTAATCTTCTGGCTCCTCATTCTCTGGCTCATTCTGTCTTCACATGTGTCTAGCCTGTTCTCTCTCTGCAGTCTGTACAACTGTCTTGATAAAACTGCTCCTTCTCTCTCTGTACTGCTCTCCTAAGTAATTTTCTTTAGCTCCCCTCTTGAGAGTTGAGAATATCCTATTCTCTCAAATCTTTCTCCGATTTGTCACTCAGACATTGCTCTCAAAGATGGGTGCTTCCTTCTACAAACTAACTTTACCTTAATTGTTTGGGATTAAAGGAGTGTGCTAAGGGCTGGGCCACACCACAAGTAAAAATGAGTTATTTCGGTAAATAACACAATCTCTGGGTTCACTGTGTGACCAAATATCCTGCAGCACTCCATCAATCTCCATCTGTCAGGTCCAAAGGAAACTGCCCAAAAGGCAGTCCAAAAATCCAGAAATGAGCTCAACCTGGACTATAGGATTTCTGGCAGTTAGATAAAAGCCTACATTCCTCTGGACCAAAAGGAATCATCTAGACCAAAAGGAATCATTTTCCTTCTGGCATAAGGGATATGTGGCTATCTGTGGTGCCTATCATCACATCAAAACACATGCTGGAATCACAAGTACCTGTACCTGTTACCCATTATGCATTTCAAAGTCCACGCTAGCTAGCATCCTAGCCTTTACCACCTCTCCCCTCCAGCTCATTGGCTTCCCCTCCGGCTACTCATTGTTATACCTCTACTATCAGTGCTATGCTTGCTCACTGCTGTGCTTCTTTCTTTGCTTTCTCTGTTCTCTGTCTCCTGCTATTCTCCAGTCTCTTGCAAGATAGCCCTGGCCATGTCTAGTCTACTGGCCATGTTCTTTCTGTTCAGTATACTTTTCTCTCTGCTCTGGACTCTTCCAGATGTCACACAGGATATTTGATCACACTATGAACCTGGAGATTGAGTTATTTATTTGAAAAACCTGGTTTTAGTTGTGGTGTGACTCAGCCTTAGCACACACCCTTCATACAGGAGCTTTCTGCTTGAATATTGTAAACAATTAAATAAAGTCACCCATAGGTCAAGAGGCAGAGCGAGCAACCAGTTGACAGGAAGTAAACGCAGGATTATTTGGAAAAAAGATAGACAGACAGACAGATAGTAAGGGAGAGTCAGATAGACGCACAGAAAATGGAGAGATCGTCAGTTGAGGGTTTTTTGAGATGGCTGAGGAGAAAGATCAGCTGGGTGCTCTCCGAGATAGCAGGCCTTCACCCCAACATCTGGCTCCAGAGTCTTCATTGGTAATGTCAAATAATTGAGATTTTGCTGGGCAGTGGTGGCGCACGCCTCTAATCCCAGCACTTGGGAGGCAGAGGCAGGTGGATTTCTGAGTTCGAGGCCAGCCTGGTCTACAGAGTGAGTTCCAGGACAGCCAGGGCTACACACAGAAACCCTGTCTCGATAAAAATAAAATAAAATAAAAAATTGAGATTTTGTTTTAAAACAACACAAATGCTGCTGGCTGTTCTCTTCTTCATATCCTCAATAAAAATCTTCCTCTTAATTATACTACAGATTTGTCATGTCATTTTATACACTGACAAGACTAGAAAAACAAAATGTGTGTGCAAGTTCATGCACACACACAAACATTGGAAGTGAAACTTTGGAGTTAAAGCAACTGCCATTCACCCATGTTCCTGTAAGTAAATCCCCTACCCTCTTTTTTTTTTTTTTTTGCCAAGCTGGACTTACCTTATAGCTCCTTGCCTATTGGGGGTAAACAGATATTGACTTCCCATCCCTTGGGAATGTGCCAGAGTGTCTAACAAAAATGCCTTCAAAATATGTTTATTGGGGCCTGAGGGTGCTAGAGGCCCCAGTAAAGGGGAATGTCAAGGTGGGAATATGGGAATGGGTGGGCGGGTAGGTGGGAGGAGGAATTCCCTCACAGAGGCGGGGAGAGGGAGGGGATAAGGGGTTTCCAAAGAGGAGACCCAGAAAAGGGGAAACATCGGAAATGTAAATAAAGTATCAAAAAAAAAAATGTTTATTGTGTTGTTAACTTTTGATTAGTGTGTGTGAGGTCCTGAGTTTGTTTGTTTGTTTGTTTGTTTATTTATTATTTATTTATTTTTTTTTTTTGGTTTTTGGAGACAGGGTTTCTCTATGTAGTCCTGGCTGTCCTGGAACTCACTCTGTAGACCAGGCTGGCCTCGAACTCAGAAATCCACCTGCCTCTGCCTCCCAAGTGCTGGGATTAGAGGCGTGCGCCACCACTGCCCGGCTATTTATTTATTTTTAAAGATTTGTTTATGTACGAGTTCACTTGCATCCCATTACAGGTGGTTGTGAGCCACCATGTGGTTGTTGGGAATTGAACTCAGGCCCTCTGAGAGAGCAGTCAGTGCTCTTAACCACTGACTTCTCCAGCCCCAGGTCCTGAGTTTAATACCCAACACTGCTAAAAAAAAAAAAAAAAAAAAAAAAAAAAAAAAAAAAAAAAAAAAAAAAAAAAAAAAAAAAAAAAAAAAAAAAAAAAAAAAAAAAAAAAAAAAAAAAAAAACATTTAAAAAACAAAGAAACAAATAACAAACAAAACAAAACAAAACATAAAACCTTCCTGATGTCTCTCTAATGCCTGTAGCATAGAACGCCTCAGGGTATCAAATCAAAATAAAGTCATCTGCATCCCCAAACATTTCACTCCTCCATTTATTTCAAATGAACATTTAATTGGTGGGTTTAGGTCAGAACTCTGTCATACTATTTCCTTTTCTCTTAATACCTTTAATCAACATATGTTCTGTTTTTTATCTTTTAAATATTTCCTACATTTACCTGCCTATTCTTCATATCACTATTATTGTTACCTATAATCCAGCTTGCTTCCCCTCCCCCATTTCTATACTAGAGAGCAAAACACTCAGGGCTTCATATAAGTCAGAAACCTCCGGCTACTTAACTGAGCTACGGTCTCTAGGACCCCATGCTCACCCAGTGCCCCACAAACTAGGATTTCCTTCTTTACTATGAAAACCTATCAATCTGTTTGCTAGATTCTATTTAACTCTTGTTCTAGTTCCAGTCTGTTCCCTAGCTTTTCATCAAGACACCGGAGAAGGCAAGTTTGCTGTTACTCACAGGGCATCTTTAGCTGAAAGGCAATCTAGGAGAACTTGGCGAATGTAGCAGGGTCATTTTCCGACACTGCTTTCTCACCCTATTTCCTGCTTTGACAAACCCAGGTCTTCATTGTCTGTTTCATACTCTGGCCGCGCATTTGCTCATTTAATCCTTTACACTTCAGTTCTTCACTAACACTAACAGGGCATTTTTTTTCTTTTTTACTTTTTTTTTTCATTTTTTTCTTTTCTTAAAGGGGGAAAGATAGACAGGATGTGTCATGTAGCAGGAGCTCATCTCCAACCCTGTCCTTGAAGATGACCTTGAATTCCTGTTTCCAAATATGCCACCCATTGGTAGCTGCAAGGGAAACAGCAAAACAGCGTTAGAACCAACCCATGGAATTAGCACACCACAATGGCCGTGCCAAAGACTACATGTCCTGAGGACTTCGTGTTGTGGAGTTTAACTCTGCTTGTTGCCCTCCTGGTCATCTCATCCCTCATAATCCATGAATTGTAAGAAAACTCAGAGGAGGTTTCCAGCCCCTCACTGGGCAGTGCCATCTGCACTTATAACAGTAGCGATTGATGTTTTTCAAGCATTGCTGCTGGAGCAGATTCATGATTGAACCATTACCCTCAGAACGGACTTAGAGATGCAGATTGTTAGCAGTGACCACCACCCTTAAAAAGAAGTTGGAAGCTGGGCAGTGGTGGCGCAGGCCTTTAATCCCAGCACTTGGGAGGCAGAGGCAGGTGGATTTTTGAGTTCGAGGCCAGCCTGGTCTAAAAAGTAAGTTCCAGGACAGCCATGGCTAAACAAACAATCTTTGTGCACACACACACACACACACACACACACACACACACACACGCTTAGATTTCTGATTTTTAAGATTCTTTTTTTTGTTTGTTTTGTTTTTTGTTTGTTTGTTTGTTTTTGTTTTTCGAGACAGGGTTTCTCTGTATTGTCCTGGCTGTTCTGGAACTCACTCTGTAGACCAGGCTGGCCTCGAACTCAGAAATCTGCCTGCCTCTGCCTCCCAAGTGCTGGGATTAAAGGTGTGTGCCACAACTGCCCCGCAAGATTCTTTTATAAGATTATATTTAAAGATAAATAATAAAATAATTGATCCTTTCATTAAAACTGCAAATTGCAGCCTGGTAGTACCAGAACTGGCTGAGAAAAAGTAGTTTGCTTGCTTACACTTTGGTAATCTATAACAATTTACCTAATTTGATTTTTTCACTTGTAATACCTAAGACTTTTAATTTTGTAAAGGTATTGGGCAACATGCTGTGGGTTTTTTGTTTGTTTACTTATAATCATTGACTTAAAAAAATGTAGCCACATTGTAATTTTTGTACTATTTGAGAGATTTTGCTGGGGGATATAAGCTATGGGGGAAATAATAAAGTCTTTGAAGCTTGTTGAAGCTTCAAAGTGTGTGTGTGTGTGTGTGTGTGTGTGTGTGTGTGTGTGTGTGTGTGTGTGTGTGTTGTGTGCGTGTGCACGTGCGCATACGTGCCTGAGTGCGTGTGCGTGTGCTTTACATTAATCGCCAACCCCTCCTTGGATCACTGAACACACTGCAGGAGCTGGCCTCCGACAAGACCATAACCGACTTGACCATATTGTTTATTACAGATTATAATTTTCTGTGTTTTTAACATGTGATAACGAATATCCATCCAAACCCAGCGGGATACAAAAGCAGAAACATAATAAAGGATATTCTCGGGTTTTTTTTCCGTCCCTGACTGGAGTTCATGAGGGTAGACATATTACTTTGGCCCTAGCCACGTGCCCCACACATTAAAAGCAGTGAATATATGTTGAGTGAATGAATGATGAACCCACAAAAAGCCTTCTTAGAGAAATCTAAAACAGTGTAATAACCTGATTTTTCATTTATTTACAAATGAAACAAGCAAAATAAAGTGGCTTGTGTCTAAGAGCACATATGTCATCTGCGGCAAAGGTAGAGTTCCTATTTTCTCTTTTCAACCTTGGGCAAACGCACCACAATTTGTCAAAGCCATGTATCCGGCTTTGATTCTTCAGCTTTGGACGCCTAACGGGGACAATCCATATTGTTTTAATTCATTCGGAACCGTTTTTAAAAGGATCAATCCCAGTGTGCAATGCAAACAATGAGTCCAGTCGCTTAGAAACCACATATCCCAGGATGCCACGCTCCGAGACCCAGTCCGAAGGAAGCATGAGGGACGCCTTGGCATTCTGGGAGTTGTAGTCTCCGGCCAGGTCCCGCCCATAGACGGCTTTGGAGGCCTGTGTGTGGAGAAAAGCCTCCAGGGAGAGCGGTCCTGCCCCACAACCTTCGCCCTCTGCCCTCGAATCTTTCCCACAACCCAAAATGGCGGCCGGTGTGGATTTTGGCGATCTAGAGCTATTTGAGGCGTTTGACCCTCAAGAGGAGTCAACCCCGAAGCCCGTTCACACCCGCTTCAAGGACGACGAGGAGGAAGAGGACGACGACGACGATGAGAATGGGGTGGGCGACGCGGAGCTGCAGGAGCAGCTTCGGCGCTGTGAGGAAACCATCGAGCAACTCCGCGCCGAGAATATCCTTCTGACTTGTTGGGCCCTGTCACCAGGCGCTTGGGGTCTGTGTGGCGGCGGGCGGGGGCGCGGCGGAAATTCCAAGAGGATCAGCATTCTAAGTCAGTTCTCCGGCGGGCTGGCGGGCGGCATTCTCGGTCTGGTTGCAAAAGTTGCAACTGCGGCCTGCGCGCAAACCTTGCATTGTGAGAATCCTCCTGTGCAGACCACCCTGACACCCTAACTCAAAGCTGCTCTTTTGGGTAACTCCAGAACCTTAACTATTACATTGGAAACACTTCTTTCCCAGTCTTTGAGGTAACCGTGTTTTCTTTCTTTGCGTGCCAAGCTCTAGAAAAGACTAGTCGTACTGTAGTCGTTTGAAGATGCGGGTATCGCAGCCGTGAAATGGGATATTTGTGGAAGGGCAAAAGCTAAGAGCGCCCACAGTGATGCAGAATCGGGGGCCTTAAAGAATTAGCATGCGAAGAAACTTGGTTAATTGTCGAGATAGTTTTAATATCTTGAGCTAACTTGCATCGTAGAGCTCTGGGAAAAACGCGCCAAATTTTCCTTTGACTTTATTAACATGATTATAACGTTTGTGGATTTGCTAGTATATTAATTTCCGTTCTTAGGTAGTTTTGGTTCAGGTAACTTTCCTTTCAAAACTTATCCTGAACCCTGAGAATGGTTGATATGTCAATTTTTTTTTTTTTTTCGAAACAGGGTTTCTCTGTATAGCCCTGATATGTCAATTTTTGAAATTAAAGTCTGATTTTTCTCATGATACTGTTTTCCGTGACACTTTATTATGAAAATTTATAAAATACTAGAGAGTTGAAGGGATTGTGCATTTCATATCCATAGGTGTACTCCCACATTCTTGTTAACATTTGGCTATATTGTCTTTATCATTTATCATTATGCTTTGACATGGAGATTTTTCTTAATTGACTGCTTCAACTTGTCCCGGAAACACCACAATCTAACTGAAATTTTTGGTTAATCTCCTAGACTGTTTCTGAACTTCAGGATCATGTCTTAGAATATATGTTCAAAGGGATGACAACCGTATTTAATATTTAGGTCCAGTTGTCCTGCCCTCGGCAAAACATGTGCCCAGTGTGTTTCCCTCAAAATATTTACAGGTCCTTCCTTTACATTTATAACATTTGGATAACAAAAGTGAAAGTCTGAGTGGTTGAACTTTATGTTCTGCATAGTTGTATTTCCTGAGGACTAATATTCCTTAACCAGTAATAACATCAAGAACTTAAAAGAAAATTGAACATTTTGACAAGACCCAGGTATGAGATCTTGAAATTACACATGAGATGCACCTTTGCTTTTCATCTCGTTAATCACAGCATCTTTGTAAAAAAAAAAAAAAAAAGTTTGTGGGATTTTTGTATCATCATTAATTCAGAATAATACTATGAAGAATTCATTAACGGTTCTTTGTTGTTGACTTATGAGTATAAAGGAATTCTGGTAAGTGGGTTAAGCGTTTAAACAGACTTAATGGGTCTTTTTCCTGAATCCAGAAAATTTTGCTTGACTGTTCAGAGAAGTAAGTTAGATCCACCTGTTCATATTTAACACATTTCTGGTAAGATAAAATAAGTTTACAGTTAGGTTAGCTGATGCTTTCTCTTTTTTTTTTTTCCGAGACAGGGTTTCTCTGTATAGCCCTGGTTGTCCTGGAACTCACTCTATAGACCAGGCTGGCCTCAAACTCAGAAATCCACCTGCCTCTGCCTCCCAAGTGCCGGGATTAAAGGCGTGCGCCACCACTGCCCGGCTTAGCTGATGCTTTCTTTTCAGCTGTTCTTATTACTATTGTTATTGGTGGTGGTTGGTTGGTGGGGTTTTGTTTTGTTTTGCATAGGCAGGGGTGGGTTTACTGAGACAGTGTTTCTCATGTTGTAACCCAAACTAGCCTGGAATTCACTGTATAGTTTACACTGGCCTTAACCTTATTGGTCCTTGTTTGTCTACCTTGAAAGTGCTAGGATTACAGGTACAAGCAACCACACTAGCATTAAATATTTTTATTAAATACTTGTAAGATACTTATTAAATATTTTACAATTAAATATTTTACAATTACAGACAATGCAAGGTATAGCATTTTCTGTTTTGTTGAGACAGTCTCATTGTAGCCTAAACTGGTCTCAGGTTACAGTGTAGCTGAGGATGACCCTGAACTGCTGATCCTCTTGCCTCCCCTTCCCTAGTACTGGGATTACACCTTGGCCAAGTCTGGCAAGGCATAGCACTTTAGAAGAAAAGTTAATGTGCTTTTGAGAAAGTACAAAATGTAGGCATGTATTCAGACGTCTGGTCATAACAATTACACTACTGCTGGCATCTCCATGTCATATGAATTTAACAAGTCACTAAATTAATTTTTTATTCATTTTTTGAGTCAGGATTTTACTTTGTAGCCTTGAACTCCCAAGTCTTTGCATTAAACTCACTTTATATATAGCAGGCTGGTCTCAAACCCAGCTGCTGCTTCTGAGTGCTGGGATTAGAAACCTGTGCTACCACTGCAGGTCTAGAGTACTGTACTGATTTACATAGAGCACTTGGTTCTTCTTCTTTCCTTTTTTCCCATGTCCCTTCCTTCCTTCCTTTTTTCATTTTTTTTCAGCAGGTCTGTGTAGTCCAGGCTGCTCTCAAACTCCTGGCATGCCTTCTGCCTTAACTTCCCAAGTGCTGGCATTCCAGATAAGAGTCATGTCCAGTTGAAATATTTTCAGGCTTTGGAACTGGGAAGTTTTGTTGTTTATTCATGTACTGGCTAGGTTGTGACCAAACTTTCAGGTAGGGTCTCATGTAGCCCGCAGTCCTGGAACTCATTGTGTAGCTCTGAGGATCTTGAACTTTTGATCCTTGTAAGTCTTAGTATTACTGGTGTGTATGCTAGGCAAGCTGACTCAACTGAGCCACTTTGTCAGCTGAGTTCAGGCTTACCTAGAACTCACTCTGGCCTATGCTGGCCTTAAACTGGGAGCAGTACTGCCTGTAACTCCCATATCTTGTGAATCTTGGATTGTAATAGTTAAAGCAGTTTGCTTTGGCCTCCAAGAAAAATAAAAATTCATTTATTTAAGAAGTGTTTAGTTTTCTTTATACTTGCAAACCAAATATACTTGGAAACATTTAGAAGTATATTCATGTAACCTGCTTGCTTATACTCTTCCTTAGTCTCCTAAATTGTAAGGAAGCTAGATACTAGTTAGAAAAACTTAAAAATAAAAAGATTAGCCGAGCAGTGGTGGCACACGCCTTTAATCCAGCACTCGGGAGGCAGAGGCAGGCGGATTTCTGAGTTCGAGGCCAGCCTGGTCTACAGTGTGAGTTCCAGGACAGCCAGGGCTACACAGAGAAACCCTGTCTCGAAAAACCAAAAAAAAAAAAAAAAAAAAAAAAAAGATTAACCTATGGTGTGTGTGTGTGTATGTATGTATGTATGTGGGTATGTATGTATATGCATGTGTGTAAATATGTGAAAAACAATTTTTTAATGTTGAGATGATTTCTGGGCCAGATGGTGGTGCAGGCTGTTAATGACCACTTGGGAAACAGAGGCAGTAAGATCCCTGTGACTTCAAATCCAAGCCTTGTCTACATTGTGAGTGTCAGGGCTACATAGTGAAGCCCTTTCTCAAAAAAAAAAAAAAGAAAGAGACAGACAGACAGAGTTTGTAGGGTTGAGGAGATAGCTGACTGGTTGAGGTGTTTGCTCTGTAAGCATGAAAGCCTGAGTTTACGATCCCCAGCACCCATGTGAAATGGTGCCAAAATTGACATCTGTAATCCCAGTGCTGCAGAGGGAGAGGGAAAATCTGAAGCTAACAGATCTAGCCAGTCTAGCCAATCACAAGCTTCAAGCTAACTGGTGTAGCCAATCAGCAAGAGCCAGATTCCGTGAGAAACCCTTTCTTAGAAAACTGCAATAGAGAAAGCCGCCTTGGCTTCCCTTCTGGCCTCCGCATGTCCCTAAGTGCTGACACAGACACTGAGCACAGCCCGAGGATCCCACTGAAGGCAGTAGAGTGGGTGGGAACTGGGGCTCTTGTGCTGCTGCTGCTGCTTTTTTTTTTTTTTTTTTTTTTAGAGACAGGGTTTCTCTGTGTAGCCCTGGCTGTTCTGGAACTCACTCTGTAGACCAGGCTGGCCTCGAACTCAGAAATCCACCTGCCTCTGCCTCCCGAGTGCGCCACCACCGCCCGGCATGCTCTTGTGCTTCTTCTGGGCACCCGCTTGTTTGTTTTGCTAGAATTGGAAGCTGAGGCCCTTTCCTGTGCTGAGTAAGCTCTGCACCACAGGCTGCGTCTTCAGCCCTCTTGGGCTTATTCACAGAATGGTATATGATCTTTAGTGCTTACGGTTACAAACGTTTGGTTTGTGTGGTAGTGTAACCTGTGATCCCAGGACGGAGGCTGAAGTAGAACCCCAAGCATGAGGCAAGCAAAGGTGACTAAGACTTTTCTCAGCAAAGAGTAGTTGCAGCCACACTCGAGTGCTTATAAGAGCTATGTATGTACTTTAATGTCTTATAAGTTTATGTTTAACTTCTGTTTTAGTGGCATACTGGTGAGCAATACTAAGATAGATGGACCGTTATTACAAATTCTGTTTATGAACAATGCTATTTCAAAGTAAGTAGTTTTTCTGTTTCTTAAATATGAGTTCATATGTTCTATGGAACTGAGTTCTGTAAATACACTATTTTTTCTCTTTTTAAATGTATATGGTTGCTTTGTCTGCAAGTATTTATGTATGCCTGGTGCCTGTGGACGCCAGAAGAAGGAATCAGATCCCTGCAGGTGGCATTGTAGATAATTGTACATACCTATTTGTGTGTGGGGAATTGAATTCCAGTCCTCTGGAAAAGCAGCCAGTGCTCTTAACCACTGAGCCGTCTCTCCAGCCCCTATGTATTTTATCTTTTTTTTTTTTTTTAACTGCATTTTATTTATTCTGTGTTTTTATGTGAGTAGGTATGCATGTACCGTGGTACAGGTAGGTGGTCAAAGGACAGCTTGTGGGAGTCAGTTCTTAGCTTCCCTATGTGGGTTCAGGGGCTTGAACTCGGGTGGTCAGAGCCGCAGGCACCTTAACCTGGTAAGCCATCTCAAGGACTCGCCCTCATCTTTTTTATTTAGGTTGTTTTTGAGTTAAGGTATGAGAGAGCATGGTTTTGAGCAAGAGTATGAGGGGTAAGGACCTGAATTCGAGTCTGGACTCTGACAACTGTGAACTGGTTAAACTCACAGTATGTGTTAATTTTCTCACTGGAAGTCAATGTGTGCTAACAGTAAATACCTCTTGGGTTCAAGAGCGCAGGAAGTAGCATCTCATAAGAATAATTCCACCACCATAATAGCAAGGTTAGTTGTTCCTGCTCTCACATGTGGATAAGTTTTTCATACTTGCTGTCATGTGAATTTTTTTTTTTTTTTTTTTTTGTCAGTAGCAGAATGTGACTCCTGCAAGCCTATAGCTTGCCTCAGTGCAGGGCTCAGTGTGCGTCTACAGTGGCCTGCCCTCCTGAGTTACTTGTTCCTATGCACTGGCTGCAGACAAGCAGGTAGAGGAGTAGGGTCCAGGCCCGTCACCTGCATTAGTCAGGAGTAGAGCCCAAGGCTTTGGGAGCTGGGAGTAGCTGGATGGTGAGCGCAGTAGCAGCTCCCCTGGTCCTGTGGTCCCCTATTAGAAAGGTATTCATGGTTTTAATTAGCTTTTAAGTACTTAGTTTTTAATGGTCTAACTTCAATTCCATTAAGATTTGCTTGCAGAATCTTAGAATACTACAGCTAGAAAACATCTGAGAGGCTAGGTCGGTCTGAGGTACCCTGGCTGTCTCGTTTCAACATAGCAAAACCGGGCTCTGTTAGCATCTCCTGAAGGGAGTACTCCAGAATATGTCTGATCAGTGTGATCTTAACCTGGACGGCTAGACAGAATAGACATTTTTCATTTTTCTTCCTCCTTTTTTTTTTTTTTTTTTTTTTTTGCTAGTGTATTTTGGTTGGCCTTTTCTAGTTTTCAAGTGAAATGTGAATACTTTTATATGTGCATTGAAGGTCTAGAAGGATGTGGAGGATGTCCCTGTATCACAGAAATAGTGAGGAGAAAGTAGGAAGAGAGCTTTTTATTATGTAACTCTTTGGGTGGATTTTGTTGTCTGTTTTTTGTTTTCTGGAATAGGACTTCCCATGGAAGCCTTGGCTGTTCTGAAATTTAGCTTTCCTCCCACTTCTGCCTACCTGCCAGATGCTGGGCTTATAGGCGTACACCACTATGCCAGGCTTTTCGTTTGGGTTTTGAGCAACTTGCATCTAGCACCTATGAAAAATTAAGTACATGATAGCCAAAGCTACCCAGAGAAATTCTGTCCGGAAAAACCAAACCGACCAAACAAAAGTATATGAATTATAAATAAAATCTGCTTACTCTCACATGTGTTTGGCGAAGGTGTTATGCCAGACACTAGTAGATTATCAGAATCAAGTTGTTAATGCAGCAATGGTAGATAGTGTTTCTAAGGAGTAGCATTCTGAGGTACACAGTCACATTAGGAAATGTCACAAACATGAAAAACAAAACATAAAGTTGAGACGAGACTTCTTACAGTAATGCACAGGAATTGAGTCTGCTGGTGTGTCACTCTGTCCAGGTTCTAACCATCTGTCCAACCGCCCTTTCCTATAGGCAATACCACCAAGAAATAGAGGAGTTTGTGTCAAACTTAGTAAATCGGTTTGAGGAACAGCAAAAACACGACGTGGAGAAGACTTCTTTCAGCCTTTTACCGCAGGTATTTAAGCTGAGGCTCAGCACTGAGTGGCTCTGCTTTTTGTTGCCAGCTGCTGTTACACTAGAATTTTCCTTGAGTCAGACTCAAGATGGTGAAGGTTGTGTGCTTGCCTTCTTCTCAGAGGTCTGACCAATGCTGCCGCTTGGCTAGGATTGGTGCTGGTGTGCTGCCTTGCCTGGATTTAATGTTATTTTTGATTTAATGAACACTATTTTTTAATAGTTTGAGGTCTATGAGGTTATCATCAGTATTGACTAGTAATGTTAGATTACACACATTTTTAGTCTTCCTGGGGCTATTTGTTTTCAAGTCTGCTTTTCTATTTGATTGAATGAAGTATTGGATAGTTCATAAATAATCCTGCCTTAGCTTTGACACTTATGACAGAATGTCTTATTTGTGTACGTCGTTGGGTGGAGGAACAGGGTTGAGGCTCCTAAAGTTTGAAGTCAAAAGGTGCTCCTCTCGTGGCTCGCGATAACGCCTGTTTCTTGGTCTTAGCCGTCCAGCGTTATGTTGGAAGAGGACCATAAAGTGGAAGAATCGTGTGCCATTAAAAACAACAAGGAAGCTTTCAGTGTAAGTGTGGACTCTTTCTTTTGAACGCTGCAGATGTACTGTTCCTGTGTGTTTTCAGTTGGGTGGCGTAATGATAGGCGATGTCACCACATTTCTGTAAAGCAGGAGTGTCGCTGTTATCCTCTAATGTCACCTCCTCTGGAGTGACCGCTGCACTCTGTCCTGAGGACACAGTGCACTTTGTTTACAAGAGTTTGTGTTGGTCCCCACCAACCCCTTCATGTTTATCTTGAAAACTTTGACTAAGCTTGTAAAACTTACATACAGAGGAAGCGGAGAGAGGAGTAGCTGATCTAACATGGCATAATAGAAATGTAAAATGTCAGTGAGCTTAATCAGTGGATAGAAGGGAAAGCTTAACAGGGAGAGCCTACATTTAGGCCTTGCAATTCCTTCGCAGAATTCATTAGTATCAAACCGTTTTTTGCAGCATATTCTCAAAGGATGACTGGTTTCTTTCTTTTTTTTTTTTTTTTTTTTTTTGTTTGTTTTTTTGAGACAGGGTTTCTCTGTGTAGCCCTGGCTGTCCTGGAACTCACTCTGTAGACCAGGCTGTCCTCGAACTCAGAAATCCACCTGCCTCTGCCTCCCGAGTGCAGGGATTAAAGGTGTGCACCACCACTGCCCGGCTCTTTTTTTTTTTAAGATTTATTTTATGTATATGAGTACACTGTAGCTGTCTTCAGACACACCAGGAGAGGGCATCAGATCCCATTACAGATGGTTGTGAGCCACCACGTGGTTGCTGGGAATTGAACTCAGGACCTCTGGAAGAGCAGTCAGTGCTCTTAACTGCTGAGCCATCTCTCCAGCCCCTAGTTTTTTTGCTTATAGAATATGCCCTCTGATAATGTACCCCAATTTTACAGACATGGGGCTGTGGAGATGATGAAGAGCCACAGATCTTATGAGAAGACCTGAGAGGGGTGTTGCATCTCAGCAGATGTGATGTAGCTGTCGTGTATCACGCTTCATAGTGTCCCTGTCACAGCAGGGTTAGTGATGGAGTTGAATACAAGAAGTGTTCTTCAGCTCAGAGTCAGAGAGCTAGGCTGGGAGCTGGCCTTGGCGGCTTATGCTTGTAATCTTAGCACCGGAGGCAAAGGCAGAAAGGAAAAGGAGAAAGGGTAGGCTAGACATACAGCCTAGTGGCAGGGTGCTCACCTAGCCTGTGTGAGTGCTTGCTGTATCACCATCAGCAGCGGCAGCATCCTTTCCTCCTACTCTTCTCCTTCGTCCCCTCTTCTTCCTCCTCCAGAGAGAGCTTAGTAGTTGAGCATGTGCCACTGCTGTAGAAGATCTGAGTTTGATTCCCCAAGCTTACAGTGGGTGCCTTACAACCACATAAAACTCCAGATTCAGGGAATTCAACGCCTTTGGCATACCCAAAGACTGGCACTCACGCTGCATGCCCACAGATATATATACACGTACACACACACACACACACACACACACACACACACACACACACACAATTAAAAACAAAATGAATCTTTAAAAAAATCAGAAATTTCCATCAGGCGGTAGTGGTGCACATCTTTAATCCTAGGAGTTGGGAGGCAGAGGCAGATACATCCTTTACTTCAAGCACAGCCAGGGCTACATGAAGAAACCTTGTCACGAAAAAAACAAAAACAAACAAAAAATCAGAAATTTGCATGAGAGAAGAAAAAAATTTTATGTTATTTGAAGAAAATAAAAATTAGGGATGCTATCGAGAATATTTTAAAGTTTTCTGTTTCTTATTTTTTGTTTACAGTTTGGGTTTTTTAATTTTTAAATTTATTTGTATGTATGCATGTGAAGGTCAGGGGACTATTTGCTGGAGTTGGTGCTTATCCTTCTACTCCGTGGGTCCCGAATGTGGTTCTCCAGTTGTCAGCCATATCAACAGTGTAAATTATTTGTTTCATGAGACAAGGACTTGCTCTGTAGTCCAGGCTATCTTCAGACTCATAGCAGTTCTCCTGCCTCAGCCTTTGAAGTGTGAATTTACCACATTTAGTTTTAAGATTTTTATTTTTTTTTGAGTCAGGGTTTCTCTGTGTAGTCTTGGCTGTATTAGAACTCATTTTATAGACCAGGCTGGCCTCGAACCTACAGAGATCCACCTGCCTCTGCCTCTTGAGTGCTGAGATTAAAGGCATGAGCTACCACTGCCCAGCTAAGGGTTTTGTGGGTTTTTTTTTTATTTTTTATTTTTTTTGTTTAAATTCAACTCGGTAACGTTTATTTCTTGTCCATCTCAAAGGCTATGGGATTAAAGTACTGCTTGTTTTAAATGAGTTTTACAGTTGACACTTTAGTACTTTAGACATTCTGGTGTTTTCTGAATGCTGCTTTGTGCCAGGAACAGAGAGGTTTAAGAGATAGCAATGAGGTCTTTCTCTCTTTCCCCCCTTTGTCTCCGTTCCCCTTCCCATAAACCTCTAAAAAAAAAGAGAGAGATAGCAATGAGGGCCAGAGAGATGGCTCAGTGATTAAAGGCACTGGTTGCTCTTCCAGAGGTCCTGGTGACTCACAACCATCTGTAATGGGATCTGATGCCGTCTTCTGTTGTGTCTGAAGACGGCAACAGTGTACTCATATACATAAATAACATTTAAAAACGAGAGAGAGAGCAATGAAAAGAAAGGGTCAGGGCCAGCCCTTGTTTAATGAGCAGTTCAGTGGGTGAAGGTTGAGCTCCTAAGAAAAGTAAGGTTAGGATACAGGCCATCATGTGTTTGCCTGTCCCGTGAGGCCCTGGGTTCAGTTCTCCAGTAGAGACGGGAGAGAGAGAAAGTGAGAGTTTGTGTCTGTGTGTTCACATATGCACACGAATACAAGCACGTGAGACGCTAGCTACATGGGAGGGTGGGACAGGAGTGTTGAAGGTTTAAGGCCTGCCTGAGCTACAGAGTGATTTGTGGGCAGCCGCGGTAGCTTGGTGACATTCTATCTCAAAATAAGGAAAGAAGTGAGTTCGGTGTCGGAGCACCTTCTTGCCCTACTAGGTGCTCCATTAGGAAAAAATCTAATTTACAAAGCCATAAATTCAATACCCAGAACACTTAGGGTGGCGGAGAAAAGTGCCATGGTACCAGGTGTGGGTGGTTTGTATAGTGAGTGGCTGCAGGTGACTGCCTGTGTGGGCGATGATCTGGGTGAACTGAGGGGAATGTGAGGATGTATTCTGAGCAAAGAGGGCTCAATAAATACGAAAGGGAAGTAGATGCCAGCAGCCAGTATTCAGCCAAGTGCTGAGGTATGGCTTGGGAGCTGGTCAGAACAGCTACTCACAGAGGTGCTGTTCTTGCCATTTTACTAAGAAGGAAACTCATTGAAAGCTCGGTGACTCACCAGTAGGTGACAGATCAATTGATCTACATCCTGGCAAAAACTTGGATTATAGTCTAAAAGCCATTTAAGGGTCACAAGTAAAAAACGTGACATGCTATGTCTTAATTGAAAGAACCAGGTTCTTTCTGGAAAGTAGTTGTCCCCTGGGAGGCTCTGTAGTCAGTTAGAAAGCTGGTGTGTGAGCCTCAGACAAGACAAGAGAAGCAGTAACAGCCAGTGTGGTAGTGATGGTGTTGCATGGCTGAGCCCTGGATATACTTGCAAGGAGGCCAGTCTGGTGTGTTCATGGATTAGATGTAGAATAGTCAGAAGAGCTCAGGCCTTGGCCAGGGAGAGTGGGGGAGGGGCAGGGTTAGAGGGGGCTGGGAATTGCTGGGGGTTTGTTTTGTTTAATTTACTTATCTATTGGGTTCTGTTGTTGTTGTTTTAAAGACAGGGTCGTGCTGTGTATCCCAAGCTGGCCTCGAACTGTGGTCTTCCTGCCTCAGCCTCTCAAGTGTTCGGATTGCAGGCAGGTGTCACCATGCCCGGCTTCCAGTGCCATTTTAAATAGGTGAGTTTGAGACACCTTACATATCTAGAAAGAGGTGTCATGTAGGCCTTTGACTATCCAAAACTGGAGCTTAGAGATCAGAAGTTACTTTTGTGGGGTCAACAGCATAGAAATTATATCTCATACCCTAGGTGTGGGTGAGTCAAGCACGGAGGGAGAGTGGGGAGGAGGGTCACTGCCCGGCCATGTGGCATGCTAATCCGTAGAAGATGGGTAGTGAGAAGAACCTGGGCAGCAAGAAAAGGTTCCATCTGTAAGGAGGCCTGAGAGTAGCACCCTGAAGGCCTCCTAAGAATGGACGGTGTTTCTGGAAGAAAGGAAGAATCAGTTATGTAGTACTTGCTGCTAGGTTGAGAGATGAAGATTGACAGATGCCCTAAGGATTCAGCTGCAGAGTCTTACTTAGCTTCTTCATCAGGCAGCTGGTGTAGTGGTAGGGGTGAAGCATTACTGAGAATGTTCTAGAGAGACTAGCAGTGTCACTTCAGAGTGGGAGAGCTGTGTTCTAGGTAGTAGAGACAAAAAATATCCAAATACAACATACGAACCGTAGTCAAGTCCTGAACCGGGGCCAGCACTAAAAAGCATCTTGGAGGTAAAGAAGCTCGGATGTAGAGCTGATATGCGTGATATTAGGGAGTTAGAGTGGGTTCATAGGAAAATGTCCTTGTTTGTACTGAACATTGGTTAAGGGTAAGTGTCACTCTCTGCAACTGACTTAAATGATTAAGAAGTGTGTGTGTGTGTGTGTGTGTGTGTACATGAAGAGAGTCGTGCACAGAAAAATTTCAGACCATTCTTATTTATTCAGTCAGGTACAGGGTGCATGAGTATTCATTGTATTGTGTTCTCAACCTGTCTGTATGAAATGGCTATAAAAACTTGGGAGTAGATCAAGTAAATGGGAATCAAGGAACTCGAAACAATGCAGGCTGTGACGGTCTTGCTGCAGACACATGAGGTACTGGAGGGACCTGCGTCTGGCTTTGGTGTGAGCAGCACGATCTATAGTACTAATGGTACTGGGGCAGTCCAGCTAATGTTTAGGGCTCTGTTTCTCACAGCCTCATCTCGGTCAAACTTAATGGGTGTCATAAACTTATTACCATAGACTTACATTACTTAATGTCTTTTTTTTTCTGCTTAAATAGCGATATTTTTTGACTTGTTTTCTGCAGGTTGTAGGAAGTGTCCTGTATTTTACTAATTTTTGCCTTGATAAATTGGGGCAACCGCTACTAAATGAAAACCCTCAGCTTACGGAAGGATGGGAAATACCCAAGTATCCTACATAGTGAATGAAGATCTTTTATGCATCTTGCCACTAAGTTCACCTTTAAAAAAAAGCTTACCAAATTTTGCAGACTATGATAACTGTTCCTTAATAAAATTCACTAAAGGTACCAGCAAGTCTTCAGCCACATTGTTTCTCTAGAAGGGCAAGAAATGCAAGTAAAGGCAAAAAGGTTCGTGTGGGGGCGTTGTCTTGTTTTACTCTTTGTTTTCCAATACCAGAACCGTAATCTCTTTATCAGCTCTTAAAAGTTAATGTTCTTTGTTGCTGGTTTGATATAAATTTCACATTGAGCTAGAATCCTGATATCTGGAGATATGTGTTAAATGTTTAAATTGATCATCCATTTCTTGGAATTCAGGCCCCGTGCCTGGGAGGGTGGAAAGAAGTCATTATTGCTTTCAGTGTGGTTACGATCGTAGAACCATCGCCTTCTTCCCAGTAACTGAAGGAAGCGAAGCTCTGTTTGCTTTGGTTCTTCTGTTATTAATCACTGAGCAAAGTTGAGAGGTAACACACTGAGCGGGAGCAGGCTGGTTCTTGGCTAAAAGACTCCAAGTGCTGCTTAGGCAACAGAACAAGACACATCGCTGTGCTCAGCCATTGCAGATGCAGTGTGCCTCGCCTTCTGCTGCTGTCTCTGGCACCCCACTGGCATCTAGAATGTACTGATTTGCTTTTCTGTTGTCATTTACATCATGAAAACCTTAGAATTTCTGTTCTGTTTTGTGTTCTGACCCAATAGGCCAAAGCCTCACTGTTTCAACTGTGGTTCTGAAGAGCACCAGATGAAAGAGTGCCCAATGGTAAATCTCTCATAAGCAGAATGTCACTGAACGAAAGCTGGTGGCTGTTTTGTGTGCGTGAGTGGCTCTGGGTAATGTGCGTGGACTTCCTGTGCTACATTTGTTTGTGCTTTAATCCTTTCAAATTCATAAAGAAAATAACATACTATGTTTTTGAAGTGAATGAAATATGAGTTAAAATGTTGGTTCTGGCCAGGCAGTGGTGGCGCACGCCTTTAATCCCAACACTCGGGAGGCAGAGGCAGGCGGATTTCTGAGTTCGAGGCCAGCCTGGTCTACAGCGTGAGTTCCAGGACAGCCACGGATACACAGAGAAACCCTGTCTCGAAAAACCAAACCAAAACAAAAATGTTGGTTCTGATAACATCAAGATAATAAAAAATTAAAATGACTTTTTCTTACTTGCTTTCCAAAAATGTCTGCCGACTTGTGCATTATGCATTAAAACTAGAGCAATCTATTTTATGTTTTTTGGTGTTTTGTTTTGTTTTGTTTTGTTTTGTTTTGTTTTGTTGTTTTTTCGAGACAGGGTTTCTCTATGTAGCCCTGGCTGTCCTGGAACTCACTCTGTAGACCAGGCTGGCCTCGAACTCAGAAATCCGCCTGCCTCTGCCTCCCGAGTGCTGGGATTAAAGGCGTGCGCCACCACTGCCCAGCTTATTTTATATTTTATATTTTAAAGTGAGCATTCTTAGTACATTTCTGAGATGTTTCTAAATTGCTTGATACCATTCTTTTCAAACATTATGATTTAGCCTCGGAACGCTGCTCGAATAAGTGAGAAGAGGAAGGAGTATATGGATGCCTGTGGTGAGGCAAACAGTCAGAGTTTTCAGCAGCGGTATCATGCAGAAGAAGTAGAAGAGAGATTTGGAAGATTCAAGCCAGGAGTTATTAGGTACTACTGTTGTTTTATCATGGGGTGTCATTTTTATTTTCTCAGTATTTAGAACAGTCTGCCTCTTCTGGGAATTACAAGAATGTAAGCATGTTATAACATATATAGCATGTTTGTACAGAATACATCCAGTCATTCTAACCCACTTACTATGTGCTTGGTATGTATCCTACTTCATGCTACATTATTTGTGACAGGTGGTGCACGCCTTTAATCCCAGCACTTGGGAGGCAGAGGCAGGCGGGTTTCTGAGTTCGAGGCCAGCCTGGTCTACAGAGTGAGTTCCAGGACCGCCAGGGCTACACAGAGAAACCCTGTCTCGAAAAACAAAAACCAAACCAAACCAAAACATTATTTGCGACAGAAACAGTTTAGCCAGACATGGTGGCTCATGCCTGTGACCCCAGTGCCTGGGAGCTTGAGGCAGGACAGACCCCATAAATTCTAAGTGAGCCTGGGCTACAGAGTCTGAAGGAAAATATGGGGCAGGAGAGAAGACTTGGAAGTTAAGAGCACTGGCTGCCTCTCCAGAGGACCCAGGTTGGATTCCTAGCACTCAAAGGATGACTCATGACTTCCGGTCTCTCAGATCTGGTGGCCTCTGCTGCCCTCCATGGGCACCAGGCATGCATGTACTGTACAGGCAGACATGCAGACAGACACTCATACACATAAAAATGATCATAATAAATCTTTAGAAAAAGAAAGATGCCAAAATGCTTTCATGCACATAGAGATTCCTCATCTTTCTTCCTCTTTACTTAGTGAGGAACTTCAAGATGCACTGGGCGTGACAGACAAGAGTCTTCCCCCTTTCATCTACCGGATGCGCCAGCTGGGCTACCCACCAGGCTGGCTCAAGGAGGCTGAACTGGAGAATTCGGGACTTGCACTCTATGATGGAAACGGTATAGTATGTTAGGACAGAGAAGTTAGCTTACAGGTCCATCTTCCCCCTCCTGTCTCCTTTGTGTCACGTCCCCCTGCATCCCCAACTCATTAAGATTAGCCAGGCCTTTAAGCCAGCATTCAGGAGGGAGACGCAGGTTCATCTCTGAGTTTGAAGCCAGCTTGGTCTCTAGCAAAACCCTGTCTAATGACAGGAATGGCTGGCCTGTTTAATGTGTTTTGGGGTAACTAAAAACATGATTACCTTTTGTGCTTTAGAAGGAAGGAACTAATGCGTCCTTGACTATATGGAATGGTCAGGTAGTTTAGCTGGCTGTGGTGGTACACGTTTGTTACCCTGGTACTTGGAGGCTAAGGTAGGAGAGTTGCTAGTTGGAGGCCAGCCTGTCTAAGCTACATAGCAAGGCCCTATCTTTAGAAAAAATAAATAGCGTCAGGTAGGGGATAGGGAGGCAGCTCAGTGGGTAAGGGTGGTTGCTATGCAGACTTCGCATGTCCCGACAGAGCTGTCCTTTGACCTTCACGTATGTGTCACGGTACACCTGCCCACCCACGTCATGCACTTGCAATAATAAATTTTCTTTAATTAAAAAGAAATATCAGGGGGCTGGAGAGATGGCTCAGCGGTTAAAAGCAATGATTGCTCTTCCAGAGGTCCTGAGTTCAATTCCCAGCAACCACATGGTAGCTCCACAGCCATCTGTAATGGGATCCAATGTCCTCTTCTGGGGTGTCTGGAGACAGCTACAGTGTACTCACATACATAAAATAAATAAGTCTTTACAAGAAAGAAAGAAAGAGAGAGAGAGAGAGAGAGAGAGAGAGAGAGAGGGAGGGAGGGAGGGAGGGGGAGGGGGGAGGGGGGATAGATAGATTAGGCCTCAAGCCAGAAAGTAGTGGCTTACACCTTTAATCTCAGCATTTAGGAGGCAGAGGCAGACAAATCTCTGAGTTCAAGAGCAGCAGCCTGGCCTACAAAATGAGTTCCAGGATAGCCAGGGATATGTAGAGAAACCAGAGAAACCCTGGCTCGAAAAACAAAACAAAAGAGAGAGGAAAGGAAGGAGGGAGGGAGGGGGGGAGAGAGAAGAGAGAAAGGAACGAAAAAGAAATATCGGGCTGGAGAGATGGCTCAGTGGTTAAGAGGATTGACTGCTCTTCCAGAGGTCCTGAGTTCAATTCCCAGCAACCACATGGTGGCTCACAATCATCTGTAATGGTGTCTGATTCCCTCTCCTGGTGCATCTGAGGACAGCTACGGAGTATCCATATATAAAATAAACAAAAATCTTTAGCCGGGCAGTGGTGGCGCACGCCTTTAATCCCAGCACTTGGGAGGCAGAGGCAGGTGGATTTCTGAGTTGGAGGCCAGCCTGGTCTACAGAGTGAGTTCCAGGACAGCCAGGGCTACACAGAGAAGCCCTGTCTGGGAAAAAAAAAAAAAAGAAAGAAAGAAAGAAATACCAAATTGCTATCTTGGCTTGGTCTATGACCACTGCAGCCAGAGCAGGAGCCCTGCAGGCAGTGCTGAGAAGCTTTTAACCTTTTAGTATTGGGAACATAGACCTATCAATGGCAAGAGACGGGTGGCACTTCCACAGTGGTGTGGGAGACAGAGACAAAGAGAATTGACTAGATATAGCCACTTGGCACAAATAACATGAGACCATGCCTGCCTCAAAAGCAAAGGGTCCAGAGAAATGGCTCAGTGGGAACAGACACTTCTGCCATGCCTGATGACCTGAGTTTTGGTTCTCAGGATCTACATGGTAGATGGATCTCCATGGTAACTTAGCAGATTATTCACTGACTTCCACACACATACCATGGCTGACTGAGACAAATGCAGACACTTGCAGCCAACCATTAGATTGAGGTTGGGAACCCCTGTGGAAGAGTCTGGGGAAGGACCGAAGGAGCTGAGGGAGATAACAACCTCAGGACCCCCCAGAGCTCCCAGAGACTAAGCCACCAGCCAAGTAGCACACATGGGCCAGTCTGTGCCCCTGGGCACACGCATAGAGGCGGACTGCCTTGTCTGGCCTCAGTGGGAGAGGAAGTACTTAATCCTGTGGAAACTAGATGCCCCAGGGAAGAGGGGTGCTGGCAGAAGTGAGGTGGGGTGGGAGGGAGGATTGGGGAGCACCCTCTTAGAGGTATGTGTGGGAAAACGGGGGGTGGGATGATGAGCTTAGGGAGAGGGGGACAGGAAGGAGGGCAACTTGTGGAATGTAAATAAATAAAATAATTTTTAAAAAATTAGATGGTCCAAGGGGATGGTGTGTGATAGGGCCGCTGTAGCTCTCCCTGCAAGGGCCTTCTGTGTGGTGGCCTGGGCGTAGCTCCTGCAGAGCTCTTTCCAAAGCTGAGTATGTCTGAAGCTTAAAACTTTTCATAATAATAATTAAAAAAAGAATTAGTTTTGTTTTAGTTAGTTACTTAGTTTGATTTTTCAAGACAGGGTTTCTCTATATGGCCCTGACTGTCCAGGAACTTACTACATAAACCAGGCTGGCCTCCAGCTCACCGGTCTCTCTGTCTTCCAAGTGCTGGGATTAAAGGCATATGCCACCACCACCCAGCTAAATCTTTTTCTTTTTTTCTTTTTTTTAAAGATTATTTATTTTATATATGTAAATTGTAGCTTTCAGACACCCCAGAAGAGAATATCAGGTCCATTACAGATGGTTGTGAGCCACCATGTGGTTGCTGGGAATTGAACTCAGGACCTCTGAGCAGTCAGTGCTCTTAACCACTGAGCCATCTCTCCAGCCCCAGGTAAATTTTTTGATTCTTTTGAGACAATCTGTATTCCAGGCTGGCTAGAATTTGCTGTGAGCTAAAGCTGGCCTTCAACTCCTGCCTCAGCCCCTGCATGTTGGGGTCATAGATTGTGATGCTCAGAGCCGATTTAAAAGTTGTCATGGTTAGGAGAGAGTAACTAGTCATTCCCACACTAATTCCGATACAGTATCTCAGCACTTTCCCTGTGTGGGTTGAGTCGGGGAGGGACATGTTTGGTGTCTAGCCATGTTAACATTTTCTCTAACTTCTAATAGATGATGCTGATGAGGAAACAGAAACTGGAGAAATACAGAATAAAAATGTCACTTATGATCTCTCAAAGTTGGTAAACTATCCAGGTTTTAATATATCTACTCCCAGAGGTATTCCAGATGTAAGTATACATTTTAAATTTTTTCTTCTGAAATGTGATAATTATATTTAAGAGCTTATTATTACATAAAGAAGTGAGTGAATTCATAGCTAGACTTGCTAGCTCACATGTGCAATCATAGAAGTGGAGGCAAAATGACATGAGCTTTTAGTGACATGTTTCAGCTTTTCATTTCTTAGATCTCATGTTGCAGGCTGGCCTTGATCATCCTGCCTTCCCCTCCCAGGTGCCAGGATTACAGATGTGCATGCACATACTACTGCATCCGACTCTGATATGAGTTCTGGAAGCCAGACTTGAGGTCTCGGGCTTGTGCTGCAGTTCTTTGTACACCAAATCACCTCTCCTATATGGATTTTTTTTTTTTTTTTTTTTTTTTTTTTTTTTTTTGAGACAGGGTTTCTCTGCTTAATAGCTCTGGCTGTCCTGGAACTCACTCTGTAGACCAGGCTGGCCTTGAACTCAGAGATCTCCCTGCATGTACCTCCCTAACATACATTTTTCAATACTAGGAATTGAACTCAAAATCTTTTATATGGTAGTGCTACAGTGTTACTGAGCCAACCCTGGTTCCTCTTAGTAGAGTATTAAGTGAGAAACTGTGTATGTCACAGTTGTGGGGTTTTCTGCTACCTCCTAAGCAAAAGCAAAGAAGCAGAAGCCTATTAGCCAGGCTCTGTGACCCTAAAACTGCAGCCATGGCCTTAGCTGGAACCTGAGCCTCAGCAGGTAACCCCTACATAAAAAACAAACAAATATTACTAAGACTACTAACTTTTTTGGAGTAGTCTTTTAGGTGGTTGTATACGTTTTACAGGTATTTATTTAAATAAAATTCTCTTCTTAACCTGACCCAGTGCTGTAGGGCTCTTGCATCTGTTTTCCTTGGTTTTTCTTTCTCTTTGTGGTAAATCTCTCTGTGTGAGGAGCTGTTTCCCACTCACTGTGTGTGCTGTCCAGCTTTCCTCCATGTTTCAAGATTAAACAGTGAGCTGCTTTGGTGGCGTTGGCAAGTTTGGGTTTTGGGGGCTTCTGTTTGAGATACTGTTTGATGTAGTGACATTCCTTCTGATTCTTCCAAGTTCTGGGATCCAAGAGTGTGCCGCTGAGTCTAGTTTTAGAGTTTCCATTACTGTTCTCTAGTTTGCATGCAAAACAATGGGTTTCATTGTGACATTTCTGTTTGGGGTGGGGGTGTTAGTGGTGTTTTGTTTTGAAGTCTTCTCCTGTAGCATAGAAAAACCTGGAAGTCATTGTGTAGCCCAATCTGGCCTGGGATTTGCAGCAACTTTTATGCCTCATCCTCCTGAGTGCTAGGAGCAAAATCTCAAAAAGATGTTTTCCAAACATCCTTGTCTCTTCCACATCAGGAGTGGAGAATGTTCGGTTCCATACCAATGCAGGCGTGTCAGCAGAAGGACGTGTTCGCCAGCTACCTTAATTCTAACGTCCAGTCGGTAAATTGATTTGTGTGTGTGTGTGTATACGATGGTGGGAGTTGAACTTAGGACTTTAGATGTGCTAGGCAAGCAAGCACTCACCACTAAACTGTACACGCCTAGCCTCAGAGCATAGAGTCTAAGGGTGTAGTTGGTAAATGTTTGTAGTGTGAGGTTTCATGGCTCATTGCTGCTGTTCTTTTTGGTTTATATTATAAACGTTGGTATCTGATTAATCAAGAGGCAAATGACAATTGTTTGGCTCTAGGCTGGTTTAAGTATGGGCTAGAGGTTCTCTGTCTGCCCTGTCTGACTGTGTTCCTACTGGTTACTCTATCAGCCAGGCATGAGGTCTAGCAGCAAGCGGTCTTCCTCTCAGTCCAGCCCTAATAGTCCGAAGAAGCAGCGGAAGGAAGGCAGCTCAGCAGCCTCCCCTGCTGACATGGAGCTTGACTCAGGTACGTTTGTGGTTTTGGTTTCTGAGAAGGCAAGGTTAGCCTGTGTCCTCCTGGGTCTATGAGAAGGATGACGCTCCTCCATACTTAACTCCCTAATCCTTAGCTATTAGAGTGTGTCCACTGTTGCTGATAAAACCTTAATTGGAAGCTACACTTGGCGGGAGAGGCAGAGGGACCAGCTAGCCAAGTTCCTGAATTTGGCAGGCTCAAGCGCCCACAGTGCCACAGTCAGTGCGGCCCCTCTGGTGGGGCAGTAACTGGGCATGCACACTTCTGAGAGCTCTGGTTTCAAGAACAGTTGAGGCTCTGGGCAGGTAGTTACCTCCCAGGGGCCGAGTACTCCTGAAAACTTAAAATTGGGCACAATCTTGCCATCTGACACACTTTTTTACTCTTATCCCTCCATGTCTTCCCATGGAACCTGTGCTCAGCCAGGGTCATGGTGGCCCTGACAAGAGAATCCAGTTTCCATCTTTTGGAGCCCAGTGTCTAGGATTAGGGCAAAAGAAAGAGGACTTCGCAGTTAGGAGCAGGCTTCCTCTTTTCTGCAGCCTTCCTGGGATGACTCCTATCTCCACGACCCATGTTTCCTCCATCTGAAGCCACCTGCAGTACAGGGCAGCTCTCCCGAGGACTTGACTCCCATTCCTTAGCACCAAGACACAGGCATGGCCGTGGGAACTGAAAGTCTGCTGTTTTCCCCTTTCCTGCTTTTTTGTGGCTGTAGCCCAGGCTGGTCATCTGAGTGCTGGCATTTACAGGCATTGACTGCCTTATCTAACCCTTTTTTGCCTTCTCAAAGATGGGTGTTTATGGCCATTCTACCTCTAGGTACCCCCAAGCTCCAATAATAAGTTTGTATGAAATGCTGCGACTTCTAACGTGTCTTTCCTGTTTCAGATGTAGAGGTACCACCTGGTTCTCAGAGCAGCAAAGCATTTCAGTTTCAACCACCATTGCCTCCCGGCACACCCCCTCCCCTGCCACAGGGAACACCCCCGCCTCTGGTCACTCCTCCACTCCCTAAGGGGACCCCGCCACTGACTCCCAGTGACTCCCCGCAGACCCGACCCGCAGCCTCCGACATGGATGAGGATGCCCTGACACTGGAGGAGCTTGAAGAGCAGCAGAGGCAGATCTGGGCGGCTCTCCAGCAGGCTGAGGGAGGTAACAGTGACTCCGATGCTCCTGTAGACACGCCTTTAACAGGGAATTCAGTGGCCTCCTCCCCGTGTCCAAATGAGCTTGACCTCCCGGTCCCAGAAGGAAAGGCCCTGGAAAAGCCAGTGCTGGCTGAGCCCCAGGGGCTGGCTGCTGCTGTCGACACAGCTGGACCTGAGCCTTCCTGCAGCCCAGCAGCAGGGGCAGCAGTGCTCTCTCAGAGAGAAGAGGAAGTCGCTGCAGAGGGGGACTCTGGAGACGCTCTTCTTGACAATGGCAGTGTGTTGAACATGAGCAATGGAGGCAACCAGCAGCTCCTTCATCTGGACCCCCGGCCTCCGACAGCCTCAAAAGTCCATAGCCCCGTACCTGACATGAGCAAGTTTGCCACTGGAATAACACCCTTTGAATTTGAGAACATGGCTGAATCCACTGGGATGTACCTCAGGATAAGAAACCTGTTAAAGAATTCACCCCGAAATCAGCAGAAAAACAAAAAGACTTCTGAGTGAGCCCTTGCCGTAGCATTGGCTGCGAGGTGATCTGCAGCTCTGCATTGTCCCCTCAGACTGAGACCAGGTGACCCACTTGTCCTTCCCACCTTTCAGAATTTGCCCACAGTGTAATTGAGATCTCAATTCAAGCCCGGTTTACATAATGAAAGACTGGGCGTGTGAGTTTGCTGTTTTATTCTCACTGACAACAACCCAGGGTTTGTGTGCGTGAGCTGGTTCGGAGATACGTGGTCTGGGTTATGCTATTTTTGGATCGTGAGTGTCGGTCAAGAGTGAAGTTTGTTTTGTTTTTTTTTAAATGTCTTTTGTAAATTGTTTTCCCTTTCTACATTTTGCTATTATTCTGTATATATAAGCTTAATATATCACTTTTTAAAAGAAAATTCTAACAATTTTAAATTCACATTTCAATTACAACAACCAAATGAGAATAATCAGGGATGAGCAGCTTTATCCTGCTTGGGGTATTTTTATAAGATTTTCATGCATGAATTTTAATAACACTTTTACTTTTTGTAATTTAATTATTCAAATATGCTTCCAATAAAGGTGTGCTCACCTTTGTGTACAGAAGTTTAATAAATTAGTTTTCTTACACATGAACCAAGACTTTGTTAGATATGACTCACAGTTAAAATTGTTCTTTTAAACTTGGATGAAAATTATGAGATTGCAAAGAGACTGCATGTTCGGCTGCTGTAAGTGGACTCCAGCCTTACATATAATAATACAGAAACAAAACTGTCTAATTACTTTGGGAAAAAAGTGGAGGTGGGCTAGCCTTTGTACACCATAGTACTGTGGGTCCCGGCCAGAAGGTAGACTGTCCTGTGCTAGCTGGAGACTGGCCTGGCTCTCTGGCTGGGCAGGCGGGCGGGCAGGCGCTCTGTCTAAGTCTCTGCCAGGTCAAGTTCTGGAACACTTGGAGATCTACCACTCAGTGTTAAGCTGCTCCCAGGCTCACAGAGGGCGCAAAATGGAGTCGGTCTGGATTGGAGTGACGGTTTTGAGAACTCGGTAGTCAAATTTACTGATTTGTAAACAGTAAAGGGAAGGATGGTCACAAGAGAGTGCAGATAAGGCCACGCCGGGATAAAGTGTTAAGTGCTTGAAACTTCTTTATCACCTGAGTTTTCAGTGCATTCTCCACAGGGTTTGCGTGATGCCGTCACATGTGGAAACAGCAGCCTTCCTGGCAGGTCTGCCACAAGGAAGGGAGGTGGTGGAGGCCTAGAGAAGATAAGGGGCCCTGTCAACATTTAACATGGTTTCTTCTCAGTGTTTTTTCTTCTGAGATAGGATATTGCTGTGTAGCCTGGGCTGGCCTTATTTACAGTCTTCCTGATACTACCTACTGCTGAGATTACAGGCAAGATGACATGGTTCTTTTTTAAAAACATTTATGGGGCTGGGGGCATTCTTTGGCACAGATATGGGTGCCATATTAGAAGACAGTGTGTGTGGGTCCTTGTTATGTTCTCTCATCAGTGTGTGTTCTCGCCAAGCACCTTTACCCAGCTCACCAGCTCACCAGCCTGAAGATGGCCTTGAACTTCCTGACCACAGGTGTGCGCTACCATTCCCAGTGGCTAAGCATCCAGCCCAGAGCATTGTACGTGTGCCAGGCACGCACTACCAACTACACTGCTTCCCTGGCCCCAGTGACCTGACTCTAGAAAGGTCAAACTTCCACTAGAGACTTAGCTGACTTCTAACTCAGAAGTTATTGTTTAGCCCTGTCTGGTGGCTTATGCCTGGAATCCTAGCACTTGGGATCAGGACCAGCCTTGGTTATATTGCAAGTTCAGTTAGCCTGAGCTACATGAGATACTGCTTCAGGAAAAGAAAAAAAAAGTTTTCCCCTAAATATTGTACCGCTGGTATCTGCTGAATACTGAAATAATTATTTCCAGCACATATATATTCTGTTAAGGTATAGATTATACCATTTTTCCTTTATTGGGTAGGTATTGCCTCTTTTTGTTTTTTAAATGAATGTCTAAGACATAGATGCCTAATTGTAAATAAATTCAGATCTCTTGCCTCTGTATCCAAGTTCCTTTTTTAAATATTTATTTTTATGTTTTTAATTATGTGTATATATTGTAAGTTCAGGTGCCCTTGTAGCCCAGAAGGCGGCAGTGGATCCTCCGGTGCTGGAGTTGCGTGCAAGTGGTTGCTAAGCTGATGTGGGTGCTGGAAACCAACCCTGGGTCCTCCCTGAAAGCAGGAAGTTAACTGCTCAGCCATCTCTCCAGCCCTTAACCTGGAATTTTATCCACTGCCTAGTTTCCTGTGGGGCAGTGGTCTATGGCAGGCAGTCTGGCACCGGTTGAGCACAGGTTGAAAACTCTGGAGACCCAGTGGAATAATCCATGAGGGACCTAAAAATGTTTTTGGCCAACACTCCCGGAAGACGGAAGACTCCTGTAAAAACAGCTACAGCTTTCACAACCCCTACAGAGAAGCCTGTCATGTGAGATTTGTCATGTAGGAGCAACGCCAAGCCCTCCCACACGCAAATAAGGTGCCTCGAAGCCCTCAGACCAAGCCAATGGGAAGTATCTGTTGTCAAACCCAACCCCTCCCAAACAGTATATTAGACCGTCCCAACCTGTGTAGGGAGCCCGCCATCCAGAAGGAATAAAGGTGCGAGAACTACTCCGCCGTCTGAGAGCTTCTATCATAAGAGCTGTAACACTGCGGCCCAGGAAGAAATCTGCTCTCCTGAACCCCACCAGAGGCTTCCCGCACTCCGCTGACTAGTCGGCCTCTCATGGGCTCAGCCAGGCTGACTCAGCACAGGGCGATGGGTGCAGCGTCTTGGTGCAACTGAGGCGGCAACTGTGGAGACCGAGGTGAAGGAGATTCTGTCCCCACTCATGCTCTCCCCCTTGCTGGAACCCTCGAATTTGGCTGGGCCAGAGGTCCCTGAGGAAGGCTCCCAGCACGCAGCCCAACAGTTTCCCTGTGAGAAACTACAAGAGTATTGGTTTCTCAGGAACTGGGATCCTCCTTTTTTAATTACTTAGGGCTGGGATTGTAGCTGAGGGGTAGCTTACCTGACATGTATGAGATCCTAGATTTGATCCCCAGGACCAGGAAGAAAATAATTGACAATCGGGGGCACACGTGCATTAAATAGAAGTAATGAGGTGGGAATGATGGTTCCTGCTTACAATCTTAGCACTGGGAGACTGACCAAGGCCCTGTCTCAGGAAGAAGAAAGATGCTAGAATTCATTCTTTCCTTTGAAGGAGCTTCTGTATTTCGTGGGTCCCAGCCCAAAGCAGCATATGGCAATGGGAGAGCGCAGAAGCCTAGAGAAAACAGTTGGCTTAACTACTTACGGGAGGCTAGAGTCAGCTAGCAAGCGAAAATTACTGAACCAGTCTTCAAAGCATCAGGAAGGAGGAGGTTACAGACCAAATGTACATTGAGAGAAACAGGGGGGTGGGGGGCTGCTGGAGAGATGGTTCAGTGGTAAGAGCACTGACTGTTCTTCCAGAGGTCCTGAGTTCAATTCCCAGCAACCACATGGTGGCTCACATCCATCTGTAATGAGATCTGATGCCTTCTTCTGGTGTGTCTGAAGACAGCAACAGTGTAGTCATATACATAAAATGGATAACTCTTTTAAAAAAAAGAAAAGAAACAAAAGAGATCAGCAAGATGACTCAGTGGATAAAGATGTATGTCACCATTGCTGAAACTGCGATCCCCAGGATTGACATGGTGGGAAGATAGAAAACCAAGTCGGCCTCTGACCTGCCCGTGCACCCCGTGGTGCCTGGACACAAAATAAAGAAAACACTTTTAAAGAAACATAGGCTGCTGTGTCTGGGTCTTAGGAGGAGGAGGAGGAGGGATTGTTTGGACTTGTCTCCAGGTGTGGGCAAGTGAGGTAACACCCAGACACTCCCAGGTAGATGTGGGGCAGGGTGGGGCTCCTCTGCCATGTGAAATGTGCCTCGGGTTGCTACCACAAGGCCAGCTCTCATTGTCTTGAGCAAGTAAGTGGGAAGAAGGTGCTGCCTTGACTTTAAAACAAAAGATCTGCCTTTGCTTTCTTCAAAAAGCTTGTGCCTCAGTACCATGGGTCCCCTCCTACATGACTGCATTTTCAAGTTCTCTGCTAGGTCTTGTGGATCCTGGATACTGAGCTCAAAGTTACCCCTTTTGCTTTGGGTTTTTTTTTTCCTGCCTTCTTTTAAATTCACATTTTTATTTTATTATGTGTATGTATGTGTACATGCAAATACCACAGTGCACGTGTGGAAGTCAGAGGACAACTTGTGGGAGTCATTTCTCTACTACCATATGGGATCTGGGGATGGAACTTGGGTCACTGTTTTTGGCAACAAGCGCTTTTATCCATTGAATCATCTCACTGGCTCTCATTTGATTTTTTTTATCCCGTCTTGCAGTTTAAAGATTACCATGAGCAGACAAAGCCAACAAGAGTGTCGTAACAATTTTTAGTGCCCAAGTAGCTTCTAAGGTATGATTAATTCTTTGAGGTTACAATGCCTTCAGACAATCTTTTGTTTTCAAGATTTAGGAAAATCCCTAAGCCTTCAATTTTTTTTTTGTTTTGTTTTGTTTTTTGTTGATGGTTTTGGTAAGCTCATTTTATTTAACCCAGGCTGCCTTTAAACTTGTGATCCTAAGCCATTAATCCCAGCAATGAGGAGGTGGAGGCAGGTAGATTTTTGAGTTTTGAGGCCAGCCTGATCTACAGAACAAGTTCTAGGATATGTGGGACTACACAGAGAAACCCTTTCTTTTCTTTTCTTTTCTTTTTTTTCGAGACAGGGTTTCTCTGTGTAGCCCTGGCTGTCCTGGAACTCACTCTGTAGACCAGGCTGGCCTCGAACTCAGAAATCCGCCTGCCTCTGCCTCCTGAGTGCTGGGATTAAAGGCGTGTGCCACCACTGCCTGGCAAGCCCTCAATCTTAAAGGTCCATTTTATGTCAGTGCAGATCACTTGAGGCTGTTAGGAATATGTGATTTTTGGTAAAGGGGGAGTGGTTCACATCTATAATCCCAGCCTGGGATGTAAAGAAATAGATACAAAGGATATGTTTCTGGGTTACTAATAACATTTTGTAATTCTGTAGAAATATCTTTAGGTCTGGGAATAGAACTCAGGTGGCAGCATGCTTACCCAGCATGCACAGAGCCCAACCCCAGTACCTTAATCAGCATGGTGGTGTATGCCTGCAATCCCAGCACTCAAAGGCAGAGAGGAGAATTAAAAGACCAAAGTCATCCTCAGCTACATAGCAACTTTTAAAGCCAGCCTAGAATACACAAGACTCTGTCTCAAAGATACATTTTATCAATTTTAAAAAAAAGGGGGCTCAGTGGTTAAACATGCTTGCCACCAAGCCTGACAACCTGAGTTCTAGCCTCAGGACCCACATGCTAGAAATGAGCATGGTAGAGCGTGCCTCTAATCCCAGCACTGGGAGGCAAGGCCAGGTGACCTATGTGAGTTGAAGGCCAGCTTGGTCTACATAGAAAGTTCCAGGCTAGCCAGAGCTACATAGCAAGACTGTGTCTTGGAAGACCAGAATGTGAATTAACATATAACATGTATGTGCAATCTCAATCCTTTTACTGGATCTTAAGCCACGGGAAATGTATTTTTAAAACAAAACTGGAAAACGCAGTTTTAAAGCAAAACTACCAAGGATGAGTATATTTGGACTGTTGTAACTCAGGGAGGGGCTGCAGAGAGCTGGAGCCTTTATCGCACTCTCTGTCAGGGCTCTCAGCTGACACCAGGCCTCTGCAGGGTGACCTCAGAACACAATGACTTCTCCATTTCAGTCGCAGAGGCTTGGGCATTAGTCATAACTGAGAATGACAAATGAAACTGGATCCAGACAGGCTGTGAGACTCGATCCAAGGCAAACTTCTCACGGACTCAGGAGTTCCCTGCGCTTCCACACTTTAAAACAATCCCAGTTCTGTTCACTGGAGCAGGCCAGTTGAGGACAATGAGCCCTGATATATTAGGAGAGTTGAAAATAGTTTCATGACGGTTAAGAAGTCAGGTTTAGTAGGTGGGCAACAGAAGAATGTGTCACCTAGCTGGGATGGTGGCACACACCTGTAATCCCAGCTCTAGGAAGGCTAAGCAGGAGTATGGTGATTACTTTGCTAGCCAGGGCTACACAGTAAGACCCTGTCTTACTGTATTAGTTTGGATTTTCTTTTTTACATTTTTTATTATATTTTCTGTGTATGTATGCAAGAGCATACCAGGGCACATATCCAGAGGTCATGGGACCACTTCTGGGAGTTGATTTTCTCCTATCATGTAAGTCTTGGGACTGAACTTGGGTTCACAAGCTTGGCCCCAGAGGCCATCTCATCCACCTAAGCTTTTTGGTACTCGAACAAAAAATGCTTGTCAGACAGCTTGAGTAGGGTAGGATTTATTTGGGCACATAGTTTCATCCCACAGTCCTTGGTTGTCTTGACTTTAGACCCATGGTGAGGTAGAGCATCACCTTGACAGGAGTGTGTCTCAAAACCTCAGGCTGATCATGGTGGCTCATACCTTTCATCCCAGGAAGTTCTCCATGAGTTCAAGGCTGGCCTGGTCTATATAGCCAGTTCCAGGCTAGCCAGAGCTACATAGTGAGACCCTGTCTTAAAACATAATGAATCAAAAAAAAGCTACTTGGCTCAGGTTGGCCAGCTGCTGTGATGAGACGGTCAGTAATATACACAAATCTCTCTTAGTTGAGTGCACTGAATTTTTTGAACACTCTAGTCTTAGCCACACGGTCTCCAAAAATAGACTGTTCTCAGGATTTGTTTGTCTTATGACTGGCCCGAAATATTGTGTTTAAAGTTCAGATTGTATGTGCCTGTATCACCTGATTGGTGAGCACTGATTGACATGTGTTTAGTGCATATTTCCCTTTACGCAGAAAGGACCTGGCCAGACAGTGATAAACACACACCACACAGAACTCTCAGCAGACTTAAAGAATGCAACCACCTACTAGGCACCTCACTGTAAGTCAACAAAGGGAAGAACCTTCTGAAGAGGCCAGGCCTCGTTTCTCATGTCTGCAATGTCCATACTCTGGAAACAGAATCGGGAGGCTCACAGCAAGTTGAAGGCTAACCTGGTCTACATAGTAACGTCCAGGCCTGCCTGGGCAATAAAAGACCTTGCTTTTTAAAAAGGGGGGCTGGAGAGATGGCTCAGCAAATAAGAGCACTGTCTGTTCTTCCAGAGGACTCAGCATTGGTTCCCAGTGCCCACTTGGTGGCTCACAACTGATCCTGTTCTAGATTCCAGATCTAGAGGATCCAGTGCCCTCTTCTGTCATCTGCAGACAAAACATTCATATGCATAAAAATTAACCTTAAACCCACAAAATGGAAGAAGAAAGGAGGAACTTTAAAAAGGATTGCTTTGGCCGGGCAGCGGTGGTGCACGCCTTTAGTCCCAGAACTTGGGAGGCAGAGGCAGGTGGATTTCTGAGTTCGAGGCCAGCCTGGTCTACAGAGTGAGTTCCAGGACAGCCAGGGCTACACAGAGAAACCCTGTCTTGAAAAAACAAAAAACAACAACAAAAAAAACCAACCAAAAAACAAAACAAAACAAACAAAACAAAAGACTTTAAGACTAGCCAAGGTCTTCACAATGACCTACAGACTTAGCTCCTTCTATCTTTCTTTTATTTTTGTTTGTTTGTTTTTTAAGACAGGGTTTCTCTGTGTAGTTGTGTTGTTTCTAGCTGTCCTAGAACTTGCTCTGTAGACCAGGCTGGCCTTGAGCTCGGATCTGCCTGCCTCTCTCTGCCTCCCAACTGTTGGGAATAAAAGGTTTGTGCCATTTCCTTTCTTTAATGCTTAGAATGTGACTGACTACCCAGGTGGTGGCTTATCTGTAGAGTGAGTTACAGGATGGCTAGAAGTGTCACACAGACAAACCCTGTCTTAAACAAACAAACAAACAAATAGAATATGATTGGTTAAATCAGTAATTTGGTGGGATTGCTGTGGTTAATGTTTATTAATTAGTGTGTGTGTGTGTGTGTGTGTGTGTGTGTGTGTGTGTGTGTGTGTGTGTGATGAGAGATATATGTATGCACCTGGGCATTAGCATGCCACAAATGCACATGTGGGAGTCAGAGGACAGCTTTGGGGAGTTGGCTGGCAGTATAGACCTCAGGTCATCAGGCTTAGTGGCAGGCAACTTTCCACATCACTGATGACGTCACCAAGGCTGCTGTCAAACTTAAAAACCTCCTGCCCCTGCCTCCCAAGGGCTACTTTCCAGACAGATCCTCTCACGCCCATTAGTTTTTTGTTGTTGCTTTTGGTTTTTTAATGATTTTTAAATTTTTCATTTTATGTACATTGGCATTTTCCCTGCATGTATATCTGTGTGGAGATATCGGATTCTCTAGAACTGGAGTTATAGACAGCTGTGAAGTGCCATGTGGATGCTGGGACTTGAACTCGGGGCTTCTGGAAGAACAGCCACTGAGCCAACTCTCCAGCCTGTTAGTTTCTTATATTTTCATTCAGACAGCAAGCTTGTATGTTTGCACCAGGCATGGTGATAACTGGTATGCTAGAATGTCTGAGCTTCACAGAGCTCTGAAAATGTTTTGGTTTGGGTGTGTGATCATTTTAACGTGTGTGAACTAAATTCCCTCCAGAAGCTGTGTGGACAGCAGATATTCTGCAGGATGCTTGCTTGACCTCCCTTGAACACGGAGGGAAGGTATGCTGTAGGTCAAGAGCCACGGTTCTCTTGGGCTATTGGTAGCCGTTTACTATCAACTTCTGAATCTACATTAATATATTCATGACTGCTAGATAAGAATAGGAGACTGAGACTGGAGAGATGGCTCAGTGGTTAGGAGCACTGACTGCTCTTCCAGAGGTCCTGAGTTCAATTCCCAGCAACCACATGGTGGCTCACAACCATCTGTAATGGGATCTGATGCCCTCTTCTGGTGTGTCTGAAAACAGCTACAGTGTACTCATATAAAAAAGATAAATAAATTATATATATATATAAAACATATAAATAAGCACATAAAAAATAAAAATAACTGAATACCAGCAATTTTATGTGGTTCAACTTAGTAGTTGCCAAGACATTTCACGCAGAGGCATGTACGCATACATTTTGTGGAGAGGCCTATGAACTACGATTTTGAATCTTCTGTGATGCGCATTCCTGCAGCTGTGAACGCTTCATTTACCTGGTCTTGCTTCTTTTATCCGTGAAGTGGGGATATTAACACTTTACATCTTCTTCTCCCAAAGACACAGGGTTCTGATATGTAATAATTAGTCTCTGCCATTCAGAAGCAGAGATCTGAAGCTGTGCTCTGTGCCTTATTATTCTGGATGTGTTTTTAGCTTGAGTACATGGGAAATGTGACTGGTTTTCTTCTTAATTATTTTCTCAGTTTTTGTTGTGTTTGTTTGTATAACAGTAAGTGCTAAACTAATGGACTGTACATGTGAGGGGAGCGGTCTACCACTAATCTCCATCTGTAGAGCTACTTATAGATTTAAAGCATATGTATTTATACATTTGTATGTATCTGTATATATGTAAATACTGTGTATATATTCGTGTGTGTGGTTGTTGTCGTTGTCGTTGTTTTTGGAGACAGTCTCGCTATGTAGCCCTGGCTGGTACTTATGGAGTCATTGCCTCCACTGAGATTCCATCCTCTCAGGTGACTCCAGCCTGTGTTACGTTGACATAAACCAGTCAGCACAACTGATCCCCTGTCAACGTGACACATAACCACATCACTAGTAAGCCACGCCTTTCCTTTTTTAATGAACTCATAGAGAGATCTGCCGGCCTCTTGAATATGATGAAAGCTTTGTGCTTTGAAAGTGATAAAACAGCCGGGCAGTGGTGGCGCACACCTTTAGTCCCAGAACTTGGGAGGCAGAGGCAGGTGGATTTCTGAGTTGGAGGCCAGCCTGTTCTACAGAGTGAGTTCCAGGACAGCCAGGGCTACACAGAGAAACCCTGTCTCAAAAAAAACAAAAAAAAAAAAGTGATAAAACACACAGCTCTGCTTGTTATTTTGTCTCCTTCCCCCAACTTTCAGGAGCTGAGGACTGAACCCAGGGCCTTGTGCTTGCTAGGCCAGCGCTCTACCACTGAGCTAAATCCCCAACCCCTCAGGTGGCTCTGCCTGGAATTACAGGCATGCACCTCCACCCTGAGTTATGTGGTGCTGGGGACAAAGCCAGGGCTTCCCGAGTGCTAGGCTCTACCACTGAGCTACTTCACTTTCCCTGCAAAAATAACAAATTCAGCTAGGCATGGGAGGCAGAGACAGGTGGAGCTCTCAGCTGGAGGTCAGCCTGGTCTACATAGCTAGTTCAAGCCAGCCAGGGCTATATAATGAGACCTGGGTTTTTTTGGTGGTTGGGTTGTGTGTGTGTGTGTGTGTGTGTGTGTTCCGTTTTTGTTGCTGTTTGTAACACACACGCATTCATTTGCATCCCCTTTTCTGCTAGTAACACCCTAGGGTCAGCATCCAATACTACAAAAGAAGATGAAAATACAAATGAATTTTCCTTTGATTTAAACTCCTTAAAACAATCAGAGACAGGAGTGTTAACTTTAGCGCCTGAAACCACACTTTACGATAACAAAAAGAGCTATGGAACTAAAATTAACTTCCTCACTAAAGGCGTTAGTTTGTGCTTTGACACTTTGCCTGTAGTTACCAAGTGAGAAAGCTGAGGTGAGGGTGAAGCTACTCATCACAGATGCTAAGGGAATTCATGGGCTTTAGGGCCTGGTGAGTTCTGTGCGGTGCGGGATAGGAAGGACGTCATCACTTATGGTACCCGTTTATGCTTTTTGGTAGAGTGACAATATTTTTTCTCCTTCTTCTTCTTCTTCTTCTTCTTCTTCTTCTTCTTCTTCTTCTTCTTCTTCTTCTTCTTCTTCTTCTTCTTCTTCTTCTTCTTCTCCTCCTCCTCCTCCTCCTCCTCCTCCTCCTCCTCCTCCTCCTCCTCCTCCTTCTTCTTTTTTTTCTGAGACAGGGTTTCTGTGTGTAGCTCTGACTGTCCTGTAACTCTCTTTGTAGACCAGGCTGGCCTCGAACTCAGAGATCTGCTGCCTCTGCCTCCCAAGTGCTGGGAGTAAAATTGTGTGTCACCACTACCCACTAATTTAAGAAATTGAAATACAGGGCCTGCGGAGATGGCAAAATGTTTACCATGAAAGTATGAGGGCCTCTGTTCCATCCCAGCACCCACATAAAAAGTCTCCCTAGCTATGGTAACACCTGAGACATGACCCTGGAGGTCGCCTTCTGGCCTACACATGTGACTCACACACAGTTTTTTTTGTTTTGTTTTTGGTGTTTTCGAGACAGGGTTTCTCTGTGTAGCTCTGGCTGTCCTGGAACTCACTTGGTAGACCAGGCTGGCCTCGAACTCAGAAATTCGCCTGTCTCTGCCTCCCAAGTGCTGGGATTAAAGGCGTGCACCACCACCACCCGGCCTCACACACAGTTTTTAAAAGATAAAAGTAAGCAGGGTGGTGGTGGTGTATACTTTTAATGCCAGCACTCAGGAGGTAGAAGCTGGCAGATCTGTGAGTTCAGGGCCACCCTGGTCTACAAAGTGAGTTCTAGGACAGCTAGGGCTACACAGAGAAACCCTGTCTGGAAAAACAAAAACAAACAAAGAAATAGAAAAGTAAAAAAATAAAGCAGGCTTGGTGGTACATAGCTGTCATCCTAGCCTTTGGGAGGAAGAAGCAGGAGAATCAGAGGTTCAAGGTCTTCTTTGGCTACATAATGAGGACCAAGCTAGCCTGGGCTAAATGAGAGTCTATCTCAAGCTAACAAATAAACAAACCAGCAATTGGCCAGATATCACTTCTTGTCTCCTGGAATTCAAACGCCATTCCAACCTGGAGAAGCTTGGGCTGGGTTCTGAGCCCCTTTCCTCATATAGAGCCCAAGAGGCTGCACGGCTCCTTGCCTTGAATTTTTGTCCTCCACAGGGAGATTCTGGACCTTAGCCAGACTTCTTGTACAACATGGTTGAGCCTTTGACCTTCCGCAAAGAATATAAAGGTCCAAACCACTTAAAACAACAACAACAACAACAACAAAAACCAAAAACCATTCACTTCAGCTGCAGGGGAGAGTCTAAAAAAGCGACAGAGCTTGGCACCATCATCCCAACGGGGGTGGAGTTGGTGGGGGTGGATGATAATCAGTCACAAGTGGAAAAAAAATTCATCCCTAGTCCAAAACTATCTAGATTTCTCTTTTCTCCTGATGTTTGTTCCTTTCAACTTTTTCTTAAATTCTTGAAAATAAAATGTACGTACTTATTTGCACGTGTGAGGCTGTACACCCCCCAGTGTGGCTATTGAGGTGAGTGGACACTGGCAGGAGCCCATCCTCTCCTTCCTCTGTGTGGGACCCGGTGATTGAACTCACACCAGCAAGCTTAGCTGCAGTCACCTTTTTACCTGCTGGGCCATCTCACTGGCCCTGTTTCTTTCAGCTTTATATTTCAAATTAATTAAGAGACTCATTGGAAGTAAAAACTAGTGCACAAGGTGTTGGTTCACCGTCCATCAGTCTTTGGGACGGTCACCAGTCCTATATGAGGACAGCCTGGTGTCACAAGAAGACACTACTGCATTCACACGTCCATGCTTTCCCAGATTTCTCCTGCTCGGCACATACTCATTTAGACAGGTGGGCGCCTTTAGAGAAAAATTTAAATAGTTTTAACATGTGCATGTGTGTCACTTTTTTTTTTTTTTTTTTGAGACAGGGTTTCTCTGTGTAGCCCTGGCTGTCCTGGAACTCACTCTGTAGACCAGTCTGGCCTCGAACTCAGAAATCCACCTGCCTCTGCCTCCCAAGTGCTGGGATTGAAGGCGTGCGCCACCACTGCCCGGCGTGTATCACATTTTTGTATCTTGCCTTCCCACCCATGAGTTGAAAAACATTTCTGTTTCTGTTTGTGTTCTTATGAATAATGTTGCCATGAATGTTTGAGATGGGGTATCACTAGGTGAGCCGGCCTATCCTACATTCAGAAGTTGCTATGTAGCCCAGGCTAGACTAGAATGTGTAACCCTCCTACTTCTACCTTCAGAGGGCTGAGCTTACAGGTACTTGCCCTCACAACCAGCTCACCAAGATGTGTATTTGTTTGGTTTTTGTTTGTTTTATTTTATAAATATTTGAGACAGGGTTTCTCTGTGTAGCTGAGGCTGTCCTTGAACATAGAGTTCCACCTGCCTCTGCCTCCTGAGTGCTGGGATTAAAGGCTTGCAGCACCACCCACCGCCAGGTACATGCTGACAGTTGTATACATTTTTTTTGCATTGAGTGTTTTCTTTTTCTCATATATATATATATATATATATATATATATATATATATATATATATATGTGTGTGTGTGTATGTGTATGTGTATATGTATATGTGTGTATATGTATATATGAACATATATATATCATTTTTTAAAAATTTTATGTTCATTGCTGTTTTGCCTGCATGCATGTGTATGTGAGGGCGTCAGAACCTTGGAATTAGAGTTACACACAGGTGTGAGCTGCCATGTAGGTGCTGGGAATTGAACCGGGTCCTCTGGAAGAACAGCCAGTGCTCTTAACCTCTGAGCCATTTCTCTAGCCCTGCAGCATGTGTTTTAATTTCTCTTGGGACTATACCTCTGAGCACAATTGCTGGAATGCTGTATAATATTTTGAGGAACTGCACTGTGAATATACTAAGTGTTAAAAACGTGTATATTTACTTGTCTATTATACAACAGGGTCTCATGCTGGTGTGGAACTCACTAGGTAGACCTATGCAGAGCTCACAGATCCACTTGTCTCTGACTTCCCAGTGCTGTGGTGCTGGCCTAACACTCTCAATCTATTCTCAATTTTTGACTATTTCAAATACTTCTGCTCTAACTAACAAACAAACAACTGCTGCTGTGAATATGTGTCCCCATTTACTTGAGTGTGTTTGATTTTGTGGAAGGAAGTCTCAGCTTTTTTGTGCACTCAAAAAGAAAGACGTGTGTTGATCAGAACTACTGCATCAAGCACCGATTTCACTGATATCTTGCCTTACTGGATTTTTAAAAAGGCACAGAATCTTAAAACTATGGTGGTAGCCAGGCAGTGGTGGTGCACGCCTTTAATTCCAGCACTTGCCAGCCTAGTCTACAGGCTGGTCTTGTATTTAGAGCTCTGTCTGCTTCTGCCTCCCGAGTGTTGGGATTACAGGCATGCTCCACCACCACCCCAATACACTTTTACTTTTTAAGAAAATTCTATAAATAGCAACAGCAGCATTGCTTATAGAAATAGCATTCTTATCTGGTTTTATTGATAAATTTAATTTTGGGTTCAAACTAGTCAATCTGAGATGTGTCTTTGCTTGTTTCTCTTGTTTGTAGCCTAAGTCTCTGTCTCTGTTCTGCCCAGTGGTGAATACAGGTGATGTCAAAGGTTAGGAGGCAGAGGCAGGAGGGGCCCTAGTTCTAGCTCGTGTTATAGAGTGAAGACTTGAGTCAAGACAATCCAATGACTTGGGTATGCTAGTGCATAGTTTTAATTACAGCACGGGAAGGCAGAGGCAGGTGGATCTCTGTGAGTTTGAGGCCAATCTGGTCTACAGAGTGAGTTCCAGGACAGTTAGGGTTAGAGGAAAAGCCTGCCTAAACAAATGTAAAGGTGCGTCTCTACTCGTGACCAGAAGTTGATCACTAGGATGAATACACATGATAAAAGAAGAGAATGTGCTCCCTGAAGTTGTCCTCTGAAAGATGTGCATGCGTGCGTGCACGCGCGTGCGCGCACACACACACACACACACAGAGTCAAATGTTAAACGATCAAAATCAGCCAGGCAGTGGTGTCAGTGAACACCTTCAATTCCAGCACTCTGGAGGCAGAGACAGCCTAACTTCTGTGAGTTTGAGGTCAACCTGGTCTACAGAGTGACAGGCCTCATCCAGAGCATTTTAAAAATTTTGAAATAGGTTCTCACTGGCCTGGAAAGAACTTTGTAGACCAGGTGTCTTAGTCAGGGTTTCTATTCCTGCACAAACATCATGATCCAGAAGCAAGCTGGGGAAGAAAGGGTTTATTCAGCTTACACTTCCATGCTGCTGTTCATCACGAAAGGAAGTCAGGACTGGAACCCAAGCAGGGCAGGAAGCAGGAGCTGATGCAGAGGCCATGGAGAGATGTTTCTTACTGGCTTGCTTCTCCTGGCTTGCTCAGCTGGCTTTCTTATAGAGCCCAAGACTACCAGCCTAGGGATGGCACCACCCACAAGGGCCCTCCCCCCTTGATCACTAATTGAGAAAATGCCTTACAGCTGGATCTCATGGACGCATTTCCTCAACTGAAACTCCTTTCTCTGTGTGTCAAGTTGACACACAAAACCAGCCAGTCAACCAGGCTGGCCTTGAATTCTGGATGATTGCCTTACCTCAGTTTCCTCAGTGGTTTAGTGACAGAGTCTGAACCTTGATCTCTGGCTTAAGAATATCCCGGACTCTCACTGTACTGGGGACTGAAGCCAGAGCTTTATGCAGGCTAAGTAATCACTCTATTACTGAGCTGTAGTCCCAGACCAAGAATACTTTTTTTTTTTTTTTCTTTTTTAAAGATTTATTTATTGCCGGGCAGTGGTGGCGCACGCCTTCAATCCCAGCACTTGGGAGGCAGAGGCAGGTGGATTTCTGAGTTCGAGGCCAGCCTGGTCTACAGAGTGAGTTCCAGGACAGCCAGGGCTACATAGAGAAACCCTGTCTCAAAACCAAAAAACCAAAACCAAAACCAAAACCAAAACCAAAACAAAAACCAAACCAAAACAAAACAAAAACAACCCCCCAAAAAAACCAAAACAAAAAAAAGATTTAATTACTATTGTATGTATGTGAGTACACTAGAGCTGTCTTCAGACACACCAGAGAGAGCATCAGATCCCATTACAGATGGTTGTGAGCCACCATGTGGTTGCTGGGAATTGAACTCAGGACCTTTGGAAGATCAGTAAGTGCTCTTAACCACTGAGCCATCTCTCCAGCCCCCCCTCCCCAGAATACTTTTTAATTAAATATAAATTTCTTTCTCTTTCTCTCTCTTTCCCTCTTTTTGAACTTATTCTGTAGCTCAGGTAGGCTTTGATCCTCCTGCCTTTGTTTCCTAAGCAACTGGCATTACAGGTCTGTGCTCTCTATGATATATAAGGAAGAGTTAGTTGTTCTTTTGAAATAGGGTGTCATGTAGCCCAGGCTAGTTTTAGACTCCACCTCCTGAGTGCTGGGATTACAGACACGCATCACTACACCTAGTTTTATGGGACCTGAACCCAGGGCTTTGCAGATGGTAGGCAATCACTCTCCCAACTGAGGAACTTTTCAGCTCCCCACACAAAACTTTCCTCCAGATATATGACATTACTCCTGTTTTCTTCTTTTTATAACAGTTTATCTGTGCATATGTGTGTGGTTGTCTGTGTGTCTGCATATATGAGTGGGGCGTGTGTGCACTATATATGGAGATCAGAAGACAACCATTGGAAGTCAGTTTTCTCACTGTACTGTGGGTTTGGGGTCTAAATCCAGATCTCCAGGTCTGTGCAGCAAACACGTTTACCTATGTTACTTGGCCCTGTTATGTTTTGTTTTGTTTTTGAGACAGGGTCTCGGTATATAGCCCTGGCTGGTAAGTAGAGCAGGCTAGCCTCAACCTCAGAGATTCACCTGCCTCTGCCTCCTGAAGTCTAGTATTGGAAGTATGCACACCAATAGGCCTGAGTCTATTATTATTATTTTATTATTTTATATTTTAAGACAGGGTTTCTCTGTATACTCTGTGTACTCCTAGCTGTCCTGGAATTCAGGAGGCAGAGGCAGGCGAATTTCTGTGTGTTCAAGGTCAGCCTGGTTTCTGCAAAGCCAGTTCCAGGGGCTGGAGAGATGGCTCAGTGGTTAAGAGCACCGAATACTCTTCCAGAGGTCCTGAGTTCAATTCCCAGCATCCACGGTGGCTCACAACCATCTGTAATAGAGTCTGACGCCCTCTTCTGGTGTGTCTGAAGAAAGCAATGGTGTACTCATATGCATAAAAAAAAAAAAAAAAAAGCCAGTTCCAGGACAGCCAGAAGGCTATTTACACACAGAAACCCTGTCTGGAAAAATCAAGGGAGGAAAAACAGAGTTGAATTGTATTCAGATCAGCGGGTAAGTATTGTTTTTCTGAGTAGTAATGAATTTTGGGTTCCAAGGATACCTCTTGACCTTGGAGCTCACATATCAGGCTCAGGTGGAATAATAGATTATTTTTTGTGTGTGATTTAAGGCTTAAATGGACAGAAGGGTCTGCAGATAAATTTATTTTGCTTAGAACTTTGTGCATTTCCAGTGGAGTTCCCTTCTTGGTCTCTCTGCGTGTCTGTTTGTCCAGACACAATGATGTTTTTGAATTAAGGTCAACAAGGGAGGTCACCCTCCGGAATATTTTCTCCTACTGGGAAGGAGGAGGAAGCCTGTGGCCCCCTCTACATCAATGAGTCACTGCAGAAACCTGGGCTTCCAACAGCTGCAGATTTCTGCCTGCCGGGAGCTACAAAACTTCTGGGGTTGCCATGGTCCATGGGAGCGAAATGCTGGCCGCCCTCTGCTACCGCAGCCCTGAGCCGGCTGTTGCAGCGTCCTCTCCAGTCTCTTTCAAAAGCTTTACAAGGGGATCCCTACTTGGGGAGGAGCTCGGACAGGACATTAACCTGGGCGTCTGTCCAAACGACTGGGGCGAATAAAAGACGCTTTTCTTAAACTAACGGGCCGCAGCCCTGGGCTTGCCTCAAAGGATTTTTTTTTTTTTTAACCCCTCAGTGATTTCCTGGAGAGCAGAGACCGTTCATCCCAAGCTTAGCTGGCATATGGGCAATTCCTTTCCAACTTGTGGCAAAGGATTAATCACCCTGCTCTCGGCGGGAAGGAGAGGTCAATGAAACCAATCAGTTCCCCCCTCTCCAACCGCCCCCCACCCTATCCCAGCCTCAGGCTGCGGTCCGGTCGACGGGTAGCCATCCGGGGTGACTTGCAAATTCTGGGCACACTTTGCTAGGAAACTGGGAGAAGCCTGAAATGCCAAGGCACCCGCGGCTGCAGGCCCCTCGGTCGGTCCTGGGGCATCTTGTTCCTTATCGTGGTGGACTCGGGAGGATTTTGGGGCTCGCAGGGGGGCACGCAGACAAAGGGGCGGTGGGGAGCTCGCGGGCAGCAGCAGCCCGGGCGCGGGGAGGAGGGGCGGTGCGGCGTCTTCTCCTGGCCCCGCGGCGGCGGCGGCGCGTCACGTACTCTTCCCCGCCCCGAGCCGAAGAGCCGGGGAGGCGGGAGGCGGCGGCTGCGGCGGCTGCGGCTGCTGCTGCTGCTGCTGCGAGGCAGGTGACGGGAGCGGCGGCGTCCCAGGCGGTGAGTGAAGCGCAGGCCTCATCTCCCCTTCCTCGCCGTCCCACCCTTTCCCTCCGCTCCTTCCCGCGTCCGGGGTCCGGGGGACGCTGGGAGGGAAGGCTCGCCCTAGGCTCCCGCCACGCACCCAGACCGCGGCTCCGGAGACGCGGACGCACCCGTGAGGGTGGCGGGCACGAGGAGAGAGCGGCTGTGAGGAAGGCTGGCTGCGAGCCGCGCGCGTCCGGCCCCGTCAGCCGCGGCCCGGGCCTTGCCTTCCTCCCGCCGCCTCAAGATGGAGCGTGGACTCCTTGCCCCTGCGCCGCCTCGGGAGCCGCTCTCTGAGGAGCCCGCGACCTCGCCTCAGCTCTTGAGGGGAGGTTCCGGGGACGGCTCTGTCGCTCGCGGAGGCCACGGGTCCGGTTCGACCTGTTGCCCTGGACGCCGCCCGCCACTCGCCACCTGAGCCTTCCTCAGGCAGGCCCGGGACGCCCGGCGTCCGCGAGCCGGCATGGAGGGCGCCCTTGCCCCGTGTCGCTTGGGCTTGGCCCGACCCGTCTTGGCCCGGTCTCTGCCTGCTCGGCCCTGGGCTTTGTTTTCCTTCAGACCCCTGAACCGTGATTCTCTGAGAAGGTAGAAGGGCGACACGGGGTGCCAGATCTCTGAAATCACCGCTGCCTGGTAACCCAAACCTGCTCCCGCGGTCGGGGGTTGGCGCGGAAGACAGATGACACTTGTTCGGGGTGGGGGTGGGGGACTTGTTTTAAAAGCAGAGCCTTGTGGTTTGTCTCGAATCTGGAGGTCTTGCGTTATTAGGGAAAACAAGAGAATATCGAGTTTTGAGTCTGGAGTCCTGCCCTGAAATCCCGTAGTCTCTCCACTTCATGTGGCTTTTCAATGTGGCAGAAACCGTGCACCACCCCCTTCCTCCCTGCCCAACCCCACCTCTCGGGTATGAAGAAATGACACGTTAAGTCTGTAATCCATGTGGAGACCCGTTTTTAGCAAAAACTTGCGCGCCAATTACTGTTTCTTTCTATTTTATTGATGTATTTATAAAGACAGTGGATATGATTCTGTAATTTCCTTTTTCATTTTTTGTGTGATTCAGCAGCCTAGCCTCTTCCTCCTCTAGGCCAGGACTGTGCCTGTCTTCTTGGGGCTCTGTTAATATTTATGCTGTGACGCTTTGATGATTCTGATTCTAGGATTTTATGATTATTCCTAATAGTGGCTCCCAGTCAGGAGGGCAGTGTTTGGCTTCTAGGCTTAATGATAATCTTTTGCGAGTATCCTCAGGTGTATTGCTCTTCAGCCTTGGGGGCATTTCTTCCTCTTGAAATAATAACAATTAAGGTTTATTGAGGGCTTCTTATGGCCAGGCTCTGGGCAAGTGTGGGGTTTGTAATCCATCCAACCTAGGGAGGTTGCTGTCATCCTCATTTTACAGGGAGGGCATTGAAAGGTCAGAGTCACAGCCAATAGGTGATGTTGTCAGGAATTGTACTTCAGTCTGCTTAGTTATTTTGTTTGGACAGTGAATCAATGGTAAAAGGCAAGGCAGGACGTTATGAAAGCCAAGGAAGTGGGTGGTTGCTCAGCTGAGAGCTTAGGACCCTTGTTGAGGTCCAGAGGAAGCGCTTAGGCTTCCTCCTAGGCCTGGATTTACGAGGTAAACATTGAAACTGAGTGGGAACTTTTGTACTATCTCTGAACATGAGGATTTTGCCACCCTCTGCTTTTTCAGTCATTGTTGAGCAGGAAAATAAGCCAACCTGACTCTTGTCTTTAAGGAATTTAATACTTTCTAAAAATTTAGTATTTTTAATTTTTTTAAAATTTTGGTGTTTCAAGACTGGGTTTCTTTGTGTGGCTTTGACTGTTGGAATTTACTCTGTAGACCAGGCTGATCTTGAACTCACAGAGATCAGCCTGCCTCTGCCTCCTAAGTACTGGGATTGAAGACAAGTGTGTCATCACTGCCTGGCTTATAGTTTTTCTTTGACATGAAAAAGAAGCAAACATAAGAGACAGTGTTATAAGTCATGGCATGCCTGCACTTTCAATATTATTGAAGTGTTATGGTTCCTCCATACGCTGTTTATGGAGCTGTGGTCTGTCTGTCTGTCTGTCTGTGTAATGAGGTCTATTCAGTATTCACACCACAGATAACTTATGGAGCCATTTCTTGTGCCACATGCCCTTCTGGATGCTAGTGACACAGCCCTGAATAAAGTGACCAATCTTTATTCTCTTGGTATTTTTCTTCCACTTGAAAGACAGAAGATAAGCAGATTAAATATAAATATGTTGTATGTTAGAATATCATAAATGATAAAGAAAAAAATGTACAAACCAGAGGAGAAGGGATATGAAGTCTTGTAAATAATGGTTAACATTATAGGAATTTCAATAGGGGTTCATGAGACCCAACTGAGAACATGATTTGAGTAGAGATGAAAAGGAAATTAGAGAGCTGGGCAGTGGTGGCGCACGCCTTTAGTCTCAGCACTTGGGAGGCAGAGGCAGGCGGATTTCTGAGTTCGAGACCAGCCTGGTCTACAGAGGGAGTTCCAGGACAGCCAGGGCTACACAGAGAAACCCTGTCTTGAAAAAAAAAAAGAAAAAGAAAAGGAAGTTAGAGGATGTTGGTTCCTAAAGGAAATGGGGATCATATGGAAGAGGGACCAGAAAGCTCGAAGGCCTTGATATTGGAAGCTTGGAGAATAGGTAATTTAAAGCCTTACAGGCTGTTAGCCTGAGAATATTTGTTAACATACTGAAAGACTCAGAATAATTTGTTTTGTTTTGGTTTTGGTTTTTCGAGACAGGGTTTCTCTGTGTAGCCCTGTCTCCAGCCGATACTTTCCTGTGTTTGTACATCAACCCAGGATCTATGTCGTGTTATCTTCAGAAGTGTTTCTCTCCCACTTGTACTTTTGGCAGCACAGCCCTACTTTTTAGTGTCAGAAGTTCCATGGTTCTCTTGAAAAACAAAACAAAAATTTCATGACTTAAACTTATGCACCCCCCCACCCCCCGGGGGCTGGAGAGATGGCTCAGCGGGTAAGAGCACTGACTGCTCTTCTGAAGATCCTGAGTTCAAATCCCAGAAACCACATGGTGGCTCACAACCATCCATAATGAGATCTGATGCCCTCTCCTGGGGTGTCTGAAGACAGCTACAGTGTATTTACATATAATAAATAAATCTTTAAAAAAACAAAAAAACAAAAAACAAAAAAAAACCTTATGCACCCCCTGCCAAGACAGTTTCTCTGTGTAGCCTTGGCTGTCCTGAAGCTCACTCTGTAGACCAGGCTGGCCTCAAACGTAGAGATCTGCCTGCCTCTGCCTCCTGAGCACTGGGATTAAAGGTGTGCACCCCCACTGCCCTGCTGATTCAAACCCAGTTTAACATTACTTTTATATAAAAGTATTCTTAATCGTAATTGAAACACTGTCTATAATGCTCTGTATGTGGATTTTTTAGATACCTGTTTAGGGAAGCTTCATCACAGCACCTTACATATTTTTAATAAACACTAGGGTATGTTTCTCATATAGATGGAACTCAACAATCCATACATTTTAATCAACGTTTTCATATAGTTCTCTCTAAAAGGAATCACTGGCTGATGGTAATGTACAGGAATTTTAGGGAAGAGTGACCTCTTCAGATTGCAACCAGGGTACAGAAGGAGCTCCCCCGCTTCTTTTTAATAGGTTGGCAGATTGTACTTAACCAACCTTGAATTTGGCTAGGACATCTGGGTTAATATCCTGGACCTGGCATGAAGTACCAAGGAATCTTGGCCACAATTAGTAAAGAGCTTTTTCCCCCCTTAAGTCTCCATCTGGCACTTCTAGAAGGACAGATTCCATTAGCAGTAACTCAGTGGGTGGGTCTGTTTTTTGATTGTCTGTTTATTGTGGTCTAGCAACAACATCCTAAAAGTATTTTTTGCAAAGTCCTTGAAAAGAGGAAATAGTCCTGTTAGAAGATCCCTGTTGGGAAGCCTGTGTTTTCATCTCTCTGTGTCTCTTCTCAGGAATCATCATGAGGTGAGACAGGGCATTTTGCTTCCTTAAGTTTTATGGATTCATGGCTCTGTATGCTTCCAACTTGAGTTATGTAGTTTGGTGTTTGTATTCTCCCTTGCTTACTTATTTCTAAGCTTGGATTAAATCCCAGTTGAAGAGTCTGCCCATTTTTGACACTTGGAAGTGACAAGTCCTTGATGTACAATGTTATTTTTGAAGCCAAGGATCCAGATGTTCAGGGTGTTCAAATCATGGGTTTGATGTATAGCAGAAAGGCAGCTCTGATTAGTTTCTTCCTTCCCAACTGTACAGTTTTACTTTACCTTTGTGTGTGTGTGTGTGTGAGTGTGAGTGTGTGTGTGTGTGTGTGTGTGTGTGTGTACAGCACGCACTCTTATCGCATGAGCATGCCACAGCATGAATGTGGAGGCCAGAGGACTTGTTCCTTTACTGTTGCTGTGGTAAAAGGCCAGGACCAAGTCACCTTATAGAAGAGTTTGGGCTTATGCTTCCAGAGGAGGAGAGTCTATAACGGCAGAGGAGGCATGGCAGCAGGGGCAGGAAAAGCTGAGGGATCACATCTTCGCTGGCAAGCATGGAGCAAACTGGAAGTGGGCTGAGGCTGTAACTCTCAAAGCCACCCCTAGTGATGCTGCATCACTTACCCAGACAGCATCACCTGAGGACCAAGGGTTCAAATACCGGAGCCTATGGAAGTCATAGGGGTCAGACCCCCTGGTACTCGAGACACCGATGGTTGTGGAGTTGCTAAGTGAGTGTAGAGTCAAGTCTGTGGGCTCTGAAGAGCAGCAAACGCTCTTAACCGCTGAGTCGTCTCTCTAGCCCTCCCCTGCTTAAAACAGCTACTTACTTAGAGAGAGAGAAAAAGGGGGGGTCAGAGGTCAATTTTGGTGTTCCTCAAATGTCACTCTCCTTTCCCACCCTTATTTTTGAAATAGGGGTTCTGACTAGCCTTGAACTTACCAAGTATTCTAGGCTGTCTAGTCAAGGAGACTTGAGGATCTACCTGCCTCTGTCTCTCCAGCTCTGAGATTACAAGTGTGGGTCATTGGACCACAATGCCCATGTTTTCTTATTTGTTTTTAAATCTTGATTCTGGGGACTGAACTTAGGTCCTTATGTTTATGTAGCAAAAGCTTTACTGAGCTATGCCCTCAGCCTTATTTTTGGTTTGTTTCGTTTTGTTTGAAACAGAATCTTATTACATAGCCTTAGCTGGCCTGGAGCTCGGTATGTAAACCAGACGGCCTCTGCCGCTTCAGTGCCGGGATTACAGGCGTGTGCCGTCATATTTGGCCTGTCATCTATTGTTTAATTCATATATTCATCAAGTACTTATCAAGCATCTGCCATGGGAGGACTAGCCCAGATGACAAGTGGGGAAACAAACAGGCTCACACCCTGCTCTAGAGAAACCTACCTATCCATATATAAGGCTGGTTAAAAGCAAGAATTTAGTCATTTTTCTTTTTTTCTCCCCCTTGGAGGAGGACAGGTCTTTCTATGTAGACTTGGCTAGCCTAGAGCTTACTGTGTTGACCTGACGGGCCTCAAACTTGCAGTGATCACCTTACTTCAGCCTCTTGAATGCTGAGATTATAGGCATGCACCATTATACCCAACAATAGCTCTCTTTCTCTTTCTCTTTCTCATTTATTTTTTGAGGCAAGGTCTCACTGCACATAGCCTTTTGGCTGGCCTGAAACTTGCTATATAGACTAAACTAGCCTTGAACTCACAGAGATCCACTTGGCTCTGCCACCCAACCACCACATTTGGTTTATTTATTTTTTCCATTTATGTGTATATGTTTGTGAGTGTCCTTGTGTCTGTGTGAGAGGGGTGTGCGTGTGCGTGTGCGTGTGCTCAAGTGCCAACCCCCTCACCTAAAGTGGCCAGAAGAGGGTGTTAGATTACCTGTAGCTGGAATTACAGGTGGTTTGTGAGCTGTCTGCTGAGGGTGCTGGGAACCAAACTTGGGCTTCTAGAAGAGCAGTAATGCTCTTAAGTGCTTGAGCCACTTATTCAGCACTCCTACCCCTTTAAGGAGGATCCCCAGTATATCACCAAGGACATCTTTGAACTGATGATCTGCTGAGGTCTGGAGTCCTAGGTGTGTGCCACCATGCCCAGCTCCATTCTTTTCCTGACTGAACTCTAGCACTGTTATTTTGTGGAAGACTTTGTAGAAACCTTTGGAGCTCAGTTCTCTAGTGGCTGTGTAGAGTAAATGGAGACTGGGTGTAAACTCTAAGTGCTAGAGCTCTCCCTCCTTCCCCTCCTCTCTCCCTCCTTCAATGCCTCTCAACTTGCAGTGTTATTCTGTCAGTTAAATAGCACTAGGAGACAATGGTGCATTCTGGTTTGAGGAATTAAGCCTTTTTCCTGCCATGTTTACAAAGTTCCTTTTGAGTAGGAGGGGTGTGCGTGATTGAAAGGGCATGTTTTAATGAGCAGTTGTCAGTGAGGAACTTGGGATTTACCAGACTTAAATGTTCCGAATGGAAAAGCATCTTGTGCTCCTCCTGTCAGAACTTGTGCCTTGCCAACTTTCAGGCCCTTTTGTACACTCCCCAGGTTTCCTTCTCACAGTTTAATTGAAGGTGGAGTTTTCTTCCTAAGGTCTGGTAGAACTTGTTGTGTGTCTGCAGTGAAGCTTAGCTAAATGTGTGACTGACTAACACTGAAGTTGGGGCTTAGAATCCAAATAAAACCAGTTCCTAGTCTCCACTGACAGCATCTAGGCTGACTGCGCAAGTCAGTGGTGGATTTGTAATGCATTTAGTAGACTGATGACGTCTTTTGAAATCTGCATTCTTCAGTATTATCGATATGGAAATGTTAATTTTTTCCATTGGCCATCGGCTCTCAGGACCCACAGCAGGTATTACAGTTGCACATTTGCAAAGTGAAAACAAGAACACCTTTAAAAAAGTAAATCACAAACCCAAAGTTTGTGAGGAAGTTGTTGATTCTTCCGAGTTGTCTGCGCCCCTTTCTCGTTCTGAGCAGTTGGTGTGCTTTTGCTTTGAGCGTGGGCCCTGTGCTCCATGAAGGAGCAGCAGCAGTGTGCTGCCTTTATTTTTCTGTGAAGATTGGAAAGGAAGACAATGACTCTTTTCATCTCGCTGCTCTATATAACAGATCACCAGCATGCTGTAGGGGCAGGAGTCTACCTAGAGATTGGAGTTTAGTCACAGACCGTTAAGTAACCAGTGATTACATGTTTAAAGCCAGTTTCCTCAGTGATAAAGTGAGTTAGGTGAACTAGGTCACTAAGGTCTCTTCTGAGTCTAAAATGTTTTGTTGCTATATTGAGCATATTGTTCCCTTTTACACACTCGTATGGTTGACTGCTGCTGACCTATTAAGTTCTTCTGGGAGATACTCACCAAAGCTAGTAATTTCAGTCTCCCTAAAGATCTATTTCTAAGCAGTGACATATATCAGAATTACAAAACCATCTGAATTTTGTAGATTATTGTGTAAATGAATAAAGTCGCTCCAATCATTTAGCTTTTTGTGTTTTTTATGTTTCACATCCTTTTTGCAGATGAAAGAACTTTGGGAGGTTGTTTCGTGTGTATAAGCCATAAAACAGAAGTCCACATTCCACTGAGCCCAGCAGATATTCCTAATCTCAGGCAGTTGCATCAGAGTTCACTCAGAATTCCTCTTTAAATAAACACTGGCAAATGATGACGCAGCCCTCTTCCAGGGTTGGTTGCATTCTCTCTGTCTCTGACTCTCTCTTTCCCCTCCCTTGAAAAAAACCACTCTGAGTACAATTTGTACTCTGTACTGTGTCATACATGCTAAATTTTCAAATCATATAATTTTCAAGTGTGACTTAATTTTTCAGAGGATTATGTCAACTTCTGGCTTTTCCAAAAGGATGCTGTAAACCTTTCTGTTCACTGCCAGTATCTTATTGTGTGCTACTCTCAAACCAGCACTTACTGCTGACAGCATGATTTTACAGATGGCTCTGTAAAGGCTTGATCAGTTAGAAACTGGAAGTAAGTCTCCCTTGTAACACCTTTTGAATTAAGGAGCCAATTAATTTCCCGACTCTCGCTGGCTTGTTTTGGTCCTGGAGTGTCTACGTGGGCTTCTTCACATTGATCATTTGAATAGTGGCTGCTGGGTTTACTGTCATCTTTTGTTCCTGACTCTTGCTAGAAAGAAGTGACTTACTTTTTCAACTTGTTAATTTTAAGACTGCTTGAGTTTGTCCCTTTCGTTCATTCATTTTTCTTTTTCTAGTACTGGAGATGGAACCCAGGGCGTTGCTTATTCTAGGCAAGCACTCCAGCTACCACTGAGCTACCTCCCTAGACTGAGTCTGGACTTTTAAAAAAGGTTTAGAGGGGCACATGTGGTGGTGCACGCCTTTAATCCTGGGGCTCGGAAGTAGAGGCAGTTGGATCTCTATGAATTTCAGCCAGGCTTAGTGAGATCGTCTTTTAAAAAAAGGCTTAGAGACTGTATAAAATATTTCTAAATACGTAAGTAGAGAAGTGTCAGCAGGAGTGTGTCTAGCAGTCTAATGTCAGTTTCCTGGATGGTTTTTGTCAGCTTGACACAGGCTAGGGCCACCTGGGAAGGAACCTCAGTGGAGTCAATGCCTCCATCAGACTGCCTGGAGGCAAGTCTCTAGGGCATTTTCTTAATTAATGACTGATGTAGGAGGGCTCAGTTGACGGTGAGTAGTGTCATCCCTGGGCAAGGGGTGATGGGTGGTATAAGACCGCAAGCCACGAGGAGCAAGCCTGTGAGCAGTGCTCCTCCATGGCCTCTGCTTCAGTTCCTGCCTCCAGGTTCCTATCTTGGCTTATCCTGATGATGGACTGTAAGCTGTGAGTTAAATAAACCCTTTTCTCCCCGACAGTAGAAAGCAAACTAAGATAGTTAGGTAACAGAAGACAGCACAGAGTGATGGTTCCTGACCTTATGGGAGTATTTTATTGACTAGAACACTTCTGTGAGTTCCTTGCTCCTGAATCTCGGGTGAGGACAGCAGTTGGTGACATTCAGAGGTGACAGGATGCTGTTTGGGTTTCATAGGGGCTGAAGGTAGTTAAGTATCAGTGTCTGTCCATACAGTGGCCTTCAGGTCTTACTAGTCATTAAGGGTTTAGCAACTTAGCTGATATTCAGGACACACTGCTCCCAGATTAGCAGGACTTTCCCAGGTTTCAGATGAAGATGGTAAGGGAAGATAGTTATGGGTGCTTTTACTCTGACACCCAGCTCTCCAGAGTTGGGGTAAGTTAAATTCAATAAAGACACTGAAGGAAACATGGAAAGATATAGAACTAAACGGAAATATGGACAGTGGACATGCAGCACCATGGTTAAAGTTGTTGTTTTTGTTGTTGTGTGTGTGTTTGTGGTGTGTCCACTTGCATGTGTGTGTGCACATGTGTACATGCACACTCTGGCCAGATCAGAGGATGACCTTGGGTAGTAGTCCTTTCTCCCCACCTTGTTTGAGAAAGGGTCTCTGTTGTTTCCACAGTATGTATGCCAGATACCAGTGAGCTTCCAGGGATTCTGTCTTTGCCTCTGTCTCCTTGTAGTAGCCCTGGGATCAGAGGCTTTTACATGGTTTCTGGTGGTTTGAGCTCAGGTCATTGTGCTTGTATGGCAAACACTTTTACCTGATGAGGTATCTTAGCTCCTTAGCCCCAGAGTTGCATTTTTGTTTGTTTTGAGGAGAGTGTGATGGCACATGCCTATAATCTTAGCACTTGGTGGATGGAGGCAGGAGAAACAGACATTTAGGTATCTTTAACTATTTGTTGGCTCCATATCTGCTTGGGCTACATAAGACTCTGTCTCAACAAACTAATCAAGAGGCTGGGGGAATGGCTCAGTGGGTAAGAGCACTTGTTCTGCAAGCATGAAGACCTAAGCTCAAAAGCAAAACAGCCAGGCTTGACTGCACAGGCCTGTGACTCCAGCCCTGGGGGTGAAGACAGGTGAATTCCAAGAGCCAGCTGGCTGGCCAGTCCGCCCGAAACAGCGGGCTTCTAGTTTTGTGAGGGACAGGGTCCCACAGGCAGTTCAACCAGAGCAATAGACGGAGGCCTTTGTGAGGAACAGGGTCGCACAGGCAGTTCAACCAGGGCAGTAGGCAGAGGCCTTTGTGAGGGACAGGGTCCCACAGGCAGTTCAACCAGAGCAGTAGGCAGAGGCCTTTGGTGACCTGACTTTGACTGGCCTCTCTGCACACTCATGTATAGGTGGTGCATGCACCCACAGAGGTACACCACAGGCACAGGCACACGCACACACACGCACACATGCACACGCACGCGCACGCGCGTGTACACACACACACACACACACACGCACACAGGAGCAGCTAAGAGCTACTGGACCCACATCTTGATCTACAAATGGGAGGCATCTTGACCCACAAATAGTCAAAGAGAGTAATAGGAATGGCCCAAGTCTTTTGAAATTTCAAAGCCTGCCTTCAAGTGACATACCTCCTTCAACAAAGTCACATCTAATCCTTCTCAAACAGTTCCACTGACTGGGGACCAAATATTCAAATCTATAAGCCTATGGGGGCCATTCTTATTCAAACCATTGCAGCTAATAGAAACAATTTTCAAGTTCCTAATCCTCCTACCTCTGCTTCCACAGTCCTAGGACTATCTGTATGTGCCATCGTGCCAGCTTAATCTTTTCTTAACTCCGGAGTTTTGCAATGCTCTGCTAGACATAGAATTAAAGTAACGGCGAGGGCTGGAGAGATGGCTCAAGGGTCACAAGTGCTTGCTGTTCTTGCAGAGGATCCAGGTTCAGTTCCCAGCACTCACGTGGTAGCTTACGACTATCCGTCAGTCCAGTTTCAGGGGCTCCAGCACCCTCTTCTGACTTCTGCAGGCACCAGGCTTGCATTTAGTGCACATATATACATTCAGGGAAAACACTCATACACATAAAGTAAAATAAATAAATCTTTTAAAAAGTACTTTTTTAAAAGGGAACAGAAATTTGTGATCTCTCTATCCTATCAAGACCGTCCTACCCACATTTAAGGTTTTATTCTGTGATCTTCGGCACACCTAAGTGGCTGCTGAGACCCAGGCTCTAGTACCCAGCATTGCTTTCTCCTTGGTCAATGTCACTGGTTATTACATTGGTTTGAAACAGTGGCTCTTTTATGGCCTACGTTCTAATTGTGTTTAATGAGTGACACCACACATTTCCTCTTGTTCAAGGAGCAAGCTTCTGAGAGGTCAGAGTAAATGGTGGCTTAAGGTGGCTGGCTGTCACTCATTAGTGTTCTCAATGGCTGAAGTCCCTCTCCAGATACTTTACCTCCTGTAGACTCTGCTCTATATCTTGTGGTTTTGCTACCTGGGCCACAAAAATGTGGTTGTGACAGACAGTGGGCAGTCACGCCGTTATGTCATTTGCTTCTCTACCTAAGTGTGCACAGGAGGATCATTCTGTCTCCATCTGGAAGTCCAGGAGTCTTCAGGCCAGTGGTTCTCAACCCGTGGTTGGTGATTTCATTGAGGGGTGGTAGTTGAATGACCCTTTCACAGGGGTCACCTAAGACAAGCAGGAAACACAGTTATTTACATTATGATTCTTAACAGTAGCAAAATTATAGTTAAAGGCAATCTATGAGAGTTAGGGGTAGTGAGGGGGCAGATTAGTAAGACATGAATAATGGATACTTTGGCCTTGTTCTTTTACCTTTTTCTTCTATAGTTTCTTTTTTCTCTTTAGTTTTGGTTTTTTTGAGACAGGAGTTTCTCTATATAGTCCTGGCTGTCCCTGAAGTCACCATGTAGACCAGGCTGGCCCTTGAACCTGGACATCTGTCTGTCTTTGCCTCTCAAGTGCTGGGATTAAAGGTGTGCACCACCACTGCCTGGCTCATCTATCGGTTCTTCTGCATCATTGAAGTCTCTTTTCTTTGAGACTGTCTCATACTTGTAGACAAGACGGGCCTCATATTGGATCTTCCATCCTCCAAGTGTTGGGATTACAGATATGTGCCACCACCCTGGGCACATTTTGGTAGCACATTCTTGACTCTGCAAGGTTTCCTGATTAGAAAGATAGAAAAAGTTGATCTAGTAGTGCTTCCGGGGATTTGTGCTCACTCCTCTCTCTGAATTTAAAATGCTGCCTCCTGCTTTGTTTGCTTGAGTTCTGCTGGTCACTCACTCACTCTTGGGGTTCTTCCTTGTATCTTGAGAAATGCTTAATACATTTTTTATTTGTAATTCACTCTGTCTTTTGCTTTGAGTTTTTTGTGGGTGTGTTTTCAAACTCTTAGTGCTGAGCTGACAGTTTTGCTGGGCAGTGCCTGTGCTTCCATCAGGGCTTCCTTACGCGGTATGTATCACCTGTCAATAGATATTTCAAAGTTCCTCTTACTGTGAGCGGCAGGTTTTCTTTTTTCCTTTTTTTCTTTTTTTCTTTTTTGTCTTAACAACAATTAAATTACTCAATTTTGCATTTCTCACAGAGAGTGGGAAAGATTACCTATTTGAAGACAAAAAATAGAACTATCATATTCTTGGACACATATATGTATGTGTATACACACACTGTGTCCAGCACTTAAGTAATCCTCAGGAGGTTGCCTCGGCTTCCCACATACCTATAATTACAGGCGTGTATCTGACGCGATTCACGTGAGTCTTTTGAGCATTTGAAACATAGCAAATTGGGATGTGTTGTAAACAGAAGTGTACAGTTGATTTCAAAGAAGTAGTATGAGAAAAATGTTAATTGTATATTGACTGCACTTCTTTTAAAAACGTGCTCATGCACATGCTAGGCCCATGTTTGGAGGTGAGAAGTCAACCTGTAGAGTCTGTTTGTTCTCCTATCATGTGAGTTTTGGAGATCCAATTTAAGTTCTTAGGGTTGGTGGCAAGTGCTTTTATTCACTGAGCCCATCTTGTTGGTCCTTGATTATGTTTTGAAATAATAGCTTAGATTTATTGGGCTAAAAATTTGAAATTTATGTGTTTCTTTTTAAAATTTTTCAGTCTTGGCTGTCCTAGAACTTACTAGGTAGACCAAGCTGGCCTTGAACTCACTGAGATCTGCCTGTCTCTGCCTGGGATTAAAGGTGTAAATCACCATGTCTGACCATGTTTCTTTTTACTTTAAATAATCCAGTTACTAGAGAATCCAGAATTACTTATTTGTCTTGCTGTTGGACAGTGATATTCTAGAAAGTACAGCAGTGTTAACAGATGTAATTATCTGACTTAAGACCAACAGCTAGTTCAAATACCACTCACAGGAGGTAGTAATTGAATAGCTTCATTGGCCTAGTTTTAAGAAGAGGCTCCAGAGTTCGGAAACCAAGGTCACCATCTTCATCAGTGGCTCATGAGGGAAGATATAATTCTGCTTGATGCTTTAGTTTGAAAATCTATTGTGGATGAAATAATCTTATAAATTTGTCTGGAAGCAGGACAAGCCAAATCTTGCAGGCCATGAGCAACTTAGTCACTGAATGCAATGCAGACAAGACTGGGACTGTGCTTTGTCACTAAGCAAGCAGAGTGCTGCCCAGTGGCCCCAGCAGCTCAGAAAGGGAAGAGCTGGGCTGGAGAATACTCAGGAGAGACAAGTATTCTTGGCCTGTCACACCTAGCATGGGTGCAGGAAATTGAACTCAAGTCCTCTGCAAGAGCAGTATGTACTCTTTAACCCTTGAACTCCTCAACCATCTTTCCAGTCCCTCCTTCTATTCTTTTAGGTCAATACTGTGACACTCCACCTCCCAGAAGCCTTTGTGTGGCAGTAGAGGGTGGAGAGGGTATGTAAAGGATCCTGTATGGGAGACAAGCCTGACCCTGAATTTCTCATCCATGGGATCAAGCTCTACTTAGCTAGGAAATGAACTGGTTAAGTTGACCACAAGCAGACCTATTCCCCTGTTGATTGGGCTTTGACAGCCTGCCCTGAAACTGAAATACTTGACCTTTGTTAATCACTCAGGAGCTAAAGAAACCATACCAAAACTTTTCAGTCCTGTCTTTCCAATATGAGTGAACAAAACTGAAAGAAGAAAAACAAATGGAACGAACTGCCTCTCTTCCGTGAGATGCAAGATATTTGGAAAGCAACCCAGTGTTGTCTCAGTGTTTTCAGTGGCCATGGCCTAGCAGCTCAGGTTACATTGCCTCTTCTGTACTGGGGGCGGGGGACATAGCAAGTGACACAGCATAACCATGTAACCACACTTACATAACCGTGACTTGGGGGACAGGATTAAGCTGTGAGTGGACTGCCTCAGACCAGGGAGATGGTATTAGATCAGAGTCTGACTTTTCCTGTCAAGCTTGTCTTGAGAATCATCAGCAGGACTCTCTCCAGCTAGACTCACTCGGGCACTCCCCAGAGCCTCGGTTCATAGGTAGTGTCATCATTTAGGACAGAATCTTCAGAGTGCAGCTATCTCCAGGTAAGAGGCTGAGCCCTGTTGCTGCTGTTTGCTCACAGCTAGGCTCAGGTTGAGATTCCTGCTTCTACACCAGCCTGACTCTGGAAGCTACATTTTAAATTTCCTTTCCTGGAAGGTAAAATTCATTGTAAATTCTTTAACTGTCCTTTGTCTCCCACCAGAAATCTCTTGTTTAGAGTAAAGAGGTGTTTTCAGTTTACAGATGGAAAGAGTAGCCGGCGAAGTGTCTGAGCTAAACTGTAGAGTGTGGTTTGCTGAGGGTAGTTAACGCTGTACTGGCAGTGCCAGCAACTACAGCAGGACAGAAGAGATCTTATCACGCCAATGCCAGAGTGTTACTTTGGCAAAGACAGAGCCGAAATCACTTTCCTTCTACTTTTGAATCCTTTCCTTTCTGGGATCTGAAGTTTAAGCCATTGGTAGAACCCCAAAAGGGTGGAATTAGAAGTGATCAGTAGCCTCAGGTTATAAATGAGAACGCTGTGGTCTGGTAAGGAGTAGATAAATTATCCTGGGGCAGCTAGCTGAGGCAGAAACCATGCGTCTCATTTCCCTATCCAGCTGTTCATACTTGATTCTTTTTGAGTCAAGAATTTGGGTTTTTTGTTTTGTTTCTAGGACAGGCCTTCTAGTAGCCCAGGCTGGCCTTGAATTAAGTATTTAACTAAGTCTGGCCTTGAACTCCTGATCTTCCTGTTTTTTTAGCCTCCTATGTGCTGCGATTGCAGGCATGAGACACCCGTGCCTAGTTTGAGGCATGGCATTTTACAAATGAGAGTCTGAGGCGAGGGGTGTGGTCTGATTGGTAGAGTGCGTGAGTAGCATGCTCAGAGCCTCCTCTGGTCCTCAGCACTGGTGTGGTGGTGAATACCTATCCTTCTAGCACTTTGGATTGCTGTGAATTCAAGGCTAGCCTGAACTACATAGGAAGGTCCTGTTTCAAAAGACAGGCTATTCTTTTGGGGGGAGCTGGAGAGATGGTGCTGAAGATAAGGCCCTTGGTGCTCTTGCAGAGGACCTGGGTTCAGGTCTCAGCACCTACATGGCAACTTGTGACCATGTATGACTCTAGTCCCAGGGAATCTGACACCTTCTTTTGACTTTCTAGGCACCAAGCATGCACATGGTGTACACACACACATGTAGACAAAACACCATACATTAAAAAATTATAAAATAAATCTGAAAAAAATTCAAGAAAAAAAAAAGATTTTTTTTTTTTTTTAATTTGAGCATAAGTTACTTCATTCTTGTTTTGGGAACTGTTTCGATGAATTGTAAATTTCTTTTCTTTTTTTTTGTTTTTTTGAGACAGGGTTTCTCTGTGTATCCCTGGCAGTCCTGGAACTCACTCTGTAGACCAGGCTGGCCTCGAACTCAGAAATCCACCTGCCTCTGCCTCCCAAATGTTGGGATTAGAGGCGTGTGCCACCACTGCCCGGCGAATTGTAAATTTCTTAACTCTTTTTTTATGGTACCAAGTCACAGAGAATGGGGGACATTGACTTTTCTGAAATAGATATCTCTTATATAATAAAACCTTTTAATCATGAAAAATTTCAGACAGGAAAGTAGAGGGAATAGTATATCCCCCAATTTGAACAGAGAGCAACCCATTATCCGTGTTGGCAATCAAGGTTGCATGGCTTCTTTTACATATATTTTGCTCTTGCCAGTAAAGTGCCTTTTTTGCTTTATTGAAAATAGAATACTTTTACAGTTTTATGTTTTTCAAACCATTTTTCCCCTCCCTGCCTGCCCTTTCTTTTTGTTTTCACTTGTTTAGACAGGGTTTCACTATGTATCCCAGCCAGGTCTTGAACATGCTATGTAGCCGAGGATGACCTAAACTGATTTTCCTGCCTCTACCTCCTCTTCCCGTCAAGTGCTAGAATTATAGGTGTGTACTACCACACCCATTTATGTAGTGCTTCATGCATAATGGGGTAACACTCTATGAACGGAGCTACGTCCCCAATTCAGGAGAGATACGCCGATAGGAGAGTGGAGAGCAGTAATTCAGAGGCCAGTCTCTCCTATCCCATTGTCTGCTGTCACCACCCAGTGCTTCCATGGGTGCTGGGCTCATCTCTTTCAAGCCATTGGAGGACAGAGATTGTGGCATTTGCATGTGGTCTAGGCCTAGAAATGGCACACTGCTACCTTGCTTCTTTAATTCTGTTGGCTAGAATTTAGTCATGTGGTTGGTTAAACTCCCAGGGAAGCTGGGAAATGTGCTCTGGGTCCAGGGAGGAGGAGGAAGTGACATAGGCCATGTGAATGGACAGGCCAGGTGCTGGCCCGCGGCGTGCCCACTGGTCAGGCTTTGTCTTCAGTCATGTCCTGGGCATGGCTCACGTGAGTCTTTTGAGCATTTGAAACATAGCAAATTGGGATGTGTTGTAAACAGAAGTGCACAGTTGATTTCAAAGAGGTAGTATGAGAAAAATGTTAATTGTATATTGACTGCACTTTTTTAAAAACGTGCTCATGCACATGCTAGGCCCATGTTTGGAGGTGAGAAGTCAACCTGTAGAGTCTGTGTTGTAGTCCCAGGGAATTGGCCCCCTCTTCTTACCTCCTTAGGCAGCTGGCAGGCGCAGCATGTGGGGCACATACATACATGCAGGCAAATGCTCACACACAAAATACATCTAAAGAAAGTAGTAAATAGAGCGTGCCGGCGCGCATCTACAGTTCCTGCTCAGAAGATGGAGATGAAGGGGTCAGAAGTTAAAGTCGTCCTTAGTTACACAGAAGTTTAAAGCCAGCCTTGACCTTTAAAAAGAGGATTTATTTCTTTTTATTTTAATTAGTGTTTTGCCTGCATGTGTATGCCTGTGCACCACATATGTGAAGTGAATGCAAAGGCCAGAAGATGTTATTGGATCCCATGTGACTGGAGTTAAAGATGGCTGTGAGTTGCCATGTGGGCGCTGGGAATTGGACCTGGGTGCTCTGGAAGAGCTGTTAACTTCTATAGAGCCATCTTTCCAGCCCTGCTACATAAGTTCTTACTGAGAAAGAGAGGCAAGAGAAAAAAACTAAAATGAAACTTTCAGAATTGGGGGTTTAGTTTAGTTCAGTGGTCGTGTTTGCCTCTTACACGAGTCCTAGGCTCAGTCTGTGCTGCAAGAATAATAGAAATGCGGTTTGAATGGGGTGGGGCGGCTCAGGCCTGTAATCCCCGAGTCTGGAAGGAGGGTGTGAGTGAGGACAGCCCATGCTACAGAGTATAGAGAGTTACACATGAAACCCTAGAAAAAACCATAAGATAAAACAAAAAGGGAAATATATATATTTCCTTTATACTGGCTGTAAGCCCTAAAAGTTAGAAGAAGGGAGCTCAGCAAGCAGCTGGCTGTTTTGCCTTCTTCCAGTGAGGTCTGCTATTCCAGAGCTGCAGCGAGACTGCAGGAACTTTTGGCATTTTAAAAATGAACTCCTTCCACATTTTAATCTTCACTGCACTTGCCTGGTAAACAGGGCTATTAGGGCTGGTGGCTTTTCTATGCGCCAGAGTGGCAGAGCAAGGCAGCAGTTACTCTAAGCTTGTGATTTACTTCCTACTCAATTTTCAGAATTCTTCATGGTAGCCTAAGCTTATAGAACACAAAAGAAAACTGTGTCTGTAGCCGAACCAAAATAACAATGTGCAAACTGGAAGGATGTGTCCTTGTGTTATTGGTGTTGAACTCTTAGGGGTGTGTGTGTGTGTGTGTGTGTGTGTGTGTGTGTGTAGTGTGTGTGTGTGTGTGTGTGTGGTATGTCTGTGTCTCTGTGTGTGTGTGCTCACCTGTGTTGCTTCTGCCCCTCAGCAGGGAAAGACACTGCTGTCTGGTGGGAAGAGGGTGTCTTGATACAAAGTACATATCCTGCTCCACATTCAGGAGTATGGAACCTTCTCTATTTTTCTTCAAAGTGGTGAGGCTGGAGAGGCAAACTAACATCAGAATTCCCACTTGTGAGGTCACCATTGTGACCTCACAGCCAGATGGTTCAAAATGTTGCTTAGCTTCTGGGAAGATGTAAGCTGAGGCCTGGCCTGATTCCATAGACACCATGAGGTACCAGTTTGTCCTCTATTAGCTGATTTGAGTTGAATTTTCTACAGTTCTATAGATAAAATGTAGACACTGATATCTCCAGTTTTTATATTTGTGTATTTAAATTACACAATTTGAAGAATTATATAATGGGAAGAAAATCACTGTGGCTGTCCTCAGCGGGAGAGCGCAAAGCAGATCCCTCAGAGAAGCAGCAGTGTTTCCGCTCTGAGTGGCTGCGCGGGTAGTCAGTGCTCTGTTATGTAATTTGCTGTCAAATTTCTTCACAGATACACATAACATTTTTAGTTCTGTGAAAATGTGCCTGTAGCACCAGACAATAATGATTTGGAATGGTGAGGTCTAATCATCAGGAGTATAAATAATTTATGGTCCACACTGAAGTTCAGACAGGTCCTAGCCGAGTTGTCAGTGTTGGGTTTTGTTTTTCAGCTGGAGCTGTGAGAGCCAGCGTGAGCTCATGCAGAAGGAAGTCCCTGACATTAACATAAGATTTCGTATGTCTTACTCTGGCCGCCGTGCAGCTCCATGGGTAGTTCAGGCTGGCCCCAAGCTCCAGCCATTCCTTCTCCAGTGCTGGGATTAGAGGCATCCACCTCTTTCCTTGTTCTGTCAGTAAACATGTCGTGAGATTTGAGCAAGTGTCTCACTGGTGGAATGCCTGCCTTTCCCGCTCAAGGTTCTGGGTTCAGTCACTAGCACTATATAAAAACTTTATGTTCCTGGATGCTAGAGACAAACACTTGATAAATTGTCCTCTCCTATATTTTATTTAAGTAAAGTAGGAGCCGAAGGTGGTGGTGCATGCCGTAAGTTCCAGCACTGGGAGGCAGAGTCAGGTTGATCTCTGATCATGAGCCAGAACAGCCAGAACAGCCAGAACTACACAATTGAAAAACACTGTCTCAAACAAACCAAACAAACCAAAAAGTAAAGTAGGAATTAAGTCTGGGAATCTTAAGTGTTTGACTCTAAGTGGGGAAATTAAGAGCCTTCCTCTAAGTAATTCTTTTTTTTGGGGGGGGGGTTTGAGACGGTCTCGTAGTCATGGCTGGCTTTGAATTTGATATATAGCCCAGACTGACTTTGAACTCATGATTTTCCTGTTTTTGTTCCCTAACTGCTTGTATTATAGGCTTATGCCACTATGCTTTGCCTCGTGTGTGTGTGTGTGTGTGTGTGTGTGTGTGTGTGTATGAATGTGTGTGTGCATGAGTATATGTATGTGTATGTGAGGGTGTGTGTGTGTGTTTCTGGGTAGCTCTGCTATGTGTGTGCATGAGTGTGTGTTTCTGTGTAGCCCTGCATGGTGATTTTGTATTTTGAAATGGGAACTGTAGCCCAGGCTGGACCTGAACTTGTGTACTCCTTTCTCAGTGTCCTCAGTCCTGGGTGTATGATCATGGGCCACCGTGTCTGGTGGGTTGCTTTTACAGTGCTGTCCTACGTGCGCCCTTATTTTCCTCAGTCATGTGTCCCTGTTTTCTTAAACATGCAGATTTTAGAAATGAGATCATTTATACACACAGATTGTAGAAATTTGAAATTTCGGCAGGCGGATTTCTGAGTTCGAGGCCAGCCTGGTCTACAGAGTGAGTTCCAGGCCAGCCAGGGCTATACAGAGAAACCCTGTCTCGAAAAACCAAAAAAAAAAAAAAAAAAAAAAAAAGAAATTTGAAATTTCATCTTCCAGTATGTGGGAATCAGACAAGGCGGATGAGGAGTTCCAGGCCAGCTTTAGCTACATACCAAATGCAAGGCCATGTGAGACTATTAAAAACAGGAAGCGAGCAAGCAAACAGAAACCCTGAAATTACCAAATAGAGGTGAATTTTTATCAGGGGCAACGTTGAATTGCTTTCGATGATTTTTTTAAAGGATATTTTAAAATGTGTGCCTCATGCCCATGGAGATCAGAAGAAAAGGTCCATATGCCTGGAACTAGAGTTATAACCACGTGGGTGCTGGGAACCGAACCCAGGTCCTCTGCAAGAGCAGCCAGTGTCCTGCTGCCATCATTCTGGCCCCTAGACCCCCCCCCCCCGAAAGGTCTCTCTGTATCTTGCGGATGTCCCAAGTAGGGAGAATAGAACTGGCTTTAGGTGTGGACACCCCTTTATAAGATCCCCTTGAGTGGCTGTTAAGATGGGTTACATGGTGACAAGTCTGAGCAGGAGGGAGCAACCCCAGAGGTGCCTTGAAATGGGGTTTCCTGGCAGCTAGTACAGGGACAGCTTTTTGTGCTTTGCATAAAATGTTGGGTGACACTAACCTCTCCTGCAGATTTTGAGATGTAGTAATTACTGAAGTTCCATAGATTTTGTTTTTGTTTTTAAGGTCTAAATATTTGGGCTGGGAATGTAGGCACAGCACTTGCCTAGCATGGTTATGGCCCTTAAAATAAAACACCCTGCTAGCCCACCTATTATTCTGTTACTACAAGACATGTTTCTTTATCCGCATGTTTTGATATTCTCACTTAAACTTTTTTTTATGTGTGTGTATGTGCTTATGCCTGCAGTGGGTGTGTGCGTACCACACATGTGCCCGAAGAGGAGAAGAGGGGTTGGGCTCTTTGGAGCTGGAGTTATAAACCATTGTGAGGCACCATGTAGGCCTGGGAGCCAAAGCCAGGGCCTCTGCCAGAGCGCTGAGCGCTTTAACTGTGAGCCATTTCTCCAGCCCCAAGCAGTCCTGCTTTTACTTTCATGAGGCAGGTTTTAGGGGATTGCTTGTTAAAAGGAGTACACAGGAAGCTTATGCCTTATATTTTGAGAAGGTTGGGCTATTAAACCGAACACAAGCTTTAAAAATTTGTTTGGAGCAGAAGACCATTTTTTTTATTTTTTTTATTTTATAATTTCCTGTTCAAAGTTTAGTGAGAGAGGTTGTATTTAAGGGAAGTGGAGACCTTGAATTCTTGAAGCTGGTGGTAGCTAACCACTGAGGTACTTGCTGAACACAAGCATTGTTCTCATGGTTGGAAGCATCCTCTAGATGCTGTTGTTGTCTAGATAAAACTATACATCTGATACTGTGTACACCAAAGCTGGGGGCATTGTCTATACCTGGGATCCCGGCACCTTTTGGAGGTTGAGGCAGGAAGATTGCCAGAAGTCCCAGGATGGCTTAAGCCATAGCATTCCTTGTCTCAGTGATGGCTCAGCAGGTAAAGGTGCTTTCTGCCAAAGTTGTCTACTTGAGTTAGATCCCCTGGAACTCATATGGTGGCAAGAGTGAGCCGACTTTAGCAAGTAGTTCTCTGACTTCCAAACATGTACATGTGCCATTGTAGATTATTGGGGTATTTCTATCTCCATTAGCTTCCAAATGAATGAGACTCAGACTATCGTTTATTTATTTAGCTTTAGCACAATTACTGGACAAATACCAGTATTTAGTATTTGAATGCACAGTTAGCACCAGACTAACCCCAACATGCCCCAACAAATAAATGTGATGATTTTTTTCTTAAAGCAAACAAGGGACTATAGAGACAGCTTAGTGGTTAAGAGCTATTATGGTACTTAGCGATACTCTTCTTGGTACTGCTCTTATAAAGGATCTGAGTTTGGTTCCCAGCTCATAACTGTCTGTAACGCCAGTTCTTTGGAGATCTGATATCTGTGATCTCTGAAGGCACCTACACACATGTACACACACACACACACACTCTTAAAAAATAATAAAAAAATATTTAAAAGCAAGCAAAACATCCTTCCACCCCCAAATACATATACACACAGAAGACAAACATGGACCCAAACATACTTTATAGAGGATGAACACTTTGGAATAGAAGAATATCTTACTTTCTGGAATCATAAGTGACAGCAAAGCTGACACCTTCAGACATATAAAGCACACTTTTTTCTTTTTTAACCTGAGGACAGGTCCTCTAAGATTGTCTGCTTCTTTGAAATAGATACCTTACTCCTTTGCCCTTAGGTTCTAGATCAGATCTGAATTAAATTTCAAGTTTATGATATTAATCTAGCTTAAAAAGTTTCAGGCCTGCCCTTGTCTCTCCAGATAGTTCAGAGGTCACTCAGGACAGCAGAAACAGTTTCTTTAGTGTTGATGTTGAGCAATACACCTTCCTGTTTGCGGGAGGAAGTGGGAACCCTTTAAGGAGAAGGAGGGAGCAAGAAGGGACTGTGTAGCCGAGCAGCCCCTGTGTTCTGCTGGTGCTGCCTGGTGCTTGGGGCTAGACGATCTGCCTGCTTCTTCCCTTTAAGAATACAAGCAAAACAGTAGCCATTTTTAACTTTTCAGAGCTGATGTAAGTTCTAAAGATAAACACTTTACAAATAGTTCTTGGCTTGAGAAACATAACTATAAGGCGTCATTCAGTGTTATAAATGTAAAATTTGGGTTATGTGCTCCTTGGGTGGAGGAAGTTGCAGAATGGTGGTGTCCAATAGGACTATCTGCCCTGTGTGGAATGATTGAAGTTGTTCTCTCTCTGGCACTGTCAACAGTTATTGTACATTTGAATGTGACTGAAGCATTGAATTTAACATGGAGTGCCTGGAGACAGAGTTCAAAGGTTAAGAACTCTTGTCACTCATACGGAGGGCTGGAGTTTGGTTTCCAGCACCTAAGTTGGGCGGCTCCCACTACGTCTAGAGTGTACTGTGCTCTCTTCTGGTTTCCACATGCACCTGTACACTTATAAACAGAGAGGGGCTGGTAAAGCTAATAAAGAAAAAAGTAGGTTAGATGTGGCTGAGGCAGGCAGATCTGTATGAGTTCTAGGTCAGTCTGATGTGCATGGTAAGTTCCAGGCCATCCAGGGCTTCACTGTGAGACCCTGTCTCAACAAAACAAAACACAGTCAAAAACCACATGTAGCTGAGGCTACCATACTTGAAAACCCGGAGGCCACATATTGAGCTTTTAGTCTCACAGACTGAAGGGAACACTTAAGATAAAAAAAAAAAAAAAAAAAAAAAAAGTATCAAATAAAGGTAAGCTGCAGAATACCTATCCTAGTCCACCTCCCTGTGCCTAGGAGTAGAAAGGCTGGCCTTGGTCTCCTGTGCTCAGTGGTAGCTAGTCTTCACAGCTGTACTTGTCCTTGCCAGAGTGTCTTCTCAAGAGTTCTAGATGATAATCTTTCCTGATATCACCTTATGAGCATCGGCACTGATGCTCAGGACTCTTCTCTCCTGAATTAGCTTGATGCCAGCAGGCCCAGCTCATACCTGTACTAACTGTAGCAACGAGTGAGGATTTCAAATGGTACATGGAAAGGCTGCCAACCCTTGGTTTCAGATTTGCTTGTAGCGAGGACTAAAGTAATTAAAATGAACACGTGAAATAAGTATGAGGTCTGAGATGCTGTAGACATCATTCATTGTGCTAGTAGACTCCTGAAATAAAGGCCTTGCATCTGAGCTGAAAGGTTAGTGAAGTCGAGTAGTCTCTTAATTGATTCAAGGCTCTTGAGCCTTTCCTGAAATTTACCTTTAGACCTGATTTCTTACAAGAATCTGTGATGTTCATTCAGCTGAACTCTGTCCAGTTCCCAAGCCTTGTCCTTCCCCTCTTCCTTTGTCTCCTGACGGTACAATGTCTGTTTCCTTCCAGCTCCCACATGCTTTGCCTTGCTCTCGAAGCCTTTTCCTTCCACTCTAGTCCACTGTTTCCGTCTTCTAGGACATTTTTGGGATAATCACCTGGTTTGTTCTTTCCTGTAAGTCTCATTGTATGCTTAGTTACATTTCTGTGGCTGTGAGTCTTCTCCCCAGCTACACTGTAAGTTCTGTATGTTTGTATCTGTTACATATTCTTCTGTCATCTGTAGTGAGCAGGAAGTACAATTTAAAAACGTATCAGGTATACCTCAGCTAGTTAGAGTAAAAACTTAGAGTGCTTTCATTTATTTAGTGAATGTTTATTATATGTTGCAGGAAATATAAAGATGGCTAAAATGTAGTTTCTTCCAAGAGCATTTACAGTCCACACAGAAACAGCTAACTGTGCTAGATGCTATGAAAAACACACAGACTCAGTGGGTTGTGGTTGCTTGTGCCTGAAATCCCAGTTCTCTAGAAGACCGTTGTCAGAGAATTGCCATGAGTCTGAGGCCAGTCACTATTACAGTGTGACATCCTATTTCAGAAACCCAGAAGCAGGGCTGATGAGATGGCTCAGTGGGTAAAGACACTTGCCACACAAGTCTGGCATCCTGAGTTCAATCCTCAGACCATACTAAAAAGGTGAAGGGACAGAACTAACTAAAGTTGTCCTCTGACCTCCCACGGACTCACCCTGACACCTGTCCCCTCCTACACACACACCAACCCATCAGCCTGGGTGAGCATGCATATAATCCCAGTACTCAGGAAATCGAGGCAGGGGGATCAGAGGTCAGTTATTCTCAGCTCCATAGTAACTTTGAGTCTATCCTGGATCCATGAGACCCTGTCATAAACATCGCAGACAGACCAAACAAAATGGACACTATGGGAAAGAGAAGGATAAACATATTTGCATTGGTGAGGAGCTGAGTAGGTTTTGGAAAGCAGGTGAGTGTAGACTTCAGCAGGTAAAGCTGAAGACTTGGAAAGCAGGGAGGACCCCTGAAAAGCCATGGAAGAGGCAAAGTCCCGAGGTGCTGTAGGGTCAGCTGTGGATGAGTCACGGGCATGTGATTGAGAAACCGAATCTCCAATTAGTCCTTGATCAATAATTTAGTAGTGGTTCTCAAATGCTCGCATCAGAATCACCTGAGTGGCTTATTAAACTCCAGATGGCCAAGTCCGCCAGGGTTTGATAGGTTTGAAGTCCTCATTCTAACAGGTTTTAGGTGCTGCTGCTACTTCACGGTATGAGCGCCAGTGCATCTGATAATCGCCTGTGGAGATGCCACGCCTATTTGGTGTACGGAACCCCTCAATGCTAACGCATGGTGGTGGTAGTGTTCTGTGCATACACATCTGGTCTTCCCGTAGGCTGCAAATCAGGCTTTGGTATTCACAGCTCTTATTGCAGTGTTGGAGCAGCAGTAATGGAAGAGTAAGTGCTAAGCACGCTCACTTGGCACCAAGTCTTTAAAGGGTCTGAGCTAGAGGCACTTGGTGCTGGAAGCCCTTGAAAAAATGAAGGTTTTTTCGAGACAGAGTTTCTCTGTGTAGCCCTGGCTGTCCTGGAACTCACTCTGTGGACCAGGCTGGCCTCGAACTCAGAAATCCACCTGCCTCTGCCTCCCAAGTGCTGGGATTAAAGGCGTGCGCCACCACTGCCCGGCCTGAAAAACGAAGATTTAAAACCTCTTTTTAACTCCTAGCCAGATGTGGTGGTGCAGGCCTTTAACCCCAGCATCAGAGAGCAGAGGTGGGTGATTTTTGTGAGTTTTAAACTAGCTTTTGTCTATCTACACATTGAGTTCCAGGATAGTCAGGGCTATATAGTGAGACCCTGTCTCAAACAAAACAAAATAGCAAAAAACCTCTGTAACTCCGAATAGGAAACAAAAATGAATATAGCAACAATTGAGAAACACTTTTCTTAGGGCTTCTTTACATTTTTAAAAATTAGTGAGTTCTCCAGAAGCAACCCCCCCAAACCAATGGCTTCTGTGATTTGTGTCTCTCAGGTTAAAAGCCTGCACCACTACTATGCCCAGTTTGGAATTTGGAGTAACTTTCTCTTTATGGTTCTTTTCCAGATTTAACCAAGAGACTGAGTTCTCTATAGAAACACCCAGGTTTGTATGGATGACTGGGGAAGGACAGTGAAGCAGACGAGGGAGAAGCACTCCGGCCTTCCGAGAAGATGAGCGCGCTGAGACCCAGCGGGCTGAAGGCCCCGGCCAAGGTCCTCAAGCCCGGAAGCGCGGCCTTGAAGACACCTGCCGCCGGTAACGGTTTGTTTCTTAGTCTATTCTGTTGTGTTTCGGGACAGGGCCTCTCCGCGTAGCCCTGGCTGCCCTGGAGCTCACTCTGTGCACCAGGCTGGGCTCGGACTCAGAAATCCGCCTGCCTCTGCCTCCCGGGTGCTGGGATTAAAGGCGCGCGCCAGCATGGCTACTTTTTAATAACAAAAATAGCTTTGCTTTATTATTTGTTTAGGTGTCTGTGTGTGTGTGTGTGTGTGTGTGTGTGTGTGTGTGTGTGTGTATATATATATATATATATATATATATATATACATATATATATATACATATATATATACATATATATATATATGTGCATGTGCATGCAGCTGCCTAAAGAAACCAGAAGAGGGTTTCCAGTCTCCTAGAGCTGCAGTTACAAGTGGCTGTGGGCCAACTGAAATGGTAGCAGGAACTGAACCCAGGTCCTCTGCAAGAGCAGCAAGCACTCTTTAAATTTTTTTTGGTTTTTCGAGACAGGGTTTCTCTGTGTAGCCCTGGCTGTCCTGGAACTCACTCTGTAGACCAGGCTGGCCTCGAACTCAGAAATCCACCTGCCTCTGCCTCCCAAGTGCTGGGATTAAAGGCGTGCGCCACCACTGCCCGGCTTTTTTTTTTATTTTTTAAAAGACAACTTTATAAAAGTTGATATTTGAAAAAGTTTTCATGAAGAAGCAGAATTATATTGGGAATTTTAAAAAACTTTCATGTGTGCGTGTGTATGCACACACCCATCTTTGCATGCAACTCTTGAGGCCAGGGGTTGATGTTGGGTGCCTTCAACTGTTCTTCATCCAATTTTTGAGACACTGAATCTGGAGCTCAACATTTAGGGTAGGCTAGCCGGCCAGCGAACATCGGGGATTTTCCTCTCTACCCCACACTTAGTTTTTTTACATTGATGGAGGGTCTGAATTTAATTCCTCTGAGCACTTTACCTACTGAGCCGCACTTAGTCACCCAGATCTAGGATTTCTTTTTTCTAGATAGGGTTTCTCTGTGTAGCTCTGGCTGTCCTGTCTTCACTCTGTAGACCAGGCTGGCCTCTAACTCAGAGATCCACTTAACTCTACCTCCCAAATGCTGGGATTAAAAACATGTGCCATTACTGTCCTAGAAATTTTTTGAGTCATATTTTTGGAAGTTGTCCTTTTTACATTTAGTTGATTTAGCATGAGTAGTTAAAGTAGTCGTGAAGTTATGTCACTGAGTTATTTGATCCCTTCAGTGTTAAGGTATTTCTTTGATTTCTCTTCCTTACTTTTTCCAGATCTTTCTCCATGGAATTCCAAGAAAACAAATACTAGTCTGGTCTAAAAGATTTTTTTTTTTTTTTTTTTTTACATTAATTGAACAGTAGTTGGCTCTCAAATCAATGAGGAAGAACTTGCCCAGACATTTTATGAATGAGTGATTGAGTCAATTCAGGTTGCATTAACAAAATATTTTAGGCTGGGAGTTTATAAACAGCAGAAATGTATTGCCCACAGTTTTGGTGTTCTTTCAGTTTTCTTATACCTTCCTGTCAGTTAGGCCTCAGGCCACCTGTAAGCTCTCGGGTGGGAGCAGGGGCTTGCCTCCTCCACAGCCGGGGGCCTGCTGCCTTGTCTTCCCAGTTCTTGCCCCTGACCTCTTGGAGGGCACAGATGGGGCTGTTCTGCTTTGTTTCCTGACATAGAACAATGCCTGGGACTGGTCCTAGAGATGCAGGAGCTCCCTAAACACGTAGATGCTGAATGAATACATGAAGTCATTCAGTGTCCTCAAAGGAAGATGTCACTGCCTCCCCACAAGGGAAGAAATTAAACTCAGAGAGGTTATGTCACAGCCTGAGCTACTATATGCCTGATAAATGACAGTCTGGTTGAGGGTGTGCACCTCTCCCAATTACACTATTTAATAAATCCTATTCGATGATGAATGGATATATTTTCAATGTAAATACACATTGCTCGCAAATTAACTACTCTCTTTATGATAGGGTAGAGGTAGCACAAAAGTATCTTGCCTTCCCAGCGCATATGGTCAGCTGCTATCTTTTTGTTTTTGCCTCAGTTTCTATCTCTGCCATCAAAGAAATAGGCTTTGTGTAGTGGTGTTATAGTAGAGATGCGGGCCCCAGCCCTGAATCCTCTCACTCATTAAACATCGTCACATGTCTCTGCTTAAACGATAGGGGTTTTGTTAGCTTGACTACTCAAGTATAGGAATGAATGGGTCTTAGTGGCTCTGACTGGATTCTTGAAATGTTCAGGAAGAGAGTAAGGTAGGAATGAACTGAGAACTATAAATACAGGGCTGGGAAAGGACTATGGTTTTTTTTTTTCTTGCCTTGATGACTTCCAGTCTTAGTTGCAAATGCAGAATAAACCTCACCCCGCAGCTCACAGAGCTTTGACAGTGTTCTGCTTCCTTGCTTAAAAAAAAAAAAAAAAAAAAAAAGAATATGTCCAACAAGTCATGGTCTCTTTTTATTGCTATTGTTTTCTCTTTTTATGTTTAAATTTTTTAAAATTGTTTTATGTGTGGGGGTGTTTAATCTGTGTGTATGTCTGTGCACTATGCGTATGCCTGTTGCTGGGTGAGGCCAGAGGAGGGTGTCAGATCCCTGGAACTGGAGTTATGGATTTCTATGAGCATCCATATGGGTGCTGGGGATTGAACCTGGGCCCCCTGCAAGAGGAGCCAGTGCTTGTAGCCATTGCGCGACCGCTCCAGTGTGTTCTCTGTTTTCTTTGTTAGAAGACAGCTGCTCGGGTATGACATTGTGCCTGTTCTGGTTCTTTTGCTCTCAGCTGCAGCTCCAGTGGAGAAGACAATGCCCAGTGAAAAAACCTCGGGCCCTCCACCCTCTGAGACCCAAGAGGGATTTGTGGATGACTTTCGAGTTGGAGAACGCGTTTGGGTGAACGGGAATAAACCTGGATTTATCCAGTTTCTTGGGGAAACTCAATTTGCACCAGGCCAGTGGGCTGGGATTGTTTTAGATGAACCCATAGGAAAGAACGACGGCTCGGTGGCAGGAGTGCGGTATTTCCAGTGTGAACCTTTAAAGGGTATATTTACCCGGCCTTCAAAGCTAACGAGGAAGGTGCAAGCAGAAGATGAAGCCAATGGCCTGCAGACAGCTCATGGAAGAGCTGCTTCACCTCTGTCCACTGCGGCAGCCACCATGGTGCCCACTGCGGCAACCACTCCCTCAAGTATTCCCCACAAACCACCCCAGTCAACAGCAAAAGAAACTTCAGCTACACCTCAAATTAGCAACCTTACAAAAACCGCCAGTGAGTCGGTCTCCAACCTGTCAGAGGCGGGCTCTGTCAAGAAGGGAGAGCGAGAGCTCAAGATCGGAGATAGGGTGCTGGTGAGTGACAGGGCACTGTGGCCACTGGCCCTTCGTGTCCGCATTTAACACCGTCTTCCCCTCCTCCTCTTCCTCCTCCTCCTTTTCTTTGAGATAAGGCCTCTCTTTGTAATCCAGGCTGGAGCAATGCTGTGCCTCCTACCTTTCTGCACCATATCTGGCTAGCTAACATGCTAATTTGTTTTTTTTTAAACACAAATCTTTGGTCTAGAAATAAGAATCATTTTAACTTTAAAATTAAATAAATTAAGATTTAGAAACTAAACATGGTGGCTGGGTGGTGGTGGCATGCCCCTTTAGTCCCAGCACTTGGGAGGCAGAGGTAGGCAGATCTCTGAGTCTGAGGCTAGCCTGGTCTATCGAGCAAGTTCTAGGACAGCCAGGGCTAACAGAAACCCTAATTGAAAAACCAAAATAAAAACAATAAAAAAGAAAGAAAAACCAAAATCAACTGAGAGAGACAGAGAGACAGACAGACAGACAAACAGAGACACAGAGAAATAGACACAGAAATCTGAAATGTTTTTGTCTTGTTTTTTTTTTTAAGATTTATTTATTTATTTATTTTTGGTTTTTCGAGACAGGGTTTCTCTGTGTAGCCCTGGCTGTCCTGGACTCACTCTGTAGACCAGGCTGGCCTCGAACTCAGAAATCCCCCTGCCTCTGCCTCCCAAGTGCTGGGATTAAAGGTGTGCGCCACCACTGCCCGGCGCCATACCAGATTTTATCAATTTACATAGCTTAGGTTTTATTTTATTTTATGTTTATAAATGTCTTCCTTGCATTTATATATGCATTTATATATCGCCATGTACATGCAGTGCCCACTGGTGCCAGAAGAGGGTGCTGGGCCCCTGGAGCTGGAGTTGGAGATGGTTATGAGCCATCACGTGGGTGCGAGGCATCGGCCTCTGGAAGAACAGCCAGGGCTCTAACCACTGAGCCGTCTCTCTAGTCCCCGCTTTGTTTGGTTTTTTTTTTTTTTTTTTCAAAGACAAAAATCTTGTGTAGTCCAGGCTGGCCTGAATTTTTTGTAGTACCTAAGGCTGGCCTAAACTTTAGGTTTGTTTCTGGGGTTTAAAAAAGTTTTTTTTTTTTCCTTCTTTTGGTTTTGTGAGACAAGGTTTCACTATGTAACCTGGAACTCACAGAGACCCGCTTGCCTGTGCTTCAGATCACTTGCTGGGGTCAAAGGCGTCTGCCTCTTGCCGTGTCTACATACCTTCCTGCTCCTGCCTCCCTAACACGGAGAGGACGAGCACACGCCACCACGCCTGCCTACCTTGTTTAGTTTTAATTTAATCCCCCTCCCCCAAGATAGAGTTTTTCTGTGTAGTACTGGCAGTCCTGGATCTTTGTAGAGTAGGCTGGGCTGGAATTCACCAGAGTGCTGAGATTAAAGGTATGAGCCACCACCATCTGGCTAATTTAATTTTTTGTTAAAGAAATTCATACTTATAGTTTAAAATGAAAAAAAAAAAATTGAGACTGGCCCCATAGCTCAGGGGTAGAATTTGTGCCTAGCAGTCAAGACCCTGGAAAAAATTCTTAGCACCACATAGTAATAATAAAAAAAAATTTTTTTGAGCTGCAGGTCTTAGGTAGCCCAGATGGACTTCAGACTTGCTATGTGGCCAGGGATAACCTTGAACTCTTGATCTTACTGCCTCTACCTATCAAGTGCTAAGATTATAAGTATAGCAAACAGGCACAGCTAATTAAAAAGAAATTAATGAGAACTTTGGTGTCTTCATGTTTCTGTTAAGTCAGCAGTGTGTTACGCCATATGTGGTGCTGCATGCCTGTAATTGCAGCACTTGGGTGCTGAGGCACGGAGAGTGTGCGTTTGAGGCCAGATTTAGCTATTCAGTGAGTTCAAGGACAGCCTGGGCTACACATTTCTCCAACCCGAATCTTGGGTTATGGAGCCTCCTCCTTCCGATTCTAAGTTGGTAGGATTATAGTTGTACACCACCATGCCAGCTTTTACATTTGCTTTGGTGTTCATAAGGTAGACTACAGGGGCCTGTCGAGATGGCTCAGTGGATAGAGGCACTTGCTACCAAGCCTGACTACCTGTGTTTGTTTCCTGGAACCCATGTGCAGGTAAACTGAGTGCGGAAAGTTGTGCTCTGACTTCCACACACATACTTGAGCATTCACACGTTCACAAAAGAAAATAAATACTAAGTGAATGTGGATCCAGAAACTAAATAATAAATTGCATTCTGAAGTGCACGAACTCATTGTATATAAAGCTGCTTTTTCTTTGAGACAGAGCTTCACCAAAGAGTCCGGCCTGATCTAGAACTCACTAGTTAGCCTGGGCTGCTTTCACACTCATGCTGATCTCGCCTCAGCCTCTTGAATACAATTTTATTTTTAAATCACAACATAAGAATATCCCCTAAGAAAAATGGGTAAAGGGCATATGAGGTACATACATTGCTTTGTGGAATACCAATTAGCAGAACATGTGTCTGAGTTGGTTTTGTTTTTATTTTTTGTTCATTTGTTTACATTTTTTTTTCATAGGGTCTCATATATTCCAGCAGCCCCCAGACCCTGTGTAGATGAGGATGGTCCTTTTGCCTTTCCCTCCCAAACGCTTTGTAGTTTGTTTTCTGTTGATATAACAGAATTCTGATCCTAGATAATTAAGAAAGAAAGGTTAATCTTGGCCTGTGGCTCTGGCGGTTGGACATGTAACAGAGCGTGATGCTGACTTTTTTCTGTAAGGGCTTCATAGCAGAAGGACAATCAGTGTGTGTGTCCAGAGAGGACCTCAGAGAAGCCAAGCTTGCTTTATGACAGTCTGCATTCCTGGTGTCTAATCCTGCTAGGGCTGACTCAGCAGACAGACATCAGTGCATTTATGAAGGCTCCACTCCTCTCCCCTTAAACCACACACCTCCCGGTAGGCCCCTCTTCCTGACACCGTAGCGCTGGAAAACCAGCTTCAATGTGAGGGTTTGGTTTTGGGTTTGAGACAAGGTCTCATATATCTTGGATTGTCCTTAAGCTTATTATATAAGCCAGGATGACTCTGAACTTCTAAACCTCTTGCCTCCACTTCCTGAGTACTGGGATTACAGGTGTTGCCACCACACCTGGTTTATGTGCTTCTGGGGACCAAACCCAGGGATTTGTGTGTGCTAGGCAAGCACTCTGCTTGAGCTACTACACCCCCAGCCTTCAGTGTGACTTTAGCGTTGTCTGGCTATATTGGAACCATAGTAATAGAAAGGAGGAAATGGACCTGGGTGTCCACACTGATTATCTATCACTGGGTATTAAATATTGTTATTTTTATCTCAGTGAAAGAAATTACATTTATTTATAAGTATGAATATTTTGTCTGCATGTATGTACGTGGACAGGGCATTGGATCCCCTGGAACTGAAGTTACAAATGTTTGCGAGCCTCCATGTGGGAACCAAACCCAGATCCTCTGTATGTGCAACAAGTATTCTTTTTTTTTTTTTAAAAAGATTTATTTTATGTATAGGAGTACGCCATTGCTGTCTTCCTTCTCACTCCACCCGCTCGCTCCGGCCCAAAGATTTATTTATTTATTTTATGTATATGAGTACACTGTAGCTGTAAGGGCATCGCATTCTGTTACAGATGGTTGTGAGCCACCATGTGGTTGCTGGGATTTGAACTCAGGACCTTCAGATGAGCAGTCAGTGGTCTTAACTGCTGAGCCATCTCTCTAGCCCTGCAACAAGTATTCTTAAACACCAAGCCAGCACCTACAGTGAAGTTTTGGGGAAAAAAAAATTAAGGAAAAAAGAAAAAATCCCAAAACCTAAGTTAGGCCCAGTAGTGCAAATCTTTACTTCTGGCTGTTTATAAGCCAGAACAGGAAGTTCAAAGCCTCGCCAGATGTGATGGCGCACCTCTTTAGTCCTAGCACCTGGAAGGCAGAGGCTGGTGAATCTGTGAGTTTGAGGCCAGCCTGGTCTACATGGTGAGTTGGTGAGTTCCAGGCCAGCCAGGGATACATATAGTAAGATCCTGTCTAATAAAAAAGTTCAAGACCTGCCTGTGGCACAGATGAGTTCAGTACAGACTGGCACCTTAGTGAGACCCTGTCTCAAAAGGGAAAAGAGATGGGGCTGGAGAGTTGGCTCAGTGGTTAAGAGCACAGGCTGCCCTTCTGAAAAACCAGGGTTCACTTCCCAGCACCCACATGGCAGCTCACAACTGTCTGTAACTCCAGTTCCAGGGGATCTGCCACCCTCTCACAGACATACATGTAGGCAAAACAGCAATGCACATAAAATAAAAGTAAATAAACTAGTGAGACCCTGTCTCAGAAAGTGAAGAGAGGCCAGGAGCTAGAGCTCAGTGTGAGTGCCCAGCCCTGTGTTCAGTCTCCATACTGGGCTGGAGGGATGGCACAAAGCTCAGGGAAAAGGTGAGAAAAAGGAAAGTGTGTTCTGAAGAAGTGTTGTGGTGAAGAAAGTGAGTTCTAGCAGATGTGATGCGGTTGCTAAGCAACAGTGATTAAAATGTTGTTGCCATATATGAACCTGGACCAAGGCACAAATGTGTGTTCTCACGTATGCATGAGAGAAAGCATAACAATGCCGATGGGGTCATTTTGATGATAACTAATGTTCATATATATATATATATATATATATATTAAAAATGGTTGGGAAAATATTTAAAAAGAATCAGCATTGAACACTTCATGTGAATAAAATTAGGAGTGGCATTTTTTAAAAAATATTTATTTATTTATTTTATGTATGTGAGTGCACTATCGCTCTCTTTAGACACACCGGAAAAGGACATCAAATCCTATTACAGATGGTTGAGAGCCACCATGTGGTTGCTGGGAATTGAACTCAGGACCTCTGGAAGAGCAGTCAGTGCTCTTAACCACTGAGCCATCTCTCCAGCCCAGGAGTGGTATTTTTTAAACAATTATAAAGAGACAAAACGTTCATAGTGTGAAAACCAGTAGATTCAATCATTGTAGTATTTATAATCCTTCTACCTCCAGACAGAGCTTCTCTGTGTAGCCCTGAGACTCACTCTACAGACTAGGCTGGCCTCGAATTCAGGGATCCTCCTGCCTCTGCCCTAAACTTAATATGTTCAAAGGATGACTTTGGACTTCTAAACCTCTTGCCTCCAATTTCTGAGTGCTAGAATTAAAGGTGTACACCATCATGTCTGGTTAAAGTACTTAAATTTTCAGTCACTAATACAATTAGTGAACCCAAACCAAACATGTGGATGTTTCTTTAATATGTGTACACCGCTGCGTTGAGGCAAAGTAAGTACAAGAAAGTATCACGAGTACGGCAGCCATAGATGAGCTTTACTTCTGTCTGATGTTGCTGGGTTTTTACTTTTATAGCAAATATTTATTTCCAACCAGGAAAACTGCTCTGAAGTGATCAAGTATTTTTCTAAAAGTTATTTTATTCATTATTATTGTATATGTGTGTATTTGTGGGCACACATTTTGTGAAATCAGTTCTTTCCTTCCACATTCATGTGGGTACCAGGGATTGGACACATGTTGTAGGCTTGCATCCTGGGGCAGCGAGTACATTTACCTAAGGAGCCATCTTGCCAGCCTATAACCAAGTGTTTTTTTAAAGGAAGGGGATATATTTGTTAACAGCGCTAATGACTACATATTATGTAGGATGTTTTATTGTTGGACTGTCCCAGACGTCAGGTCAGTCTGGCAGTGTGTCTGTCAGGGTGGCTTCAGGATAACTTGAGAAGAGCTCAGAAGACAAAGCAAAGCTGCTGCTGCTGGGACGATGGGGTGCACCACCTGTCACCTGTTGGCACTACAAAGGAATAAGCTACTGAATTCATCTTAGGCTTCACCTTTATTCCTCTTCTAGGTTGGTGGCACTAAGGCTGGTGTAGTCCGGTTCCTTGGAGAGACCGACTTTGCCAAGGGGGAATGGTGTGGTGTGGAGTTAGACGAGCCTTTGGGGAAGAACGACGGCGCCGTTGCGGGAACAAGGTTCGTTTGGGATTCTAGGACATGGCGTCTCCCTCTACAGCTGTGTGCTCTGCAGAGCTCACCAAGGATGAGCGAGAAAGTAGAGGCTGCTGTCTCAGGGGCCATGCTTCCTGTTCTGTGAGACACTTACTTGGTTTTTGGAACAGGCTGGCGGGGAACCTGTGGCAATCATCCTGCCCACCCCAGTCTTCCATGTATCAGGGTTGAAGATGTGCTCTACTGTGACTAAGGAGGAGCTATACTTTTACTCTATTTATCCTAGCTTGCTTATTTATTTATTTATTTTTGAGTCAGGATCTTTTTGTGTAGTCATGACTGTCCTGGCACTTGCTATGTAGACCAGTGGCCTCTATCTCACAGAGATCAACCTGCTTTTGCCACCTAGTGCTGGGATTAAAGGTATATTACCACCACACCTATTTTTTTCTTTCCTGAAACCTAGCTAAATGGTAGTTTTTGTTGTTTTTTGTTTTTTTTTTTCGTATGCATATGCACAAGTGTGCGTGCCAGAGGACAACTTTGGGTGTCACCTTCAAGACTTCTCAGTGACCTGGTGTTTACCAATTAGGCTAGATTGGATGACCATTGAGCACCACTCTGTCCAGCAAAGATCATTTTTCTTCTGGCTTCATAGTTCCTGGGCATCAGGTACAGAGTTGGGGCAAAGAGAAGGTAACTGCCTTTGACAGGAAAAGAAGTGTAAAATGCGCCTTCATGTTTGATAAGAATTCCATCCTGTGCTAAGGGATTGACGGTCAAGCAGCCCGCTCTGTTGAAAGAGTGTTCCTAATTTGCCCTTGTAGTGCAGATGGAACTCAGATAGTACAGGGGTGTATGGAGATTTCCTATTCTTTTTTTTTTTCTGGACTCACATAGCCTGAGGCTGCTCCTGAGTTCATGACCTCTTCGTGGTTCAAGTGCTTGGATTTTAGCGTGGAGTCACGCCTGGCTTAGCATGTTTCCAAGTGTTTTGACACTGTTGCGTGCTGCTATGGGAGATGATATGTTGTTATTATTGGTATATAGTATATTGATCATGACATGATCTAATTAACGTTGACCTGTAAACCATATATAAGCCTATGAACTCTAATCTTCCAAGCATCACTATTCACGGAGATAAAAATTAAATATCTCTTAGTAAAACAATTAAGCCATCAAGTCTTCTCACTGTTTTGTGTTTCCTGTGTATGGAAAACCAAACACTGACTGAGTCCCTCATGTGAAGACAAGCCTTTACCACTGAGCTACACCCCCAGTCCCTAAGACAGTCTCTCCTGTTACTGAAACACTGTCACAGTTCCTGGTATCCTCTGATGACTGACATTTCTAGTTTACTTTGGTGGCTTTGCCAGAGTCAGGGTCTTGTTTGATTTGTCTTGTTTGTATGGCTTTAAATGAGGGTCTCTAGGTTGCTAAAGCATTTATCATATAATAGAATGACTTTTGTCCTTACATAATCTCATACATTTTGAGTTGGAAGTGTTTGGTTATAGCTGTCACTTTTTGTAATTAAGTTGTATTTGTTCCTCTTACTGTTCTCTAAAGGTATTTTCAGTGTCAACCCAAATACGGATTGTTTGCTCCTGTCCACAAAGTGACAAAGATTGGCTTCCCTTCTACTACCCCAGCCAAAGCCAAAGCCGCGGCGGTGAGGCGAGTGATGGCCACCATGCCTGCCAGCCTGAAGAGAAGCCCTTCCGCCTCCTCCCTCAGCTCCATGAGCTCTGTGGCCTCCTCTGTGAGCAGCAAGCCCAGCCGAACAGGACTAGTAAGCCTCCCCCACTTCCTGAGGCACCAAATGCCCACAGCCAGGGCTCTGCTTTGCTTGTCTGTGTTCTCAGTGCTGCCCATAGCTTGTGGTGGAAGCCCCTGCAAGGCAGTTTTGAAAATGGAGCTCCAGCAAGGGTATGGGTTTTGAAATAAGATTTTATTTTTTAGTGGCACTTTTATTCATAATAACTTAAATGTATGCCAGTTCTTGAAATCTGTATAACTACTGTTTTTTCTGTGAAATTACTTAGGCCCAAATGACAGGGAAATTGGAGGGATCCCATTTGTCATGTATGTAGGTCTCTTTCTCTTTGATTTCTAACAATTTTAGGGACCAATGTATTTTGAGAGAACTTAATGCTTTATATTATCAGAGTAGACTAACCCACAGCTCGTGTGTGGAGTGCTCCTGTGTGGGCTAGAGGATTCAGAGGGGGCCTTGTGGTACTCAGAGATGCTGGGAAGGGCCGTGTTTTGTTTTTTTCTTCTTGTCTTTCTCCTGGTCCTTTCTCTCTTGTCCTTTCCCCACTTGGAGTATTGAAGAGTGGAATTGTGGGAGTTACATACCACCATGTTCTTTCTGTCAATGTGGTTTTCAGATTGTTTGACTGTCACTCCCTGCCCTTAATTTCATTTCTTGGAAGTGAGGCAGATGCTGTTTGCATCGGAAGTGTCAGCAGGAGCCGGCTTCCACCTGAGTCAGAGCCTCAGCTCTGAGGGTGACCCTGAGGCAACAGTTAGTTAGATGGTGGCCCAGTGCTAGGTTCCCAGTCCTTGGTCTCACTTGCCTTCTGTTGCATCATGGTTAAGAAGAGAAAGGAGGGGCGGTGAAGTCTCTCAGTGGCTGTGATGCTTCTCTGCTAGCCAGCTGCAGTTTCTTCCTTTTATATACAGGTAAAATATTTACCTCTCCGACTGTTTGAGTTTGCATCCTCAACAGTACAATTAAAAATGGCTCTCAGGAGAAAAAAAGTCACAGGACCAATGGAAGAGAGGCGAAGATCAAAGCCTTGTTCCAAAAGGCTCAGCACATCCCAACATGGACGTCTATCTACTCTGTTGTTCTAGGAACAATTCCATGGCTGTGTCTGCTCTGGAGGAGCTCTTTCATCTCCTTGTAAATTATGTCCATTTCTTTGGGGAGTACCAAGCTCTCCCTACATCCTCCAGTCTCCCCTACTAACGTTTAGCAGACAAGTTCTGATTCTCATAGTTTACCTCACTTATTGAAGACAGTTGTTAAATAGATGTCTCCTTATCTTGTGACAAAGCTTTATTTCTTAGTGTGTTTATGTGGGGTAGCTTTAGTTTCTAATAAAAATGACTGAAAGAGTGTAACAGGGACATAAAATAATGTGCTTTTAACATATTCCTGAGAGGTGTATTTCTGTCCAAGGAAAGCAGAAATTGAAAAGTTAATATTTCTTTAATACTCATTTATGTGTGTGTGTGTGTGTGTGCATGTGTGTGTGTGTGTGCGTGTGTGTGTGCATGTGTGTGTGTGTGTGCGTGTGGGTGTGCGTTGGATGCTTTGGAGCTGGCCTCTGTGGGACACTGGTTTCTTGGTGAGTGCTTGGAATCATAATTCTGGTCCTCACACTTTTGCCACAAGCACTCTTAGCCACTGAGCCATGTGTCCAGGTCCCAAGACAAGTGGGTATTTTAAATGAATTCTTCAGTAACTGTAGTGTCTTAACATAGGGAGTATGCTCTTTTTGAGCTCTGTGCATCTTCTTGAACCTTGGAGTCCTGTTTATCCCTGGGACCGTCATTTCCTCTGCTGCTCTGATTGGTGTATAGTATTTGTTTTTTGTCTTCACAACTGCCAGTACCCAGCTTTGCAGACATGGTGTTATTGAATGGAGTGGATTACAGACTGAAGTACCTGATCTAGTCATTGCATGTACAACAGCTGCCTCTGCATTTCTTTGGGATTTTACACATTCTTTAGTGTCCCTGTGAGCTTTCAGGGCCCCTGAGGCATAGCTATGCACATGATTTGGTGACTTCACACCTAATGTACTTAACCATGCATCGAGGAGGGAAAGCTGGTCTAATGTTAAAAAGAGAGACATGGAATTTGCTCTCAATATGTTTCAATAATTCAAGAAATTCCAGAAAATGAGCCACAAAAGGTAGTGTGGGTTTGATTGGATTCCTTTGCTCTCATAGTCATCAAATTGCTGGATTATTAATTGATGAAGATCCTCACTGCTCCGTGAGATGAGGGCTCTATAGATTGACGGAGAACACTTGGGTGACAAATGATGCTTTGTTTGCAGAAGAAGCAAAGGCTGAATTGATCTGGAGCCAGCAACTAAGTCAAGGCCATGGACAAATGCTTGCCAAGATGGGGCATGTCCAAACACTCTCCCAGCCTGGGAGCCTGTGGGAGCCTGCAGAGCCTGTGGGAGCCTGTGGGAGCCTGTGGGAGCCTGCGGGAGCCTGCGGGAGCCTGTGGGAGCCTGCAGAGCCTGTGGGAGCCTGCGGGAGCCTGCAGAGAGGAATGTCACTTTGCCCAGTTACCTGCTGATGTTTATGCAGGTGCATTTCCCCTGGGTTTAATGTGGCTGATAGCTTCCAGATGGAGATGTATGTGAACCAACAGAGATTAGTAGATGACAAGAAGACACATTCTTTCTTGGGGTACCCTCCTCTTTGGCTCTGCCACCTCCTGTCTTCTTGTCTTTCTTCTTTTCTGTCTCACTGTTGCCCTGTCCTCCTCTTCTTCCCACTTACTATTTCTTTTTCTCCATAGGTTTCTCTTTTTCTTTCGTTCCATCTTCTTATTTCCTTTCCTGTCCTTCCGTGCGCGCGTGCGTGTGTGTGTGTGTGTGTGTGTGTGTGTCTGTCTGTCTGTCTGTCTGTCTCTCTGTCTGTCTGACTGACTGTCCTTACTAAAACTTTCCCTCTTAAGTCTTATAATTATCTAGTGATTGGGATTCAGGTCCTAGAGGCCAGATTCCAGCATGATGTCACCCAAATTTTTCCTTTGCAAAGAAAGATGAAAAGGATCCTGACAAAAATCCAACCATTCATCAGTTAAAGAGATGCGACTCTAAGGGTGATGCTTTCATTTCTTAGTGAGGTTTGGGAGCTTTAAAAACTCCCAGTCTTAAGACCAAGAATCAAATGGTTGGCCAGATGTCATCACCAGAAGACAACCGTAGCTCAGGCTGGAGTAGTTTAAAGAACCTTGGGATGTTTTGCTTTGTTTCGTATTGAGACAGGGTCTTACTCTGTAGCCAGGCTGGCTTCTTCCAGCCTCGGTCTCTGGAGTCCTGGGATTACAGATGTGAGCCACTTTAGAGAAACTTTTAAAATGGGTATTGTGAAAACTGTCTAGATTCTTACAGACCTTGTCAGCTGTGCTCAGAGTGCCCATGTTTAAACTACATATTTGTCTTCTAAATGTCTTCTGAACTTTGCTGTGAACTTGTTTATTGATATGTTTTTTATGTGGTTTTACTTTCTTGGTGAGAACTTTGCCTAATATTTTACAAACCCACAAACTGGGGCAGCACTTTTGCTTTGCCTAGGAGATGTCTGCTACGCATGCGCTGTTTGCTCCTTTCCTCCTGGACAGCATCATCGTCCTTGACTTCTCTGACTTTCCTTTGCAGTTGACTGAAACCTCTTCCCGCTACGCCCGCAAGATCTCGGGCACCACTGCCCTCCAGGAGGCACTGAAGGAGAAGCAGCAGCACATTGAACAGCTGCTGGCTGAGCGGGACCTGGAGCGGGCCGAGGTGGCCAAGGCTACCAGCCACGTGGGGGAAATAGAGCAGGAGCTAGCCCTGGCCCGAGATGGGCATGACCAGGTGAAGGCTGGTGTTGATCTTGCGGCTATGGTGGTGGTTTCCAAATTGAGTGATGAGGTTAAAAAGAGTGCCTGGCGTTCGGAGCCAGGGAGTTGGATTTGAACATAGGAAATGAGTATCAATTTCTTCTCTGAGCTTGTTGAAAAGCTGTGGTCTGGGTGCCAGTTTCTGTCATCATAAAGTTTTGTTCTTCTCAATTTTACCTTAGCTATTTGGTCTTCATGTCTAGGCGAGTCTGTCTGTGTTAAGTGCTCATTCCTGAGACCTTAGTGGTCACAGGTGTTGTTTGTAGCGTATTACTGACACGTTTCAGTATTGGAGAAGATGAGACTTGTGGTACTGTTGCCCTCTGCTGCTATATGATGTGGGATGGGTTTTCTTTGTAATCTAGTTTCTAGGAAAGTTGCCAGGAATAACCTACCAAGATAGAAAGCATTAGACTGTATCCAGAGTGATGCTCACCCTTCATGGTCTCATTTAGCTATACCTATCTGGAGGTATCCTGGGCTACTCACTGACATCCTTGCTTCCCCAGCATGTCCTGGAACTAGAGGCCAAGATGGACCAGCTACGTACCATGGTAGAAGCTGCCGACAGGGAGAAGGTGGAGCTCCTCAACCAGCTGGAAGAGGAGAAAAGGTGATCCTTGAGTGTGGGCTGTCAAGAAGTTTACTGTCAGCCAAAGGAATACTGCTCAGTAGAAACTGAACTCTGCTGGTGAAGAGGGTGCTGTGATGTAGCTTTTCCAGGAAGCCTGGTGTCACTGGACATGACTTGACTAAGAGATATTTATTGTCATTGAATGCTTGTCCCGAGAACCTCTTTGCTCAGCATTACCAAAGGAAATTCCAGACTGGTTTCACTGACTTAGCCTTTATGAAGAACCTTATTGTTGACAAAGCTAGCCTTATTTGGAAACAAAATTGTCACATGTAGAACAGTTGGAGAATTATTCAGATCAACATGAATGCACATGCTAATGATGTGAGATAGACACACGGAAGTTTGGCTCTTTTTTTTAAAAAAAAAGATTTATTTATTTTATGTCTATGAGTACACTGTTGCTGTCTTCAGGCACCAGAAGAGGGCATCGGATCCCATTACAGATGGTTGTGAGCCACCATGTGGTTGCTGGGAATTGAACTCAGGACCTGTGGAAGAGCAGTCAGTGCTCTTGACCGCTGAGCCATCTCTCCAGCCCCCAGAAGTTTGGCTCTTTACAAGGAACTGTCCTTCCTCCCTGTCTCCCTCCCTCCAGAGATTGAACCTAGAGCCTTACACTGCTTGACAGGCGCTCTACCGCAGCCAGTGCCCACAGCCCTTCTGTTTTCCTATTTTAAAACAGTCTTACAAAGTGGACTGGACTGGCTCTGAACTCATGACCCTCTTAGTTCAGCCCCACAGATAGCTAGAATTGCAGGTCTGCACCACTAGGCCTGTAACCATTGGATGAAGAAGCACTGGGCATAGGATGTTCTCACATTCGAAAAATAAACCTACAAACCTGTAGGAGGTGGTATATGCCTGCCTTACAGCATGCAGGAGGATATAGTCTCTCTCTCTCTCTCTCTCTCTCTCTCTCTCTCTCTCTCTCTCTCTCTCGTGTGTGTGCGCACACACACAACACACACACAGTAGAATTTATACACGTATAATCTAAAACATTTCTTTGATAAGCAAGTATTTTCCTTTAAGGTTGATATTATTTTGATTGATTGGCCCATTCTGGTGTATGTGCCCAAGGAAGATAACTTTTGTTTGTTTGTTTGTTTCTTTGCTTTCAGTTTCTTTTTACTTCTTGTTTTCTAGAGTTGATACCTAGATAAAGGTTTGGAATTTCTAAGTAATTACAGCCCAGCTTTTAGACACCAGTTCCGTAAGGATGCCTTTCCTTTCTGTGTCTCTAAGGCATTCGTTTGCATTGCTATCCTGTGAGATCACCAGGGTGCTGTTCATGCTTTCACTGCGGGGTAGGGGCTCCTTGGCGCTTTCCTTAGTGCTCTGTTTGGTTTTATCCCACAGGAAGGTTGAGGACCTGCAGTTCCGAGTTGAAGAAGAATCAATTACCAAAGGCGATCTTGAGGTAAACCCTTTTAGATCTTTAAAGCCTTTATGAATGCAGTATTGAGATATGAGTGACACACTGGGCCAACTGAGCCTTGTCAGTCAAGAGGATAGAGGGCGTCCTGCCCACTTGGGTTGTCCTGAGGTGATGGTTTGCTCCTTGAGCCCGTGATTGCGGTATTCATGCGGCAAATTAAAATGCTCATAACTCTTCTCGTGCTTCAAAATTAGAAGATATGAATTGAATTTAATCAAGTCATAAATCTGGCAGTGTGTCTTCAAGGCAGTCTTCAGTAAGACTCTCCTTGTCCCTCTGATGTTGAAAATAGCATTTTAAAGGAACTTAATTCCAACATAATCGTACGTAACAAAGCATTTGCTGTGGCTCAGCTTTTGTTCTTTAGTGGAGCAGAATAAATTCTTTATAACCCTATAAAAGTCAATGATGTGTTCTCATAGTTTATTTTATTCTTCTGGGACCAGAAATTAGATAGTTGCTTTTAAAAATAATGTAGTTACCAGAGCAAAAACCAGGAGCACTTTATGCCACTTCTACGGCATACTTGAAAGCCAGCAATTTCCCTATAATAATAGGTTTGTCATCTTCATAACAATTACTCATGTTAGTTTTGAATTACATACTGCTGTTAAATGGTTTTGCTGCTTTTAAGCCACTGCCATATATATATGACAAAAATAAATTGACTTTTCAAAATTTGAAGATTCTATAAGATTCTTCATAGCATTTTAGTAAAAATTGCACTTGTCTATACAGTTTTTGGATTTGGGGAGGAGCTAGAGACATGACCTCACTATGTAGCTCTAGCTGGCCTGGTATTCACACTGCAAACCAGGCTGGCCTCAGAGTGGTAGCAGTCTGCCTTTGCCTCCCGAGTGCTGAGCTTACAGCCATGCGCCACCACATCCAGCAGGAGATTTTATAGATATATAATTTTTTTTTCCACATCAGGATTTTAGAGTCTGTTGGCTTAAATTTTAGGATTCCTTCCAGACAACTCTGATTTCCTTGCAAATAAATGTATTTTTATAGTCAATAAAGAATAAAGAAAACATTTTCTGAGTTCTAATTTTATAAGGTCTAGACTTTAATGGCTTTTTAATAATTTAATAGAAACCTTCTTCTCTCATTTCATATATAGTCGCATCCTTTAGCCGACGTTCGTGTTGTCATCCATTTAAAAACACCCCAAAGTCTCACCAGAAGTTTCATCTCATTATCTAATTCATAAGAATTACAGCCTCTGGGGTTTGGGAAAGGTTGAGTTAAGATGTTTACATTAGCAGTAGACCAGTATAGTTTGTCTGATAAACTTACTAGAAATTAATCAAATAAAATTATATTGAAACCCTAACACAGATTGAAACTTTAGTTGAATCTCTTTTTATTGTTGTTTACTTTTTTTATTTTTTTACTGATAGCAAAAGAGCCAGATTTCTGAAGATCCCGAGAATGTAAGAGGGCACTTAACTGTGTGGATATTTCCCTTAACACAGATTGATTCCAGATTAAAATGCTTATTGATACTCAAATACTAACTGCATAATCTGACCTTGGGACTTTTCCCTTAGTATTTCTATGCATGTGACTTTCAAAGCAAATGCATTTGTATCTTTAAGAAACTGTATGTGGTGACTAAGCTCTGTGGATTCATTTGTTACTGATAAGTAAATATCTAAAGAAGTTTTGCTGAAAAGGAAAGGAATTGTCTGAGGGCGTGGCCCCCTTTACCTCATTCATAATGTTTTCTGATTTTGGTGTGTACCTGAGGGAAGCCTTAGATGGAGGAGCTGTGGAAATGCCAGGAGATGCTTTCCAAGTAGTCTGACCTCCCAGCCTACTTGCTCCTGGTTGCTTTTGTGCATGCTCCCACTGCTAGCCAACACAGCTGATAAATTCAAGCTTCCATTATGGCTACAGTATTTCCCCTCCTATCTGCAAGTAGAGGCCAGTATTCCTCCCTGAATGTACAGGGTATTTTAGTTTGCTCTCACTGAGGGAGCTTTTCCTAGCAGCAGTGCTTACTGTGTGGTGCTCGCTCTCTCTCTTCTTACAGACTACCAAAGTGGCCTCCAGAGCATTGATTCTTGTACACATTGCCAGCTGTGCTGCCAATGGAGAAGACCCAAAACCTTTTGCTTTGATTTACAGGCTCAAAAGAACAAAATTGAAACAAACAACTCTTTTACTTCTTACCATCTATTGAGCTGAAATAGAGAGCACACACTGACATTTTGATGAGGGGTTCCTTTTTGCGAAGCTACTTCAGTGATCTGGGTCTCTTTCTTCTCTCCATCCAGAAGAGGTTTTGCTGCCTCCAGTGTCAGTGTGCATGGGACCTCCTCCTGCCTCTCTGTGCGCTTCTCGCAAGGCCTTTGCTCTCCTTCCAAGTGCTGTCCCGGGACTTTCCTCTTGGGACACCACACCTTAGTCTCAGAAAGCTGTGATTTTTAACGGGCTGTCCTGTTCAGTGTCACACTTTTATCACAAGCTGTGGCATGGAGGTGAATCACTGGCTCCCTTGCTACTAAGTGGTGAAAGTCCACTGTGGAGCACCCCCTTCTATAAGGGGGGGAGGTGGTTTGCTGCACTCAGCTGGAAGGTCTGAACTGAGGGAATAGTACATGGATGGTTTCTCTTTTCTTTTTAAAGACAGGGTTTTACTCTGTAGCCCAGGCTAGCCTTAAACCTGTGGTGATCCTCCTGCCTCAGGCTTCTCAGTGCTGGAATTGCAAGTAAGAGCCACTTCTCTTGTCCTTTTTTTTTTTTTTTTTTTTAAATAAAATAGGCTCTAGGCTGGCTAAGAACTTGCAATATATATAGCCTGGCCCCTCTTGATTTTATTGTCTCTGCTTCCTCAGGTGCTGGGACTGTATTGGCTTGCATCACTATGCCTGGCTGGATATTTGTTTTTTATCTGCACATAGTGAGTGACTTTTTGCCCAGAGGATGCCTAATTTATGGTCAAAGAAATTAAGAGACCGTTTTCTTTTACTGATTCCTTTAGTGTAAATTCCTAAAGCTGTAGCCCCAACTTTGTGGATCCCGATGAAGTTATTTTCTTGTAAAAGGAGAGTATTGAACAGTTTCTCTCTACAGCACATGTGAATGCAGGGGACTATTAGATTTTGAAATGTATCTCATTATTTCACAGAATATAGAGAGTGTAGGTGAAGAATGTAAAGGAAAAAATGTCTTCTGTCTGAGTGTGATGGTGCACACCCTTAATTCCAGGAGGCAGAGACAGCAGGATATCTTTGAGATCTACACCAGCCTGCTCTACATAGAGTTTCAGGCCAGCCAGGACTGTATGATGATACCCTGTCTCAAAAAGCGTTCTCTGTTTTCCTTTTAAATGTCCTATGATGGTTGCTTATTTCTCAGAGTGAGCCCTTGAATGCATTGAAGACACCAGAGTACCAGAGGACATGTCCGTGGCTTTGGCTTTCTTCTTAGGTTCTGTGCTCCTTGGTGTCACTTTGTTACAGCCTTTCTGTCATATTCTTATTGCCCATAATTATGCAGACTGATAGACATCTTCAGTTAACCCTTACAGTGTCAGTCAATTGTTGCAGTGACCAGTTGGGCCAGAGAGATGGTGGGGGAAGTTCCTTTAGACTAATATCACGGTTATTTCAAGTGGAGCGAGATTCAGCCACGCTTGATTGTGTTAGACAGAGAGAATCTCCCAGGTCCCAGCCAGGTAACTGACTGTGGAAACTTTTCTCTTGCTCTGATCTACTTAGTTGGCTTTTTCAGAGGGAGAGGCAGTGGTGGGTAATCTTTACTAAATACTGACTTTATAATCTCAAACCCTCCTCTCTTCTCCACAGATAGTTAAGCCTGTGAACATTCCCAGCTGGGAGGAAATTAGAGTTTCTGCAGCCTTGCTCTGCAGTAGAGAACCTCACCAGAAAGCATCACCCACTTCTGCAGACGCCACTGCTGGAGCCTTGGTGCTGGCTTCTAGAGCCTATTTTATTTGTTCATTTATGTATAATTCTTTTCTGAGACAAGGTCTTATCCTATAGCTCAGGCCTTGAACTCATTATGTTAGCCCAGGCTAGCCAACTACTGCCGCAGTCATCCTGCCTCAGGCTTCAAAGCACTGGGATTACAGGCTTAAGCCACTATAGGCCAAAGCCACAACACACAGCCCAGATTCTTCTTAAGATGAGCCCTTTGCCCTTTTTATATTACACGTTGTTTGCCAGGTCCAGCAGTCTGCTCTGAGGACCTACTGAATGCTTGAAGACTTGTGGCATTGTCTCCTACATACATAGGTGAAAGTGATGATCCTTTTGAGGGTCAAACAGCCTTGTGACGTCCCCGAGTCAGTGACATACACATTAATGTCAAGCAGCCGTTGTGGGGGGAGGGAAGATGATAGTTAGGGGAGTATTAACTGTGCTAATTTGTGCTGATAAACTTCACTTATCAAGATAACATATCTTTGGCTGCATGCATCTGAAACTTCATCCTGCCTCATGTGTTTTCCATGTTTTTCTTTCTCAACAGACTAGCTCATGCCCTCTTCCTGCCTTCCTCCTCTGTTCATGGTGTCCACCCTCACTCCCTCCTTCCTCCTCTGTTCATGGTGTCCACCCTCACTCCCTCCTTCCCTGGCAGCTCCATCCTCTCTCTCTGTTACCCTTTCTGGTTGTCCTATGGCAGAAAGTACTGGTGGCTCGGCCTGCATGCCGCTCTCTCTCCTCTTGTGCTGGCATGTCATGGTGGCACTGTTGTGTTCTTTTCCTCTTCCCTTTTACTAACAGACGCAGACCAAACTGGAGCATGCCCGCATTAAGGAGCTTGAACAGAGCCTGCTCTTTGAAAAGACCAAAGCTGACAAACTCCAGAGGGAGTTAGAAGACACTAGGGTAATGGTTTTCACTATTTCATGAAGCAGCTTCACGAGTGTGAGTGGTGGACACGTTGGGTGACAGGCGACAGGCCTGCTGTCGGCCTGAGCCTTGACCCAGTGGTTCAGCCTGAGTTTGGTCTCAGTACTGCTCAGGTATTCGTGAGCATAGAGTGATGAGGAGGTGTTTTGTGTAAAGCGTTTTGTCAAAAGTAAACTTATCCGAAATCAAGATCAGAAGCCTTCTAACCGCATAAGCTCCGTGGCTCTCTGCCGCGGGGTTTGAGGTTCTCTGTGTTAGTGCTTTGGGACAGTTCTTCTCCAGTTTCCACAAGCAGTCAGTTGTCCTCCAGTTCTCCTATTCCTAGTTACTGGGTTGTCTAAATAATTGATGTTTTTTTCCTGCCTTTGCCCTAACCTGCTGGGAAAAAGAAATGGAAACATTAGCTCTTTTTTTTTTTTTTTTTTTTTTTTTTTTTTTATTAATGAGAATTAAGAACTTTGACCCCAATTATCTTTTTCTTTTCTTTTTTTTCACCCCCCTCCCCTTAATGACTGGACTTACACCTCCTTTCTTTCTGACACCCAGATTAAAATCTCAGCGATGAGGAAGGTCAGGTGTGTGGGGAAAAGAATGACTTCTTTTGGGGCCAGGCCTCGGTCCTGTTTTAATTGTTTATATATTAAAGCGGCTATAGACTGTCATGCCACTCATTCTAAGTGCTTTGTAAATATTATTCAGCTTTTTTGTCATCCTTGAAGTAGGTTGTATTATTCTCTTTTCTGGAGACTTTTGCAGACCAAAGACACTAAGCATAAAGATGTTAAAATTTTTGTTTAAGGTTTCACAGCTAATAATAATTGTGGAGCCAGAATTGCCTTTTAGGTCATTTGGCTCCAGAGTCTGTGCTCATAACTACTATAGGATAGAATCTTATAAGAAATAATCAGAATCACTCACATGTTAAAAATTTTTTATATATATATTCATATATGTACCTCTTAAATCATGTTTGACCATGATTGGCCTTAACTTTAAATTTTTGAAAATTACTGTGTATTTATCTGATCAAATTTGTTACCCTGACTTTTGTTTTGAATCAACAGCATTTGTAGAAATTTCTTTTAGTGTGAAATCATTGATCTAAAAATCTAGACAAATGGATAATCTTTCTTTTCTCAATCATAACCTTTTGTTTTCTAATAAAGAAAAAAAGGGTAGGGAGATAGCTCATTTGTTGAGGTTTTTGCCTTGAATCAGGAGTGCCTGGGGTTAGTCCTCAGAACCCATGTAAGCAAAGCCAGGCATGGCAGCTGATGCTTGTAATCCCAGCCCTGGGAGGCAGAGACAGGTTTCTTTGGTAAACTTCAAGCCAATGAGAAACCTTGTTTCAAAAACTAAGGTAGACAAGAGCCCAAGGAAAGTCACTTGAGGCTGTCATCTGGTTTACATATGTACTTGTGCACATACGCACATATATGCAGACAGACAAACCTATGCACAGACAAGCGTGTGCACCAGTAAAATAAATAAGTAAATAAATAAAGCTGGGCATAGTGGCTCATGCCTGTAATCCGAGCACTTGGGAGGCTGAGACAGGAGAATTGCCACAAGTTCAAGATTAGCTTGGCTCACATAGGTCCAGGTCAGCCCCACTGCAGAGTAAGACTCTGTCTAAAAAAAACAAAAGCAAAAAGAGAAGAAAGAAAATGGTTTCAATTGGCCCCAGAAATGAGCATGTATTTGGTAAGAAAGAAAGAAAGATCGAGAAAAGAGTAAGTGATACTTTGGTGCCAAAGTCTTGATCTGGGAAATCCAAGGGACTTACGAGGCAGAGACCCTTGGTGTAACTGAAGTAAGGGAATACACAGGTTTTAAAAAGATTTATTTATTTATTATATGTAAGTAGCTGTCTTCAGACACTTTTTCTTCTCTCTCCGGCCCCGTTCGCTGTCGCTGTCTTCAGACACGCCAGAAGAGGGCATCAGATCCCATTACAGATGGCTGTGAGCCACCATGTGGTTGCTGGGATTTGAACTCAGGACCTCTGGAAGAGCAGACAGTGCTCTTCACTGCTGAGCCATCTCTCCAGCCGAGGAATACTCATTTTTTACTTCTAAACTCTTCTCCCATGACTAAGTCAACAAGCAGATTTAATGTTTTCTGGCTTTGCACTGTATAGTAAGGCATCCATTTTTTTTTTTAATTTATTTATTCGTTTATTTATTTATTATTTTATTATATGTAAGTACACTGTAGCTGTCTTCAGACACCCCAGAAGAGGGCATCAGATCTCATTACGGATGGTTGTGAGCCACCATGTGGTTGCTGGGATTTGAACTCATGACCTTCGGAAGAGCAGTCAGCGCTCTTAACCGCTGAGCCATCTCTCCAGCCCCGGCATCCATTTTTAAATGGACTTATGCAGCCATTTCAAATTAGCGTGTACAGCCTTCCACAACAAACAGTGTCTTCTATTGGCCCTCACTCCTGGCTTGCCACGTGTGAAAAGAACCAGTGGTCCATCGACTTCTCCCATCACCTACAGGCCTTTTCAGGAAGCATTTAGAATTCCTCCCTAGCCTGTAAGCTCACCTGGCACTGTAGAGATGAGAACAGGAATAAGAAGCAGTTGCTGACTTTTATGGCCATAAACCAGCAGGAGAGTTGTGACTGAGGGCAAATGCTGGGAAATAAAATTTCAGATAGAAATGTCAGAACGCCACCCAGAGAGCCACCATTCTATTGCTTTTTACTTAGTGTTCTCTGGATTTGACAGTTCCATTGTGGCCGGGAACAGACCTATTGGCTTTGATTTATTTATGCCATAATCTTGTAGCAAAGGGGTTCATTGATGCCTTATATATTAGTTGTAGCTAAGAAATTGATGGGCCTCCCCTCCCTAGAGATGGAATATAAATGAATGAACATGTTTAATATGAAGCATCTGTGTAACCACAGAGTCCACAGCCTTAGCCAGTTCCAGAACAGTCGGTGACTGTGGTGCCTCCCTCCCTCTTCTCTTCTGCACATTTGTTTTACTGAGCATCACAACATGCTGGAGACAAAGGAAGCAGAAGACACTTGTCCTGTGTTTTCTGTCCCTATACAGGCAACATGGGCAGGGATCTGAAAGTAGGAAGAGGCTGGTTCTTGAAATCTGGGACCACTGGTATTTTAAAACTACTTGTATTCCCTTCTACTTCCCAGGTTAGTTAAATTTTTATGTCCTTAGATACCACTTCCCACATAGTTTTTGTTCCAAACTGAGAGCCTAGGACGTAGCAGTAGAGAAAATGTTTGTATGACAAAAAGGCACAAGCTGATGAAGTATTTTTCCCCCTAATTCTGGAGTATTTATTTTTTAAAACTCCAGAGCTCAGATAGACTCAAAGTATGTGGATGTAGCACGATAAACATTCCACTGTGTGTGCTCATGTGAGAACCACTGGGTTAGGGAGACAAGATGCAAATGTCAGAGTGCAGACACAATTACAGAAGCCAGAAAGGGATCTGTGTGTGAGAGGCTCATGTAATTACAGGTAAGTGATCTTTTAGTGACATCTAAAAACCCAGTAAATTCTTCATTATCCAACTGAGGCTTCTAGTCTACAGACGATGCATTGCTCAATGAAACATGGGAGATTTCAACCCTTGTATGCCTGCTATCTCTCAGAAGAAGGGTATAAGCCACATAAACAGAATCTTAGCTTTCTGATTGATACCCACATGATAAGTTACAGTGAAATTAATTTAAATATAAAACCCAGTCTATTTAAAATATTACTTTATCATACAGTGACTATGGAAATCATTAAAATATTTTATGTCTGTTTTTCTCTTGAGTTTTCAAATCCTGATGTGTGTCTCATGGCACATTTTGCTTTAGATGAGACACATTTCAGGGCTCAGCCACCTGTGGCTAGTGACTGTGTGTGCACAGTGGGCTTTGATCACCAGCCTCAGATGCAGTAGCACCTAAAGCGCTACTGAATGCAGTCTGGGTAAGGAAGGCAAAGAAAACTAACCAAATGAGCATTCTGGCTTCCATGAGGCAGGCAGATTATCAAAGCTATTATTCGGAAGCTACCGTTTCTGTTAACTTATCAGTTAATGAGTACTTCCGGTTTAAGCTTCCTTAGAGTTGAGACAGATACTGCTGGAGTGAGGTAAACTCAATGTCCATGTGAGATTTCAGATTGGTGGGAGTTTGTTGAAGATTATGATAATTATGTAGTAGAGCTTCCAGAATTGAGCTAAAGCTGTTATCTCAGTGTGCGAGACATTAACCCTTACATGTGATATATTGACTTTGTTTGACTCTGGGTGTTTTGTAAATAAGGAAAATAAATCATCAGTGCTCTCTGTTTCTTATGACCACTGTAAATAGGTGGCTACAGTATCCGAAAAGTCCCGAATAATGGAACTAGAAAAGGACCTAGCGTTGAGAGTACAGGAAGTAGCTGAGCTCCGAAGAAGGCTAGAGTCCAGTAAACCTCCTGGAGATGTGGATATGTCTCTTTCTCTTTTGCAAGAAATAAGTGCTTTGCAAGAAAAGCTAGAAGCTACACATATTCGCCATCAGAACGAGATGACTTCTCTGAAGGAGCACTTTGGATCTCGGGAAGAGATGTTTCAGAAGGAGATCAAGGCTCTGCACACTGCCACTGAAAAGCTTTCCAAAGAGAATGAGTCCTTAAGAAGCAAGCTTGACCATGCCAACAAGGAAAACGCAGATGTGATCGCTCTGTGGAAGTCCAAATTGGAGACCGCCATTGCATCCCATCAGCAGGCAATAGAGGAGCTGAAGGTGTCCTTTAGCAGGGGCATTGGGACGGACTCGGATGAGCTTGCTGAGTTAAAGACACAAATAGAGAGACTGAGACTAGATTACCAGCACGAAATAGAAAGTTTACAAAGTAAACAGGACTCTGAACGGTCTGCACATGCTAAAGAGATGGAGACCATGAAGGCCGAGCTGATGAAAATCATTAAAGAGAAGGAAGACAGCCTGGAGGCTGTCAAAGCAAGACTGGACAGTGCAGAAGACCAGCACCTAGTGGAAATGGAGGAAACGCTAAACAAACTGCAGGAGGCGGAGATAAAGGTAAAGGAGCTAGAGGTTCTGCAGGCCAAGTGCAGGGAACAAACAGAGGTCATTGGTAATTTTACCTCCCAGCTCGGGGTTGTCGAAGAGAAGCTCTTGGATCTCGACGCACTTCGGAAAGCCAACTCCGAAGGTAAACTGGAACTCGAGGCACTTAGACAGCAGCTTGAGGGAGCCGAAAACCAGATTAAAAATTTAGAGATTGAAAGGAACGCTGAAAGTAGCAAGGTTTGTATTGACATCTCCCATCTTTTGTTTTTCCCTTTTTTTCATTTTTTATTTTCATTGTATGTTACTTTAAGTTGAAGTGTTTCATCTTCAAAATGCCTGATTTAGCGTGAATTGGGCGGTGCATCCATTTGAGTGTAATAGAATACTTTCTATGAATCTCAAGCATGGTTTCTTCTGAGGAGAGCAGAATAAATAATGACCAGCCATGGGGATTTCAGTTTCCTATTATTTGGAAACTGTCAGCTACTTTATCTCCTGGCCATGATACTGTAACTCCTATTTAACCTTGTACTCTCTGTTTAAAATAGAGCTAATGTCCTCAAACTGTGATGGTAAGGTGAATGAACGAGGGGGGTACGAGCTCAGGCTGGGCATGGCAGGAATGTAATACTTAGAATGCTGAAGCAGGAAGTTTGCCAGTTCAGTTCCAGGCCGGCCCAGACTACATAGAGACCCTGTCAGAGCAGAAACAGTCAACCAAAACAAAAGTCACACTGTAAGTTTATTTATTCCCTTTCTGCCCACATCACCCCCTGCTCATAGGGTTATTTGTGTGTAAAAGTAGAACATGAACTCTGGAGAGCTTCTTAACTACTGTACAAGTCAGCATGCTATGATAATGCTCACAACAAAGTCAGGGCAGGAGCCCAGAGCTATTTGCACTGTTTCCATACTTTTATGCCACAATGAAGAAACCATCCATTTGTGATAAGACACCATAACCAAGACTATTTATAGAGGGAAGAGCTTATTCAGTGGTTGTAGTTCAGAGGGTGTGAGTCCCATGATCACCCTGACAGAAGCATGACAGCAGGTAGGCAGACATGGCGCTGGGACATGAGCTGAGCGTTCACCTCTCAATCCCTAAGCATAGATTGAATGGAGACTCTGAAACCTCAAAGCCTGCCCCCCACGCCCCGTCATCTACCACCTCTATCAAGGCCGCTTCCTAGGCCTTTCCAAAGTTTCACATTCAAACCTCCATACCATCTAACCTTTGCTTTCTGGAGGTGGCAAGAAAATTGAGATTGGGACTCACTATGGCACTGTGTACCTAAGCTGCCCTTAAATTCCTGATCCTTTTGCCTTTTCCTCTCAAGTGCTGAGGTTACAACTGTACCACTATATTCCTGTCCCTGTGGGTTTTGTTTTTGTTGTTGTTGGTTTAATACAGACCTCACTCTGTAACCCCGGTTGGCCTAGGATTGGCTTTACAGCCTGCATTGTTCTCAGCCTTGAGTTCTCAGTGGGCCTCATATTTTGGTCTTCCAAGTACTTGGATTACAACAGACATATGCCTCTACTCTGGCTGTTCCTTTTTGTGTGTTTTGTTTGGGAAGTTGGGGAGATTAAACAAGTGTGTTATTTGTCAAGGGTTAGAAAACTAGTGTCCCCTGCTACCTTTCCTATCACCCGGCCCTGTTAGATGTGAGCTTCAGTTCCTCAAGATACCTTCCCCAGACCTGCCCCTAGTGGAGACTCTGGTATTGGTGATGAGTGATTTTTGTGGAAGAAGCTGTTCTGTTGACAAAGAAGAAAAGGTTGTGGTGGCTAAGTGGGGAGAGATGAAAACAGATAAACAGCAAAAGTCTGCTAAGTAACTGTACTTGAAAATAAACTAGCTGGGGCTGGAGAGTTGGCTCAGCGGTTAAGAACACTGACTGCTTTTCCAGAGGTCCTGAGTTCAATTCCCAGCAACCACATGGTGGCTCACAACCATCTGTAATGGGGTCCGATGCCCACTTCTGATGTGTCTGAAGACAGCAACAGTGTACTTATATATATTAAATAAATAATATTTTTTAAAAAGAAGAAAAAATAAACTAGCTATAAGAAAAATTTCTCTAATATTAGGTGGTTCTGAAGTAGCAATAATAAAAGCAAGTTAGCTAGAATAAATGGGGCTGATCATTGGGGTCACCCTTTTACATAAGCATTTACTGAAAGCTGAGTTCTGATGGCTGTCCACTGGATCTTTAAATGACTCGTGTGTTGAAATATTTTAAGCATACAAATATACAGAATAATGTAAACTACCATTATAGCATGCCCAGGGCCTGTCTATGCTAAAAACAGGCTCTACCGCTGAGCTGATTTGGTTTTTGTTTTTTATTCTATGCTGTTAGGTTTTTAAAATTCAGAAATGAACTTAATCAGGTAGCTCATTTAGGAAGTAAATCCCAGCACTTCTTTCTTTAGACCATGATGGTATTCAAAGTTAGCTGTAGAAGAGTAGTATATTTTGACTTTTTAAAAATAGCCATTAGAGCAGGGTGGTGGTGACACACACCTTTAGTCCGAGCACTGGGGAGACAGAGGCAGACAGATCTTTGAGTTCGAGGCCAGCCTGGTCTATACAGTGGGTTCTGGGATGACAGCCAGGGCTACACAGAGAAAGACTGTCTTGACAAATGAATAAAAAGAGCATTAGAGGTTGGAGATGCTCAGCAGTTAAGCATGCTCACTGTTTTTGAGAGGATTCAGGCTTGGTGTCTGGTTTCAGGGGATCTGATACTCTCTTTTGGCAAGCTTGTGTACATACAGATGTACATAAACTCACACAGGCAAGCATACGTACACATAAAGTCAGTGTAACCTCGTTTAGCTAGGTATGTTGGCACACAGAGTTTGAGGCCATGCTGGTCTACATAGACAGATCAGGGCAGGCGAGGGTACACAAACTGTCTCAAAAAAGATGAGGCCATCATACCTACAACTGATTGTTTGAAAAGTCACTGGCTTCCTAGAATTAAAACAAAGCAAGAAACAGCAAACAAAACAAAACACTCATTCCAAATGGTTTTGTTGTGTTTCTCATTTTTTTTTACGTTTTATTTTTCCTTATCATTCTTTTTTTGTTTCTTTTTTTGTTCCATTTGCTTATGTACCATGTAACTCGGTGTGTTAGGCTAATAGCGTTACCAAAGACCTCCAGGGGAAAGAGCTAATGCTCACTAGTCTGCAGGACAATTTGAATGAAGTCAATCAAGTGAAGGAGACTTTGGAAAAAGAACTTCAGACTTTGGTAAGTACCTGTCAGATGGGAGTCTGAATCTCAGCATTTCTGGCCTTTTCCTGTTTAAAGGAACATTCTCCATTAAGCAAAACCACTGCAGTTATTTCTCTACTTCTTCAAAAATATGGATTTAAATTGAGTGTATTAGCAGCTGATAAATACCTTCAGGGGAACTGGATCAAATCAAACTAGCAGTAAAGGTAGGTGTTATTTTTCTTTTTTAGAAAAAATTCTCCCTTTTCTCCAGTGAAGCAGTGCCTGGCAGTTATTGGCAGCTAAGTTTTACAAAACACAGAGACATCTCTTCCCAGTCATACGCACATCCAGCACTGTCAGTTCTCACTCTGAGGTTTTTCCTGTGCCACACCTTCAGCATCTCCTTTGTGACTATGGGCAGCAACTGTCCCAGGTCTTTAGTGCCCTCTATTGTCGAGTTCTACCGAATTGTACTGTCACTGGGTTGTATTCTGCCTTAGGAAATTATATTTCCATTTGTATGTTTTCTCTCAATCCCAAATCCTGTAATGGTACAAGGCTTTAACCCCAGCCCTCAGGAGGCAGAGGCTGACAGACTCAGATCCAGGCCAGTCTTGTCTATATAGCAGGCTTGAGACCAGTCAAGGCTACATAATGAGACCCTGTCTTAAAAAACAACTAACCTCCCAAAACAAAATCTTTCCCCACCCTTCTTCCATCTTTCTTTGCCTCCTACACCATAGTTTGACCTTACTGGAGGATAATAATTATGGATAGTTGCCATGGCACCTATGGAAGCTTGGGAGAACCTAGGAAGCTTCTCAGGAGCAGTGGTCCCAGCTGCTCCGTGTCTCGTCTCCCTGGTACTGTTATTTCGCGGATCACATTGGTGAAGCCTCTCTCTCTCTCTCTCTCTCTCTCTCTCTCTCTCTCTCTCTCTCTCTCTCTCTCTCTTTCTTTTCTTCTCGAAACAGGGTTTCTCTGTATAGTCCTGGCTGTCCTGGAACTCACTCTGTAGACCAGGCTGGCCTCAAACTCAGAAATCCGCCTGCCTCTGCCTCCCAAGTGCTGGGATTAAAGGCTTGCACCACCACTGCCTGGCTGAAGCATTATTTCTTATGTGAGTGTCTGTGCTATGGTTTTCTATTTTTCTTTTTTTAAAGATTTATTTATTATGTATACAGCCTTCTGCCTGCATGTATGCCTGCAGGCCAGAAGAGGGCTCCAGGTCCCATAATGGTTGTGAGCCACCATGTGGTTGCTGGGACTTGAACTCAAGACCTCTGAAAGAGCAGACAGTGCTCTTAACCTCTGAGCCATCTCTCCAGCTCCCTATTTTTCTTTTTTGAAACAATGTTATTCTGTTTCTGATCTGAAACTCACTCAACTGTGTAGTCCAGGTTGTCCTTAAACTCCCAGCAATCCTACTACCTCAGCCTTCTGAATGCTGGGATTATAGGCATGAGCTCAAATTCCTACCTTTAAGAAAGGATTTTATTTTTAATTATATGTATGCATGTGCATGTATGTGTGGTATGTGCACATTGAGTGCAGTACCTATGGAGGTCAGAAGAGGGTGTCAGATAGCCTAGAGTTGGAGTTACAAGTGGCTGTGGGCTTTCTGCAGTGGGTGCTGGTATCTAAACTTGGGTCCTCTGCAAAAAGCAGTAAGCACTAGCACTCATGATCACTGAGTCATCTCTCCAGACCCAAATTTCTCCTTTTAAAAATAGCTATATTGTTCAACATAAATTCAGTGTAAATTTAAATTACTACATTTAGTCCATTTTAAGTGCTTAGTAGTCATGTTGCAAAAAGTTCTGTTGGATAGTTCTGGTATATAATATATGAGGTAGATTTTAGGAAAAAAATGACTTCAGAATCATTAGTTTATGTATTTTTTCTTTTTGAGATAAGGTCTCTGTAGCTTTGGCTGACCTGGAACTTACTATGTAGACCAGGCTGGCCTTAAACTCAGAGAGATCCACCTGCCTTTACCCTCTGAATGCCAATTCTAAAGGCATGTGCCATCACATCTGGCTATTTTATGATTTGGAGTCCTTTAAGTACGTGTGTCAGGGGCTGGTGAAGTGGTGAAAGGAGCTAATTAGACAGAGATGTTGGCCTGAAGACCAGAGTTCGAGCCCTAGGCCCCACATAGTGGAAGGAGAGAGCTGACTCCAGCTAGTTGTCTTTTGACCTCCACATGTACACCCTGGCACATGTGCCCACACATGTACACACAAATACACAAATAAGTGTAATTTTAAAAACGAAGTGGGATTGGAGAGATGGCTCAGTGGTTAAAAGCAGTTGCTGCTCTTTCAGAAGACCAGAGTTCAGATCTCAGCAACCATGTCAGACAGCTCCCAACAATCGGTAACTCCAGGACCAGAGGATTTGACACTTGCCTCTGGTCTCTGGGGCACCTGTACACACTTAAGTGCACATACACACCTACACATAATTTAAAATGATAATTTTTTTGAGACAGGGTTTTTCTGTGTAATCCTGTTTTAGAACTTGCTCTGAAGTCAAGGTGACCTCAAATTCAGATTCAACTGCCTCTGTCTCCCCAATGCTGGGTTTAAAGGCATGTGCCATCATGCCCGATGTAACAATAAATCTTTAATAAATGTTTTGAGCACCACATTTTGCTTCCCTCTCTTCTAAAATCCCAAGAGTTAATCTTTTTTTTTTTTTTTTTTAAATAATGTAAGATTATTCCTCTCCATACTCTTGGCAGAACGGGTGCCACCTGAAAGCCTAGCTTTGGGAACGACCCAGATGGGCACCGTGTAGGCTTTGCTGGTTTAGGGCTCATGTGCTCATCGTTTAATAGTCTCTGTTAGAAATACTCATTCAAAAACATCTCCTGGGGATGCTGGAGAGATGGCTCAGTGACCAAGAGCACTGGCTGCACTTGCAGAGGACCTGGGTCCTGTTCACAGCACCCACATGGTGCCTCACAACCCTCGGGAACTCCAGTTCCAGGAGAGCTGACATCCATTTCTGTGTATCTGATGTCTTGTGTGTACACCAGGCATGTATGCATTGCACATGCATGCAGCATACATTGCATAGGCATGCATGCGGTGTATAGGCAGACATGCAGGCCAAACACCCATACACATAAAATCAAATAAATCTTTAAAAAGATCTCTTCTTGTTAATGCTACTTCAAAACCTATCTCAGGAAAACCAGAAGAGTTCTTTTATATTAGTTTGTTACCATGTTTAGAACAAACCTTAAACAGTAGGTGACAGATGGAACGATTCTGCTTAAAATATTGCAGATATGGCTATTAGGCTTGAGTATAGTTTGGGTTTTTCTGGTTATTATGAGGGGGGAAAACAGAACTCTACTTATTGTTCAGGCAGATTTTTTTTCCTTTTCCTGTTTTGTTTTTTTTTTTCTTCTTGTACTGGGGATTCAACCTAGGGCTTCGCCCTTGCTAGGCAAGAACTCCACCACTGAGCCGCATCCCCAACCCTCTGGCAGATTTCAGAGGAGAAGGCGGCGCTTAGAGGGTTGGTTATGACAAGCATGTTCCCGCAACACACCTATAAATGTGATTGTATATACTTACATATATATGCCTGGATGTATACTTGGGTACAGATATGCGTGCATACACACATGCAAACCCCAGTCGTGTATACACGTGTACAATACACAGTATGTCTACATGCATTAAGTGCGTTAGTCTTAATGAAACAAGGTACAAAATACATGTAGTATGGTAACTGATAGACAATTTTAGTCTTTATCTCCTGAAATCCTGGTATGATGAATATCTGTTTTTTTTTCTTTAGAAAGAAAAGTTTGCCAGTGCTTCAGAGGAGGCAGTCTCTGTTCAGACAAGTATGCACGGTACGTCTTACTGAAGCATAAGCAGAAAGTTTTAGGGTGTGTCATTAGGGGGACTAGGGGCTGGCTTTGGGTGTGCAGAATGTAGTCTAATGTCATAATTTTGGAAGTTGTAGAATGCACAGAAAAACTGCTTTCCATTGGTTTCCTGAAGCTTCAAACTCCAAAAATAGTTATTTCTTTTTTTGCCCTAAGGCTTGATCCATATTAAAATCTGCATATTCCTGTGAAAGAAAGGTCTTAACTACACTTTTGCTATTGATTAGAATGATCTTGCTGGGCATGGTGGCGCACGCCTTTAATCCCAGCACTCAGGAGGCAGAGGTAGGCGGATTTCCTGGTCTACAAAGTGAGTTCCAGGACAGCCAGGGCTACACAGAGAAACCCTGTCTCGAAAAACCAAAAAAAAAAAAGAAAGAAAGAAAGAAAGAAAGAAAGAAAGAAAGAAAGAAAGAAAGAAAGAAAGATCTTTTTTTTTCTTTAAGATTTTTTATTTATTTATTTATTATATGTAAGTACACTGTAGCTGTCTTCAGACACCCCAGAAGAGGGCATCAGACCTCATTTCGGATGGTTGTGAGCCATCATGTGGTTGCTGGGATTTGAACTCATGACCTTTGGAAGAGCAGTTGGTGCTCTTAACTGCTGAGCCATCTCTCCAGCCCCGAAAGAATGATCTTATCTACACTTTTGCTATTGATAAGCCTTGGGTTTTGACAGAAGGAGAAGAGAGATGCCTAGGAAAGGCACCCAAGTCCTAGGTGGCCTTACTCAATGTGATATATATCCAGCAAGCTTTTAACTCTATCCTAACAGATGCTGTAAATAAACTGCACCAAAAGGAGGAACAGTTTAACATGTTGTCTTCTGAACTGGAGAAGTTGAGAGAAAATTTAACAGGTAAGGCGGTATCAACTCGTGACTAGCCGTTACATACGGTAGGGAGCTTGGATGAGATAGTTCATTCGTGTTACAGTAACAGATCCGCTATCAGACACTGCCTCACGCTGTGTGGCGTAATACTTGTTTGAAATATGTAACCTTAAGCATGTCTTCTTTTCTCTGCTTTACAAAAGGCCAGCATCTACCACCACTGCCTCTCCTGTCCTTACGCAGCGTTTCACACAGGCCAGCGCACAGCTGACCACTTGCTCCTCTCCTGTCCTTACGCAGCGTTTCACACAGGCCAGCGCACAGCTGACCACTTGCTCCTCTCCTCTCCTTACGCAGCGTTTCACGCAGGCCAGCGCACAGCTGACCACTTGCTCCTCTCCTCTCCTTACGCAGCGTTTCACGCAGGCCAGCGCACAGCTGACCACTTGCTCCTCTCCTCTCCCTTTAGCCTTTTCGTTCTTAACACTGGCCAGAGAGTCAGATCACATGACTTCTTTCACTCCCATCTTGGCCAGAGAGTCAGATCACGTGACTTCTTTCACTCCCATCTCACTCAGGAGGCTCTAGCCTTGCCCATCAAACTGCATGTTTCTTGGTGTTCGTCTCAGACTCTTCTTGCCCTCACCCACAGCACTCAGCCATCAGCCACCTTGCTTTTGTAGGATGTGTGAGGCCTACCTCGTGCTTTGACTTGCTTCTTGCTTCCCATCCTTCCTGCAGGTCTCTTCTTAAATGTCACCAGTTCAGAGTTCCTTATAGTATGTTACTCCTTCTTTCTTTCAACATCCTTCCTCTACCTCCAGACTTCCCCTTAGCACCACCTCTTTCTATTATGCCGTTCCTTTCTTTATTCAATTTATTATGTCTCTGCTAGAGTGTGATTTCCACGCAGGCAGAGATGGCTATCTGAATATCTCCAGGGTAAGGATGCAGTCAATATTTTGTTTTTTGCTCTTGACATAACAGTACTATTTCTTTTCTGTATATTCAGACATGGAGGCGAAATTTAAAGAGAAGGACGAACGAGAAGCACAGCTGGTAAAGGCAAAGGAAAAATTAGAAAATGACATTGCAGAAATAATGAAGATGTCAGGAGATAACTCTTCTCAGCTGACAAAGATGAATGATGAATTACGTCTGAAGGAAAGGTTGGTATGACTGCTGGAGAGCACACCCGCCGGAGAGTAGGCTCAGCCATAAGGGCTTCGTAGGGGATTAACGTCGCGCAGGGCTGCTGGACGGGCATAATCCCAGCACTTGGGAGGAGAGCAGGTCGATTTCTGTGAGGTCAAGACAAGTCCGGTCTATAAAGTGAGTTTAGGCCAGCCAAGATTACATAATGAAACCCTGTCTTAAAGCAAAAACAAAACAAAACAACCCAGGAAAACAAAAGACTTGAGGTTGTCCTGTTTTAAGGCTTCTTGGTTCCTTTTCTCATTGTGTTTCCATTTTCTGGTTTTTCTTCTTTTAAGGTGTGTGTGTGTATGTGTGTGTGTCTGCCTGTCTGTCTCTGTCTCTGTCTGTCTGTCTGCATTTCTGGGGAGTGGTGCTACAGTCCAACTTTCAGTTCCTTTCTCCTTGATCAGCTGTCTGACCAATCACGTGTGTTGTTCTGGCCAATCACATGTGTTGTTGCTATTCCTCTGTGGGCTTGAGCTAGCCATCAGGCTTGTTCCGTAAGAGCTGTTACCGAGCCCTTTCTCCAGTCCTTGTGTGGCCTTCTAGAGTGAGCTCCATCTGCTTAACTTGTTGCGATGGCAGAGTCAGGAGTATAGTAGGATTCTAGACCTTTTGGTGATTTAGGAAGACAAGGCGCTTGTTTCATGATGGCAATGACATCTTTTACAGGACCTTAGAAATGTTTGTAACGTCCTTCATACATACAATGACAGGAAACACCTATTGAGGGCTTACTGTGTGCTTACTGTATTTATATAGAGGATATTTTTCTAGCTTCCCATTTTAAGGTAAAAAGAACTGAGGCTCACTTGTATCCCAGCTGATCCACCTGGTCTTGGTGCCCTTACTTCTTTTACTTAGATTTTCCTAGGACTAAAACTTCTTTTATCTTAAAGGCTGCCAATAATAATAATGTATATTATTCTTAGGTTCTTTTTTGTTAGTTTGTTTTTGGAGACAGTATCTCATGTAGTCCTGACTGTCCTGGAACTCCCTATATAGACCAGGCTGTCCTTGAACTCAAGATCTTCTTACCTCTGTTTCCTAAGTGTTGGGATTCAAGGTGTGTGCCACCACACCCAGCTTATTCTGAAGTTCTTGTTGGCTCCCCCCCTTTTTGTAGCAGTTATTTAGAAAACAAATAATTAATGAGGCAAAGTTTTAGAGAACATTTTAGAACCATTAGAATTTTACTTTGTAAAGTAAAGCTTATAAAATTATATTGTTACCCAGCCTTTTACCCATACAACACAGTTCAAGGTCACCAGGTGGTTGGTGACCTTGCCTTTGGCTGGCAGCTTCAACAGCAGCTTTGGTTCCCTTTGCTCTGAGGCACCTGCACGCACAGGTAACTGTATGCAGGGCCTCCAGGTGCCACCTCTGCGGGTATTTAATAGATAAAGCCAGCGCCGTCTCCTGGGCTTCTACTCTGCTGCTTGTTGACTCACTTGGTGGCCCTGATTCTAGGCTAATGTCTCATGCTTTCACTACTACGTCCATGAGGAGCTACGTGCTTCCCTTTGTCTGTGTTATGTACGTGCAGGAGCAGGACAACTTCCAAACTCATTCCTCAAGCACTGTCTACCCCCATTTTAAAGACAGGGTCTCTAGGTGTCTTGGAACTCATTATGTAGATTAGGCTAGCTGGCCAGAAGGCCCCAGGGATTGGCCTGTCTCTGCCTCCCTAGCACTTGGCTTTTTTATATAGGTTCTGGGGATTGAAGTCAGGTCCTCATGCCTGCAAAGCAAACACTTTACTGACTGAGCTATCTCACCAGCACCCATCTGGTTCTCTAAGCAACAATTATTTATGGTAATTTTTGTATTTTCTTTTCCCAAAAGGCATTAAAATGACCTTTTGGTAACCCAGCCTTCTGAAAGTTTGAAGCTTACTTAATTTTCCTTTTTAAAATTTTTAATTAATTAATTAATTAATTAATTAATTAATTAATTAATTTATTTATTTATTATATGTAAGTACACTGTAGCTGTTTTCAGACACCCCAGAAGAGGGCATCAGATCTCATTACGGTTGGTTGTGAGCCATCATGTGGTTGCTGGGATTTGAACTCATGACCTTCGGAAGAGCAGTCGGCGCTCTTA
>CM052721.1:29631272-29649061 GCA_028551405.1 Uromys caudimaculatus
TTAAAAAAAACTAATAAAAATTTTTTTAGATTTATCTTTGTTTTATATGTATAGATGTTTTGCCTACAATTAAGGGTACTATGTACATGCAGTACCTGCAGAGGTCAGAAGAGGGCATCAGATTCCCACAAACTGGAGTTAGGGATAGCTGTGAGCTACCATGTGGGTGCTAACCAAACCTTGGTTCTTTGAAAGAGCAGCCAGTACTCTTAACCACTGAATCAGCTCTTTAGCCTTATCTATGTCTGCCTGTCTATCTCTATCTATCTATCTATCTATCTATCTATCTATCTATCTATCTATCTACCTACCTACCTACCTACCTACCTACCTACCTATCTATCTATCTATCTATCTATGTGAGGTAGGGTCTCCATATTGCTCTGGCTCTCTTAGAACTTGCTGTATAGACCACACTGACCTTGAACTCCCAGAAATTAACCTGCCTCTGTCTCCCAAGTACTGGGATAAAAGGCATGCATTACCACACCTGGCCTAATATATTTATCTCACTCATATTCCTGCATCTGTCTATTAATATAAAGTAATAAATCTTGACAATTATAGTAGTTGTTGCTCTAGTTGTATTTAGAACAATCACTGTTGTTAAAGTTATTCTTCAGGTAAGTCGTTTTTAAGATTGTCTTGATTTCAGGTATAATTATATATTCATCAATTTTGCAGTCTTTGATATAATTGTTATTTATAGTATATTTTAAATATAACTCTTCAATTTAAAACACAAGAAATCTAGTTATAGTGATGGTTCAATAGATAAAGTGAACAGGCTTGAGAATTAGAGCTCAGATCCCCAGAGTAGGTAATCCTAGAGTGCCTCAGTGAAAGGGCGGGTGGGGATGGGAGAGTCTCCCAGCATAAATCAGGAAAGAGAAACCCTGCCTCACACTGGTGGAAGGTGAGGGCTGGCATCAAGGTTGTCTTCTGACCTCCATGTGCTTTGCTGTGGCGTGTGCATGCCTGGACTCACACATGAACACATAAACAGTGGCCATGCATGTACACATATATACATTATGTACACACATAGCGTATGCACATGTATGTATAAAGAACTATCTGACAATCTATATTGAAACTTATTCTAGATCTGTGGAAGAACTACAGCTCAAACTTACAAAGGCTAGTGAAAATGCAAGTTTTCTGCAGAAAAGTATTGGGGAAGTAACTCTTAAAGCTGAACAGAGTCAACAGGAAACAGCCAAAAAACATGAAGAAGAAAAGAAAGAATTGGAGAAAAAACTGTTGGAACTGGTAAGGAGAAGCAAAGGGGACTGTTGACAAAGTGGGTAGGCAGTCACTGTGTGGCCAGGTGACTTGTGTGACCAGGTGACTTTGCCCTTCCTTTGGGTTCTGCAGGAAAAGAAGATGGAAACAAGCCACAACCAGTGTCAGGACCTGAAAGCCAAGTATGAAAAAGCCAGTTCTGAGACTAAAATAAAGCACGAAGAAATCATACAGAACCTCCAGAAGATGCTGGTGGACACAGAGCATAAACTGAAGACTGCTCAGGAGGCAAACAGAGACCTGGTGCAGGACATGGAGGAGCTGAAAACCCAGGCAGACAAAGCCAAAGTATGTTCTGGGGCAGAAAGCGTGCACTTGTGTTATACCTTAGCTAGGTTCTGCATACAGGCTGCGAGAGAGCCTGGGGCAGATGTGACCTGTGCATGCCTGGCAAGGTGGCAGATGGCATCTGTCGTGGCTTTTAGTGTTTTATGACAGCCGCTCTCCTTGTAGGGGAGGGTCATGGCTACAGGGTCTCTTCCCTAAATGTACTGTGTAGCCATCACCACCCCGTGCTGCTTGTCCCCAGTGGTTGCAACCTCTTACTGTTGCCTGGCCTCTGTCTGCTTGCTGGCAGTAGAATCTCTGTTGGGAAAGCATCTTTCTCTCATCTTGGCCGAGCCTGCTCCACTTTGCACTAGGGTGGTTAAGAGACAAATGTCAGAAAGGCAGGAGGCAGAGGCCCAGGGAAGCAAGTGGGCAGTGTTGGGACTGGAGGGAGCCCAGCTGATGAGCAGAGTCTTCTAGGAAGAATTAGAATTCTGAAGAAGGCTTGACTGTCCCTAGGGAGGCTCTGTGAGCTTGCTGACAAGGAAGCTGGGTTCAAATAAATCAAGAAAATATCTAACTAGTTGAAAACAGTTTGAACCTGGAATTTCAATTTCTGGGTCAGGATCGGATCTGAACCCCAGTATGTTCTTTGACTTTGGTAACTTAGTGAAGTTTACCTTTCCTACTACTATTTATCTTTTTTATTGCTCAAATTTTTTTTGTCTTAAATGTTTATTTTTAATGCATTAGAGAAATATTTGTATACAAGTTTACAAAAAAATTATGAAAGAGAACTTGAAACTATTAAAAACCTCTTGTTAAGGCTAGGGATCTGCCTTAGTTGCAGAGTGCCCACCTACCCTGCCCTCGTATCAAATTCTAGGAACCAAAAAGAAGAGCAACAGAAAACCCACACTACCTCCTGCTAATTAGGAGGACCATGATATAATACATGTCGAGTGTAAGGGGTACAGTTTCTCCTCTTCTACAGTGCTGTCAGCTTTTTCCTATGCTTTCTTCTCAAAAACATGTCCCAGCTTGATACACCATTTAATGGTGGATATAATTCCCATATTTGATGTCACCCATGTGGTCTCCTCTGTCTTGAAGACTTCCGTTTTGTAGACTACACCACAGCAGTCTAGTAGCTTGTGTGAAGCTGCACTGACTTTGGTGGTTTTATATAAAAACCTTTTGGTTAAAATACTAGGATTATTCCTCTTCCAAATTTGTCATCTGATGACAAACTCTGAAGAATCTGATGAGACCTAAGGCTGTCACCTTAAACAAGTTTATGTATGCAGCCAATAAGCATTATACATCACTTTAGGAGGCCACAGAGCCAGTTAGCCAGTGACTCAAAATTCTGCTGTCTGTTCCAGAAGCCATTGGTTAGATGAGGCTGTGTAAAGTTAAATTTGCACAGCTTGGAATTCAGCTCTCTAGGAGGGTTCAGTGCATTTCAAGAGCTCACCGGACACATGTCTACCATGCAGAGGATGACGAATAACTTGCTAGCATTTATTCATCACAGAAACCTCTGGGTAGTGCCAATATAGACATCATTAATTTATCATACAAATACATTTAAAAAAACACTTCATTGTAGCCAGCAAGGCCTAGAAATTAGTCTGCATCTGAGTAACATGTCTGTGACACTGGAACTGACACTCTTAGCCTGTTACTGTCCTTCCTGCTAAGTAAGGGCTTATGCCCCATAGCCTTTCCCTTGCTACTCTTCCTTTTGATAGAATGTACCCACTTATTAAAATATACCTGTTTTGGTTTGGTTTGGTTTGGTTTGGTTTGGTTTTGCCCCTGACATAGTTTTGAAAAAATATTCCATGAATCTTTTTTGAGATAGAAATAACCTGATAGTTAAAACAGTAAGAAAGAGACTCATTCCTAATGTGAAACCCAAGGATGTTTCTAGAAATGATTTCACACATTTTTTCAAAGAGAAGAAGCTAATAGGCACTTTGCAGCATTAATTTTGCTTTGTCTTGTTCCTCTATGGACTGCTTCTCCAGTTCTTACTTTTTTGTTATTCAGATAGTTTTTTACAAAGCTTACGGCAGGAAATTCTAAGCGTCCATGACTTAGGGTTAGGCCTTATTAAGTTATTTGGGCTTGCATTTGTCTGCTTGATTTCATCTTGTTCCCATTCTTTCCATCTTTTGTCCCTGTAGTCGCTAACTTATTTGTTAACATCAGCCAAAAAAGAGATTGAAGTGATGTCAGAAGAGCTGAGGGGCCTGAAGTCAGAGAAGCAGCTCTTTACCCAGGAGGCAAATGCTCTAAAGTTAGAGAAAGGTTCTCTTTTAGCCAAGCTTATAGAAGTGGAAACCAAGATAACTTTGCTTCAGGAAGACCAACAGAAACTGTGGTCAGTAAATGAAACCCTCCATTTAGAAAAGGAGAGAATCTCAGAAGAAAAGCAGGTTTCTGAGAAGCGTTATCAGCAGGAGCATCGGGATAAAGAGTCTCTGATGGCTGAGAGAGAGAAACTGCTTAAGGAGATCAGTGTTAGCCAGGAAGAGCTCCTGAAGATGCACGTGGAGAACGACTCCCTGGAAGCCTCCAAAGTGAGCATGCAGGTGCTCATCGAGGAGCTCCGCTTCTGTAAGGACAAGCTGATGGCCATGTCGGAGAAGGCCCGGGCAGAGAAAGAGCACCTGGAGGGGCAGGTCAAGAAGCTCACTGCTGAGAACATGGTCTTGATCAAAGACAAGGATGACGTCATTCAGAAACTTCAGAGCGCTTATGAGGAGCTTGTCAAGGACCAGAAGGCCTTGGTCCAAGAGATCGAGGACCTCACAACTGAGAAGAAGTCAGCTGCAGAGAAGCAGATGAGCCTCGATAACACCTGCCTTACCCTAAAGGCAGAGCGGGAGAACCTTCTCCAGAGCAACAGAGACCTGCAGTTTGAGAAGGACACACTGCGCCAGGGCCAGGAGAAGCTGAGTGCCAGCCTGGAGGCCACCCTGCAGGTCAAACAGCTGCTTAGCACCGAGGCAGAGACCCTGCGCACACAGCTGGACTGTGCCAGCAAAGCGCTGAGGAAGGCGGAGCTGGATATGAGACAGCTCCAGACCTCTAATGCGAGCCTCACAAAGCTCCTGGAAGAGATTAAGACCTGCCGGGCCATCACGGACTCGGAGTGTATCCAGCTTCTCCATGAGAAGGAGAGCTTGGCTGCCTCTGAGAGAACGCTCCTGGCGGAGAAAGAGGAACTGCTAAGTGAGAATAGAATCATCACTGAAAAACTCAACAAACACACAGAGGAGGTGGCACGGCTTGAGATGAGCCTGAATGAGAAAATCACGTACTTAACTTCTGAGAAGGAGATGGCTTGCCAGAAAGTCACTAGGCTGAAAAAGCAGCAGGATAGTCTCTTGAAGGAAAAATCAGCCCTGGAGGTGCAAAATGGAAATCTACTTGCTGACAGGGAAAATTCTGTCAAGACCATAGGAGATCTAAAAAGGAAATATGACCAAGAGGCTGCAAACAGACGGATAGTTGTGCAGGAGAAGATGAAGCTGCTTGGTAATATTGATGCTCTGAAGAAGGAGCTTCAGGAAAGAAAGAAGGAAAACCAGGAGCTGACGAGCAGCAAGTGTGACCTCTCCTTGATGCTGAAAGAGGCTCAGGATGCCAGAAAGAATCTTGAAAAAGAACACACTAGCATGATGCAGGCAAAGGAGAACTTAAACGCGGAGCTGAAGACTTGCTGCTGCGAGAAGAACATCTTGCTGAGGGATGGCTTGAACCTGCAGGAAGAGTGTCAGAAACTAAATGAGGAGATTCAGGAAATCCAACAGACGTTAATCCTGGAGAAGGAGGCCAGGGCCAAGGAAAGTGAGGCCTCTTTGTATGAAAACAACAAGCTTCATGGGAGAATAGTGCTCTTGGAGGAAGAGATCCAGGGCTTGAGGGTGTGTAGTGAGCAGCTCCAGGCTGAGAACTTCACACTTACCCAGGAGAAGACCAGCTCAGAGCAGAAAGTGGTGGAGATCATTAAGGAGAAGGAACTCCTGAGTGCAGAGACGGCTCAGCTAGCAGCCAACATCGAGACCCTCAAAAGTGACTTTGCTGCCCTTTCCAAGTCCAAGTTGGAACTGCAAGAACTACACAGCTGTCTCACCAAGATCCTGGATGACCTCCGGCTGAACCACGAGGTGGCCATAACCGAGAGGGCCGAGGTGCTTCAGGACAACAAGAACCTCCTGGCTGAGAAACGAGAGATGGTGCTGAGAAATGAAGAGGTGCTGAAGGAGAAGGAGAAGCTGGAAGAAAGCTACTTCATCCTCCAGAAAGAGATTAGCCAGCTGGCCCAAACCAACAGCCACATTTCAGCCAACCTCCTAGAGTCCCAAAGCGAAAACCGGACTTTGAGGAAAGACAAGAGCAAGCTTACCCTTAAAATTAGAGAGCTTGAGACCCTTCATTCGTTCACGGTAAAGTGAGAGGTTCGAGTACTGAGCACCCAGAGTCCTCACTAACTGTGCACTAACATTAGTGGCTTAGGTGATTTCTCTTCATTGCAACCTAGGGAAATCCACCTGAGTAAGCCCCTCTGTGTGTGTATGTGTGTCCATATTCAGCTTTTCATTACAACCAAAGAGGTTGATTCATTACTGAATATCTAATTTTAGTATTCACTTCTCATTTCAAAAAACCCTGAAAACTGTGAATAAAAAAAGCTTTTTTTTTTTTTTTTTTTTTAGTTTATGGAGAAGCTTTGATACCTGTAAAGTTAACTGTTTCCTGGAGGCTTCAGAGCAGCATTAGTGTGCGCACACTGTCTCTGACATTATTTCATTCATCGTGTCTGTCCCTCTGGAGGTGGAAGATCCCACTGAAATCTCCATGGCTGATAAAGAGCATGTATAATACCAAATTCTCATGAACAATATCAAACCCACCAAATAAAATTGTAATCAAATGTCTTAAATAGTTATATGATTATTTTTGATATTTAGTAGCTAAGAATTTATATTACTGTATATACATCTTTTTTATTCACAGTCATGTTCATTACTCAGTTTCTCTCATAGATTTTTCCCATTCAGTGCCTCTCATGAAACACTTGAGCCTTAGGCTATAATTGCCCAAATAATTTATATTGTGTGAAGAATTCTTAGCTTAAATTGACTGACTTCAAAAGCCCCACATTGAGATAGCCAGGAAAGTCTTCTGTAGGCATACCAGTCAACTGGGGCCGTTCAGTTATATAGGCTGCTGCCCTGCATCATCACCAGAGGGTCTGTCACAATGATGAGCACATGCTTGTCAGTGGAACTTGGAACTTGGATGGAGGTTTACAGGGAGAAGAGAATGTGGAAATGGTTCAGAGTTGACTTCATGAAAAATGCCATGGGAAGGGCCTATCCCCTTGATCTCCTTCACAGTGTAGACCCTTCATGGCCTGGTTTGTGGACTTTGGGGTTGGGTTGATGGCTCTCATCCTATGTGTACGCTGCTAAGCCACACAGACTCTGAGAGGAGCCTCAGCTGTGCATTCTGAATTCCCCAGATGGTGCCCGTTCTGTCTTCTCACTATGTCTCCTTGTGCTTAGGCTGCTCAGACTGCAGAAGACGCCATGCAGATCATGGAACAGATGACCAAAGAGAAAACCGAAACACTGGCCTCCTTGGAGGACTCCAAGCAAACAAATGCAAAACTACAGAACGAAGTAATCAGATTTAAGTGTTTTTGTGTTTGTTTGTTCAAAGCTTTCTGACTTCATGGAATGTTTAGTCACTTAACTCAGGAGAATGGCTTTTTGAAGTGTGGACTTAAAAAGGTTTGATCTATGTAAGACCTGCATGTACACCATGCCATGAATATATTACTTACTTAGTAGCACTAAACTTTAAGAATTCATGGTGACAACTGGGTTTGGTGATAAACCCAGTCCTTGGGCAGTGGCAGCGGAAGAATTAGGAATTCAAGGCTGGTCTGGGCTACATGAGGTCCCTGTAAACAAATGAACAAGCCAAAGGATGAAGAGGAAGCCCTAATATTGGGGCGTTCTTAGATAGCTACTTAGTGGTGGCACTGTGTACTTTTTTTTTTTTTTTAAAAGATTTATTTATTTTATTTATATGAGTACACTGTCACTGTCTTCAGACACACCAGAAGAGGACATCAGATCCCATTACAGATGGTTGTGAGCCACCATGTGGTTGCTGGGAATTGAACTCAGGACCTCTGGAAGAGCAGTCAGCGCTCTTAACCGCTGAGCCACACCCCTGTGTAAGTTTTATACCCTTCCTTTTTATCCTATAGTTTCCCCTTCAACTTTCTTCTAATTTGGAGCCACCAAATTCTACTTCCGCAGCCCCCGTACAGGCTTTTTCTTGGCTTGGTTCAGTATTTACATCCTTTCGTGTCATCTAGGACCAGTCATTTCTGGAGCTGGGACAGATTTATGGCATCAGGTTATTTCTGTTGTGTCTGCAAGCAGCACTTCGGATCTTGCTCTGATGCCCTGTTCCCATCTTCTAGCTCATAGAAATCCTTCCTGAAAAGCTACTGCTGTCTGAAGCGGGGTGTGAAGCGGTGGGGTGTGAGGTGCTAGATAGATTCAGGCGCCTTTTAAAGTCACGGGCAAGTAAGACATTCAGAATGTAGTTTAAAGGAAGGGACTGCCAGGTGGAAAAGCTATGTGAAGACTAGGTCCCTCATGGAAGGCTAAAGATCAAGATCTTCCAAAACGGACATTTTGAGGTAATTAGGGTAAATAAAATTAACAGAGAGTGCACTCCTGGAGGGTGGGAGCAAGCAGAATTGTGTCTGCCTTCAGGAAGTCTGTGATTACCAAACCCAAAGGTAGATGAGCTGTTTCCTGGGCCTATTACAGTGCTTTATTTCTGTCCTTCATAAATCTAGGATATTAAAGGACATTAAAAGGAAGGAGTATGTTGAAATTAGCATGGTACTTTCTGGATTCCTGGTTGATGGCCTATGATATGAAAAAGGGAGACAGCTCCCTCCTCTGGCGGTGAGAGAGAAGACTGTAAAGCCCAGGTTCGCCACCCTGGCTCCAGAATCAGACCTTGTATGGCAGGTAGATGGAACAAGCTCCATCGGCTCCTACGCCTCCAGCCACCAGCCAGAGCTCCGGTCAGCCACCCTCCATTCATGAAATGCCTGACTTTCCCGCTAGAGGGCAGGCATTAAGAGGGTGCTGGATGTGGTAGGAGGACTATGCATGAGTACCCTTCACTCCCACTGCATGGCTTCTTCCTCTTCATAGAAATTGCAGATGGATTAACAATTCCCCCAAATTGACAAATGGTTGATTCAAATAAATAAGCTTTGTAAGTTTAGAACTGAAATATCATCTCCTATATTACTAATCAGTGAGGAGAGAAAAGGATTTTAGTTTGATTGCAAAGATTGATCCTTGATCATGTCGATGTTTGACAATCTAGTTCTTGATTTTTAAAGATGGAACCTCAGGCAAAAATACTGAGAATTTAAAAAAAAAAAAAAAATTAGCAAAGCCAGACATGGTGGTGCACATTGATAGCCCCAGCCTGGGGAGGGGGACAAGGTAACTAACCAAACAAAAGCACACACGACTAAAGAAAGCTTCTGTCTTGACACACACAAGCAATTCAGGTTGGCATCTTGGCCAGGTGTACAGGAAAGTGAGGACTGAACGAGGAGGAGGAGGCGGGGGCGGCAGTTCATGACCAACTTGTCAGTTGTAACTCTTCTCCTGATGACCCCCTGCTGCTTACAAATGACTCATGTCATCTATTTCTAAAGACATAATTTTTGTGAATAATTTATCCAGCCATGTCACTGAAAAATGAAATAATTTCATCCATTTTTTTACCTCTTGATCTTTAAGTTGGACACACTTAAGGAAAACAACTTGAAAACTGTGGAAGAGCTGAACAAGTCAAAAGACCTTCTGAATGTAGAGAGCCAAAAAATGGAAGAATTCAAGAAAGAAATGTGAGTTTATCTCTCTCGAGGGGAATTATAAGTTTTAAAAGGAAAGCAATATCTGAAAAGTTTAGAAAATAATTGTCTGTCAGTCTCCTGAAATGCGTTCCTCACGGGCAGATCCAGATCTAAGGGCAGAGCTGCCCTTAGAGCCACAGCCGAGCTGGAGATCAAAGGGACCGGGCTGCTTTGAAGCAAGGACATGGAGTCCACTCTGACGTTATAAAGCCATTTAGATATGTGGCTACCCGGGTGGTGGGGCGCACGCCTTTAACCCCAGCACTGGGAGGCAGAGGCAGGCGGGTTTCTGAGTTCAAGGCCAGCCTGGTCTACAGAGTGAGTTCCAGGACAGCCAGGGCTACACAGAGAAACCCTGTCTCGAAAAAACAAAACAAAACAAACAAACAAACAAATAAATATATGGCTGGTCATGTACTAGAGTTAAATGGTTACGTGATAGCTGGTCATAACATGTAGGTCTATAAGACCTTTTATTAATAAATACTTCAAAAGCTGGACATGGTGATGCATGCCTTTAATTCCACTTGGGATGCTGAGGCAGGTGGATGGATCTCTGTAAGTTCAAGGCCAGCCTGGTTTACCTATCAAGTTCCAGGACAGCTAGGGCTACACAGAGAGATCCTGTCTCAAATATAATTAACTAAAAATATAAAAAATGAATCCTTCAAAACTTTTTCTAATAGAAAAAAAGTCAGACATGGTAGCACATGCCTATAATCCTAAGTACTTGAGAGTCTGAAACAGGATAATTATGTGAATTAGAGGCCAGTTTGGGCTATATAGTAAGTTCCAGGCTAGCCTGGGCTATGGCTCTATTTAATCAAGTGCTTTCTGGGAAAAAATGAGAACCTGAGTAGAAATCCCAAGCACCTACATAAAAAAGCTGAATATGTTGGTATATATTTATAACTCCAGGGCTTCGGGGCCGAGACAGGAGGATCCCTGGAGTTTGCTAAACATCTAATGGTGAACTCCAGGTTCAGGAGAGACCCTGTCTCCAAACATAAAGCAGAGAGTGACTGAGAAAGACACCCACTGTCCACCTCTAGCCTCCGTCCACATGTGCACACATATTCACATACACGCTTGCACACACACATTCACACGCGTGACTAAGAACATACATACCCAATACGAAGAAACTAACATTTTAGTTACATTTAGAGAGGGTAGACTCAAGAATAGTTTAAGCAATTTTTTTTTCCCTCTGTGACACAGTACTTATGGTACCTGGAGTGTGGCACACTGAGGTGGCTTTAGTTCATTTGTGTGACAGGCCTCCCGTTGCTATAGTGTTATTCCTGAGCTCTCTGGGCCACATTAGGTACTGGGAGATGGGGTGGGGTGGGGGGCAGAGCCACGGTGGATCTAATCAAGAGAGCTCTTATGTTTAGATAGCATTCTCGTTCCCCACTGATTACATAGGATTCGTCCTTCAATGAGCCTGCCACTAAATTCGGTGAGTCCTCACTTAATCACTTCCCGTCACCCTTCCCAATTTGTGCAGGATTAGTACCCATAAAGAGACAGACTCTAGCTCAGTGCAGTTGTAAGTGTGTGCTTAGCATGTGTGAGGCACTGTGTCTGAAGCAGGAGCTAGGGGAGACGTTGTCTGTATAGCTGGATGTGGCGGTGCATGCTTGCAATCCCTGAAATCAGGAGACAGAAGCAGGAGGATTACTATAAATTCCAGGTCAGCTAGTGCTGCCTAGTGAGAACCTATCTTACCCGCACCCCCAATTGTCTTTGTGCCCTGCCCCATGCCTGTGGAAGGAGTGGGAGTAGGAGACAGTGGTGCCAGCCACTTTCATAGCTATGGTGGCCTATCTTTCTTCTGATACTTCCCTGAGGGAAGTTGTTGAAATGACAGAGAAGCAGGCCCTGTGCCAGGGCTGCTTTAGAGTCTTTCTGCCCACCAGACTGGAGGAAATTCCCTCTGCCTGTCAGTGATAAGGCACCCCATGGCTAGGTTTTAACTTTGCATAGAAACTGGTGGAAGGAGGCCTGGGGTGTTGGTGAAAGGCCCTGGCCTGTGACTCTCTGTCCTTAGTCTTGGCCACACTTCAAGGCAGGGATGTCTGCTGTCAAAGGGCTGTGTGACGGGAATGGTACTTCCTGGGTTGTTGTGCATTTCTTACTTGCATTCTTCAGTGCTAAAAGCTAGAGCATGAAGAGCTGCTTGTGTGTGTGTGTGTGTGTGTGTGTGTGTGTGTGTGTGTGTGTGTGTGTGTGTGTGAGAGAGAGAGAGAGAGAGAGAGAGAGAGAGAGAGAGAGAGATAGGCATACAGCGGTAGCCATGTTCTCCAGAGCTGTGGTATTTGTCCTTACCTGATAAAATAATGCCACCTAGAGAAACAGTGGAACAGAGGAGCTGCACTGTCCTGGTGGAGTTCCCTTCCATGGCCACTGCTCTTTTTTTTTTTTTTTTTTTTTTTTTGGTTTTTGGTTTTTGGTTTTTTGAGACAGGGTTTCTCTGTGTAGCCCTGGCTGTCCTGGAACTCACTCTGTAGACCAGGCTGGCCTCGAACTCAGAAATCTGCCTGCCTCTGCCTCCCAAGTGCTGGGATTAAAGGCGTGGGCCACCACTGCCCAGCATGGCCACTGCTCTTACAGCTGGAAACCAGCACTTGTGTGGAATGTTCTTTAACCCCATGTTCCCTACTAGAGTCATTCATTTCAAGAGAGGCCTTGATTTGGATTAGCCAGCTCCTAATTTCAGCAGGAGAGCCACAATGAAGCGGTTTCCCATTGCCCTGTGACTTTCTATCTTAGAAGAACTGACAAAACAGTCCAATTCTTCTGGACTATATCTAACTTAATACATATATGAGTAAAATGTAAGTCAGTATCAGCAATGTATGTTCTGCCTCTCATTTTAAAGCTAGGGAATATTTTCTGTTTTAAGATATCTTTTCCTATAAAAAGAAAGGCATCTTGAAGATTGGTTAGGCTGGCTGAGAATGACTGGCTTGGTAAAGAACTTGACTTTGGATCCGTAGCACCCCTGTAAAGGCTGATGTGGCTGGGGCACCCTGTGATGCCGGTGCTGGGGAGGGAGCAAGAGGAGGAATCCAGTCCTCGCTGGTGCTGGTCTAGCAGATCCTGGAGCTCAGGCCCAGTGTGAGAACTTGTCTCATCTAGTAAGGTGGAAAGTGACTGAAGACATGCACACGCTTGCGTTTGTGCCCACCACCAAGCTCTCTCTCTCTCTCTCATACACACACACACACTCACACAGTTGTTAGAAATGTTTGTTTGTTTCTTGTATTTGAAATGGAACCCAGCTGTGTGGAGTCAGTTCTTTTCCTGTACCTGAGTCACCAGGCTTATGTGGCAAGTGCTTTACCTGCTGAGCCCCAGTGGCCATGTTTTTGGTTTCTTGTTGATTTTTTTTTTTGGTTTTTGGAGACAGGGTTTCTCTGTATAGCCCTGGTTGTCCTGGAACTCACTCTATAGACCAGGCTGGCCTCGAACTCAGAAATCCACCTGCCTCTGCCTCCCAAGTGCTGGGATTAAAGGCATGCGCCACCACTGCCCAGCTCTTGTTGATTTTTTTACTGCAGTATTTTTTTAGTGGGTAGTACTAAGTAAGCACTAAATCACTGATCCACACCTCCAGCTCACTGTATGCTTTTTTTGTTTGTCTGTTTTGTGTTTGCTCTTTTGAGATAAGATCTCCAGCCCTGGCTGTCCTGGAACTTGCTGTATAGACCAGGCTTGCCCCAGGCTTGCAGAGATTCACCTACCTCAGCCTCTTGAGTGCTGAGATAAAGGCTCTTGCTACTGCACATGGCTTCACTGCATCATCTTTGAACCAGCATTTTCAAAGCCTTGTAATGCCTATACCTTGTGTATATGTGATGAAAGAAAATATTTTTAAAGAAGCAGAAGAGGAGCTCAAACATCACTGCTGACTGGCCAGATGTGGTGGCATACACTGTAATCCCAGCACTTGGGAGGCAGAGGCAGGCGGATTTGTGAGTTCGAGGCCAGCCTGGTCTACAGAGTGAGTTCCAGGACAGCCAGGGCTACACAGAGAAACCCTGTCTCGAAAAACAAACAAACAAACAAACAAAAACCCCAGCAAAACCTTGTACTAGTAAACAAAAACATTCCTATGAAGGCAGTGACAACCTGAGAAATATTGTATTTAGTTTATGATAGTTTCATCGTAAGAAAAATCTCATTTGTCAAGGGTTATGGACTTAGCCAGTCAATGAATTTAATATGTGATGTGTGTGTGTGTGTTTATCCATTCTACTTTGCTTTCTTGTTGCTGTGATAAACACCACAACCAAAAGCAACTTGGGGAAGAAAGAAAGGGTTTATGTGGCTTATAGGTCCCAGTCCATCACTGAGGGGAGCCCGAGTAGGAACCCAAGGCAGGAGCCGGAGCAGAGAGCAATGAGGGACACTGCTTCCTGCCTCACTCTGGGGCTCTTGCTTCATTCACTCTCTTATACAGCCTAGGTCCTCCTGCCCAGAGGTGGGGCTGCCCGTGGTGGGCTGGGACCTCCCCCTCCACAACAATCAACAGTTAATAAAATGCCCCACAGACATGTCCGCAGGCCATGGGCTCCCTTCCCGGCCATATCTAGGTTTGTGTCAAGTTGACAAAAACTGACGATATCTTTGTGTTAGTGGGTAGATAAGTTGATGGATCCACAGTTAAAATCATTGCTTTCAGGTCTCTCTCAGTTTTTATGTACTTACTAAATACTCATCTCTGTAAAAAGTCTAATTCAGTGTGCTAAGAGAGTTTTTGTTTAGATTTATTCCCCTACATCTTCATGAGGTCATCATAGAGTATGTTATAGGAAGGTGGAGATTTAAGATTGAGAAATTGAATATGCCAAGCACTGCCACCCATTAGACAATTGAAGTTAAAAATAGATGTGTGCATGCATTGACAGATGGATTCCTACCCAGATGACTGGAGTCAGAATCCAGCCACATGTGACAGCTTGCTAAGTAGAGTTTACCCATCATAGACCTACTTAAAATTCAAAATTGCTTCAAAACCTTCCATGGCATAAAACTAGATTCTAGTGGTTAAATAAAAATATTTTGAACAGCCATATGTAAATGATAATAGTTCAGGATGTATATTTGGTTAATCTTTTAAAATTCATTTATTATTTTTCCCACTTATTTATTTATTTATTCACTTTATATCCCGTTCACCATCCCATCTCTTCCCGGTACCCCGTTACACAGTTCCTTCTCCTATCCCCTGGATTAATTTTAATAATAAGAAAATATCTAATAAATATATTTACCTTATTGTTTGTATTGGCTTTTATGATGCTGGTTAGCTGGAAGCTGTGTTATATTTATTTGCTTTTAATTAATAATTAGCATTGTAGAAAGAATACATCAACTAACTCCTATTTACTTTGGAAAAAAATTCCTTTGGGCATTTCACTTACCATTGTTCTAAAAATATACTCAGATTCACAATAGCACCTGACTCTGATGGATCATTGCGCTTTTATTTCATCAAGAGAAAAATAGATTAAAAGATTTATGTATGCCTCTAGAACAAAGTGCTTTGGTAGCAAATTAAATCACCATCGCCATAGTAGGGTTTAGTATAACTATCTAACAATCTTTCCTAGATGAAGGCTATACTGACCATGGCATTCGTCACCTCCTTTACAGAAAAATTTGCTTTTGTGTGGGGTGTGGGTGGTAATGGGGTAGAGATAGTGTTTATTAGGTATTTTAAAATGACATAATTGTGGACAGCTGATCTCTGTGAGAGGTTAAAGCATGCGCTCTCCCCTTCATGCAGCGAGTGTGGTCGGTCTCTTGTTGTTATAGATCTTATCGGGCACGTGACCCAGATCTATTTTCCTCAGTGCTGTGAAGCTGTTGTCCCCCACAGTTCCCTTGCTTGTCTTGTTTCTATGGTAACCCTGCACTCACTGTCCTTGCAGAGAAATCCTAAAGCAGGCAGCAGCTCAGAAGTCCCAGCAGCTTTCTGCACTGCAAGAAGAGAACGTCAAACTTGCTGAGGAGCTGGGGAGAACGCGGGACGAAGTCACAAGTCATCAAAAGGTCAGTGGCCCCGCAGTGGGGACTCTTAAATTGGGGTGCTGGTATCTCCTGTTCTCGCAGCGTTCCTGGAGGCCACTCAGATCTGCTCTGTGTGACGAAGTTGTTTCCCATGAGATGGCTCATTTATCTCTTTGCTTGTAGAACTTAGGGTGGGAGTGAGCTGGCAGTCCCACTACCAAGCCACACACAGCAGCACCAGCAGCAGACCTTACAAGCAGCCAGAAAGGCTCTTATTCAGTCTGTACTCTCCCAGCAGTGCATTTAAGTGAGAAGACCCAAACAGCATCTTCTCTCTACCATAGCTTTGATTCCAAGATTATTTTCCTCTTAAGATTTTTTTCCCTCTAGCACTGAAGTTGGTTTTCAGGATACGGATTCTAAGAATCTGGTTTTGTGTGGGGGTTGCCAGTTGATTTTGAAGAGAACTATGACTCTCTTCTTCCGAGAGACTTGTGAATGTGTCTGTGTGTTGATTTGTAGGATGTGGGTTCTAACGAGAGTGCATCACAGCCCGCTTGCTGAGATGTGTGCTGCAGACTTCTCCGATGGAGACTGCACTTAAACACAGAACAGACTGGGTTGTAAATGGCGCCGTGCTCTGCTTTTAATTCTTCTCTGACATCTGAGTCAAAATGTTGCTCACATCTGACCCAAGAGCAGCTGCTGGGATTTTTAGCCATTTATGCTTGCTTTACACTGCAAAGGAAAAGCTCTATTACCTGCTGCAAGCACTGGCTGTGACCAGCAGAGTAATTTAAAGTCACAGCACTTCATTTTCATCAAGATGGAGCAGTTTGTGGTGAAAACACCGGTTTTTTTTCTTTTTGTTTTTTTGGGGCAGGATATCACTGGTTGCCTGGAACTCTGCTTGTAGTAGAGGCCGGCTTCAAACTCAGAGCAGTCCTCCTGCTGCCACCTCCCAAGGACTGGGAAAGTCACCATGTCCAGAGTTTATGTCAGACTTTTCAATTTTTATTACAGCCCCCCCCCCCATTTTCTCATTTCATAGAGGAAATGCTACCGCCTCCAGCTCTGATTGGTGCTGGCACACAGAGATGACAGGGTGATCTATCCCTGCCACAATTGTGTGTGACAGTACTCTTGTCCCTGTGGCAGAAGATTGAAGCATGAAGAAGCTAGTCATTTGTTCAGCATCCTCTGGTGACAGTATCCCAACATTTGTCATGTTGCTTGGGCTTGGGACAGAATCAAAGTGAGTTGACTTAAGCAGGGTCACTACGGACTCCTTTGATCGGCTTGGGAGAAATTTGAGTTCTTGAAAAATAGAAGCCGTAGAAGAATTTTCTTTCTGAGGTAGCTGGGATGTCTGCGGCATCTGGGATGTTGAACCAGGGTGGCACAAGAACCAGAAGAGAAGGATTTGAGTTAAGTGCTCAGTCTGTCTCAATTGGCTTTTCTTTTGTCTTGTTTTCCCAGTGCTTTGAATATCCCTGGTGGAGATTGTGGACTCCATCTGTAGGATGAGCAAGGAGGTTGTACTGTCCTCTTGTGCTGTGATCTCAACTGGACTAATTATATTCCTTGTGACTTACTCAGAGCTTGAAGGGGCTGAGGAGACCTTCTGACTCTTGGCAGAGCTTTTCAAAGCTCTTCTCTATCTTCACAGCTCTTCCTTAGCTGTTTACCGAAAAGGTTTTGTGCTTAATGCATCAAATAGGCTTTTTTCTGGGTGTTAGAAAATAGAAGCTACAACTATGAAAGCATCTCCCTTGTAAAGCATGGAAGCTAGGACTGGTGACATGAGCCTGTAATTCCAACACATGGGGATGGAAGCATGAGGATCAGGAGTTCTAGGCCAGTCTTGGCTACACAGTTTGAGACCACCCAGGCCTACAATGGGCAGTTTAGGGCTAAAGTGGGCTATATAAGAGACCTTGCCTTTAAAACAAACGGCCAAAAAAGTTGCTTCTTATGTCACTTTTAGGTCATTGTTGTTTGTATTTTATTTAGAAAATACAAGTAAATGTCAACTAAAACATGATAGTTTTTTGTTTTGTTTTTTTTTTTTTGGTTTTTCGAGACAGGGTTTCTCTGTGTAGCCCTAGCTGTCCTGGAACTCACTCTGTAGACCAGGCTGGCCTCGAACTCAGAAATCCACCTGCCTCTGCCTCCCAAGTGCTGGGATTAAAGGCGTGCGCCACCACTGCCC
>CM052721.1:29649561-29681411 GCA_028551405.1 Uromys caudimaculatus
AAAAAAAAAAAAAAAAAAAAAAACCAAAAAAAAAAACAAAAAAAAAAAAAACCAAAAAAAGAAAAAAAAAAAGAAACCAGGAAGTGGGGAGAGCAATGGTGGAAGAAGATGTTAATGAGCAGGGCTTGACTGGCGTGGGTGTGGAGTGGAGCTAGAAGGCCTGTTCGCTATGTGTGCCCGGAGGCTGCAAGTGTGCCGCTCTGGAGGTGTGAAGGAGGAACCTAACAGCTGGAAGGTTACTGTGCTTCCCGACAGTCCTCTGGAAAGAAGCTGGCTTGGTCACAAGTAGAGTCCCCAACCCTGTCTGCAGCTTGCTGTGCCAGTGCTATTAGTTTTCCTCAACTAAAATTTTTACATAAAAAGGGAAAGGGGCTAAAGAGATGGTTCAGCAGTTTAGAGCCCTTGGTCCTCTTGCACAGGTTCTATTCCCGGTGCCCACTTAATGACTCACAACTAGCCATAGCTCCAGATCCTGGGGATCTGAGGCCCTCTTCTGACCTCTGTACATCAGGCACAAGTGTGGTACAGAGACATACATGCAGATAAATCACACACATAAATAAATCAAATTTAAAAATTATTACATTTATTTATTATTTATGTGTATGGATTCATACATGCCATAGTGCCATGTAGGTCAGAGGACAATTTAAGGGAGTCCGTTACCTTCTCTCACCTGTTATATGGTTTGGTAGCAAACGCCTTTACCCACTGAGCCATCTTCCCATCCCTAAAGTTCTTTCTTAAGTCTTCCTTTTTGTGTGAGCAGAGGGACAACAGCTGGGATCAGTAGGATAGTGGCTGACCCTAGGGTTTATCTGGCATCAGTATGCCAAGTACTGATCTTTTAAGCTTTTAGAATTATTATTATTATTACTGTGTGTATAAAATGTTATTGTATGTGATGAGTTCGTGTGTAGGATGTGTTTATGTGCTGGCAATTGTGCATTCCATGTCATACATTTGGAGACCAGGGGACAACTCTATGGTTGATTCTTTCCCTGCACCTTTATGAGGACCCCGAGGATGAAACCTAGGTTGCCAGCCTTGCTCGGCAAGCTCCTTCACCCTCTGAGCCATCCTACCAATGCTGCGTTGGCCTTTAAAAGGAATGTGTTAGGTAGAGGCAAGTGAAATTGTTTTGTTTAGCAATCTTGACAGAAGACATGACTCAGAAGTCACGACTGTTAGTGCAGGAACATAGACTGTGCTCACAGCAGGTTTTCGACCTGAGGCCCTGAGTGGTTTCTTGTTCCATGGTGGCTCGTGTCTGTGCGTGCATGAACATGTCTGTGTGTATGTCAGTTCCGGTTTTAAACACTAGTGTGCAGTGCCGTGGCGTTTACTTTATAGAGCCCGTGTTGTACAGCCACTGCCTCTGTTTAGTTCCAAAGCCGTTTTAGAGCTTTAGAGGGAGCTCCATGCCCATCTTAAGCAGCCACTCCTCACCCCCCCCCCCCCCAGCCCCTGGAAACACCGCTCTAAGGGTTTGTCTGTCCTGGACATTACACATCACTGGAACCAAGCACTGGATGGCTTCTTTATTTAACATAATGTTTTCAGGAGTGAGGTAATTATATTTCATTGCTGAATTTTATTCCCTCTGATAGATACATATCAATGTTTATTTGCTCATTTTTATTGGATGCTATTTGCATTCTTTCTCCATTCATACGGTGACCTGTCCCTCCAGGTCTGCGCTTCTGCCTATGTATGGTAGCTGCCTCTAAATACCACATCGGATATTCTGTGAGGTGGGAACTCTTCTTTTTTCTCAACAGTAGTTCTAAAGCATGGTCCATACCTACACCCTAACTTCTTTCTTTACTTCTAGACTTCTAAAATAATAATAATATGGCCGGTAAGATGGCTAAGAGGGTAAAGACATTTGCCACAACCCAGCTGGCCCGAGTTCAACCCCCAGAGCCCACACTTCCCTCTTTGACTCATTCCTGCTAGTGTGGTCTGGATCCTTTGTCAGTGGGGCTGCTTGAGAGTCTTTTTCCTACCTCTCCCACTTGGTGAACCTCTCCTCATTGCCCAGCCCGTCGTAATGTTGCTACTTGGTTCTCAAGTGAGCTGGACCTGCCTTACTTCACACCTCTCTCCGCGTCCCCCAGCTGTGTCTCTTTCCACAGGGACCATGGAAAGGTAGAACTTACTGGTGGTGACATGTGAAGATACATGGGTGCTAAGGGGCCCACACTGGTTTGTTTGTTTGTTTGTTTGTTTTTAACAGATTTACAGGTTCCAATTTTTGGCAGCTCCTTCCATTAACTCACTGTGTGGTTGAGGATGCCTTGAACTCCTGATCCTCTCTTCTCAGCTGCTGCCTGCATGCTGGGATCACAGACAAACACTGCCAAATGTACAAAGCATTATCTTCTTTTCATAGAGAATTCTAAAAATGGTCCTGTGAGTTCTACAATACAACTGGGCACCTCGGGTGGTCATTGTTGAGATAGATGTCTGATTTATAGTTGAGATGTCTGTTCTATCATTTCAAAACCTCACATGGACTCTGAACAAAAAAAGAAAGTTTAAATATATACAATAATGTGAGTTCTTCAATAGAAGCGGACACCTGGCGGCCACATTTGAGGCAGCTGTCTCCTTTATCATTTACAAACCTCACACGTATTCTATCTCATAAAGACAGCAGGTACATTGAGCTGTCACCATGGAAACATCAGCTTTTCCTCAGGGTTATTTGCAAAACGAGGCTATGGCTTGCTTTTGGAGACTGAACAGGGAGAAGATGCATCAATAAGTATTTTGAGAAAAGTCATTTCTGAGTGAATTTATGGCAGAGAATGTACAAGCACTGGGGCTGACATTGATCAGTCTAAACTGGTCCATGAAAATTTGTCTGCCTTTTAAGTAGGCCTAAATTCACAGACATGGGTTAGAAAATGAAAGCTGTTTTTAGCCTGTTGTGCATTATTTTGTAACAATGGTGAGGAGCAGCCATCAGTTTTATTCTAAGCTCAGGGAACACCCAGAAATAGTGCTCTTTGAAGCTGAATTCCATACTCTCTCTTCAGTGTCTGATGACACAAATAAGCTGCTGTTCCTGCTGCTCTTGTTTTGTTTAAGATGGAGTTCCATATAGCACAGGCTGGCCTCAAACTTACTAATGTAGCTGAGGCCAGCTTTGAACTCCTTATGGTCCTGCTTCTACCTCCAAACAATCTGGTGACTGTCGTGTGCCAACGCATGAGCTAAAACCAAGGCTTCCCGAGCTGTCTCCACGCATGCCCTCTTTTTGCCTGAGGAATACTTTTACAGCTCCAGGTGCATAGGCATGTATACCAACTAAACATCTTACTGATAATCATAAATTTATTTTTGATAATCCTTTGAGGTATATGTAATTTTACCATTTATTAAAGATGAACAAAAATTCATATATAAATGATATAGGTTGCTTTTTTTTTTTTTTTTTTTTTTACATCTAAAAGGTTAAATGTTGGCTGAATATTTGTTGAATGCTGCAGAATGTAGAATATCTTCACACTTTTTCAGAGTTGATCAATATTTTAATTTTGCCTTTCCTTCCAGCACTTGGGAAATAGAAACAGGAGGATCTCTGTGAGTTTGAGGCCAGTCTGTTCTCTACATAGTGAGTTCCAGGTCAACCAGAGCTACCTAATGTGACCTTGTCTCAAAAACAAATAACCAAATGCAATTTTATAACTGTCAAAGCTGTTCACAGAAATATGTAATACAAAATGGCAGAAGTATGCTTAGGGCCATTTCAGAAATGTTGGAAATTCTGTCCTAATCCATGTCAAAATTCATTTAGTATTTTCTTATTGTGTTGTTGTATTTTTAAAAGATTGTGCGTGAGTGCTGATAAGCCCCATACACATCATCACACACAATAATAATAAAAGTTAGTATTGAAACTTAAGAATTTAGAAAGAAAAAAGAATTTAGAAAGAAATTTTTAGTGCCTAGGCAGGAAAACAAAATTATTAAAATTATTTTAATAAAATTACTAAAATTATTAAAACAACCAGAGAGATGGCTCATCTGATAAAAGGGATAACTGTATACACAAGTCTCACAACTTGAGTTAGATCTCTAGGACTTGTGGGAGGCAGAGGCAGGTCCCATCTCTGTGAAGTCAAGGACAACTTGGTCTATGTGTGGGCTCCTGGCCAGCAAGGACTGCGTAGGGAGACCCTGTTGAATAACAACAAAAACAAACAATCGTTGAATGGTTCAGTGTGGATCTGTAATCCCAGTACTCGTGAGGCAAGATGTGAGGTAGAGACAAGAGAATTTCCCAGAAGCTCATGGGCCAGCCGGCCTAAGTAGACAGTGCAGCGTTTAGCAGCAGAAACAGGAGAGACCCTGCCTGCCTCAGTACAGTCAAAGGCAAAAACCAATCCCAGAAATTGTCCTCTGACCTCAACAGACCTGTGCCTGAGAACTCAAACACACTAACTAAAATAAAGATAACCTGTGTATCTCCAGTCTGGGTTGTCTGTAAGTGACAACATTAAGGGATATTTTCTTTCTTTTGATTTTGTTTCTATAAAGTATTGTTAAATCTTTTTTTAAAATGGTGTGTTTAATTAAAAAATGAAGATAATTATTCTTTAACAAACAATAATTTTGTGGCGTGCTCCCTGAAGCCAACAGCCTCTGCTTTGGTGGACAGTCTTTCACTTGTCAAGCATTATATTAGGAAATCTGCCAAGAGACCAAGAGACTCATGGTCTTCCCTGAGCCAACATGTCTTAACTCTCTTGCTTAAGGTCTGCCTCTACAGCAGAGGCCCTCAACCCGAGGGCCACGACCCCTTTTGGTGAGGGTGGTCAAATGACCCTTACACAGGGGTCTCAAATGTGATATTCTGCCTATCAACTATTTACACTGCAATTCATAACAGTAGTAAAGTTATAGCTATGAAGTAGCAATGAAAATAATTTTATGGTTGGGGGTCACCACAACATGAGGAACTGTATTAACGGGTCACAGCGTTAGGAAGGCTGAGAACTGCTGCTTGGACTTCTCCAGTATCCTGCTCACCTCTAGCATTTGAAAGAAGTTCTAGAGAGCTGTTTCCTGGCCCTAGCAAGTGTCTAGGCTGTGAATGGCTGCCAGGGGTTAGGGCTGAAGGAATGGTTCTTTTCCACTTGGCCTGTGCACTGAAAGGTATTTATACCTGGATAGAGAATATGGCACAGAGATTCTAGGGGACCGAGCATCGGGGAGTGAGGACTAAGGGCTAAGACAGTGTGTGTGCAGGACATAAACATGAAGACAGGGTATTCATGGGTACCAGAGATCAAAGGGCCCTTTACCCACCGAGCCGTCTCACTGACCCACAGTATTTACATTCTCTGTTGATCAGTCACTGCACGTAGTCTGGAAAGGATACGACCCTGCAGATGTGGCTCTGTGGGGTTTTGTTTTTTTGTTTTGTTTTGTTTTTTCATCTTGGCAGTCCCTGAAGAAGCTGTTTCCTGCTCCTGCTCCTAGAAGCTGGCAAACAGTTCTTTCTTGGTGGTGGGGGGCACAGCAGCTGTCCTCTGCAGTCCTCCTTACATCTCTAGAAGCACTCAGTCACGAAAGACCTTCTGGATCCTTCCCTTCCCTTTTCCATTTCTGTCTCCTTTTCTAAGAGCAGAAGTCTGTCTGTCTGTGTGTAGGAGGCGAGACGAGAAATCCTCAGACACAGAGAATGTGTTTTGTGCTGTCAAGGTAGAGTTGCTATTTTGGACCTCAGAACACTCACTTGGAGAAGAGACTGAAATAGCACAAATGAGCCACTTCACTGGGGAAACTGGGGAAAAAAGACTCAGCTTAGATTCTCAGCAGGGAGTTCATCCTCTGAGAAGCTGGGCTTCCAAGTGTGCTACTATCATACAGAGAGCACCGCCTTCTGACGCATTCATTCACCCTGCGGAGTTACCGAGCACCTGCTACGGACTGTCCCTGCTTTAAATTACAGCAGGAAGCAAAATGGAGAGTGCCACGCCTTGTGCCAGTCAGGTGGCTTTCCTGAGCCTAAGGAAGCAGAGTTGGTGTTTGTGCCTGGCCTTCATATCCCCCAAGCTAGCATACCTCAGCTGACGTGATGGGTCGGAAATAAGCAGGTGCCTAGTGTTTGTCGCCCCACTGCACCTCTGCTGTGTTTTTCCTTAGAGATGTATTTATTTTTATTTTACGTGTATGAGTATTTTGCCTGAGTGTATGTCTGCTCAGCACGTGCGTGCAGTGTCTGTGGAGACCAGAAGGCAGTTATTGGCTCCTCTGGACCTGGTATTGCAGGCAGTTGTGAGCTGCTGTCCAAGCGTAGCCAGTGCTTTTAACCGCAGAGCCGTCTCTGGCTCCCTCTCTTGGACATGAGCTCTTGGATACTTTTCTGATGTAATGTGAATATCTGTGTACAGCTTTCATTGCCATGTTTTCCTCTTAACATTAACCTTCCAGTTCTTCCTCCAGTTACCTGTATTTTCTTTGTAAACTTTAATTATGAAAACTGTCGAGCATATGCAGGGCATGGACCGCCCAATGCAGTGCTCCTGTGTCACGTGTTGTCAGTGATGAGTTCTTAGCTGGTCTTGTTTCAGCGATATGCCACACTCCTACAGCTTTTCCTGAGTAGATTTTTTTTGACATGGGGTCTTGCTATGACTCCCAGACTGATGTCAAACTCTGCCTGCCAGCCTCAGTCTTCTGAATTTGGAGATCATTGGCATAAACTAATATGCTTAGATAACCTAAATCAGTAGATGTGGGCTGGCTTTTGATTTTTTTTTCCTTCTCGCTCCAGCCCAGCTTTTGATTTTTTGAGACAGAATCTTTTGATATAAGCTGGTCTCAAGTTCCCAATCCTCATTCCTCTATCCACTCAGTAAATGCTAGGGCTATGGGTATATGCCATTGTCCTTGATTTCCTGAGTATTATTTTAGAGCAAGTTTACAAGTTTTTCTTTTCCTTCTCATTTCTTTATTTTGTTTTAGAACTGGCTTACTATATTACCCAGGCTAGATCCTCCTGCCTCAGCCTCCTGAATAAATGGGACTACAGGTATCTACCAATGTGTCTAGCTTATGAAAAACTTTTATCTGAAAAAAATTAAGCACTATTATTCCTTATAAATTGAAATGTTATTTTAAAGTCAAACAAAGATAAGCCTAGGCTTAATAGCAAGACCTTATCTGAAAAAATAAAATATATTTTGTTTATCAAGGAGGTTTGTTTAAATAACCAGTTACTACTTAATCCCTGAAAAATTCCTTATCTTACTCTAGTCCTATAGTTTTGACATTACTGCTAAGTCATATAAATGGAATCAAAACAATATAGAACCTGATCTGTAATCATAATAAATTTAAATGGGTTAAAATACTCCAACTAAAAGAAGTGTTTTTTTTTTTAATTAAAGTATAATTTAACATGTGGTGTCTACACAAGACAAAGTTTACATTTGGAGACACAAAGCAGTTGAAAGAGAATAGAAGATGATATATCATGCAAATAGCAACCAAAGGTTCCAGAAGAGCCAGGGCTACACAGCCAGGGTTACACAGAGACGCCCTGTCTCAACAAACAGGCATCGCTGTGATGGCTTATTTCCTTCTGTATAACAGCAGAAGTCTCTCTACCTGCTGAGACATGTCACTGACCCTTGTTTGTGATGTTTTATGGAATAATAATAATAGGAGGATTTTATAACAAAATGAAAGAACTGCAGAATTTTTTTTTCTGTAACCACTGTGTTTTGTAGCTGACAAGTGTCTTTTCTGGGTATGTTTTAAATCAGTAGATGAGTCACAGGGACTCTGCAGAGAACAGGGAGCTTCTTTCCTGACTTCTGCAAGTTCTTGACACTGACCCCTGTGATCTAAATAGAGCAGCCAGATGCTAATGTTGGAAGTGCCATTCACTGAACATTTACTGAAAGCTTGGCATACACTGTGTAGGGCTGGGTATGGCAACCTTAGCCTATACCCAACACTCTGGAGGTGGGAGCTGGAGGACAAAGTTCAAAACCATTGTTGGCCATCTAGCAAATTCTAGGCCAGCCTGGATGATGTGAAACTCTGTTTAAAAAGGAGCTGGATATGTTAGGCACACCTTTAATTCTGTCATCTGAGAGGCAGAGGGAGGTGGATCTGGCCTGTATAGTGAGTTCCAGTCCAGCAAGGGTTACACAGTGAGACCCTGTCTCAAAACAAAACGCTGTTATATTATGTTCAAAGTGCTGTGGTTTAATATACTGAATTCTCAGACTTATCCAGAAGGGGCAAGCCATCAGATCTAAGCAATTTTTAAAGTAGTAGCTCCCCTCTTGGCAGTGACTTCTTGACAGATTCACTGCTTGAGAGAGGAGAAGCAGCAGCATCTGCTGCCTTTGTGCGTGCGGGCGGGCCATCTGAAGGAGCAGGGCCTCTCTGTGGACTGCTGCCAACTGAACTCTCTCTGTTTTTGTTTTTCAGCTGGAAGAAGAACGATCTGTACTCAATAATCAGTTGTTAGAAATGAAAAAGAGGTAGGCTCTCTTATGTTTGTTGATGTGTGTGTTTACTAAGGAAAGCTTCAGAGTGTGACATGTGTGCTAGCTTGTGGAAGTCAACTTCTTATATTCAGAAAATGGCATTCCGGAAATTCAGTGCCCGCAATCGGCAAGTTATGAAGGTCCATTTGGGCAAGTTTCATATATTTAAAATTTTAAGCCATTCTCAATTGCATTTACTCAGAAGAGCTCTAAATTCAGATTGCCTCATACTAATGCTACTGCCTGGTCTTAAAAATGAACAATATTACATTTGCATATATAGTAATCACTTTAGATATAAATACTGATTTCACTTATGGGAAAGTTTCATTTTTTTCAATAATAAGTACTTTGTATTTATTATTTATTATCCATCCATAATATTCTATAACTCTCCAGGTACTTTTTGAGTAGAGATAAATGTGGTCCATAGAAATTAAATATTTAGGCCAGGTCAGGGTAGGGTATGCCTGTAATTCCAGCATGAGACCGGAGGATCATAGGTTTGAATCCAGCCTGTGCTATATAGTAAAATCCGGCTTTTTTTTTTTTTTTTTTTTTTTTAAAGCCAGGTGTAGTGATGCACACCTTTAATCCTAGCACTCTGGAGGCAGAGGCAGGCGGATTTCTGAGTTCGAGGCCAGCCTGGTCTACAGAGTGAGTTCCAGGACAGCCAGGGCTACACAGAGAAACCTTGTTTCAAGCAACAACAATAACAACAACAACAATACAAATCCTAAAATAAAAAGGAAAGAAATGAATACCCCAAGATCTGATGCTTATACACACCATGGCCTTCGCTCTGAGTCAAGCAGCCATGCCTAGGGTAGTTCTGTGCTTCCTTGCAAGCTAAAGAGGTGTAAAGTATACAGTCATCCACCTTGCTTCAGAATTCTCAACAGAAGTGGATCACAACAGGGACTTCAGTGCACAGGAAATAGAAGCAGCAGGAGAGAGTTCAAGGTTGTCCTGTTACTTGCAAATTCAAGGCTAGTGTGGGCTACATGAGACAAAAACACAAAAATGACCAGGCACAGGCCTTTAACTCGGCGCTTGGGAACAGAGGCAGGAGAATCTCTGTGAGTTCAAGGCCTGGTCTACAAAGAGAGTTCCAGGCCAGCCAAGCTATATGGTGGCACTCTGTCATAAATAAATGAATAATTGGCTAAGTAAGTAATTAAAGTAAAGTAGGGATAAGAATATAACCCAGCAGAACAGAGCTTGCTCAACATGTATGAGCTCCTGTGTTCATCCCCTCACCAAAACCAAGCAAACAGCAAAACCATCCGTGATCCTTGGAGGCGAGAGAATCAGTAGTCCAAGGTCGCCCTCAAGTGCATGCCAAGTTTGAGGTCCGCTTGGACACTGTGCTTTAAAAGAATTGTAAAAATTAGCCTATCCCAAAATGTTCTGGCAAGGGCAGAAGAGCGTCCCTGTCCCACTGGTGTCTGATAGATGTGACTCACTCTTGGAAATGCAAGGTTTTATTAGCCTACACAGCACTTGGATTGCACAGTGTGGATTGCTGTGTTTTGGAGGCTATTAGGCCTTTGTCCAGGGGCAGCCTTTCCTTCTCTCCGAGTTTCTCTGAGAAGGTCTTCCCATTCTAGAACACACAGGTGTCTCACTATGGTCAGGCTTCTGCAAACCAAACGATAATGAGGCCTTGTTCCTATAGCTTTCTCGAGAGGGGCAAGTGAGTGAAAATGAGCTGATGTCAGTATATAATCTTTTTTCATTTACATAGCGCTCTTTAATTTACAAATCCTTACAATCTCAAACGTTCCAGTGGAAGCTAAGGTGGGGTGTGCATGTTTAATGATGAGACAGAAGACCCTAGACCAGAACTTTGCTAAGAGTTCAGACTGATGGATAGGTGCAGGCTGGAATGTCAGGTTTTTGTGTTCTGTTCTCCATGTACCTTTAGCCTCTTATTTATTATAGATTTTTAGAAGATTTTATACTTCATAAGTTCTTTCTTATCATGTGGCTGACTAAATTATATGTTTAGCAAAGTGTCTTTCAAAAATTACTTCTAATTTAAGCCAGGCCCAGTAGCTATTAGGGAGGCTGAGCTAAGAGCCTCACAAGTTCAAGGACAGCCCTAAAATGAGATCTGTCTCAAAAGTAAAAGTACTAGAAGGTCTGCACACGAACAGACCCTTGCCAGCACATGTGAAGCCCTAGTCAATCTCCGACCACCACAGCCAGAAGATTAAGATGACTCCTGCTAATTTTGATGAACTAACATAAAGATTATAATTTTTCTGAAAATGAAAGTTTTAAATTTAGTTTCTATATTTAATTAAACTGATTTTCTCTTGCTAATCAACCCTCATGGACATTTGTTTCTATTATGGAAGACTGAACTTGAATGTATTTTAAAATAGCAACAATTTAGATTCTTAAATGCCTCCCAAATACCAGTTTAGTTGGGATTCCTTTGTAGATTATGCTTGTGATGGTTAGCTATATCTACTTTGCATAGAAGACTAAAGATTTTATATGATCTTGATATAAATACCTTCCAAATTCTTAAGTCATAAAAGCAGACAAACTTTCTTTGTTGGTGCAAGAATCAACAGCCATGTGGATGGTTTAATTTAGAAGTGAAGGCAGAAAATGGCCACATTCCTCATGGTCATAAGGACTTGCAGGATCCCCCCCACATCAGGGGAAACAGTCACTGAGGTGTGAGCTCTGGCTCAAGCTCAGCATGAGACCTCCAGCCTAGCTCATGTAAGGTCCTGGGTTTCATACAGCACCAACACTAGGAAAAGACTTCCATGGGATCCGCGGATCTCAACGCTTCCCTGGCCCAATGAGTAAAGTTAAATTGTAAACTAAGGGTTGGTGAGATGGTGGCTTAGTGGTAAGAGCACTTCCCACTGAGCCTGACAGCCCGAGTTCAATCCTCCAGACCCACATGGTGTAGAAGGAAAGAAGTGATTCCAGCAAGTTGTTCTCTGACCTCCACATGCTTGTGCCATGGCATGCACACCTACACACACACACACACACACACACACACACACACATATACACACACACATACACACACACACACATACACACACACACATACACACACACACATACACACACACACATACACACACACACACCTACACACACACATACATACACACACACCTACACACACACACATACATACACACACACCTACACACACACACACACACACACACACACATATACACACACACATACATACACACACACCTACACACACACACATACATACACACACACACACACACACACACACACACACAACTTTTAAAATATAAACCAAGCATGATAGAATGAATATGCCTGCAGTCCCAGCACTTGGGAGGCAGAGGAAGGAGACTCGGAAGTTCAGCGTCTTCTCCAGCTGCATATCAAGTTTAAGGCTAATACGGCTACATGAGACTTGTAAAGAAGGCAGTAGGGTTTGCTTCGGGATTTTGGTATCTATACACATTGAGTTACAGGTAATATGTACTGAAGGGTTTCTCTGAATTTAAAACTGTAATCATTTGCAAAACTGGATGACAGTTGGGCACACATCTTTAAGAACAGGTTCCAGCCATTAATCCCAGCACTAAGGAGGCAGAGGCAGGAGGATCTTTCTGAGTTCAAGTCAGCCTGCTCTACACAGTGAGTTTCAGGCCTGTCAGGATTACATAGTGAGACCTTGTCTTAAACCAAAACAAAAACAGGAGAGGGCATTAAAAACAGGTTCTAGAGATCTAACTGATAAGGCAGAGTGATGTAACTGCTGGAGCAGGAGGCATGTGCTCCTCCATCACTGCCCAGGCTGATGCACCTTGGGGAACTAGCTTGGCTCCCTTTTTCCTCTGGGCTTTTTAATGTCAAAGAAGGGACAGCAAGGCCAAAGTTTCATACATGGATTTATGGGGGTCTAACTTCACTCTGGTAGTATAGATGTCAGCCCCTGAGGAATGCCAGCACTGCCTTCACTCCTGAAGCGGCCTGCACTGCCCGGCTTGTTCCGCTCACTGTGGGTTGTAACTGTCTGACTGTCTCCGAGCTTGCGCTACTTACCAATGCTCATCTCACCCCTCTCTTTTCCCTTTCCTACTCTTGCTTCCTTTGCTATATCTGTGTGTCTTTCATGGTAAGACTAAAGAAAGTCTATCCACGTTATAATAAATAAACCTCATATATTTTTAGTAAACCAAATTGTTGTATATATTTTTTGGCTGCCTTTGTCCCTCTGTGTCTTGCTTTTGTTTTGTAAAATATGCTCAGCAGTACACACACACACACACACACACACACACACACACACACACACACCACCACCACCACCACACTTCTTTTTGATATCAGCAAAGAACTTGGGTGCAAATTTAGTTCTCCTGACTGTATTTGCATTTTTCTTCATGTTTCTAATATTTGGTTCTTATTATCTTGCATTTTAAAGCTTGCCCAGTAACACTTTAAGGTATTTGTTTCATTACTGGACTTTATTTCTTATGTAAGTAGTAAGAAAAGAATCTGAGTGGTGTATCCCCATGGGGGATGGGTGGGACAAGAGCTTCTGACCCTGCCGCCGCCTTTCATGCCATTAGCTTCCTTTCTTGGTATTGGTAGTTGAGCAATCCCTTCTGGCCAACATGGCTGAAACTAGCAGTTTGCTTCTCAGACACCAGTAATATTGGCATAGATGTTTTCCTTCAGCCCTCAGTTTGTACAGAGGAATTAGAGCATAGAAATTGCCTAAAAGGCCATCCCTGAAGATCTGTCACAGATGAACTGCCAAGCCTGTGTGTCCTGTCATCTGGTAGACCTCCTGCTTTCTTTCTGCCTCTTTCTTTCTCCATTTTTTCCCTTTTAACATTTAGTATGTGTGCGTGCTTGTGTGTGTGTGTGTGTGCGTGTGTGTCTGTGTGTGTCTGTGTGTGTCTGTGTGTAGAGGTATCCTTACCCCACATGAGTTCTCAGGGTCAAATTCAAGTTATCAGGCTTGGTGGCAGTGACTTCGCCACTGAGCCATCTCTTTCTTCAGCATGTGTCCTTTGACTGATTTATATAGGAAACATCCTGCCTCCATCTCTTTAGCGAACTGTGTGGCTTGGGGTTGCATGTAGACAGGATAAGCACAGTGAGGTTGATGGCCTCTGCCTCTACTGGTGACTGTTCCTCCCAGTGCTAGTATCGTGGGATCTTAGCCATTTAGGTCTTCGGGCATAGGAGAATCCATATCTGTCTTCAGCAAACTCCAGTCATTGCTAATTTTTAGTTAAAACCTTTAAACTTATGTTTTTCAAATCTGAGTGGCAGTTAAAATAAGTGAAGTGCTAGAATTCATTTTTACAATAGAACAAAATACCAAATATGCTTCAGAGAAATGCATGAGCCCACATTTCCTGTCTTTGGATAGCACTGGAGCCTTACTTTTCATGTTGCAGAAATGCCTGTTCATTCCTCCCACTTCCGGGGCCCTGATTTAATTCAAACACGTATTTCCTAGCACACACTCAGGACCTTAGGGACACCGATGCCCCTTCCTTCCCAGTGTTACTAATTCAAAACATTTTGGTAAAGTCTCAGATTCTTTTCTTACTACTCATCATTCTGGAGTGTAAAAGTGTAAGCCACACAACGAGATAAATACAACACGTTTATTTTCATCTTTGTGTAGAATTTCAGTTTATTATAAACCATGAGAATTTTGTAATTCATGTGCCGGATACCTTGGGTCTCACTAACCAGCCATCCTGCCCTCTCTAACTTGGACCTCCGTTTTCTATTCCTCCAGTCGATTTACAACAGACTAAATGCCACTTGCTCTGCATTCACCTGCCTGCTTCCCATAGAACTGGCAGTGGCCTGATCGCTAGTTCCGACCGCCTGCACTGATGCAGGGTTTGAGATTGTGTGACCTGAGCGCTAGCTCTAGACGCTTTTCTCCTGTTTTATTTTTGCCCAAAGTAATTTGGTGACACAAGCTCTGTTTATTAAAAGTTAAGAGAGTTTTATTCTAAAGGCTGATTTTGGGTTTCTAGAAGAGTTGTAAAGGTTTTCAGGCAGTCCGTTTCCCCAGTCGGCTGCCCCGCTGTGAACATGTCACACGCCACAGCGTCGCCACTCCTCCGCTCTCTGTGGTTTTCCATCTCAGTCATTTTCCTCATCAGGAGCCAAGTCAGGAAGTAGCATTGTATGTGTGTGGTCCTGTCTCCTTAGTCTCTTCTGATTGGCGACAGTCCCCCACCAAGGGTAACCTTAGCATATTTGTATTTCACAGCACAACTTAAATACACCCACACCTCACACGCGTGTACACTTCTGCCGCTCTCCTTTGGGGCTGACTCCTTGGTGTCTTGCCCAACCTCCATGTGTCACCCCCATCCCCACCCCCCCATCCTTCCCTCTTGCAACCCCGGACTCCCCAGTGGACAGTTGTATTTTTCCAAAGGCCTCTCGCTCCCTCTAGTAAGCCAGCAGAGAGCAGAGCTGCACTCCTGTGGAACTCTTACGGTCGTTTTGCCTATGAAGAGCCGCGTACTCTTCCGCTCTGGCCTTTCTGCTGTGCAATTAGAGAAGCAGCCAGTGGCCTCTTCAGACGGATTGAAAAGTTGAATAATAAAAATCTTTGCTACTGTTTTGGCTCACACAATCTTAAAAACACAACCTCGGAACTTGCTAAAAAGTTACTGAAATTAGTGAGAACCAACAGATATTTCCAGCATAAAACTGCTCTGCATGACATCTGTATAATTGCTTTGCATGTACGTATTTTAATTGTCATTGCTTGGTAATTATTTATTCCAGAAGTAACAATATTCAACTATATATTTGGCTATAGTTTTTTTGGGGGGGAGGGTGCAACAGTTATTTTTTTTTAAATCTACATCTTCCAAATGTATTAACTTGTCTCTTTGAGTTCAAATGGACACAATGACATGCAGGTTCTGCATGCCTATGCATATAAACCTTTTCTCTCTCGCAGTAAGTAACATTTATAGGCATAACAGCCTCAACCCCTATGCAACTTCCCTATCACGCCTTTCTCTTTTTTAATGATGACTGAACTTATTCTCAAGTCTGTTCTGGAACAGCTGCTTGCTCCCCACTGCTCAAGTTGATCTCTGGACCTGTTTAACTCTCTGGTTTTTTAGAGAATCTGAGTACAGAAAAGACGCTGATGAAGAGAAAGCTTCCTTGCAGAAATCCATCAGCCTCACCAGTGCCTTACTCACAGAGAAGGACGCAGAACTGGAGAAGCTGAGGAATGAGGTAGGGTGCTCTGTGGGGAGAGATGGCCCTGCTGTCATGGTCTGCCCCTCCTCCTGGCCTGAGCCCAGCTTGTGTGCTGCAGGTCACAGTGCTCAGGGGAGAAAACGCCTCTGCCAAGTCCCTGCATTCGGTTGTGCAGACACTGGAGTCTGACAAGGTGAAGCTGGAGCTCAAGGTCAAAAACTTGGAACTTCAACTCAAGGAGAACAAGAGGCAGCTCAACAGCTCCTCAGGTACAAGGATGCCCTGCCGTGCGGTGCTCGATGCGGTGCTCCTCCTCATTCCACTCTCCCTCCTCCCACTCCCACCCAGCGCCTCCTCCAAAGAGCCTCTCCCAGGAGAGGTGCCCTTCCCATCTGCTGCGCAGCTGCCCTGCCCCCACCTCTCCCAACACTTAGCCAAAGGCTAGTCATAGTGCTTGGTGTTGCCACCTCATGCTGTGTGACTGTTACAATACACATAAGACAGTACATGATGGCTACCATCATACAAGCAAAACGTGAGGCCTCAAAAAGTGCAAAGCATCAGAGGGAACAGATCACCTTGGTGGGAGAAGCCGGAGTGTGCCATAAACATCAGGCACTAGTACCCTTAGGTGGCCATCTAGAGGGAGAATCCCTAAAGGGACAGGGCTGGCATCTTCAAGACCCAGGAGCAGCCAGAGAGCAGGCAGGGACTCATCCCCACTCTCAGGGAGACATGGAAGTGAGCTTCCCATAGCAGCCAGTCACTGCAGTAGCAAGGAGCTGGCTTGACGTGTTTTCCAGTGCTCCCTCTGATCACTTTTGCTCTTGTTTTAAACACAAGGTAATACTGATGCTCAGGCAGAAGAAGATGAGAGAGCCCAGGAGAGTCAGGTAATGCTCTTCTATTAGTGCTTCTGCTGTCTGCCTGTTTCCCAGAGTCACTAGGTATCTTGAGAGTATAAAGCTGAGCATTAAAATGTATATAGTAAAAAGCCTCCGGTCTCCGCTGCTCATTTCCCACATCCTGACACTGTTCCCTGTGTCTTACCTGTTGCAGACATGCTGGGGTTTTGTTGTTTTTGTAGCTGTGGTGTGTGACAGCACATCCCTATAGCTCTAGCACTTGGAAGGCTGAGGTGAGAGGATCAGTGGAACCATGGAGTCTGAGATCAGCCTGTGTGACACAGATGCGCCCTGTCTCTCTCGAAAGCACACTCCAGTATTTAAGCTTTGCCTTTTTGGTTTTTGTTTGTTTTGCTTTTGTTTTTTAAGACAGGGTTTCTCTGTGTCCTGGCTGTCCTGGAACTCACTCTGTAGACCAGGCTGGCCTCAAACTCAGAGACCCACCTGCCTCTGCCTCCCAAATGCAGGGACTAAAGATGTGCCCACTACCACCTGACTTTTTTTTCTTTTTTGAGACCCAGGGTTTTATGCAGCCCTAATTGGCCTCAAACTTTGCTGCTTCTGCTGCCCTGCCTCCCATTACTGAATCAAGTTGTACAGCACCACCACAGCTGCCTCCGTAGTTGTCTTCAGACACACCAGAAGAGGGCATCAGATCCCATTACAGATGGTTGTGAGCCACCATGTGGTTGCTGGGAATTGAACTCAGGACCTCTGGAAGAGCAGGCAGTGCTCTTAACCACTGAGCCATCTCTCCAGCTCACTTACCCTTTCTTTAGCTGTGTAGTACCCTGTTATGTGGATGTACCGTAGTTTAGTCAGTTCCTTTTTGGTGGATAGGACACTGTGATCTGTCTAAGCCTGTGGGTATATATTAAAAAACAATGCTATAAGGAATTCCCTTAAACAGCTTTCAGACTCCGACTGACCCAGCATTAGCTTTGTCTCTTAGTGTCTCCCAGGCATAGTACAGAATTAACATTGTTTTTTCTCCCCCCTTCCTTTCTGCTTCCATCTGTTTCTGCTGCTGCCGCCAACACTTTCCCTCTCATCAGCAAATGGTTTGTTTTATGCTTCCTAATTTGTGTACACTTGTGCGTGTGATTGTGTGTATGGTTCCATTGTCCCTGGAATGGAGCCTTATAGAATGACTTAGAAGATGCAACCTGAGCCGGGCAGTGGTGGTGCAGGCCTTTACTCCCAGCACTTGGGAGGCAGAGGCAGGTGGATTTCTGAGTTGGAGGCCAGCCTGGTCTACAGAGTGAGTTCCAGGATAGCCAGGGCTACACAGAGAAACCCTGTCTCGAAAAAACAAAACAAAAACAAACAAAAAGATGCAACCTGAAAGCCAGATGTGGGGGCTAGCGAGGTGGCTCAGTGGTTAGGAGTGGTCGTTGCTCTTACAGAAGACTGGGTTCAGGTCCCAGCACCCACACGGTGGTCCACAACCATCCTTAACTCCAGTTTCAGGGAATTCAGTGGCCCCTCCTGACCTCCACAGCCACACAGGCACACCACTCACACATAAATCTAGAATAAAAAAGAAAGAAAATCAGGTGTGGTAGGACATGCATGTAACCCCAGCACTCAGGAGGCAGAGGCAGGAAGATCTATTAATTTGAGATAGCTACAGTGTAAGATCCTGTCTTAAAAAGAAAAAAAAAAGTTCAGGGTGAATTGGGTGTGGGGTTTTGTTGTTTGTTGTTTGAGACAGGGACTAACTATATAGACTATACAGCAGACCAGCTTTAAAGTGACAGACAGCAGCCTGCCTTTGCCTCCTGAGTACTGGGACTAAAGGTGTACAGCATGCCTAACTTAACAGTGAGTCTGAGGCCTGTCTTACTTAACAAGAGTCTATTCCAAAAAAGAGAAGAAGGAAGAACAGCTAAAGTGTGTGTATTGAGAGTGAGAAATTTTTCAATTTACAGAAATGAAACCTTTTACTTTGTAAAAGAGGAAAGAATGTTTCTTTAGAGTACCCTTAAAAGACAGGAAGTGTTCAGGACATGTTACTTTTGATGGTCACTTTGTTGTCTTTGCTGCCAGCTCTTCTTAGAACAAGTGCCCTTCCTGTGTGTGGGGAACATGTCCTACTTCTCCTCAGCACAAAGGGAGCTATATCTTTTCTGAAGATGCCCTATACACACACACACACACACACACACACACACACACACACACACATACACACACACACACACACACACATACACACACACACACACATACACACACACACACATACATACACACACACACATACACACACACACACACATACATACATACACACACACACACATACATACACACACACACACACACACACACACACACACACACACACACGAAGGAAAAATAAACCAGGTATACAGAAATGTGAGATTTTGACTATGGACAGTATAAGGTGTTTTGTTTTCTTGAAAGATATCAGTAGCATCTCACCAGTCCACAGGTCAGTGATGTAAGTGTAATGGCATCTGTCTGAATGGCAGACATTTGCAGCTGCAAAGACTCCGTGACATAAACACAAAGTGTCTTTTGATACAAGATAGTTCCTCAGTAACAGACACTGAGGATGGACAGGGGAACCCTTATAGCTATGATCTCATTCCCACTAGCTGCAGTCTACCCCGCGCCCTAGTGTCCCTGTCCCTTGGGCCTGCTGTGACACGTGTTTGCAGCTGTAGTGTGAGTACACCCTTCCCACTTCTAGATACTGCAGCTGTCAGGGGCTTAGACTTCACATAGCTCACTGCTCTTTTTTTCTTTGAAAAAAATCAGATTGATTTCCTCAACTCGGTAATAGTGGACCTTCAAAGGAAGAATCAGGACCTGAAGATGAAGGTGGAGATGATGTCTGAAGCCGCGCTGAATGGCAACGGGGACGATCTGAACAGTTATGACAGGTAGGACAGAGCTTTGCCCGTCAGAGAGGGATGATCGCTTGCTGCGTGGCCACCATGTCAGGGCAAGAATGACAGAGCACACAGGTGGTCCAAGCTGCTCATTTGATTAGACTTATTTTGTGTATACGAGTATTTTGCTGGCATGTATATATGTGCACCACGTGTGCCTGGTGCCTTTGGAGGCCAGAAGAGGGCATCATGCTGTGGAACTGGGGTGACAGATGGTTGTGAGCCTCTTATAGGTGCTGGGCCTTCTGTTCTTAACAGCTGAGCCGTGCTCCAGCCTAGCCTGCACATTTTATAAAGGTTTGGCCTAGAAGCTGCTAGCTGTGGCTATCGTTAGTTCTCAGGCATTTAAAAATTCTCCGTGAGTGCTGTCACCTCCTAAGTTTCTTCTGACCAACTTCCTGGTTTTCTATGTTGATATTTGTAGTGATGACCAGGAGAAGCAGTCCAAGAAGAAACCCCGCCTCTTCTGTGACATTTGTGACTGCTTTGACCTCCATGATACAGAGGACTGTCCCACCCAGGCACAGATGTCGGAAGACCCACCCCATTCCACTCACCATGGCAGCCGGAGCGAGGAGCGGCCATACTGTGAGATCTGTGAGATGTTTGGGCACTGGGCGACCAACTGCAATGACGACGAGACCTTCTGAGGAAGCCGGCAGGGCAGGACGGGCTTCTCAGACGCGGCTCCTCAGCAGCTTCCCACCAGCAATGCGTGTGCAACGTCACAAGAACTCCTTATTTTTTGACCCCTGTCAACAAATCTGAGAAAATATTTTGATCTCCAACAAGTTTCCCTTTCATTTCCCCTCATAAGTTAAAATAATAAATATTTGGTAGGTGGGCTTGCACTTCTGTCCTTGCTTTCTGGGTTTTAAGGTTTTGGACATTGTACCAGGTGCAGTTACTTTTTTGTTCCTAGAGAAACACTCTGGGACAAAACTGAACCCTGGCAGTATCTTATTTAAGAAACTTTAAATTATGCCGTTAACTCATATTTGCACTAAAATGTTTCTTGACTACATCTGTATATTTAGGTGATTATTATTGTTGTTGCCCTTTGACACTGGAATGAGTTGCAAAAAACCTGCGCCACTTTGCGATTTCATGCCCTCATTTAAATACCTTTATTCCTAATACCCAAGCTCCTGCACTGCCTACTCTCAGGAGTGCCTTTCTCCAGGCTTGTCAAGACTTAGGTGTGAGGATAAATCAGGAAACAGGTAAAAGGGAGGGGCAAGCCCCAAACTGCTGTGGGGACATTTTCTAGTCCATGTGCTGCACCCATGGACCGACAGTGGTGTTTTCTTTATTGGTTTTACATAATTTCAGCCTCTATATATTGTATGTATATATATTTTTAAAAGAATCTATATTTTGGGAAAAAAGTGTATACAATGTGTCTTCTTTTCAGATTTTTTTACCTTTGTGAAAAAGAAAACACCTAAAGGCTCATCAGCACGTGACCGACTGGGCCAGAGACGGGCTCTGCATCATCCTTCACAGCCGTTGTCTTTGTCTCCATGTTGTTTCTCAGCCAGATCTGAGTAGCCGGAAGAACTGTCTCCAGCTCTTTGGTTGTGTTTCCCTTCTTTAGCAGATAACCCCAGCAGCAAACCAAGTCACTCTTAAGACAGCTGAGCTAACTGATCTACAACCCTCCTTTATACATTTGTGGGTTTTTTTTTTTAAACTGTATTTTTAATGAATGTATGATAAGAAATTCAACATGAATAATTTTGAATTTTCTTATCACAAAAAGATAAAACAAAGGACCTCAACCAACTGAAGAGTTGATCAGTCAGTCTGAGTCTGTCTGTCTTCCCTTGAATGTCTGTGAGAATATGTAAAAAGGAATCACACGCACCTCCCTGCGGTGTGCCGGATAAGAACTTCCGTCATTGTATATAAGACTTTGCCATGTCCCCCCTTAAGGTTATCCACTGTGCTTGACGAGTGAATATTCAACAAATCTGTTGCCAGTTGGCATTTTGGGTTAATAAAACTATAGGAATTATTTCACAAACAAAATATGTAAAGCAGTATTAAAATCTGAATTCTGTACCTACTTTAATAAATGTTTTGGGTTCTGTTTTGTTCTTTGTTTTTGTCAGTGGTAGTAAACACATATTATTCTTTTTTTTTTTTTTTTTTTTTTTTGAGACAGGGTTTCTCTGTGTAGCCCTGGCTGTCCTGGAACTTACTCTGTAGACCAGGCTGGCCTCGAACTCAGAAATCCACCTGTCTCTGCCTCCCAAGTGCTGGGATTAAAGGTGTGCGCCACCACTGCCCGGCCAACACATATTATTCTTAGGATTATTTGTCATGTTTTTTTTCTTCAAGTAGGAAAGTCCTTTAGATTCCAAAGGCAATCCCTTCCTCCCTCTACCACAGAGCCACCATGTCAGGCCCCCAAATGGCTCCTTTCACTTCTATAAAACAAGTTTCTAAACAACTATAAGTTGTTAGTGTATGCAGCTGGACCTTTTGGAGGCAGAGGTAGAAGAGTCAGAAGTTCAAGGCCATCTTTGGCTATGTAACAACTTGGAGACCAGCCTGAGCTACTTAAGACTCTGTCTAAAAAAGGAGCAGAGAAGCCAAGGGGTAATGGCTCACCACTTTATTACCAGCACTCTGGAGGCAAAGGCAGGAAGATCTCTGTGAGTTCCAGGACAGCCTGGTCTATGAAGGGTCCAGGATAGCAAGGGCTACACGGAGAAAAAGCAGAGGGGGTGGGGGGGGAAGAAACAGAGCTTGAGCAGGTATGTCTTGAATGTTAGGCCTTAAAATATTGATAGGATTGCTTATAATAATATTAACAGTTAGCTGGGTGGTGATGGCGCACGCCTTTTGATCTCAGCACCCAAGAGGCAGAGGCAGGTGGATCTCTTGAGTTCAAGGCCAGCCTGGTCTACAGAGGGAGAACCAGTACTACACAGTGAAACCCTGTCTTCAAAAACAAAATAAGTAGCAAGAGCTGGATATATACTTTAGTGGTGCATACAGTGCTTGCTCAACATGCAAAGAGCCCTGGGTTCAATCCTCAGCACCACACGTACACACTTGGCAATGATGCTGTCAATCACTGAGGCTTGTATAAATATGGAAAAGATAAGGAATTGGACATGGTGGCAAATATTTTAATTCCTCCATTGGGAAGGTGGAGGTAGGAGGGTCATACAAGGAGGTCTTCCTTGGCTGTATGGCAAGTCTGAAGATCACCTGGGATACGTGAAAGAGAACTTGCCTGGAAATAAAAGAAGCTGGGGAGATAGCTCAGTCAGGACTTGAGTTTGATCCCAGAATCCACAAAGTGGAGCATGGCGGCACACACTTGTAATCCCAGTCAGAGGAGAGAGCTAGGCAGGCCCCTAGGGGATACCTAGGCCAGCTGGCCTAACTTACTTGGCAAGTTTTGAGCCAGTAAAAGAATTTTACAATGGTGGATGGCACCTTTGAAATGACAGCTGAGGTGCTCTGGCCTGAGCATGCACCTGTATTTGTGCACACATAAATACTAGGCGCTAGAAGGCTTTGACTTCTGTACAGTGCCACTGTTTGGTGTTGCTGAAAAGATGGAAATTTGGGGGGGGGGGAGAGCTGGAGACCTGTTATCCTGACAATTGGGAGACTGAGGCACGTAGATTGTCAGGAGTTCAAGGCCAGCTTGGCTCATATGATGAGACCCTATCTCAAAGTGGGGCAGGGTTTACAAGGCTTGAAAAAGGTTCTAACCTAACAGCCGGAAAGTGTCCTAGAAGACTGGACAACCTCTTGGAAGGCTCCTAGGCTTCTGAGTGATGTCATGAACCATCAACAACCAATTCTGTTTCCACCAGAACATAAAAGATGCCTTTCGCCGGGCAGTGGTGGCACACGCCTTTAATCCCAGCACTTGGGAGGCAGAGGCAGGCGGATTTCTGAGTTTGAGGCCAGCCTGGTCTACAGAGTGAGTTCCAGGACAGCCAGGGCTACACAGAGAAACCCTGTCTCGAAAAACAAACAAACAAACAAAAAAACCAAAAAAAAAACACCAAAAGATGCCTTTCACCTTTCAAGTTATATTTTTTGTTTTATTGTTTACAGGATATATATATATATATAAATATATAAATAATTTTTTTTATAGCCTTGGCAGTACTAGAACTACCTCTGTAGACCAGGCTATCCTCAAACTTTTTTTTTTTTTAAGAAATACCAAATGAAGTCATGTGTGGTAGGCATCTGTTACTCCAGTAATTTGGAGAGGGATCAAGAATTCAAGGTCATTTTCAGCTACATAGTGAGTTCACTACCAGGACTGACTATACGAGACCCTATTAAAAGCTGGAAGAGGAAGAGAAATAACTGCTATCTTCTTATCTCAAAGCATTTTGTGAACCATTCAAAAATTAAATATATTGGATTATCCACTGCTTTATCACAGTATATTTAAAAGGTGTAATTGGGACTGACAGGGTCAGGGATGGGAGCAGATATTCTACACTCCACAGTGTAAAAAGGAATCTGCACATATAAGTCATTGCTATCTTAGCATACAGGTACTATCAATAGCTTGCTTGCCTTGAGTTAACTTTCCAGATGGCCTTGGAGGAACACTATCAACACTGACAGGCTCAGCTCAGGCATCCAGGTGATAAGAGGTTAATGTGATTGACCACCTAATCAGAGGGATAACACTGAGCTCTCGGTTGGCAGCCCTGTGCACCCCCTTTCTGCACCACCCTTTCAGGTTACTAGCTCTCTAAACACAGCACAACTTAAAAATTCCATTCTTGGTGGGGCTGAGAGAAACCTTAGTGGGTTAAGAGCATTTGCTGCTCTTCCAGAGGACTGATATTGGTTTCCAAAGCATCCATGAGGCAGCTCACAACCGGCTGTGAGACCGGTTCCAGGGGATCTGATGCCTCTGGCCTCTGAGGGAGCCTGCACTCATGTGCACAAACCCACATGCTGACAAACACAGACACCACACAATTAAAAATAATAAAAGTAAGATTATAATAATTTATTCTTGTCCCCTTTTATTTGCTTTTATGAGAACAGGAAACAACAGCTATCGTGTGGATGCTGGGAACTTGATCCTTTGGAAGAGCACCATGTGCTCTTAACTGCTGAACCATCTCTCCAGTTCATTTATTGTTTGTTTCTGTGGAGACAGGTCTCCCTGTGTAGCCCTGTTTGTCCTGGAGCTCGCTATGTTAACCAGGCTGGCCTCGAACTTGCAGAGATATGCCTGCTTTAAGATTAAACCATTTACTGGATGTAGTAAGATGCACTTTGTAGTTTGGCCTCAATTTTACACCAGTATTCTAGCTGCGAAGGCAGAAGAGTGGTACTTTTAAACGCGACAAATAAGATCCAATCTCCAGCTCGAACTGCCCACCATTCCTAGGCACCATCGGAAAATAGTTCAGAAAGGGGCGGGGGGAAAGCCTCCTCGCATGCGCACTAGGACCTTGAAGGAGCACAGCTAGAGTCCACTTTTCGCGTTAAACGTGCAAGCGACTCAGATCACGTGAACGGCCTGTCACGTGACCCAGGCTGAGTCTAGGAAATGCGGGTGGTGGGGCAAGATGGCGGCTCACCTGTCCTATGGGCGAGTGAACCTGAATGTGCTGCGCGAGGCTGTGCGTCGAGAGCTGCGCGAGTTTCTGGACAAGTGCGCTGGGAGCAAGGTGAGAGACGGGTCCAGACGCCGCCATGCCCGGCCCGGCGGAACTGTGAGAGACCCTGGGGGCGACCAGGCCGCCGCTCTGTGACAGCAGAGTCCACTCCCGGTCCCCTGGTCCCGAGCTCTCCCACCTACGAGACTGTAGTCCTTTCCAGTCTGTAAGCATCCACGCTCACAGCCCTCTGCACACAGGTTGCGAGCGAGGAGGTGTTACTTCACACTTTAACTTGAGACCAAGATAACTTGAGACACGGATCATTTTGTCTATTAAAACACCCAGCTTACAAGGGACATGGGCTAGATCGGGGACTTCATAGAATTTCCTTCCTTTCTTTATTTCCTCCCAATGTTAGTTAGAGACCGGGTATCGTTGTGTAGCCCTGGCTGGTCTCGAACTCACCGAGATCCACCTGCCACTTCCTCTGAGTGCCGGAATTAAAGGACTGTGCACGGCTCTCCATTTTAGTTTTTAACCAATTCCTGGCAGTATAGACTGTTCCTGGTTATGTAACCCAGGTTAACTTTCAGCTCTCCTCCTTTCTCTTGGCTCAGCCTACCAAGTGCTGGCATTAGAGACATGAGCCATCGTTTGCTGTGAGGTTTTCTTTTAAGCATTTTTTCCTCTCTATTCTGAGATTTATTAATTATATCCCAACCCCCTACAAGGAATGGGAAGTTCTAATCTGAAGAGAAACAAAATAGAGATGCTTTAAGAATAAGTTTTGGAAATATAGCTCCCACTAAAGCAGTTGCTTGCTGCCATTGAGTCAAAAAGGCAGATTAAATCATAGGGGCCTATATTTAACCTCAAATGATGTCGAAATCAGATAGATATAATAGTTTGTGTGAACCAGTATTATGACTGTGGTATTGCATTATAGTTTTACAAAGTGTTTCTCCTGGAAGAAGCAGTGATCTCTGATGCCAATATCATCAAATCTTACCCTTCAATAAAGTATTTTTTGACACTTAGACTATGAATGTGACCAGAGCCTGTAAAAATCCTAAATCCAAATTTTAGGGGACTATCCATGGAGCTGGAAAGGTGGCTTAGCGGTGAGGAGGGAACCCAGACCAGTACCCAGCACCTACAGTAGGCAACTGATAACTGCTTGCAACACCAGATCCATGGAGATCTGACAGGTCTGGCCTCTGAGGGGAACTGCACCCATCTGCACATACCCAAACACAGACACATACAACTGCATGTAATTAAAATAAAATGGGGTGGGGCAGGGAAAAATAAACCTTAAAAAAATATATTCTTACTGTGTATAACTGCCATTTTCTGTTGCTATTGTTGGAATTTCTGAGTGTTTCTCCCCTCTTTCAGGCAATAGTGTGGGATGAATACTTAACAGGACCATTTGGACTGATTGCACAGTACTCATTACTAAAGGTAATATGCCATATGAGATTTGTTCAAGAATTAATAATTAATCGAACCTAGTACTGGTAATAGGATTCTAACATAGTTTCCTGAATAATCACTTGCAAGGCTATCTGAGCTGTACAAACACTGGTATTAATTAATGCCCGATTAACATTCTGCACAGAGGGTGCTGTTCAGTGGGAGTGTGCTTGCCTAGTATCCACAAGGTGCCGAAATTGATGTCCGGCATGACACACACACACACACAAAATACAGAAACAGAACCATTTTGCACACAAGCACTGTCTTGAGTCACTGTGCCGTGGTGCCTTTGCTGGTATGCTGTGTCAGAATTGTTGGCCTGCTGATGCAGAAACAACGGCTTTATCTTGCAGCTTGGTCCTTCATGTGTTTGGCTGGGACAATGAATTACGTACAGATCGGAAGAAAACAAAGTTCAGGGTTTTTACTAGTCTTTTGTGTGTGCTTCCCTAGGAACATGAAGTGGAAAAAATGTTCACACTCAAAGGAAGTCGTTTGCCGGCAGCTGACGTCAAGAATATAATTTTTTTGGTCAGACCGAAGCTAGAATTGATGGATATAATTGCTGAGAATGTACTCAGGTACCTCAGAGCTTTATGGTTTAAAAGACATTGGGCTTTAAAAGTTTTTTTTAAACATACATACATCTATCTATCTATTAATCTATCTATCTATCTATCTATCTATCTATCTATCTATCTATCTATCTATCTATGTTGGAGGAATGGTGTGTGCCTGTGTAGAGGTCAGAAGACAATGGTAGGAATGGGTTCCATCCTCCCGTGGAGGTCCCAGGGATTGGACACAGGTCATTAGGTTTGGCATAGGCACTTTCCCCTGCTGAAATCTTCCGAGTACCTTCATTCAGAACACCCTCTTGTCAGAGTGTTGGACAGCCATCATTTGGAAGAGTGGGACCAGACATGGCAGAATGTGTTAGGGGCGGGGTGGGTGGGAGACTCATGAATAACTTGAGGGAAATAACCTCACTCTCTGAGGATGGCTAAAACTTCCAACCTGTGTCAGCAGAGAGAACCCTTCCTTAAAATTACCACGCGAAAACCTCCGATGGCTATTGTTTTCAAAATGCCTACTGTAGTGTGCTTGAATTTCATAAGCAAACAAGAATGTGGAATCAAATAAGTGAATGTGGGATCCACTCTATAAAGGAAGCACTCTGTTACAGTGCTTGATGGGGCCCCTGAAAATATTGATTGCGTATAGCTGTTCCTGGAAGTCCACAAACAAGGGCACTAGGGAACGGGAGTTCTCATTTGAATACAAGACTGTTGTGTTAAACTGGTTTGGTGAAAGAGGCATTTGTTTTCAAAAAACACAGATGTGATGTTGTAAGATCTGGTTTTGGTTGTGTGTGTGCCTGCCTGCCTGCCTGCCTGCCTACCATGTGCGTCTGGCTTTTTTAAAGATTTATTTATGTTTGTTTTATGTATACAAGCATTTGCCTGAATATATGTATATGCACTGTGGTGCCTTTGGAGGCCAGAAGAGGGTGCTGGATACCCTGGAACTGGAATTGCAGACACTTGTGAGTTGCCATGTGGGTGCTGGGATCCAAACTGGTACCTTTTGGAAGAGCAGCCAGTGCTCTTAACCTCTGAGCCATGCCTGCAGCCCCTTGAGAGTCTATCTTCATGTGTTTACATAAGCAGTGTTTGTTTGGTGCCTGCCAGGTCATGTGTGAGAAATCAGAAAAGCAGCCTCTGACCCTAAGGAGAGCATAGACTGATCATGGTTACTTCCTTTGCAGTGAGGACAGGCGTGGCCCTTCCAGGGATTTCCATATTTTGTTTGTTCCTCGCCGGAGCCTATTGTGTGAGCAGCGACTGAAGGACCTGGGTGTTTTGGGATCCTTTCTTCATCGAGAGGAATACAGTTTAGATCTCATTCCATTTGATGGGGACCTCTTATCCATGGAGTCAGAGGGTGCTTTCAAAGTAAGTTTGATGTTTTCCTAAAGACAAGGTCTCACTGTGTGGACCTGGCTAGTCTGGAACTCCAGGATTCACTTGCCTCTGCCTCCCCAGTGCTGGCCCGCAGACTTTGATGTTGGTGGGTTCATTGCTGGAGGTGTCACGTTGTTGCTTCCATTAGCATCTGTGGTCTGTGGAGATGAGGCCCACGTCTGTGGTCTCTGTGGGGGGAGGCCCGTGTACACTCCTGTCGGATGCGATCTCTTTGCCAAATTGCTTGCTCTTTTTTTGTTTTGTTTTGTTTTTTTCTGCCCAGTTCTCCTCCTCCTCCTTCTCTTTCTTTTTTGTGTAGATGGCATGTGTGTGTACAAAAGAGGACGTCCCGAACTGTCATTCTCCACCTTATTCTCTTGAGACAGGGCGGCCAACAGTTTCAGATACCCACCGTCTCACCTGCCATCTGCTTCCCCAGCTCTGGGTTACATGAGTGCCTATTCAAGCACACCTGGCTCTGTGTGTGTGTGTGTGTGTGTGTGAGTGGATTTGAACCCAGGTACTTAGGCTTACACAGCAAGAGCTCTTAACCACTGCCTTCTTTCCAGACAGCTCTGCTCCACCCCACTCCCACTTTTTTTTTTTTTTTTTTTTTTTTTTTTTCCGAGACAGGGTTTCTCTGTGTAGCCCTGGCTGTCCTGGAACTCACTCTGTAGACCAGGCTGGCCTCGAACTCAGAAATCCGCCTGCCTCTGCCTCCCGAGTGCTGGGATTAAAGGCATGCGCCACCATGGCCCAGCTCTCCCACTCCCACTTTTTAAAGGCATGGCCATTTCTATAGTCTGTGGTCGCCTCCCTTGCCGTCCTCCACCTCAGCTTCCTAAGTGCTCAGATTATGGGCGCACTGGCTCCCATTGCTCTTTTTGTTTGTTTTCAATAGCTTGTTTAATATGTATTCATGGCTACAGTGTATTTGAATCAAATCTATCTTGCTATTTTAGGACGGGGTTTCCCATAGCCCAGATTGGCCTTGAACTTCTGATCCTCCTGCTTCTAATTCCCATCTAGAAGTGCAGATATCTATTACCACACCTGGCTAGCCCCCATGTTTTGTTTTCCAAGAATTCTTTATATGTGCTAGCTTTATTGTCATCCACATGCTGTAAAATTCACTCTTTTTTTGTTTTATTTTTAAGGATTTTTTTTTCCATTGTTTTTGATTCTTTTTGTGGTTGCTCTTTTAAGTGTTTTGGTATTTTGTCTGCATGTATATATGTGCACCACAAGTGTTTCTGCATGTGTATGTGTACACAAGTGTTTCTGGTGTCCACAGAGACCAGAAGAGGGGGTCAGAGTTACACATGATTGTGAGCTGCTGTGTGGGTGCTGGGAATTGAACCCAGGATCTCTAGAAAAGCACCAGTCCTCTTAACCACTGAGAAATCTTTTCAGCCCCAAATTCACCCCCTCACAGTCTTCAGTTAAACACCTACAGTTCTGCCACTTGGGAAACTGAGATAGAAAAATTGGAAGGGTAGACCAGCCTGACCGCTGTAGGGAGACCACAAAAAAATAAAACAAGCAAATATCAAATAAAATACAATTAAAACAGTAATTTGAGAGTTTTGTAATGGCTGAGCACAGTGATCCACGCTTCTGATCTCAGTACTCTGGACACAGATACAGGTGGACCTCTGCCTGGTCTGTATAGTGAATTCCAGGATAGCCAGGAGTACATAATGACACCCTGTCTCAACCCTGCCCTAACCCCCACCCCCACCAGTTTTACATAGTAATTTTTTTTTTCGAGTTAGAAAGGGCACAGAGTGAGGAGGAGGCCACTTTCATCGGGTCTCAGACTTCTTTGCAGAAGTTGTACAGATGTCTCTCTCTTTCTTTTTCTCTCTTCTTTCTCTCCTCTCTCTCTCTCTCTCTCTCTCTCTCTCTGTATGTGTGTGTGTGTGTCTGTCTGTCTGTCTCTGTGTGTATGTCTGTCTGTCTCTCTGTCTCTGTGTGTGTGTGTCTGTCTGTCTGTCTCTCTCATTCTTTTGTTTCACTGGGTTTTAAGAACTGTTTCAGTCTCTTTTTCAGAGAGGCTTTCTGTAACTCTCACTTATAGCATGTACAACATTCTCTCTCTCTGTCCCCCCGGGTTTTAGAACTGGGGTGTGCCTGAAGTTAGCGCCAACCCCAGTTCTGAACTGAATGTGCGACTGGGCTCACCCCACTGAATGCTCAGTGCCAGCACATAGTGTTAGCGCATTCATTTTAATAACTGAAAACCAGAGTATCTAAAGTCGGCCAACCTAGTAAAAACTATACAGGCTTCTGTTGTGTGGGTTAGCGAGTTTGGGGCCCAAAATACAAGCTTTTAAATATTAATGTGTAGTAGCCTCCATCCTAAAATGTCCTTGAAATGCCGTGTAGGATTCCCTGAGGAAGGAGTGGGCCATTAGTGCGTAGGACGAAACACCAGCTGATCCAGTTCTGTTTGTAGTGAGTGGCTAGGCCAGCATGACCACCATTCCAGGTTGAATCTGTTGTCACTGAGGGGTAGCTCAGAGGTGGACCAGTGTGTTCCAGATCCTGGGTTCAATCCCCAGAGCTACCAAAACAACAAGAAGAAATAATCTGTCATGCCAGGTTTGACAGCAGACTTTAATCCCAGCACTTGGGAGGCAGAGGCAGGCGGATTTCTGAGTTTGAGGCCAGCCTGGTCTACAGAGTGAGTTCCAGGACAGCCAGGGCTACACAGAGAAACTCTGTCTCTAAAAACCAAAAAAAAAAAAAAAAAAAGTCATTGTAGTAATGCAGCTTTTTTTATTTACATTTCCAATGTTTCCCCTTTTCTGGGTCTCCTCTTTGGAAACCCCCTATCCCCTCCCCCTCCCCACCTCTATGAGGGAATTCCACCTCCCACCCACCCGCCTACCCATCCCCATATTCCCACCTTGACATTCCCCATTACTGGGGCCTCTAACACCCTCAGGGCCGAGGGCCTCTCCTTTCTCCCTGATGGCCATCGAGGTGATTCCTCTGCCACATATGTGGTCCAAACCATGGGTCCATAGATGTGTATTCTTTGGTTTGTGGTCCAAACTCCAGGACGACCGGGGGGAGGGGGGGTCAGGCCCATTGACGCTCTTGCTCCCTCCATGGGGCTGCAGATTCCCTCAGCTCCTTCAGACCTTTCTCCAGCTCCTCCATCTGGGACCTCACTCTCAGTCCAGCGGTTACTGTAAAGTGAAACTTGGGCATT
>CM052721.1:29681911-29722456 GCA_028551405.1 Uromys caudimaculatus
TTTCTATTTTTAGCTCCTGGATAGTTTTGTGCATTTACTTTGTCTGTTTGATTGTGTTTTCTTGAAACTCTGCCTGTTTGATTGTGTTTTCCTGTAATTCTTTAATGGATTTTTGTATTTCCTCTTGAAAGGCTTCTAGTTTTTTATCTCCATTCTCTTGTATTTCTTTAAGGGTGTTATTCATTTCTTTCTTCACGTCTTCTATCATCATCATGAGAAATGATTTTAAATCTGAGTCTTGCTTTTCTGGTATGTTGGGGTATCCAGGGCTTGCTGTGGTGGGAAAGCTGGGTTCTGATGGTGCAGAGTACTCCTGGTTTCTGTTCCTTATGTTCTTACCCTTGCCTTTTGCCATCTTGTTAACTCTGATATTAGCTGATATTACTCTGTCTGGTTGTGGCTTGCCCCTCCTTCAGGCTTCTGTGTCAATACTCCTTGAAGAGGTTTTTGGGTTTGGAGAGCTGTGGCACAGGGTCCGCTCTGGGGTGCAGAAACGAATCAGAAGGATCTTGTCCCCAGCTGTCTCTTGGTTCCTATGCCCTGATGGCTCTGCAAGGGTCTCTCTTGATCCAATGAGTTGGAACAGAAGTGGTGGTTTTGCCTGTGCTCAAAGGTGTGTCAGCACTCCTGGGATACCCGCTTTCTCCTGGAGCCCTGTGGCCCAGGCTGAGGTCCCCAGGCACAGACTCCTGGTGACCCAGGCAGAGGTCTCCACCCACAGATGGAAACTGGAAGGTTCAGAGGTTTCCTGCCCCTGGGTTCTCAGGCCCTGGATCTCACCGGATCCAGGCGGGTCTGGGTGAGAGGTGTTGCTCCCCTTAACCCCACTCACGGCTTTTCCAAGCTCCTGGGAGGGTAGCTTTCTCCGGCGCTCGTTGGCTATGGACTCCTGGTGGCCCAGGCAGAGGTCTCCACCCACCGTAATGCAGCTTTTTAAGATGGAGTGAAACATCTCATGGCATCCTTACCTGGGCTGTCATGCTGGGAAAGAGTTATAAATATCAGTCCTGGATGAGTCGGGACGAGGCTTCCAGCGTGAAGCATAAACTCTTGTGGCATCTTTGCCGAGACAGCCCCACTATGCTGGTCAAAACTTCCCCCCCTTCCTCAGCCCCTGGGCCCTCACTGCCGTCATGCTCCTGGCTTTGGCTACTAAAGAGACCCCAAGGTAATAGCAATGGGGTGTTGGGACAAAAGGTACCTTTTTTTTTTTCTTTCTTTGAGACAAGGTTTCACTCTGTATCTTTGACTGGCTTGAAATGCTGTGTAGACCAGGCTGGCTTTGAACACACAGATCTCCTTGCCTCTTCTCCTGAGTTCCAGGTTTAAAGATGTGTACCACCAGAACTGGTCTACAACAGAGAACCATTTTGACCTTTTCCCTTTCATGTTTTCATTTTTATCTTTCGCCTGTCTCAAATGGGGTGTCGTGTAGCACAGAATGGCCCAGGGCTTCTGTCCCAGCCACCATTTTCACTTGTAAATGGATGGTGATCATGATGATGATGGTCCACCGTAGCCGGCTTTGTCTCCGCAGGAGTGCTACTTGGAAGGTGACCAGACAAGCCTGTACCACGCAGCCAAGGGGCTGATGACCCTGCAGGCGCTGTATGGAACTATCCCCCAGATCTTTGGGAAAGGAGAATGCGCTCGGGTAAGAACCCTCTGTTTTCTAGTTTTGCCAAAATAGGGGTCAAAGGAGGAAATTTGAGAGGCACAGTCGATCCCCTCGACTTCTTGTGCATCCATGCTGAGGCCTCCTTACCCATGCTTCTGTGTTGAGGGCTTCGTCTCCTCCCTTGCAGTTCACAGGTCACTCACCACACGGTCAGTACTCACAGGGCTTGGGAACATGGCCACTGTGAGATGTTCCCAGAGGTGACCAAGGTCACAAGTGTCTCTTTCATAGTCTGCTTAGAGGCAGGCTGTTCACACCTATGCACTCGTTTGGTGACTTCAACACTTAAATGTAATCTGATCATGGTGTAGGTGTAGTGTGACTTAGGTAAGTTTCGTTGGGGCCAGAGTCACAGAGCTCTTGGCCTTGAGTCCTGTATGAATGAATGGTTTTTTGAGACAGGGTTTCCCTGTGTAGCCCTAGCTATTCTGGAACTCCCTCTGTAGACAAGGCTGGCCTCAAATGCAGAGACTGCCTGCCTCTGCCTCTTGAGTGCTGGGATTAAAAGTGTGTGCCACTACAGCCCAGCCCTCAGTAACATACCAGCTGACTAAACATAAGACAAGGTTTAGTATTGATCTGTGGACAAAAGCTGTGACCAGAGACTGGAGAGATGGCTCAGTGGTTAAGAACACTTTCTGTTCTTCCAGAGGTCCTGAGTTCAGTTCTCAGCTCCCACATCTGGCAACAACCACCTGTAATTCCAGACTCTGAGGGCATACAATGCCTTCTTAAAACCAAGTTGGGCATTCTAGTCATATGCGCTCAGCCATTCCCAGACAGATGTATACATGTAAATAAAAAGAGCTAAAGTTTAAAATTTGTTTCTTTTTTCTTTTCGTTTCTTTCTTTTTTCTTTTTTTTTAATTTATTATATGTAAGTACACTGTAGCTGTCTTCAGACACTTTTTCTCCTCTCTCCAGCCCCGCTCACTCCAGCCTCACTTCCTGTAGCTGTCTTCAGACACCCCAGAAGAGGGCATCAGATGGTTGTGAGCCACCATGTGGTTGCTGGGATTTGAACTCAAACCTTTAGAAGAGCAGTCGGTGCTCTTAACAGCTGAACCATCTCTCCAGCCCCAATTTCTTTTATTTCTATGCATCTTGAGAGTTTATGTGCAGGTACCCATGGAGGGCAGAGGGTAGATTCGATTCTTATAACTAGAGTTATCTTGGTTGTAAGCTACTAGAGGTAGGGGCTGGGAATTGAACCTAGGCTGTCTGCAAGAACAGTAAGTGCTCTTAACCACTAAGCTATCTCTCCTGCCCTAAAAAAGAAATATTTAAGTAGATAAATAATAAATAAATAAATAAATAAATAAATAAATAAATAAATAAATAAATGCTATGACCAGAGGCTCATAGTTACCTACCTGTGTTCCTCTTGGGGACATTGGATCAGCGCTGGTTACTGCACCATCTTTAGAGATTGTAGAACACAGCCACCTCATTTCTGTCTGCTACTGCATCTGACTGGGGCGGGGTGGCCTCTGTTGGCTCTGAGATGGACGGTGGTTAATTAGGTACTTTCTGTTAGTCATTTACTTTGTTATCGGTCTGGCCCTGGCTGCTTTTCTGTATTTTACCTTTGGGTTATTGTTTTCTTTGTAGCAGAATCTTAAACTGCTAGTTCCCGGGAGTCTTCACCTGGTCCATGTTTTGTTTCCAGCAAGTGGCCAATATGATGGTCAGGATGAAGAGGGAGTTTACAGGAAGCCAAAACTCAGTGTTCCCCGTGTTCGATAACCTCTTGCTGCTCGATCGCAACGTGGATCTCCTAACGCCCCTCGCCTCCCAGCTCACGTACGAAGGACTCATCGATGAGATTTACGGCATTCAGAACAGTGAGTGAGCTGACGCTGCGCTTTCACTGGCCACTGTCAGGGTAGAGGGACCCGCTGTGGAGGCTGTGGCTTGCTGTCAAGCACCTTTACCCATGGGCCTCTCACTGGCCCCTGACTTTTTCTATTTTTGATACAAAGTCTTGCTTTCTAGCTCAGACTGGCCATGAACTCTCGTGTTCTTGGTTTAGCTCCCAGGTGCTGGAAGTTTAGGCTGTAGGTGGACACCACCAGACCCAACCCAACAGTTATTTAGAAAGTTTCCTTTGCGTCTAAGCCAGCACAGCAGAAAAAAATGCTGACTTGTCTTGTGGGTCTAAGGCTAGTCATCTGATGACTCAGGCTGGCCAGATGTTCCATGCCCACTGTGCCTGCTGCACATGAGCCAAGGCTAGCCACACACGGCACTACAGCCCCCTGTGGCTGGTGGAGAATAGGAGAGCTTCTGGGTCTGCAAGGAAGTATAGCGTTGAGATGGATGTTCATGAGCAGAGAATCAGTCAAATTCAGGGAGCTGGGGACAGCGAGCTTGCCTTGAGATGAAGTGTGCAGACAGCGGAATTCTCAGTGACTGCTCAAGAGCTGCAGGTCACGAGGTGGAGTCTTGGAAGACCGGGGCTTATTGAGTGGTTAGGCCAGAGGTCACAGCATGTTTTATTTGTATGGTTTTGGCCAACACATTTCATTCTGTTAGCATTTAAAATGTGAGGAATTATTAATAGTTTATGTTTTGACAGTCCCCAGAGCTCACTCTCACTTAGTGGCCGGTATCCAGAGGAGATAGTCCCTTTAGACAAGATCTCTTCTGCTCTTTAACATGGATGATCAAGTGCACACGCACACGCACGCGCACGCGCACGCACACACATCCAGGCCTGCTGTCTATCTTGGCCCATTTAAAGATGTGAAACCCACAGAGCCTGGGAGGCAGGATGTGGGCTGCTGCTGGTTCCTTTTGGGGTGAGAATGTCTAGAACTGACTGCTACAGCCTTAAAACTACACACTAAATGCCTGTGGATTAACTGTAAAATGGCCAAAGTGGTAAATTTGTGTTCTGTACTTTTTATCAGGACAATGAGTGTGAGGCAGGGGAACGGAATGGGGGCAGCTGAGGATAAAGAAGGGGTGTTTCCGTAAGAGACTTAATGATCATGTGTCTTGGTTTGTTTGGTTTTTTAACTTGTTCCCTAAAATGATAGCCTAACCTCATTCTTAATTGGGAGAAGAGTTCATTCCAGTATGCTAGATAGCAGGTGGCAGTCAGCAGGGCTTGGGCCTCTGCAGAGCACACCCAGGAGGCGGTTAAAGGAGAGCCTGCAGTTAGGGATAAGGAAGGGTCTGGGAAGGGGTGGCCTGTGAGTGGGTCTCAGGGTGGCTGTGGGGGACATTCAAGAAGAGAAAGCACACATGTGGACTCGCGGCCTCCTCACGGTGTGCCCTCATGACTCAAATGATGACTAAGGAGAAACTGGGAAAACAGCAAAGAAAACATGCGTTCCCCCTCCTCCACCCCTCTGACCTGGCCCGCCCCTGCTGTAGCCCAAACCCAGCAATAGCATTCATTCTCGGAAGTCTCTCTGTCTTGGCAGAATTTATTCCTCAGAGTAAACTGGAATTGTACAGATTGTCTTAAATGCCACAGGTGAGGACCGAGGACAGCTATGTTCATTGGTTCTCTCCGTCCACGATGTGAGGTGTAGGGTTTAACCTAGTTCATCCACTGAGCCATCTTGCCGGCCTTCAACTTCATATGTGATTTGGTATGGTGATGAATGTTCTCTCAGCATGCATGGGATGTAAACCAGCATGCTAGTTTCCACAGTGCGTCTGGGTTTAAGGCGTTATCTCCCTGATGTAGGTTAGGTGAATTTGTGTTGCTTTACTTTCATGACCTTAAGAGCACCTATTCATAGATTTATTTTTTATAGTAGGTCAGGTTACCTTTCTTTCCCAGATTCCATGATGCAGGATTTTTAAGGGTCAAAATGTGTTACTATCATGCAGTCAGCAAGATGACTCAGCCTGTAAAGGCACTTGCAGTTCAGCCTGACAACCTGCATTTGATCCCTGGGACCCACATGGTGGAAGGAGAGAACTGACTACCACAAGTTTTACACACAATAATTGTTTTAAAAAAAAAAAGTATGGACTTTGTTAACATTGTAAGAAGCATGGTACATGTCCCCGTCACTCTCATAGAGGCTCATCAGCACCTCTCGAGGATGGCTCAGGCTGGCAGTGAGGAGTTGCTTTACAGGAACAGAGGTGGCAGATGAGGCCTGCAGCTCCTTTGTGGAGGAATGGGAGAGCTTAGAGAACTTGGCATTTATTCTAGACCAGGGTGGAGACTGGGGAGTAAATGTTTTGGGTTTCTGTGGGTTACACTGTAGCTGGAACCTCCAAACTCTGTCACGCAGAGTAGGTAAAGAATGGGCACCTGTGCCAATAAAACTTTATCTACAGGAGCAAGAAGTGTGGAGGCCCTTGGTTCAGTTGCCCTGATCAAAAGTAAGCAACAAAACAAACTGGGTGAATTTGACCCCAAGTGCCTGTGTGTGGTGTGTGTGTGTGTGTGTGTAAAACTAAAACAAAAGTTTCATTTTAAAAAGTTCCAACCTTAGGGGTGGAGAGATGGCTCAGTGATTAAGAGCACTGGCTGCTCTTACAGGACCCAGGTTTGGTTCCCAGCACCCTCATAGTGACTCACAACTGTCTATAACTCCAGTCCCAGAGCATCTAGCATCCTCTTCTTGTTTCCTTGGGTACCACATGCACCTAGCATGCAAACACACACATAGCCAAAACATCCATACACATAAAAATAATTATTTTTTTTAAAAACCCCACCACCTTTCATTACTTACTGTGAACACTCTGGAATTTTCTATCTTGTTTGCTGCTGCATGGTACAGGTCAGCCTCAAACTCACGGCAGTCCTCCTGAGTGCTAGGATTCTCCTGGGGCATCTCCATGCCAGTGAGATTCCTTTTTAGAAACTCGTTGTGGTGGTGGTTTCTCTCTCTGTCCATAATGACAATTAGAGCCGTCATATGGGTGCTGAAGAGCCACCATGCCTGGTGCCGGCCATGTAAAGTGAAAACCCAGAGCTGAGTGCCCTTGTCCTCTAACACTCTCAGAAGTCAAGAGTCACGCTTGGCTTGTGACTGACGGCAAGTAAACTGCTGCTCTGCGGGGAGTTGCAAGAGGAGTTTGAGTCTCGGGCCTTCCGGTAACTGCTCAAGTGGGTGTTCCCTCCAACTTCAGGTTATGTGAAGTTACCTCCAGAGAAATTTGCACCCAAGAAGCAGGGTGGTGGCAGCGGGAAGGACATTCCCACGGAGGCAAAGAAGCTTCAGCTCAACTCCGCAGAGGAACTCTATGCCGAGATCCGAGACAAGAACTTCAATGCTGTGGGCTCTGTGCTCAGCAAGAAGGCGAAGATCATCTCTGCGGCCTTTGAGGTGAGGCAAGCCTTGGCTGCCATCCTGCCCGGGAATGCTGAGGGGATGGTGCTCCTGGCCACACTGCAAGCAGGAGCTATGCAGCTCAGACGTCTATTTGCCTGAGATGTTTAGTATGTCATCAGGTATAAACCAAACAAAGAAAGCATAAGGAACCTTATTAGAAAACAATTCCTTTATGTACTCAAATTTTACCAACTATTAAAGACAAAAGCAAATTTACATGCTGGGGAGGTGCCCATGCTTGCTGACTTTTGTTGAATCTTGGCTGAATATTTGATAATCTGGATGTAGGGCATTTTCCGTGTTTTTTGTTTTGTTTTCAGAGTGGAATGATACTTTGATTTTATAATTGTGAGTACTTAGATGCCTCTTCCTACATAATAGACAGTAGAGAATGGCAGGGGTATGTTTAGGGCCATTTCAAAATAATGGACCAGGCATGGTTGCACACCACTTTAATCCAGCACTTGAAAGGCAGAGGCAGATGGATCTCTGGCCAGCCAGGGCTACAAGCAAGACCCTGACTCAAAAAAAGGAGTAGAGCCAGGCAGTGGTGGCGCACGCCTTTAATCCCAGTACTTGGGAGGCAGAGGCAGGTGGATTTCTGAGTTCCAGGCCAGCCTGGTCTACAGAGGGAGTTCCAGGACAACCAGGGCTACACAGAGAAACCCTGTCTCGAAAAAAACAAAAACAAAAAAAAAGGAGTAGAGTGGGTGAAGAAAAAAATAAATCCTTGGAAATTAAAGGTTCTCAAACCTTGTGTGTGTGTGTTTGTGTGTGTGCGCACGCACGCATGTGCATATGGAAGCCAGAGATCACTGTATTTTAGGTGATGTTTCTCAGGAGCTATTGGGGTTTGTTGTTTTTTGAGACAGGATCTCTCTCGTAGTCTTGGCTGTCCTAGAACTAACTTTGTAGACCAGGCTGGCCTTGAACTCTGACTGCCTCTGCCTCCTGAGTGCTGGTGTTAAAGGTGTGTGCCACCACTGCCTGGCTCCTTACCTTGGATGTCATGTTGTTTTTTATTTTGTTTTGAGACAAGGTCTCTTGTCCTTCAGCATAGGCTGCTGACAAGCTCCAGGGATTCCCCATCTCTTCTTTTCCACCACTGAGATTACAATTGCATGTCACTACACTTTTTTGTTTCCTTCAGATTTATTTATTTTTGTGTAGATGAGTGGCTGACCCGCATGTATGTTTGTACACTGCATCCAAGCCTGGTGTGATTGGACGTCAGAACAGGGGTTGGATCTCCTGGAGCTCCATTAATGGATAGCCGTGAGCCATCCAGGGAGTGCTGGGAACCGAGCCCTGCTCCTGTGTAAGAACACCAGTGTTCTTAACGTCTGAGCCTTTCTCCAGTCCTGTACTGCAGCTCTTTATATAGGTTCTGGGTCAACCTCTGTCCTAATACCTCCTCGGCAGCCACTCTCCACAGCGGTCTCCTCAGCCCCCACTTAATGTTTTGTTTTGTTTTGTTTTTGATAAGAGGAAGAACAAACTAAACTTAAATAGCAGTTTTACTTGTATTTGCTTTTTGTCTGTTCAGTGTATTTGGTGTTTTTGAGACAGGGTCTCTGGTAGCCCAGGCAGCCTGAAATTTGCTTTGTAGCTTTTATGACCTTGAATTCTTGACCCTTCTGGTATCACAGGCCTGCACACTACAGCTCATTTGTGTAGTGCTGTGGACTAAACCAGGGCTTCCTGTGTGCTGGACTCTGCCAACTCCATTACATCCCTAGTCTCCTAAGGGGCATTTTCTTTTTTTTTTTTTTTTTTTTTCTCGAGACAGGGTTTCTCTGTGTAGCCCTGGCTGTCCTGGAACTCACTCTGTAGACCAGGCTGGCCTCGAACTCAGAAATCCGCCTGCCTCTGCCTCCCGAGTGCTGGGATTAAAGGCGTGCGCCACCACCGCCCGGCACCTAAGGAGCATTTTCAAAATCATATCTTCCTTTTTTTTTTTTTCTCCCAGGCAGGGTCTCACTGTGTAGCCCCAGCTGGCCTGGAATTCCTGTATGAAAATACTAAGTTTTCTGTAACTAAACTGTTGCATTTCTTTAAGAACAGAAATCTTTTTGTACAGTGAAATTATTGCAGTTCACAGTGCGAAGTAGCATTGACTCTGAGCTGCCAGGGTTAGGCAGGGTCCGGGGCCTGCAGGTGCCCACATTGTGTGTTCAGGACCAAGGCTTTCATAGGCACTGCCAGAAGTGTGTTTTGGTTCATTTTTGGACAGTGCGTGTTTAGAAACTAATGGTTTGCGACCCCCATGTCCATTTCCATGGTCCTGTCTGAACGGTGTCAGCACGTTAAGCAGCTTGACAAGGGCTGGCACGCGGCTCAGCAGCTGACAGCACCGATTTTGCAGAGGACCAGAGTTCAATTCCCTGCACTCACAGCGCGGGGCTCACAACCACCTGTAACTCCAGTTCAGGGGATCTGAGGCCCCCTTCCTGCCTTCTCTGGTACCTGAACCACATAGACAAATTCACCCAAAGACACACACACACTTGTACACATAATTAAAAATAAAATATATCTTTTTAAAAAAATTTGGGCTATAGTATACCTGTCTCATTTTAGTATCTCAGATTCAAGGGGGACCCAAGGTTTTCTTTTCTGTTTAAGAAATTTTGTTATTTATTTATTTTTCTGGCACTGGGTATTGAACTCAGAGTCTTAACTACGCTAGACAGTGCTCTACCTCTGAGCTACGTCACCAGCCTAGGCTTTCTTGGTTTTAAGACTTTTTCTGAGGCCTGTAATGACAGTGCTGTGTTAAGTGTCCCTCTTTGTAGGGTGTGAGAGTATGAGTGTTGACAGGTTCTCATAAACAAGTTCCCATGACCTTTTTAAGTCCTTTTCTCCTCCCTTGAGAGGACATCCACTGTACTAAAGATAGACATTCTGTGGTGGGGTGTGCAGCCATGGTGACCTGCTGAGGTCTGGCCAACAAGGCAGTAGCAGGGGAGCCCCGCAGTGTGATATGATAATGAGATCAAAATCCCCAGCTGCCCAGATCCTCATTATCACCTTCCTGCCTCCTCCTGTCTTTAACTGGTTTGTTCTTGTTGAGCTGGTTTTGAAATGTGGGGATTTTATAGACTTAGAAAATAACTGTTTAGACTCTAGAGATAGAAATTGGGAGAGATTTTGAAAACTACTTTTTTTGTTTTTGTTGTTATATCTGTGGTTGTAAATGCTATCTTTCCTAGGGATTCTATCTGTATAATTAACTGCATATTTCTGAAGATACTTGTGCGTGGTATTATTGAAATGTTCTCATCAGGTAGCAGCTGGCAGCAGCAGCAGTAGCCCACGCCTTTAATCCCAGCACTCAAGAGGCAGAGGCAGGCAGATCCTTGAGTTCAAGACCTGCCTGGTCTACAGAGCAAGTTCCAGGACAGCCAGGACTACACAGAAAAACCCTGTCTTGACCTGCCCCCTCCCCCAAATAAGTTCTCATCAATAAGCAAGGTTCACTTTGTTCATGGGCTGGATTCACTATTGATGTTTAATGCCAGATGGGATCAGTTTCAGTTACACAAAAATTTTTGTTGTTTAGTTTTGATTTTTGAAATGGTCTCCTGGCTGAGGATGACTTTTAGCTTCTGGTCCTTGTCTTCCCAAGGGCTATAAGTCACCTCTGGCATGCCTAACTTAGACACTTTCTGCTATCTATTGGCCCCTCTGCATGGAACCTAAATGTTTAGATCTTAGAGTGCTCTCTCTCTCTCTCTCTCTCTCTCTCTCTCTCTCTCTCTCTCTCTGTGTGTGTGTGTGTGTGTGTGTGTGTGTGTGAGAGAGAGAGAGAGAGAGAGAGAGAGAGAGAGAGAGAGAGAGAGAGAGAGAGATACCCCAGGACCCCACAAGCAGCTTTGGAGCTGGGTGTAAATGGCTGCCCTCACTCTTCACAGTGGCCATCTTCTAGACCCTGTAGTGACATTTAAACTTGGTTTCCTCCTGCCCAGATGGTTTTTCTCTTGTTTTTCTTTCTTCATATGAAACTGGGCTCAAGAGACTTTTGGGGTGAGGGTGTTCCATCTCCACATCTGTGAAGCTGGAATACCCTGGAGACGTGTGTGTGTTTGGTGTGTGTGTGTGTGTGTGATACCCCAAAGCCCCACTCACGCTAGGTCGGTGCTGTACTACCGCACTGTACCCTCAGCTACCTACAAAACATTTTGTGTGTGTGTGGTGTGTTTATATGTGAGTGTGTGGATGCTCTGCTGCGTGCGGAGGCCAGCAGTCAGTGTCCTGCTGTCATTCTCCCTCATTCCCGTGATACAGGCTGTCTCACTGAACCCCAACCTAGATCCTCCTGTCTCGACCTGCACAGGGCTGGGCTTGTAGCTACCCAGTGTTTGGGCATGTACAGCAGCATTCTTCCCTGCTGAGCCTTCCAGCCCCAAGCCTTGCGGGATTTTAGTTTATTTTGTTTTGTCTTTGTGACCGGATCTTCCTGTGTAGACCGCACTGGCCTCATACTCTAGATCTTCCTGCCCTGGTCTCCCAAGGGTTGGCTTCACACACATGCACCCTACACTCAACCCTCCTCCTCCTCTTCTTCCTCCTCCTCCTCTTCTTCCTCTTCTTCCTCTTCCTCCTCTTCTTCCTCTTCCTCCTCCTCCTCTTCCTCTTCCTCCTCCTCTTCTTCCTCCTCCTCTTCCTGCCCCTCCTCTTCCTCTTCTTCCTCTTCCTCCTCCTCCTCCTCTTCCTCTTCCTCCTCCTCTTCTTCCTCCTCCTCTTCCTGCCCCTCCTCTTCCTCTTCTTCCTCCTCTTCCTCCTCCTCCTCTTCTTCTTGCCCCTCCTCTTCCTCCTCTTCTTTCTCCTCCTCCTCCTCTTCTTCCTGCCCCTCCTCTTCCTCTTCTTCTTCCTCCTCCTCCTCTTCTTCTTCTTCTTCCTGTTCCTCCTCCTCTTCTTTTTTTTTTTTTTTTTTTTAAATAAAGTCAAAGTCTCTCTACATAGTCCTGGCTATCCTGGAACTCATTATATAGAACGGGCTGGCCTCAAACTCACAGAGATCCTGCTAACTTTGCTCCCCAGTGTTGGGATTAAATGTGTGCCACCACATCCAATCTTATTTTTTTAAGCTAAAAAATTTGGGTTTTTTTTTTTGTTGCTTTTGATTTTTTGAGCCAGGTGACCCTGGCTATCTGGGAACATTCTATATAGACTAGGTTAGCCTTGGGCTCACAGAGATCTGCTTGTCTTTGCCTCCCAGGTGTTGGGGAGAGTTTGTATTAGGTACCTAACTCTTCATTAATACTCGGATGCACACAAAATATATAAAATATGAACCAGTGTGTACAAAGAGTGTAATAGGCACTCTCTCTGAAGAAGCTCTGTGTAGACACACTGTCAGCTTCCAGAGAGGGCTTTACCTTTTTTTTTTTTTAAAAAAACATACATGCATATACTTATATATACACACATATTATACATACATTCATATAAACACAAATATGTACATATATTATATATATACATACATTTATATATGCATAAGTACATACATACATGCATGCATACATATTTGTATGTATGTGTGCATCCATGGAGATGAAAGAACATTGAAAGGAGTTCTCTCCTTCCTCCCTGTGTGTCCCGGTATGGAGTGGCACTGTCTTACCTTCATCTCTGTGGGTCCCGGTACGGAGTGGCACTGTCTTACCTTCGTCCCTGTGGGTCCTGGTACAGAGTGGCACTGTCTTACCTTCGTCCCTGTGGGTCCTGGTACGGAGTGGCACTGTCTTACCTTCGTCCCTGTGGGTCCCGGTACGGAGTGGCACTGTCTTACCTTCGTCCCTGTGGGTCCTGGTACTGAGTGGCACTGTCTTACCTTCGTCCCTGTGGGTCCCGGTACGGAGTGGCACACTGTACGGAGTATGCTTACTTTTCTCCTGTCTGTGGTTTTAGAGGTGGGTTTAACTTGGTTTGCATCCCCCCGACATGATGATGTCGATGAAACACTCCCTGAGATGCTCCCCTGCCTCACGGCCCTGCCGCCTGTTCTGTTCCAGGAGCGACACAACGCTAAGACTGTCGGGGAGATCAAGCAGTTCGTGTCCCAGCTACCCCACATGCAGGCAGCCAGGGGATCGCTCGCCAACCACACCTCAATTGCAGAGTTAATTAAAGACGTCACCAGTAAGTATCTTTTGTTGTCGTTCTGACCGTGGGCAGGCTGGCTGTGTTTTTATGTGTTTGTTTTATTGTTTTGGTGTTAGGGATCAAACTATACATATGAAGCAAGTGCTTGACCACTGAACCCCCCAGCTGGTTCAGTCTTAGTGTCGTGCGTGTGTCCCAGGAGTGGTAAGTGCATGGGTTTTGTTAGGTAGGGGCTCGTGAGCCAGGTTGGCCTTAAACTTGATCAGGTCTGGCATGAACTCCTGATCCCCTTACCTGTACCAACCCAGTGATGGGGTGACAAGTGTGTGCCGCTGTGCCTAAGTACGTGACCGTTAACAGGGAACTGTGCGCAGGGGGAAGAAACAGCATGGTGGTGAAGAGCATTCACTGCCCTTGCAGCAGAGCCTGGTTCAGCTCTCAGCTCCCAGCACCAGGTAGCTCCCAGCTGCCTGTAACCCCACTCCAGGGGATCCCACTGACCTCTGAGGGCATCTCAGTCACTTGCACACACCCAAACACAGACACCGATACACGGGAATAACAATTAAATCTGTTAAAACCGTTACATTTGTGATTAACTCAGTTGATTTATTCATCTTAAGGTAAGCTATCTAGAATAATAGAAAAACACTCATCCAGAAGATTCCCTGGTAACGATATGAAACAGTTCATGTTTTTTAGGAATGTTTTTCTATGTGAAGGATTATTTAATTAAAGCTATGTGATGTTCTGGGATTTTATTGGGACTCTAGTTTTGGTCCCCTTGAGAACTGTGCAAAGCACTTTAATACTAGATAGCATTTGGGAGGCTGAGGCAGGAAAACCATAAGTTCAAGGACAACTTGAGCTACCTTGAGAGACTCAAACAAGAGAGAAAATGGACTGGGAGAAAAGCTCGGACAGTTAGGGCTCACCTCATGTGGCAGCATGTGTCTGTATACCAGTGCTGGGCTACTGATGGCCAGAGCATCCTAAGTTCAAGTCATTTTCAGTTTATATATCATTAATGCAGGGCCAGTCTGGGCAGGCTCCATTAAACCTTTCCCCAGAAACAAACTAAGCCAGGTGTGGTGGCCCATACCTTAGTTCCAGCGGTCAGGAGGCAGAAGTGGATCTCAGTGAGTTTGACACCAGCCTAATCTCCATAGAGCGTTTAGGCTAGCCAGGGCTACACAGAGAAACCTTGTCTCAGCCAACCATCCAACAAACAAAATACATAAAACAGACAGAAAGCCAGGAGCCGTTCTGCAGAGACGCTCAGTGTTATAAGTAAGGACTGCAGCAGCCTTTAACTCCATCTCCAGGGGGTCTGAAGACTTGTATGGGTATTCATACAAACACACACAGCCAAAAGATAAGCTACAAATTCAAGGGCAGCCTGGGCTACACTATGAGATCCTATCTTTTTTTAAAAAAAGAACAAAAACTTCCACAGAATTGTCCCAGAGAGCCTCACAAGATGCATATTAACCTAAATGCGAGTCCATTTGTCTCAGGGATGTCGAAGCTGGGGTGCTTGTTCAGTACCAAGGGTTAGGAACATGCGCTGAGTCTTAGTTCAGTGTAGGAAAGTTAGTCCTTTGTCTCCTGGTGACAGCTGACATGAGGCCATGCTCTGGGGAAGTGAGCACTCCCTGATACTGAGGCTCCCACCAAGTCCTGACCTGGAAGGAGCCGCACGGGAGTGGAGCACTCAGTGCTCTGCTGCTTCCTGCTTGCTCCGGAGTCCCTGCCTTTTGGGCTTTGTGTGCCTTGTGTCCTACTCCTGCTCATGAATGGAAGCAATAGCGCTCAAGTCAACTGACCCTGTTGAATTTCTAAGCCAAACGTTTGCTGATTACGTTTTAGCGTCTGAAGACTTCTTTGATAAGTTGACCGTGGAGCAGGAGTTCATGTCCGGGATAGACACTGATAAGGTATGTGGGGCCGATCAACACCAGAGCCGGCGTTCGCGGCCGGGAGATGAGAGCCGGGTCATTGGCCATTGTGGTGTTGTCTGTGTTGTTGTTGAGACAGAAACTCACCGTGGAGCCCTGGCTTAGACTTGGTATATAAGCCCAAGACTTAGAACTTGGTATATAGACCAGACTGGTCTTGAACCCAGAGATCGTCTTGTCTGCCCTCTGAGTGCTCAAACCCACCTTCTGAGGAGCATCAGCCCCCCTGGCCCGTAGTCCATTGTTTTGTACGCTCTGTGTGTATGTGTGTTTGGGCTTGGGGTGTAAGTTATTGATAAGAGAGCACCTGTCTGACATATCAAGAAATCTTGGGTTCAGACCCAGTACTCCCTCCAAAATAAATAACAACAACAAACCACACATACACACCCCAACACCAGCTAGCTGGGTGTGGTGGTATATGCTTGTAATCCTAGCACTTGAGAGATAGAAGCATTTAAGGCCAGCTTTGGCTACATAGCAAGTTTGAGGCCAACCTGGGTTACAGGAGACCCTATCTCAAAACACAAAACCTCAGGTGACTTGTGTTTTTTGTTTGTTTGTTTAATCTGTTAGGTAATTTCTTCAAAAGTACATCACTATTAAAAATAGTTAATTTGGGCTGGAGAGATGGCTCAGCAGTTAAGAGCACTGACTGCTCTTCCAGAGGTCCTGAGTTCAGTTCCCAGCACCCACATGGTGGCTCACAACCATCTGTCATGGGATCCGATGCCCTCTTCTGGGGTGTCTGAAGACAGTGGCAGTGGACTCACATATATACAATAAATAAATCTTTTTTTTTTTTTTAAAGTTAATTGCTCAATTTGCAAAGGTTCCTATTTTTAAAAAGCATTCCTATCATTTTATGCGAGATAAATCAATGGTATGTTTTAGGTAGGGCAAGTCAATAAACCCCAGACACTTGGCAGCCACTACGCTGGTTGTCCAAGAGATAGGTGTGTCTTAGCAGGCCATTTGGTTGCGCTGCAATGTCCTCACCACCTTCCGGTGGTGGCTGTCGGGTTGGGGACATAGTGATGAGGGGATAACCCTCAGCAGGTAATGAGAAAATGAGCCATTCTCCCAGGTACTGCCTTGGGGGAATACAGGAGACATCAAATTATTTTAAGTCCTTGGACTAGTTAGTCTGTTTATATTTCATTTCTAGGTCAACAACTACGTTGAGGACTGTATTGCCCAAAAGCATCCGCTCATCAAGGTGCTGAGATTGGTTTGCCTCCAGTCTGTGTGCAATAGTGGGCTCAAGCAGAAGGTTCTGGACTACTACAAAAGGGAAATCCTCCAGGTAGAAAATTAAAGATGTTTTATTTGCCAAGAAGGAAAGTGTCCTTTTCACAGCTGTCTTTTTAGTGTGAACACTATCTGTTTTGTTTTTAAAACCTGTTGTTTGGCCGGGAGGTGGTGGCACACTCCTTTAATCTGAGCACTCAGGAGACAGGCAGGGAGAATCTCTGAGTTCAAGGCCAGCTTGGTCTACAGAGCAAGTTCCAGGACAACCACGGCCACACAGAGAAACCCTGTCTTGAAAAACAAAACAAATCAAAAATCTACTAACACCTGGCGGCATGCGGCACACACGCACTTAGGAGGCAGAAGCAGGCGGGTCTCAGTGAGACCCTGTCTGAGAGACAGTTCTCCTATTTGAATGTCCCAGGCAGTATTTGTTTGCTGGTACCAGTCACTGCTCAATATATGGTTAGTTTTTATAGATTTTGTTTTCATCTTTTTTGAGTTACACAAACGACAGACATTTTCATAGTTTTCCAGGAGCGCAGGAATACATGGACTAACCAGCCTGTCCCAGCTTCAGATGCACCCAGCCTCGCAGTCTGGTTCACTTCCTTTTGACTCCCATTTATTTTTGCGCACAGGATGTTTATGTACACAGATTTCAGAATCAGTTTGTGCTTCAAGGTTAGCATGCCTGAATGCAGACGGAGGTCTGTTCTCACTGGCCGTCCACTGGCCAATTAGTCAACACTTCTGTCAGATGGATGTAATGATAGCTACCTCATGCAGTCTACGGGTAGCTGACTTAAAGATGTAACACACCTAAAGGAAGGGGTTCCATGGGGCTCGGCTAATACTTGTTTCTTTTAAAAAACAGAAATAAAATTCTATGTACAATATTTTGTTATTAACTATCTTTGTTCTTAAGTGTGTCTCGAGGTCTTATCAGTTACAGATATGCCTTTTGAGAGCTAAGTATGTACTATATATAGATATGATTTCTTTAATGCTCAGGTTGGGTTATAAACACTGACTTTAAATTAAAAAGCTTGAAACACAGCAGGTTAGTATGGGTGGGCACGAGTCCCAGTGCACGTGCCCCTCTGCCCTGCCCTCTGCTCTCCACACTCAGCGCCTGACCTTGCTAATGAGTCCTGGGCTACAAACCACATTGATTTGTTGGAGTGCTCCTCTTTGGAAATCTGCACGAGCCCTTTGCCTGACCTAACATTACTGCCAAATGCCTTCTCCTTCAGACCTACGGCTATGAGCACATACTGACCTTGAACAACCTGGAGAAGGCTGGCCTGCTAAAAGCTCAGACAGGGGGCAGAAACAATTACCCAACAATTCGGAAAACATTACGCCTCTGGATGGACGATGTCAATGAACAAGTAAGCTGCGTTTCTGCACTCGATTTTGATGGTTCACCGTGACGCAGACACACCAAACACACCTTACTCTGTACACCTGCCCACTTCCTAAGTATCTTTTCACATTATTTTGGTGTGTACATGTGCTTGTGTGTGTACAGCTTGCGGGAGTTGGTTCTTTCCTTCTACCGTGTCAGTTCTGGGGCTTGAACTCAGCCTGCCAGACTTGGCAGCAAGCCCCCTTACTCCTTTAGCCTTCTTCCCAGCTCTTCTTTGCTTCTGAAAAGCAATGCATGTGTGTTGTATCCATCAGATCAGCAGCAGGCAGAGTGCTCTCGGCTTGGGTAGCTTGAGATTAATACAGATGTGAGCAGAATGGACTAGCAAGAGGTGAGCCAGTGTGAACCGCTTGCCAACTGTTGTCACTTAGTCCTAGCCCACAGATCATCATAGCTGAGGAGCCGTGGCAGCGGGAGCTTGAGGGAGCCAGGCCTGTGTCACCGGGGACGGGGATGGTGCACCCGAGAGTGCTTGCTGGCGTGCATATCTCAGTCTTCACACTTATTAGCCAAGGAACCCTTCCCACAGGAACAGGGCCAAGTCTTCCCACCTCAGTTAACGTAATCAGTCATGCTCAGAGGCCCACTCTGCAATTAACAACCTCCATAGCAGCTGAGGCCTGAAGGACAGATAACAGGAGCTATTAGAGAAACTTGTCATGAACCAGAGAGAACTGTACAGCTGAGGGCTTCTGGCCTCCATGTGTGTCACAGAGCAGAGGGCAGGGCAAAACAAGCCAAGCTGCACGCTGCTCTCCACTCTCCAGGTGTCCCATGGTACCTCCCATTGCCCCAGCCCAAACAGAAGTCATGTGAGTGCTGGCACAGCACCTGCAGGCTTCTGGGCACAGGCCCCTGGGGGAAGTGTGGGGACATGAGGAGCATTCAGCACACGTGAACCAGCCAGCCACGCTCCCGGAAGGGAGGCAGCTCCTGCCACAGCTACCCTGCTCCTCACAGAGGCAACCAGGGTTTTGCTCCTCCAGGAGGCAGCTAGGCGTTCAGCAGCATTGCTACTCGGATGCTGTGTTCTTGGTCTGCCAAGCTTCTCTTGGCTTTCATTCATCATAGGGTGATGCTGCAGGTGTAAGTGTGTGTGTTATAGAGTCGTGTGTTAGCTCATCACTACTGCGGTCTCCTCCCCTCAGACCTGCCTACTGCCCAGCAAGGGCTCTTAAGAGCCTTCCTGGTGTCCCATCCTCATTCTTTTTAATTGTCACATACGGAGGGGTTTTTTTGTTTGCTTGTTTATTGGTCCAGGAATTAAACCCAGACGTCACACATACTAAACATACATTCTAGCACTGATCTTCCTGTGTGTGTAGCAGAGGGTGGTATGGGTCTTACTGTAGCCCAGGCTAGCCTCCAACTCCCTATGTAGCAAGTGACCTTGAATTCCTGATCCTTCAGTCTCAGTCTCCCAAGTGCACATCTATAATCCCAGCACTCCGGAAGCTGAGGCAGGAGCATCATAAGTTTGAGTTCACAAGCTCCTGTAAGTCCAGCGCCCTCTGGATTCCACAGGCACCTGCATTCTTACATTCACACACACACACACACACACACACACACACACACACACACACACACACACACATACAAGCAGATACATGCTGTACATATAAATAAAAGTAAACTTGAAAAAGTGCAGCCCTGGGTGCTAAGGGTAAAGAGTGGACTGGAGCAAGACACAGGCGAGGCATATTTTGAGTTTTTGTCTCCCATCTTATAACTTCAGTTACCAAAAGACTACTGGTGGCTCTCAGTCCTGTATCTTCTTCTTTAACCCAACAGAACCCTACAGACATATCCTATGTGTACAGCGGTTACGCACCACTCAGCGTGCGACTTGCTCAGCTCCTTTCCCGGCCAGGCTGGCGGAGCATCGAGGAGGTGCTCCGCATTCTTCCAGGGCCCCACTTTGAGGAAAGGCAGCCACTGCCCACCGGGCTGCAGAAAAAACGTAAGTTTCATCGTCTATCCACAGTCAGCGTGCTGCTCACGTGGCTTGTGTTGTGCACTTGCTTTGTAAAAGACATTTGTAACATGGAGTCAGTTGCCAATGTACATTGTAAGCCCAGAGCTGTGCTTTGCCCTTGGGAATGGCAGCCTACTCGCTCTGCACTGAGACCGCAGGGCTCGGGGTGTTAAGATCAAAATTGGCATTCCAGGGCCTCAAATGAACTGGCTGCACTAAGATGCGCTTGACCCTTTTGTTCTTTTTGTTTTTCAAAATATTTTTATGATTATTATGTGTATATGTGTATCTGTGTGCAGGCATGTGCCTGGAGAGGTCAGAGGCATCTGCTGTAGCTAGAGTTACAGGCAGTTGTGAGTTGCCTGTTGTGGGTGCTGGGAAATTAAATTCAGCTCCTCTGCAAGAACAATATACAGTCTAAGCCACTGAGCCATCTCTCCAGCCCTTCTATATACTTTTAAATGAAATAAAAATGTTTGGAGAGGCAGCAGTATTATATATATTTGAATTCTGAAATGTTTACATTTTAGGCCAGCCAGGAGAAAACAGAGTCACACTGGTATTTTTCCTCGGGGGCGTCACCTTTGCTGAAATAGCCGCCCTGCGCTTTCTCTCCCAGCTGGAAGATGGGGGCACGGAGTACGTAATTGCCACCACTAAACTGATGAATGGAAACAGCTGGATAGAAGCTCTCATGGAAAAAAAGCCTTTCTAGAGTGTCAGAGGAGACGTGACAGGTCACCGCAGAGGGAGCCGCCTCTGAGTGTGTGTTGCCCAGAGGGCGGGAGCTACCGGCGCACGCACACTCCTTCCTGCTCGTGCTTCTCTGCACTCTAAATCCTCAAGAAGGGAAGATCAGCCTGGATAAAGAGACGATGAGCTGGGCATGGTGGCTCATACCTGTAATCCATTTAAGAGACAGAGGCAGGAGGATTGCTGCAAGCTTGAGGACAACCTGGGCTACATAGTTCCAGGCAAAAGCCCTCCCTTCCAAAAATAAAGGCGATCCTGTTTCGGGATTTTTAAGCTTAAAGTCTTCATTTTCTGGAATAGTTTCTGGAACTAGTTAAGAAGACGGGGATGACTGTGCACAGGCATTGAAAGCAGAGCTGAGGGGAGAAATACGAAAATAGAAGCAGAACTCCGACCACTGATCCACAGTGGCATATTCTAGAAGACGTCCCATGCCTAGGACAGTGGCTTTGTGTTGAATGGGAAGCCAGCATTGTCCAGCGCATGCTCTTTCCTGCAGAGCGCATCTGTGTCTTCAGTCTTGACCAGTTTGATTCCTAAGGCAAGCTTTGTTTCCTTCTGAAAAACTGAGAAGCTTGAAGGAGCTTCTTGACATTATGAAGTTTCTGCTCTCTGTGTTAGCTGCTTTGTGCAGTTCTCTGCTCGGGAGGGACTGATAAAGAGAGCGCTGAGCCCCAGGCAGCCTCTCCCAGCTAACTGTTTGAAGGCACTTCTGAGTGTGCACGTTGGTAACTCCAAGACTCACCAGCGTAGGCTGCCAGGACTTCTGTTTTCCTGTGTCTTTGTGGGCGGTTCTTCCGTTCCTTCAGTATCATGCAACTCTGTCTCCGTGGTAACTGCCACATGCACCTCTCTAGCCCTCTGGCTGTACTCAACCTCACACATCCCCTTTGCCTGAAAATACTCAGCTGGTCAGATCCTGGTCTGGGGACCGAGTGCACTGCTGTCAGTGTCAGTCACAGCGACAAGTGCCACCAGTGCTGCAGGGGGTGACGCACGGCTGGGAGCAGGCATGTTGGTGACAGCGCCTGCCTCCTGATCATCTCAGCATCTGAAGGAGTTAAGAGCACCAAGTGGGGGAACATGTTGATGGATTTTCTGTCATCACCCAAGTCTCCAGAAAACCTAGCCTGTCTCAGCCAGTCCTGGTCCTGGTCCAGGTGCAGTTTCTATGGTTAACAGTTTTCCTCTCGCTTTTTTCATGTAGAATTAGGAACAATACACTGCACATTATTAGTGACGGGAATTGTGTATTAAAAGAAAAAAACCTAGGAATGAAGATATGACGTTTCACGTGGAGTTAATTTAGCCTTGCTACTCATATTCAGTATTTGGAGTAGCAGGCAGGTGTGTGTGTGTGGGGGGGGGAATTCCCAAATGGGAAAACATTTCTGGCTTAGAAAATTCGTTTTCAGATTTTTGTTACTCCAGGGAAATTAGTTTTACCTTTGAGCCCCAGCAGTGGCTAGTTTCAGCTGCCAGGGACTGCAACCCACCTTGTCTTCAGTGTTTTCCACTCTCAGGATTTGGAGCAAGTCTGTCCAAGTCTCCTTGGCTTGAGTGTTCGTCCAGTGAACAGATACTTGGTTGTAATCTCATGTGTCTGCATCTGTTTCTGAGCCTATATTTGCTTTCTCACAGCATAGCAAGGTCAGCTCCTAAAAACGTACCCAGCCGAAGACCTTTTTGAAAACCACACACTTGCTTCCTCTGTATTCAGATACAAAGTGGTGGTATACATTCTGCCATGATGTAAGTCCCCTTAGTACTCAGAGCTGCCTTTGTCTCTTCAGAGCGTGCTCTGAGAAAGGCTGTGGGAACGGAAGGCTTATTCTTAGACAAGGTGGATTATTTACACCATGTTTGGACTTGTCCTGAGTTTGCGGACCACTCTGCTGCACTGGCTGTCCTGATTAAAGATGTCTATGTAGATGCTATTTTCTGTCTCAATTTACACATTCTTTTATTGCCTTAATCTTAAAACTGGGTACTTTAATGGGTTGGTATAGACCAAGAGAGGTCAGGGGAAAATTAAACTGGGACACGTGTTGAGAACTAGGAAGGCCTCCATGTGAGCTCTACTCCACTCGAATTCTGCTTGCACTAGAGATCGGTTGTGGTTATCAGGGCAATTATCAGGGCATGCTGGTCTGCTTTGTTCTCATTGTACATAAAAGGTAGCTAAATGGACACAGTGCACATCTTTACTGCCACTATCAGGGGCTAAGGCAGAAAGATTGAGAATTCAAGGCTAGCTGGGCTAAATAGTGAGAACTTTTCAAAAAAAAAAAAAAAACCATGGGGGGGGGGGGGTAGTATGTGCTGAGGTGGTGTGCTGCTTAGCATGCTCACAGCCCTGGGCTTAATCCTCAGATACACAGAGAAAAAGAAAAAGGCCCTGCTGGCTTGACCCTAGGAGGAAACGTTTGTATTCTGCAGACTTGAATTCAAACAAAAATACATCTGTTGTTGAGTCAAGGTATTCCTGTGTAGCCCAGACTGGCCTGGAGTTCAGTCCTTCTGCTTCAAACTACTAAGTGCTAAGATTTATGTGCCCAGAACTTTTTTTTTAAATCCTTCTCTCGTGTACAACATCCCAACCCCAACTCCCCTCAGAAAAAAGCAGACCTCCCAGGGACATCAACCAAACATGGCATAACAAGCTACAATAAGACCAGGCACATAACATTACATGAAGGCTGAACAAGGCAGCCAGTAGGAAGAAAAGGGTCCTCCTACACATAGGCTAGAGAGTCAGGAGCGGCCCCTGCTCCCCTATTAGGATTCTCATAAGAACACCAAGCTTCTCGGCTATAACACATGCAGACCCCTACCAGCTTCCGCATGAGTCCTAGTCAATTGATTCTGTGGGCCATGTTCTCATGCTATCCCCCTGACCCCTCCGGCTCCTCCAATCCTTCCTCTCCCTCCTCTGAAGGATGCCTGAGCTCCTCCTAATGTGTGGCTGTAGGACTCTCATCTGCTTTAGTCAGCTGCTGGATATAGTCTCGTTTGTTTGATGACAATTCTGCTGGGTTTTAGTCCCAGAACACTCTGCAAGCAGGGCAAACTCTATAGGTTGGAGATTTTGTGGCTGGAATGGTGTCTCAGTCCCTCCATTTGAGCGCTTGCCTAGTTACAGAAGATGGCTGGTTCAGGCTCTCTGTCCCCTATCACCAGGAGTCTTTGCTAGGGTTACTTTCGCAGATTCCATGGAGTTTCCATTGCACTAGGTTTCCACCTTGCCCCTGAAATGCCCCCCAATTGCAGTCATTTCTCCCAGTATTTTCTCTCCCTCCCCTGCACCTGATCCCTCCTGTTCCCAACCCCCAACCCCACATGCCCCTATCTACCCAAGAAATTTCCCCTTCCCAGGGAGATCCTTGTGCCCCCCACCCACCCCTCCTTGTTGCTTAATCTCTCGGGGTCTGTGGACTGTAACATGATTTTTGTCTATATTCAGTTATAAGTAAGTGCATACCATGGTTGTCTTTCCGGGTCTGGGGCACCTCACTCAGGATGATTTTGTTCTAGTTGCATCCATTTGCCTGCAAATTTTATGTCATTGATTTTTCTAACAGCTGAGTAATACCCTATTGTGTAAATTACATTTTCTTTATCCATTCTTCAGTTGAGGGGCATCTAGGCTGTTTCTGGCTTCTGGCTGTTATAAACAAAGCTGCTATGAACATAGTTGAGCAAGTGACCTTTGATAGGGTGGAGTGTCCTTTGGGTATATGCCCTGGAGTGGTATAGCTGGGTCTTATGGTAGATCGATTTCCAGTTTTCTCAGACACCGTACTGACCTCCTAAGTGCCTGTCCAGGTTTGCACTCCCACCGGCCGTGGAGGAGCGCTCCCCTTGCTCCTTGTCCTTGCTAGCATGAGCTGGAACTTGTGTTTTTGGTCATAGCTATTCTGAAAGTTGGACTCTCAAGAGTCATTTTGATTTGCATTTCCCTGACGGCCAAGGATGCTGAACGTTTCTTGAATGCCCAAAAGATTTGAAAGAGCAAAATGAGCTAAAGTTTCTGAAGCAAGGGGAGGCAGGACTGTGATAAGAGCTAACACACACAGGAATGCGGACAAAGCATCGCGTCTGGGTCGTGAGTGTTCTTTAGGATCTGACCCATTCGTCACGTTACAATGACAGAGGGCACCTGGTCAGACCACAGAAGGGAAGGGCAGTCTGTAAAACTTCTCATCACTTAGAGAGGGATTAATGTGAGTTTGATGCTATGTTGTAGTTCTTTATCATTTATGTAGTGTGTGTATGTATAGTATGTTTATATGTATGTACAAATATACATATATATATATATACACACATACTGATACATTCATATAGACATACGCATTCACACTTGTAGAAACTAGAGGACAGCTTTCAAAGAGTTGGTTTTCTCCTTCCACCATGTGAGTCCTGAGGATTGAATTCAGGTTGTCAGGCTTGGTGGCAAACTCCTTTTTTTTTTTTTTTTTTAAGATTTATTTATTTATTGTATGTGGGTACACTGTAGCTGTCCTCAGACACGCCAGAAGAGGGCATCAGATCCCATTACAGATGGTTGTGAGCCACCATGTGGTTGCTGGGAATTGAACTCAGGACCTCTGGAAGAGAGGTCAGTGCTCTTAACTGCTGAGCTATCTCTCCAGCCCTGGTGGCAAGCTCCTTTACCTGCTGAGCCATCTGGTCAGCTCGGGTGCCCTGTTCCTTAGCTTCAGTTAGTCTGTTGCTATAAAATACCCCAGTGTGCAGGTTTGTAGATGCTATGAAGTAGAAAACGTAACTACCTTGAGGGTCTCTCTGAAGTATGAGTGGAGACAACTTGAACAACTTGGCCTTTTCATCTGTCACTCTGGCTATAGGGTGATGGTGTACACCCCAGCCATCCTGTCCTGGTGATGAGGCAGGATATGGAGCCCTTTAGATGCCCACTCCTCTGGGGGAGCAGTTCCTACTCGCTGGCTTCCTGGGCTGCGTAGACGTCCTGCCCGTGTTCGACCAGGCTTCACCCAGGCAATGATTTGATAATAAGAGATCCTGATTAAATTAAGGAGCCATTTGCTTCTGGATGATGATGTTATAAAAGGGTTGACATCCACACTGCCTGCTTTTCAAAGGTCAAAAAATAGTCTTTATAATCTAGTATAAGCAGAAGAATAAGCTGTATATTTCTGCTTGCTTTTCCGTTGTTATGTCAGGGAACCGGAAAGTGTTTGTGCTTTCCCAGCTGGCTCCTTCCGTGCCTCTCTTCTGTAGTTGAACTTGGAAGTGGCTATACTGGGAAGGTGCCTGGGAACTGAGTTTGCAGACTGCTAAACTTTGTAAATTAGGATCAATCATCTGCGGTTCTCACATACACACATTCATGTTCACACTTGTCGTTCTTAAAACAGCAGCTTTTCCCTTACTAAGAGAGGCTTAGTGAATGCGCAGCGGTCCTGCCAGGTCCCAGACTTAAGTGGGCTGCTCCCGGTATTAGTGATATTGGAAGAACAGCCCGACTGGAGTATTTAGACAAGCAAGACAAGAAGGGGCTTGAAATACCCCCTAGTGTACCACTTGTTCAGCCCGTTTGATTCAGGAGCCTTGGAAATCGCTGATGCCTCATCCTGTAGACTGTGGTGGTAACACAGGCAGAGGGCGGGCAGGGTTGCTAACGCCCCGCCTGGTCTGGGATTGCCTGTGCGCAGCTCCCTGGGAGCTCAGAAACCACATAGAGGTTGTAATTGGTCGCTAGACCACACCTAGTTGTTGAGTGCTCCTGCTGCCTGAAGATCTCTCAGCTCTGCCCAGATCGTTGGGAGTGCACACAAGTTTACTTTCACCAGACCAGAGAGAAGCAGTGGAAGCTGTGGTGGTGGAAAAGTCGTGGAAACTTTGCCAAGTAAGTAAATTGGGAAGAGTGGGAAACTAGATGCTACCATTGAGGGGAACTGCTAGGCGAGGCAGCAATGAAGATGAGCTAGCTTGTGACTTTTAGCATCTGAGGTGAAATTAGCAAGGGTGGGGTGCATTAAGCACATCGGGAAAGATATGAACTAAATCGAGTTAGTTACTGAAGAGTGTCACTTGACACTCTTCAGTTTTAATCCTGACTGGTCATTAGGCAAGCATGCTGGGGCACACACAACAAAAATTCCTTAAAATCTACCATCGACGGCCAGGAGAATGACAGAGGGAATGAGCAATGTTCTGCTGCTTCCCCTCCACTATGAGGCAGGGCCACAGACAGGACTGCAGCTTGAGTGAAGGGAAAATAAAACTGTCCTCCACTAGCCCATTAGCGGCACCAGCTGCATTAAAAATGCAAGAGATGGTGGGAAGAGAGGGCTGGGTTGGAGCCTAATGCAAAGTCAGGACTGGAAAAGACCAGGCTCCTTCCTTTTCTGAGCTCAAGTGCCAGTGAGAGTGGGGGCAACCACTGCTTTAGATTTTCAGTGTAGGGAAATATAGCACTTTGGGCTTCCTGGCCTAGGAAGAGTGCTGTCCATCGCCTGCACCCTGCGAGTGCTCAGGCTTCTGGCCTCTGCAGAGCGATGCCGACCTCGTCCACCATCCACGTGCTGCAGTTGCTGCGGGAGCTGCTCGCCTTCGTGCTCCTCAGCTACACTGTGCTCATCGGGGCTCTCCTGCTGGCCGGCTGGACCACCTACTTCTTGGTGCTGAAGTGACAGCGCCCTGGCCCCGCACCTCTCCGCCCCGCCGCGAGTCCGAGCTTCCCCTCCCGGACAAGCACAGTCTCCTTTCCAGGAGCGGCCCCGCCTCGCCCCTAACCCACTGCCCGCGTCACGGCTCCCGACCCAGCTCGTGCACTGGGGCCCGCGGCGACCTGCGAGCGGTTGAAAGCCAGGTGCGACCGTTAAAGCCGTTTCCTGGGTTCCGGCCCCGCCCATTCCGTCTGTCCAATCGCAATTGCGTCTTCTGGTGGGGGCGTGGCCATGAAGCCCAGGGCTCCTTGGGCCACGCCTCGCTCGCTCTTCTGCTTGCTATGCTACGTCACTTCCGGCGCGTGCGTCCGGCGTCCGTCCGCCGCGGGATGGCGGCTCTGAGGAGTTGGGTGACTCGGAGCGTTACCTCTCTGTTCAGGTACGGCAGCGGCAGCACAGGGCGGGTAGCGGCGGAGAGGAGCCGGGCGCGCAGTGCGGGCCAGTGCGTCGGCCCCAGGCCGCGGGCTGCCGCGTCCCGCCTCCTTCTGAAATTTGAGGACCCCCCCTCCCCCGCCTTCGTCCCCCGTCCATCAGTGACGGGCTCCTAAAAGTGGGTCTCCTCCCACGCCGCGGGCTGGCTTTATGGTGTGGTCAACTCAGAGTCCCCGAGGACACTGAAGGACAAACGGGCCACGGTGTTGGCTGCAGGCATAGGCGAGCAGACAGCACGTCCCAGTAAACTCCGCCACCAGGTGCCAGCGATGCTCTCCAGCTGCTGGTTCCCGGGTTTTCCTGGTGAGGAACCATTGGAGACATCTGGGACCCAGGCCCCGGGTCCAAAGCTAAGTCCTGCGGACTGGAGAGTCTTATGCTGGCGTCAAGTTGCTAAGCAGCTGAGGCAACTTTTAAACTTCTCCACCTAGTGGAACGCGCCCAAGCGCATTGGCCTGTAGCTCTTGGAACTCAGATTGCATGCCTCTGACTCCCGAGTGCCAAGATTTAACAGGCCGGCCTGTGGTTTATTTTCTTGGAAGACCACTGACACTTAATCATTTAGTTTACTGCTTGGTCCAAACTTCTGCAGACCAAAGAGCCTTTTACAGATTGTTTTGTGCTTTTTAAATTTTGACTTATGTTTCCAGGTACGGACAGCGTTTTCCTGTCTCTGCTAACTCTAAGAAACGCTGTTTCTCAGAATTGATAAAACCATGGCACAAAACTATGTTGACTGGATTTGGTGTGGCACTGTGTGCGGTTCCTATTGCTCAGGTAAGGGACAGTCATATGGCTATTGTAGGGTAAAAAGGGCCAGGGAAAGAACACCCGGACTCTGACTGGACTCGGAGACTATTTCCAGGTCTTAGTGAACTCCTGAGCATCAAACAAGCTGCCACCCTTTCACAGGTACTGTATACTATATCAGCATCTTCTGAGTTGAACAAATTCCCCATTTTCATTTTCTCATGTTATAGAAACAGTGCTTACTAGATTTTGCTCCCACTCCACCGCCCCTGGAATCTGAGCATCAGTTGAACTGGGAAGTAGACCTTCATTCTTGTACCAAAACAGAAGGGGATAAACTTTGCAAATGAGCTGCTTAACCTTTGAGGGTCCAGTTTTTTTTGGTTTTTTTTTTTTTTTTTTTTTTTTTTTTTTCTTTTCGAGACAGGGTTTCTCTGTGTAGCCCTGGCTGTCCTGGAACTCACTCTGTAGACCAGGCTGGCCTCGAACTCAGAAATCCACCTGCCTCTGCCTCCCGAGTGCTGGGATCAAAGGCGTTCGCCACCACTGCCCGGCCGAGGGTCCAGATTTGTGCTTTTTAAATTTTGACTTATGATTCCAGGTATGGACCAAAAGTACATCGTAAAAGAATTCAAGTGGGGAGGATGGGCAGAAGCAGGGGAGGGACGGGTTTTTTTTTTATGGTTTAGTGTTCACTGAATTGTCAACTGTCCTAGCAGTGGAGAGTGCATCCAGTGACTGTTCTTGTGACTAAGGAGGTCAGAGGTTACTTGGCTGTCGCTGGCAATCATCGTAGAGCCCACCAGTTATGCAGACTTACCTGAGGAGGCGCTTCTATTGTAGAGACTTCTTGTTTTTGAGGATAAGTAGGAGGACAGGATTAGTGGTGGAATGAAGAACTGTTTAGTAGGGGAGGCCAGAGTTAGCCAGGAGTCAGATTTGGGATGGACAGTACTGAAGCGGCATAAAGGAAAGGGTGAGATAGAAGAGCATGACAGCCTGGTGGCAGGGGCCTTTCATCAGCAAACTTTACTGAACAACTGGGAAGGCAAGAGGGAGATAAAATACAAATTTTTACTATCATAAAACATACTTTGGGGTAGAGAATAAATAAATGAGTGTGGTGGTGCATTTCTATAATCCCAGCACGGGGCGGGGCGAGGCTAAGGCAGGAAAATTAAGTTTGAGGCTAGCTTAGGTTAATTTTATCTTGAGATGTGTGTGTGTGCGCGCGCGCGCGCGCGCGCACACACACACACACACACACACACACACACACACACACACACACACACACACACGCACACGCGCACGCTGGATGGCAGTGGCACATGCCTTTAATCCCAGCACTTGAGGGAAGCAGAGGCAGGCATATTTCTGTGTAGAGTGGAGGAGGCTGAAGAGATGGCTCAGTAGTTAGGCTGTCCTAAGTTCAAAGTTTTGGGCTGGAGAGATGGCTCAGAAGTCAGGAGCAGTAGCTGTTCTTCCAGAGAACCCAGGTTCAATTCCCAGCACCCATATGGCAGCTCACACCTAACTGTAAGTCCAGTTCCAGGGGATCTGACACTCTCACACAGACACATGGAGGCATGTTTTTTTTTAAGGCACCCAAAGAAAAGGCCAGGAGATAGTAACACACACCTTTAATTCTAGCACTCAGGAGGCAGAGGCAGACATTTCTCTTATGAGTTCAAGGTCAGCCTGGTCTACAAAGTGAATTCCAGGACAGTTGGGGCTTTTACACAGAGAAGACCTGTCTCAGAAAAGAAACAAAGTCAGCTGGTGACGTAAGGTGAAGAAAGATACAGTGCAGTGGGGTGACACTGTCTCATTTACAGGCGCTTCAAGAAAGCGGACTCTGGGAAACCGGGGGAGGGAGAGGCCTCCAGCGGAAGGGGTTACAGCAAGCCTAGAAGCTGTATTTTGTGTGGATACAGCAAAGCTAAGTAGGCAGAGTGGAGTGAGGCCGGAGAGATAACCAGGGGTCAAATACTGTGACTGATTTTTATGGTTCATTGTGGGGCTTTGGATTTTCTCTGAAGGCTGAGGAGGATTTGTACTTGGAATGTTATGATCTGGCTAATATTATAGTTTAGAGGAGGTGATGGCTGGCAGGCATCAGAGGAATGAGCGAGGGAGAAGTGTTTTCCACTTGAATTGCCATTTGCTGGGATAGAGGAGTAGGTCTCCGTTGGAAGAAAGTTACATCTTGGAAGTGTCAGTGAGCAGCTGATAGAAAAGTGGTGGGGTTTTTGTTCTTGTTTTTTCTAGTTACTGGCTGTGTGGTTTATGGAGAAGAGCTAAATTTTGAGTTGTGGGTGAGAGTATCAGAGGATAGCTGCAGGAAGGGTTGTCTGGCTCAGCAGCCAAGTGCCTCCTTAACAGCTGGATCATGTTCCAGCCCCCGGGTTTTCTTTTCTTTTTCTCCTTTGTGAATTGTGGGGTTTGTCCTCTTCATTCTCAGCTTTCTAGTCCCAGCTACTAGTCAGTTCTGGGCCACAGGCCTAGAGCCGCTCGCTGAAGTCACTCCTGCAGTGTGGGCCTGCTCTCGGAACTCCATGGCTCCACTGTGTGCCACAGAGCTAACTGTAGTTCTGCTGCACTGCGCTAGCCTAACCAGTTGTGTTTCTCTCGGGCCAACCAGGCTTTCATTTCCTTCCTTCCAAGGACCTTAGCCCTACTAGTCCTAGTTTCTTCAGTACCAAGTCACATCCTTTTAAAGTCTGAATTCCGGGTCAAATGTCCTCTTCCTGGCTACTAGACAGACGTATGTTTTGATGTCTGATGTGTGGCACTGTGTTGGATCAGTAGAACATGAGAAAGCACAGGCTTGGGAGAAGATTCGCTTTGAGGTTTAACTGGATTGTGATTTCTAGAGAAAGTCCAATGACTATTCTGTGCATGGATTTCATTGTCTGTAAAAAGTAGTGATACCCACAGTGGGTGAGAATACGTTGTGAAGTTAACGTTATTGTTCTCAGGTTTTCAAGAGACTGTGTCAAAAGTTAGCTCCCCACCTAGCTTAGAGAGACCTGAATGCCAGTGTTGGGTACACCCAGGGGCCCGCCAAGCACTCAGAGAAGGGGCGATGGGGGAAGGGTTGTGTGGGGAAGGGAGCAGTAATCGGGATATAGAGTGAGTAAGTACAAAAATAAAATTAAAAAAAAGTTTCCTTGGAGCAGAGCCGTCATTCTGGGTAGCTCTTCAGTTTGAGGTCTGTCTAAAATACAGATGTGGTGAAGCTCTTCATTATTCATGTGTCAGAAAACCTTTGCTAGTCATGCTGCCTTTAACAGCTGCTCTGGGAGCATATACTCCACGCGGTCAAACCAAGACAGTAAGTAAATCAGAGCAACTGCTTGTGATACAGTGAGGTCTCTGTCAGAGGAAAGAGTTACTTATTTAGATGATGGATCACTACAGTTGTCAGTTTTTAGTCAGAGTGACCAAATTCTATGTAAGGTTCCATTGATTTTTTGGTCTTCTAAAAATCCCTGCGCCTCCCTGACACTTGAGATTACTCTCAGTTTTCTAGGTAGGTATTTATCCTGTTTCCTGAAATGGGGAAAGAGAATGTCTTTTTATAGATTTGTTTGTTTGTTTTAAGATTTATGCATGAGTGCTCTATTTGCATATACACCTGTGTGCCAGAAGAGGGCATCAGATCATGTTTTAGATAGTTGTGAGCCACCTTGTGGTTACTGGGAACTGAACTCGGGACCTCTGGAAGAGCAGCCATCTCTCAGGGTTTTTGGGATAAGGTTTCTCTATGTATCCCTGGCTATCCTAGGAATCCCTCTGTAGACCAGGCTGGCCCCCAACTCAGAGATCTATTTGCCTCTGCCTCCAGAGTGCTGGAATTAGCAAATGTCTATATTTTCAGCATCGAACACCAAGACAGCAAGTGAATTGTAGCTTCGTGGATTAGTTTTGTTGTATAAGGTGCTTTGTTCTCTGGGGCAGACAGTGAATGTAGAGAGACTTTACTTTGAGCTATGTCCCTGTGCTACCTTAAGTCATCAAAACCTAAGAATGGTTTCCCAAAGAAGTATAAATCAGGGGTCTTCTGAGACCATGAAGTGTTCATCTTGAGCTTTCTGCAAATTGGAAGCTGAGTGTGTGTTTGTCTTTCAGAAATCAGAGCCTCAGTCTCTCAGTAACGAAGCATTGATGAGGAGGGCTGTGTCTTTGGTAACAGATAGCACCTCTACCTTTCTGTCTCAGACCACATACGCACTGATTGAAGCAATCACCGAGTATACTAAGGTAGGTCTCTGTTTGTGCAGTCTTTACCTTTTTTCAGTGTTGTGATAGAATCCAGAGGTTTAGGGGTGCCAGCCTCCCACCCTCAGTCCCCTCTTAAGCATGGGTTTGCTAACCCAGCAGTTTGCAAATGCTGGCTCATAATCACATCTGGTCTAATAGCTCTGTTCATATTTTATGGAACTTAGCCAGGCTTTTATGTATGTATTGAAAGTTTAGCTTTAACAGAGGTCATAAGGTTCTTAGGCCTCAAATATTTACAGTATGGTCCTTTTTAAAAAAGAAAAAAAGAAAGAAAAAAATGTTGCTGGGCTGGAGGGATGGCTCAGTGGTTAAGAGCACTGTTCTTCCAGAGGTCCTGAGTTCAATTCCAGCAACCACATGGTGGCTCACAACCATCTGTAATGAGATCTGATGCCCTCTTCTGGGGTGTCTGAAGACAGTGACAGTGTACTCATATATATAAAGTAAATTGGATAATAAAGTTTTGGGCTGGAGAGATGGCTCAGAAGTCAGGTCCTTCCAGAGGACCCAGGTTTAATTCCCAGCACCCATATGGCAGCTCACACCTGACTGTAACTCCAGTTCCAGGGGATCTGACACTCACATAGACACATGTGGAGGCATGTGTATATAAAATATACACATATTTTATAAAATTAAAAAAAAAAAAAAAAAAAAAAGGCACCCAAAGAAAAGGCCAGGAGATGGTAGCACACACCTTTAATCCAGCACTTGAGAGGCAGAGGCAGACAGTTCTCCATGAGTTCAAGGCCAGCCTGGTCTACAAAGTAAGTTTCAGGACAGCCAGGGCTATACACAGAAACCCTGTCTCAAACCAAACAAATAAGTGCCCTGTGTGTGGTGGGATGGGGGGCAGTAATGTTGGATCCTAAGCTGGAATCACTCAGCTGGTTGTGAATTGCCCAGTGTCAGCTCCGCCTCTAATTTCAGTGTTTGAGGCAGGAAGACAGAGCTGCCCACTCATGACAGTCCTTATGGCAGTGTTCCACATGACACCCAAGGGCTGGTCTCGGCCACTAGCCCTGGCTGAGGAAGAACGGGACCCCCACAGCTCAGTGGACCAAAGATCCTTTTACATTTATTTGAGACAGACTTATATGTAGCTCAGGCTGGCCTCAAGTTTGCTCTGTTACCCCAGGGTGGTCTTGAACTTGAAATCCTCCTGCCACAGCCTCTTGAGTGTTAAGATCACAGGATGAACTGCCACCCCAGGACTTTGTTATTTGAAGGTGTAAAAGTCACTAGTCCTTTCAGGGAGCCTTTCTTGACTGGCTTATCATTCTGTGTTTGTAGGCTGTTTATACGTTAGTGTCTCTGTACCGACAATATACAAGTTTACTTGGGAAGATGAACTCCCAGGAGGAGGATGAAGTGTGGCAGGTGATCATAGGAGCCAGGGTTGAGGTGAGTGAGCCTGCCCATTTCCATATGATGGCTTGATTGTAGCATCTAACCTGTCGGCCTGGGAGTAACTGTGCTGGCCTCTTCACGGTGTCTGAAGCTCTTGTCTAAACTTGCAGATGACTTCAAAACAGCAGGAGTACTTGAAGCTGGAGACCACATGGATGACAGCGGTTGGCCTTTCAGAGATGGCTGCGGAGGCTGCCTATCAAGCCGGTAGGTAAAGGACTGCGATTATTTGGGTTTTATCTTTAATGTAGTTGTTAAAGACTTTAGATTCTCTGACTGATGATACAAATTATCTTTCAGAGCAGTAGTTGTCAACCTTCCTAACGCTGTGACCCTTTAATATAGTTCATGTTGTGACCCCCAACCATCACATTTTGTTGCTACGTTATAACTGTAATTTTGTTATGGTTATAAATCATAATGCAAATATCTGATATGCAGGATATGTTTGCAACCCCTAAAGGAGTTGGGACCTACAATGGAGAACTGCTGGTCAAGAGGTTTTCCCCATTTCTGTTGTTGTTTTGAAACAGATGTGGTCTCGTCGTGTAGCCTTGGCTAGCCGCAAACTCACTATATGTAGAACAGGCTGGTCTCAGACTCAGTAGTCTTCCTGCTTCAGCCTCCCAGGTTACAGACATGAACTGCTGCCACATCGGGCTTTAACCTTTTCATTTGTAGTCATAGAAGTTGGGCTACACATGTGGTGAAAAAGAACTAGTAAAAGCTGCTGTTAGCGTTTCTAAATAGCTATAAGGGCTTTTTAAACTGAAGGACACAGATAGTAAGTGGATATGAACCTTAACACTAATGAGCACACAGAGATGAACTGTATAACATGTCTCTGTTCAGCTCTATGTGGCACTTGATAGGGACTTTAACATGGAGCTACAACTCCCACTCTGAAGACCCCAGGCTACACAGTCAGGAAGTGGCCAAACTGAAACTCAGCTTTTGTTTCATTTCTCCTTGTGTGCAAATGCCTATTATCCTAGCACTTAGGAGGCTGAGGCAGGAGGATATCTGTGAATCCTGAAACTAACTAACCTGGGCTAATTTGAATATAAGACTTGTCTCAAAAAAAAAAAAAAATACAAGTTAGCATACTGGAAATGGGGAACCTCAGATTAAGGGCCAGAGCTTCGTCCCCTTACTTTAGAACCCAACATAGAAAATGTGTTTTCCTTTCTGTGCCAAGATGTGATTTGATTGTCACTGTCAACCCAGTGGACCTAAGAGAAATGATTAAATGTTCGACATGTGATTGGATCCAGTCCCAAGCCAGATGGTACTTTTGTTACCTCAAAATATCAGATTGAGCTTTATAGTGTTAAGTTGTAAAAGTGACGTTTTTATTTTAAAGTTTTATTTTATGTCTGTGAGTACACTGTCGCTGTCTTCAGACACCCCCAGAAGAGGGCATCGGATCCCATTACAGATGGTTGTGAGCCACCGTGGGGTTGCTGGGAATTGAACTCAGGACCTCTGGAAGAACAGACAGTGCTCTTAATCGCTGAGCCTTCTCTCCAGCCCAAAAGTAATGTTTTTAAGTAGTGAGGTGATTTGTTTTTCATGAGACAGGGTTTCTCTGTGTATAGTCCTGGCTAGCCTGGAACTCAATTTGTAGACCAGGCTGGTCTCAAACTCAGAGAGAGCTACCTGCCTCCCAAGTGCTGGGATTAAAGATGTGTGCCTCCACCGCCCGGCTAAGGGGAGTGTTGAGCAGAGCCTCTGTGGCTCAAGCAGACATCAGGCTTCCAGTTCCCCTTCCCCCTCAGCCTCCAAGTGCTAGCACTGTATGCACGAACCACCACTGCCAGCAGGCTTTAGTTTTTTGGAAAGTCAGTACTACATAATCGTATTTTGCACCATACTGCAGAAAAATGAGAACACGTAAAACCTGAGACATAAGAGATTACGAGCATGAAAGTGTTGTTGGGGTGAGTAGCTCACCACGTGGCGGGCAGCTCCCCAGGTATGCCGAGAACTGCATCAGGAGCCTCTAGCGATCCTCTACCACTACTGCAGAAAAAACTGTTCAGAAACATTAAGCTGTGGGCCAAAACTTTTTTTCAGAGAAAAACCTTAAATCCTATAGGATACTAGAAAGAGGAAGTAGAACCAGACTGTAGCAATTGGCTTACCCTGCAAAAGTAGATGCAAGATAGTTGATAAGACTAAAGTTATGTATTTGGTTAAACAACAGGCTTTCCCATCTGCCTCCACTTCCAGAAGTACAATTCATTCATGAGTCAAGTTTGGCTGTAAAGTAGGAGTGTGGGGGTGAGAGCATGGGGGGCTCTGAGAATCGAAAGGTCCTGGGGCCGTGCGCCATCAAAGGAGGTGGGAAGGGGGGCAGAGCAAACATGACAGATTTAGTTGAGGCAGAAGATGAAATAAACTCCAAGCAGTGGTGGCGTACACCTTTAATCTCAGCACTGGGGAGGCAGAGGCAGGAGGATCTCTGTGAGTTCAAGGCCAAGCCTGTCTACAGAGCCAGTTCTAGGACAGCCAAAGCTACACAAAGAAACCCTGTCTCAAAAAACCAAAAAAGGAAAATACAGACTAAGGGATTGGGGAGCTAGTATAGTGCCTGAGTTCAAACCACAGCACTTACATAAAAGCTGGACATGGTGGCGTGCCCTTGTAAGTCCTAGATAGGTGAACCCCTGGACTCACTAGTCAGCCGAGCAGTGGGCCTGAGGCTTTAGTGAGACACACCCAAGGTTGGCTTCTGACACACGCCTGCGCACACATGCACAAGATACGAAATATATAGGAACAAGTCAATAGTATTCACAAAAATGAACCTATTAAATAACAGGCTGTGCCAGAAGAATAATTCTAAGACCAGCAAGATGGTACAACAGATTAAGCCACTTGCCACCAAGCCTAATGACCCGATTTCAATTTCTGGAACCTACATAGAGAACTCCCAGAAGTTGTCCCGACCTTCACTGATACCACGCATGGTATGAAAATGTTTTAAACTTTTTACAGAAGCATACCGGGAAGAAAATAGCACAGAAAGGTGGGAAATGATAAGAAAAACTGGAAAATCAGCCACTGCCCTCAGAAGCTAACAGTAATGTCAGGGACAGCAGCAGGGCAGAAACACAGACTTGGGAAACATCCTGCCTTCTACCTTAGTCAGTGAGGCAGGGTCTCAGTCAAACCTAGAGCTCACCAGTGTTGTGTTAGCGTCACTAGCTAGCTTGCTCTGGAGATTGGCCCTCCATCTCTGCATTCCAAGGCCAGAAGTATGAACTGCTCATCTTCCCCACCCAGCATTTACACGGGTTCTGGGATCTGAACTCTGGTCCTTGCACTTGGGCAGCAAGTAGTTAAACACCAAGCCACCTCCACAGCTTTTTCAGATTTTAAAAAAATTAACACCCAGACACACAAATATAAGGTGTTGACCTGCTTCCCCAAAAGTACATTTGCATTTAAGACGAAACATAGATTGATTTTGTATCATTGATTCACTCATCAACCTTCAGCCCACGACCAACATTCCCGGTCTCATGTTTAAACATGGCTCCTGGGGGGGGGGGGGGGGCTGTTGCTCAGCGGCAGCTCCTTGGCATGCATAAGGTTTCTTAACACCTCAAAAAAAAAAAAAAGTCAGGCCCTTCAGTATCTCAATCTAGGAGGCAGGAGAGGTGGCTCAGTGGTCAGAGTGCTTGCTGCCTTTACAGACCCACATCAGGCCACTCACAGCTGCCCGTAAGTGCAGATCTAAGGGACCTAGTGTCCTCCTGGCCTCACAGGTCCCTCAAACAGGCGGCATCCACTCATATAGACAATCAAAAATATTTAAAAAACAATCCCAGGCTAAAGAAGGAATTACTAGAAATTTAAAAATATTTAGAATTCTGTGAACAAGTCCAGGTCTGTAATGCAACCAGGGGATTCTAAAGTAGCTCCTGGGGCCGGGGAGCCACACCTCAGCTTCCTGACTGAGTTTGGATCCCCACTGTCCATGTGAAAACTTCCCGTGTGGTAGGACCTACCTGTAACCCCATATTAGCAAGGCAGAGACAAAGGAAGATCTGTGGAGCTTGCTGGGCAGCCTAGCCAGTTAATGGTCTTCTGGCTCCGTGAGGGGCCCTATCAGAGTTATATGGAGAACCCTCACCTCCACACAAGACACATGCCTCTAATACCAGCGCTTGAGAGGTGGAGGTGAATGGCGGGCTGTCTTTTGTTTTGTTTTTTGTTGTTTTTTCTGTTTTTTGAGACAGAGTTTCTCTGTGTAGCCCTGGCTGTCCTGGAACTCACTCTATAGACCAGGTTGGCCTCGAACTCAGAAATCCACCTGCCTCTGCCTCCCAAGTGCTGGGATTAAAGGCGTGCGCCACCACCGCCTGGCTTGGCAGGCTGTCTTTGCTGCAGTAGGTACCAAATATAAATTAGGCTTTTAACTCAGAGAATTATACAAAAAGTGAGCTGAGGGGCTGCTGAGATAAGGGTCTGATACCCTGAGTGTGATCCCCAGGACAGTCAGTCGGTGGAAGGAGAACAGATTGCTGCCAGCTGTGCTGACTTCCACAGGCACGCCCAGCCACTCAATAAATAAATTAATAAAAGCACAACTCATGAAAAGCAGGTTCAAAAACAAGCAAAAGCAAAAATGTGAGCATAAGATTAATTAAGCAGGGTCAGATGCAAGTGGGCATGAACTCTGGAGAGGGGTGGGCATCTGGCCTGGACTTTGGTCGTGACAGTTCTTTAAAGGCACTGTAGTCTACATCGCTGTGACCGTCACCCGAGGAGACACTTTCTGAAGTGTCATCTGTCCTGATTGCAAGGTGCTCCTACCAGTCACTCAGGAATGCCATTACTTCCAACAATTTGGGGGGAAAGGAGCTTGAGATTTAAAATGAAGAGATCATTATTGCCCAAAAAGATCTTCCATAACTCTTGGCTTAGGGTCAGGTTTTTAAATCCTGGGCTTACAAAACCCACTCCCTGCTTTGTACTTCCCTCCAAAGCACACAAATCAGAACCAGAACCGAAAAGGAGCCAGCTGTGTATCCAGCTGTGAATTATGAGTGCTGCCATTTGGGCAGCACCACAGGTAATGGAGAATCTGGGCTGAGCTAGCTCAGCAGGGAAAGGCTGCTGCCACCAAGCCTGGCCACTTGGACTAAGTCCCTGGGGCCCAAATAGTGAGAAAGGCCTGGCTCCCACTAGCTGTCCCCCTGACTTCCACATGCACACACTTCCTCCACCTCGAAATAAACTATTTGAGGAAAGCTATTAAACATTAGCACCATCGACACAGATTACACAGCTAAAAGCTAGATGGTGTTCCCCAAGAGTCTACATCTAATGTTAAAAGAACAGCATTTCAATAAAATGCATGATCTAGGTACAAAAGCATTTGGTTTCTCCCTTAAGAGAAAAATGTTAATAAAAGCAGCACCCAAAGACCACATAAATCTTCTCATACATCCAAAATAGGCTGAAGAGTCTACAAAAGACTAATGATGAACACCACGCCCAGGTTATTTCGGGGGAAGAGTTAGATATTCAAAAACTAAAATTCCAGGTTGGAGATGGCTCAGGTTGGTAACATGCTTGTTGTTCAGATGTCTAGCACCCATGCAGAAACAAGCTGAGCATGGCACACCTACAGTACACACCCACGGTGCTGGGTCTCTCTTATCTGCTGAGCGCTTGCCTGGCTAACTTAGTCATCAACCCTGGCTCAGTGCTGACAAGCCTGTGGTGTTAATCTGTGAAGCCAACAGCACAGACACCAAGCTGAACCCAGGGTGGCTTGAAACTAACAGTTGAGTCTGACTAACTTCTAAGTAGAGCTGCAAGTCAGATGCGGTGATAGCTGAACATATACCCATACCAGTATGTGCAAATGTAGCTCCCCCAGGTATGGTGGTGTACCTTACAGGCTGAGACAGGAGGAGCGTTCAAGGCTAGCCTGGGATGTTTAAGGAGACCACAGTTTTTTGTCTTAACAGTTAGGTGCATGTGAGTGCAGGTGTCCCCAGAGTCTGGGGCATCAGATCCCCTGGAGCGAGCTGTAAAGGTGGCTGTGAGCCACCTAACATGGGGTGCTCCCCAGCCTGGATCCATTAGCTCTCTAGCATCCAATGTCCCATCTCCTCAAATAAGATGCAGACCTAAACTCAGAAGCCAGGATGTCAGGGGAAGGGAACCTCACAAAGGCTGAGCTGCCAGCCTCAGGCCTTCATGTGTGACTTCTGTCCTTACTGTGGTACTCAATGCAACTGTCCATCTTTTGACAGGAGCAGATCAGGCCTCCATAACTGCCAGGAATCACATCCAGTTGGTGAAGTCACAGGTGCAGGAGGTGCGCCAGCTATCCCAGAAAGCAGAAACCAAGCTGGCTGAGGCACAGACACAAGAGCTGCACCAGAAAACCCAGGAAGTGAGTAATGAGAGGGCTGACCAGGAAGAGGAGGCCTACCTGCGCGAAGATTGAGGGCTTGAGCC
>CM052721.1:29722956-29739562 GCA_028551405.1 Uromys caudimaculatus
CAGCTATCCCAGAAAGCAGAAACCAAGCTGGCTGAGGCACAGACACAAGAGCTGCACCAGAAAACCCAGGAAGTGAGTAATGAGAGGGCTGACCAGGAAGAGGAGGCCTACCTGCGCGAAGATTGAGGGCTTGAGCCCGGTGCCCTGTCCATCCACTCTGTAGGGAAAGCGGGTGCATGGGCATCCACCTAGTTATGCCCCAACTCTGCAGAGGCTAACAGGTTCTGCCACTGACAGTCAGACCAGAGCCTTCTGTGAGCTGTGCCCGGCCCCGTCTCTCTGCTCTCAGCCTCTATGGCCGGGTTCTTAGCTCTCGGGCATGGTTCAGCACTGTCCCTCAGCACAGCTCCTCTCTTGATCTTTTACCTCACACCCAAAGCATTTCAGCAGCCTGGGCCAACAGAAGAGGGGACTTTTCTGCCACACCCTTAAGTTCAATGGCTGTTTAACCGCAGTTTTAATGTTACTCAGATGTTCAAGTGTCAGTTAGTGATTGCTCCTCTCCAGGGAAGGGGGAGCCTGTCTGGTTTGTAACATTTCTTTGTGTTTATAATGTCCTTTCTCCCTGTGAGCACAGCTCAGCTAAGGAGTTACTCAGAGAATAAACAGTTCACAGTGCTCCCCACAGGACCTTCCCCAACGCGTGCTTCTTGTTTGTTCCTTCTTTGAATTTCTCTGCTGTATCCAAAGGAAGAGACGTTTGGTGTTGGCATTAAAAAAAAAAAAAAAAAAGTCTTCGGGGCTGTCATGTATCGTCTGCCTTTCCTTCGCTGCCTGGGCGGTGGGAGTTGAGGGGCCCTGGGTCCTAAGGCTTCCTGGCAGCACACACTCCCATTCAGCACAGCTGGACAAGTCTGCCCGGTTTCAGCACTTTTAATCAAATAAGGTTGGTGGCGTTATAAAACTAAAGATCATTCCCTGCTGACCAGCAGGGACCAGCTCTCAGTCTTGTTTCTCCTAGTGAAGAGTTCAGTCACTCCTAAGCTGTTGCTCACCCACCCCTCAGGGCTAGGCTTTGTGGGCAGCTGCACACTTGAGCCTCTCGTCTGTCACCAGTGCCCACATGGTCCACATCTCCAGGGGGCTTAGGCGGTGCACCAGCAGGAGCCCTCTGTACAGACAAGGGTCCCTGGGGTTGAGGGGCTGTTGGATTCCAAATGTCTTGAAGCCAGCATGGTGTATGGGAGTTACCCCCAGCTTCCTCAGGCACATCCCCACAAAGACATCATCAATGGGGAAGAGCTCTGCCTCTTCCATGGCTGTGTGAAGGTGCCTCACAGTAGCCTGGGACATGACATAGCCGCCTCCTCCTGCATAAGGTGGATAGTGGCGGGCCCTGTACATGGAAAATGGGATGAAATACTTAACTTTGGTGTTCCTGTTGGGCCGGGCCAGGCGGATGACATCTCCCACTAGGAGGTCCTGGGCCGGATCCCAGCCCTCCAAGAACTCAAGCACGTTGGGAACATGGATAAAGACGTCATCATCTCCCTTCAGGATGAAGTGGGCCTGTGTGCAGGCAGCTGCTATCCAGCGCTGCACATGCAGCTCCTTGAGTGTCAGGTTGAAGAAGTCCTCAGCAAAGTCCCACTGTAAGATGTCATCAAACTGCCAGCTCTCATAGGCCAGCAGCTGGGCTGGGGGCACAGGTCCTGCCACCCCCAGGAGGAATACCAGCTTCAGCTGCCGGCCCCTAGCCCAGCTCCCAGCCCGGCCCCAAGTGCTTCGAATGGCTGAACGCTGTTCAATATGGGCAGGCTGTGACTTGATGACCAGGAGCAGGAAGGTGTCCCTGGCACACTCCGAAGGCTCCAGCAAAGTGGAGAAGTTCCGGCAGTGTCGATAGGTTAAGAAGAGGCGATGACGGCTGGGCAGGGACAGGGAGGCATTAACAATTGTTAGGTTAGGTGAGCACTGGCTATGGTGGGGCCTTGGCAGTGCCAAGAACTGCTGGTGGGCCTTGGAGCTGCCTGCTGGTATGCGCTCCTTCAGAAAGAGCAGGCAGCTGAGCAGTAGAACCACAAGACTGCAGAACAGTACACAGCCCAACCTGGGCAACATAGTCGAAGCCCTGTGGGGAGAGAGCACCTGAGCTAGGCTCACACAGTCCGTTTCGGGAGCAAAGTGAGTTACTCGCAACCCTTCAGCTAAGTCCTTGCCCAACTCTGGGACTTCTGTCTTGGTTTTCAAAACCGGAATCTCATTTTGATTAGGGCAGCCTAGCCTTGAACTAGTAGCAAGTCTCCCGCCTCAGCCTCCAAGAGCTGGGATTATGGGCATGAGCCACTTTGCAGAGGTCCTCCCTGGAGAAAAGACTTAAATCACCCGCCCTGCCAGCCCTCACCTGCCTCCTGCCACTTGGCTTTTTCCCCCCATGTGACTTGTAGCTATTATAAAGCTGAGACACAATAAACATTCTCAGGTACCATATGGAATTTTAGGGGAAACAGCATAGCTATAGTCTTGTGTTGCATGTATTATAAGCAAGAACCCTGACTTTTGATCCACAGCGGAAGTCTGGCGGCATGTCCTATAGTGAGTGTCTGGGTAATATAGCCCCGCAACATCAGAGTCCCAGGCCTCTTGGGGGAGGGAACTAAATGACAGGAAAACAGGCAGTGGTGAGTCACAGAACAAAAATCACAAGAGCAGGAGACATCAGGGGAAGGGACTCATGACCAGGAACTATATGGGCTACATGCCACGCTCCCCCTTCTCTTAAGAGTTCTGCTGAGTCTTAAGATTTCTCACAAAGACTTACAGTGGCCCAAAGACAAAAAAGTGTTATTCACCAGAGTAGCTGGCCCAAGGCCTGCAGTAACAAAGCTCAGCCTTCTGTCCTTCCTGTCATTTGTCACTCCGGGTCACTGCCCATTCTGCCTAATAGAAATTTTTTGACTTTTCCCCCCATGGCAGGGCCTTTGATGTATGCCTTAATTAACCCACCAGCCTTACTAGTTTACCAAATTAACTTCATGCCCAAATAACCTCGGACTTGCTGTGTGGCCACAGATGATGTTAGTCACCTGACCCAGGGCATGGATCACAAGCAGGACTTTATGTGGTGTTGGGAGAATGCACACTACCCAAGCACTACAACTGAGCCGTACCCCAAGACCCTAATACAAGTTTTCTAGTGACTCTCCTTGCCTCCTTCCCCTGGAGGCTGGAGTCTCGGCCAGAGCCACACCTAAATATAGGGAACAGAGATACAGGTGTGGTAGCCAAATCTCTGATTACACGTTACCATATCTCTCCCATCCTTAAGTTTAAAAAAAAAAAAAAAAAAGTGTCGCTTCGACCCTGTTGTCCCTAGAGATGTCTGGAGCATCTCTCCAGTGTTAGCCAAGCAGGCATGAGATAGAGCAGATGCTTCTAGGAATGAAGTGATTGAGGAAAGGCCACAAGACCTTGGGATATCTGAGCAGGTGCATGAAGCAAGGGGACAGAAGGTGACAGGCAGAGAAAACAGCCAAGCTCTGCGCTGAACTAGGAGCCACGCAGACAAATCTGAAGATGAGGAGAGCATACCGGGAGCTAGAGTGCAGTTCATCAAGGGGAGCAGGGAATGCCCCGCAGGGTCAGGAGCAACACCCGAGGGTGTAGCGGAGGATTAAACGGGTGCCTATAGTTATAACGTGATTCTTGCAGTGAAAGACCTGGAGGGGCGGGAGGGGACTGAGGCTGCTAGGAACTTAGCAGAGCTGCGCCTGCTAGGGGATGCTGTGACCACCGAGTTGTAACTACTCGGGGATCGCAGGCGTGAGAAGTCCGCGGCCATCCGGCCACTCAATGAGGGGGGCTCTGGTTTGTCCCGTGACCTGGTAGCCCGCCCACACCGACGCACCCCACACCCACCCAGAGTACCGGAAAAGCCCACTTCCCTGCCCCAATCACCGTCCTGCGGGACCCAGTCCTCCCTCCGCGCCCTCGCCCTTCGGGTGTCGGCAGCCTCGGGCTCTGCGGAAAGGGCTCCCGTAGCTCCATTCTTTCAACCCGAATCTAGAGGGCTGCGGTTGCCGGAGCCCGCAGCGCGGTGCGTCGGGGTAACCGCCGAGCCCAGACCTGCCACGGAGGGGCAACAGAAAGCCCTTCAGCATAGGCACCGGCAGAATGCGGTTCCCGTCCTTCCCGGCAACGGGATCCAGGCGCCGCAGGCCGCGCGACCTCATCCCTCCCGCCCCCAAGACCTACCTAAGCTACCCTGGGGACCACGCACCTGCACAAGCCGCGCAGCGTCTCACCCGGCGCGCAAGGAACCCCGCTGGGCGGGGCCTCAGGGGCAGGGCCACGGAGAAGGCGGAGCTCCAAATGGGGCAACGGCGCGGCTCTTCAGGGAGGAGGGGCGGGGCTTCGCGATGGGGGCGGATGGGGACTCTGCCCCACCTTATAGTCTGTCCGGGATGCACTTGTGGGTTGGTGGGAACTGCAACGCTCTTACCCACGCCCGTTGGGCTGCCAGTGCCGCGCCCCTTCCCCTGGCCAGTGGCCACACAAACTCTCAAGCTCTGGCTGCAGAGCAGCCTTTATTCTCCCTGCTAGTCAATCAAGCTAAGGAATGCTTCCTCCACCGAGCGGTGCTGGTGCAGCTGGATCTGGACCTCTACCGACAGGGGCTCTGGCTGGTACCCGCTTTCCATGGTGGGAGCCGCCGTTTTTGACTTATCTGAGAAAATATAAGTGCGAGCAGATGAATCCTAAGGGACAAATGGGCTGCAGGTCTCCCCGACCCTGGACGTACTTACTCTCCCTCATCCGGGAATTCAAGCCCTGTTCTCCAACCTAGAGGAACTCAGCTTCCGAAGAGATCCAGCCCTACTATGTTAACCGCAATCAAGAATACATTGATTCAATAAGCCCCAACTATTTGAGCTGCAAAAGAAATTAGCTACTTTCAAGATGACTAACAGTGGGGACATGGAACCTGAAGAGATCGCCTCCTGTAGCCAGGCAGGACCCCCAGTTGGAAGGATAAAGACACCAGCCCACCCACAAAACTTTTGACCCAAAATTTGTCCTTTCTAAAAGAAATGCAGGGACAAAGATGGAGCAGAGACTGAAGGAATGGCCAACAACCAGCCCAACTTGAGACTCATCCCATGGGCAAGCACAGTCCCTGACACTATTAATGATACTCTGTTATGCTTGCAGACAGGAGCCTCGCATAACTGTCCTCTGAGAGGCTGTACCCAGCAGCTGACTGAAACAGATGCAAATACCCATAGCCAAACATTGGACGGAGGTCGGGGACCCTTGTGGAAGAGTTGGGGGAAGGATTGAGGGTACTGAAGGGGTTAGGAACCCCACAGGAAGACCGACAGAGTCAAATAACCTGAACCCCTAAGAGCTCTGAGTCTGAGCCACCAACCAAAGAGCATCCACGGGCACATATGAGCAGACATGCAGCTCAGTCTCCGTGTGGGCCCCCAACAACTGGAGTAGAGGCTCTCCCTAAAGCTGTAGTCTGACTGTGGTATCCATTCCTCAACAGGGTTCACCCTAATACTGCAGAGATTTGATGTGCCAGGGTGGGAGATACACAAGGGAAGTCCCACCCTCTCAGAGGAAAGGGGGAGGGGCTCTGTGGGGGAAAACTGGAGGGGAGCAGTGTTTCAGATGGAGAGAGAGAGAGAGAGAGAGAGAGAGAGAGAGAGAGAGAGAGAGAGAGAGGAGAAAATTAAAGAAATCAACTGCTTTTTGCCGCCAACCCTGAGGAGCTGAGTTCGATCCCCAGGACCCACTTATCCCTCTGACCTCCACATGCAAACCACAGCCCACATGTACACACAGACACACAAAATAATGTAGAAAAGCAAGAAAAAGAAAAAAAGATGTAGCTCAATTGGAGGACGAATTTTTGTAATCCTAAGTTTGATTCCCAGCTCAGCATGAGAGAGGAAAGCTGTGAATATTTTGCGGATTGTTTTTTTTGTCTGTTTTGGTGGTGGTCTGTTTGGTTTTGAGACAGGGTCTCTGAAGCCCTGGCTGTCCTGGAACTCAATGTGTAGTCCAGGCTAGCCCTTCTACTCTTACCTCCACCTCCTAGATAGTTTCTTAATAATGAAGAAATCCTGAATCCAGGTGTGATGGAACACATCTGTAGTTAGAATGTGAAGGTAGGAAGATCAGGAGTTTAAGGCCATCCTTAGTTACATAGCAAGTTCAAGGCCAGCCTCATACTCACACAAAGCAGAGGAGGGGATTTTCCGGTTAAAGGTTGCTAAGGCCCATCGGAGGAGTCCCATGCTGGGCACGTATTCCATCCCTGAGCCCCAGCCCCAAAGGGAGTATTTTAAGGGGGGTTCAAATAGGATTTGTGAATATTCTTGGATATTACAACAAATGTAGTATGTGCTAAGTTTTTGTTTTCTTTTTAAACTCGTGTGTACACGTATATAGACCATGTGTGGTGCCTGAGTTGTAAGGCTTGGCAGCGAGCACTTTTACCTGCTGAGTTGTCTTGCCAGCCTTTCCTCTCTCTTTTTAGACCAGGTTTCGTGTAGCTTAGGCTGGCCTACAGCTGTGCTTGGGGCTATAGAGAAGATTCTGGACTTGCTTCTGTGCTGGATAGAAGCAATCCTCAGTCCTTTCATTCCTGGGTCTCTGTCCCCACCCTGCCCTCGGTGGTTAGTGGTGGGTCTTACCTTTTTTGTGGGCTTTCTTTACCTTCCTTGAATCCTGAGAGAAAGAACCACAAAACTAGGTGCTTGCTGGAGTAGATGCCGGCCCTTAGGCGGATGCTGGGGAACACCCACCCCTCCCAGGGCCATGAATTCATCCCAGAACGGGGGGTGGGGAGAAGGCTCCTGATGAGGGGGGAGGCTGACCTGGACCACACTTGAGGAGGAGGTGTCACCACACCAGTGACCAGCAAAGTGACCAGCAGCCCTGACATACAACCAGGGCTCCTCCAGAGCGCCACCACTCCTGGCCACACCCCAACCCTGCCTGACCCACCAAGCTTTCCATAAAGAAGAGGGGAGGCAGAGACTCAAGGGCAGGACCAAGGACCCCTTAATACCCTGGCATGTGTGAGCCTGTCAGTCTCCAGGGTACGGATCACCCCAAAATTACACACAGTGGACACCACTGTCTCCCCTGCCAGCAAGGGCTCCAGGTACACCAGTCCGCTGCCCAGCACGCTCAGCACAGGTGGGTCCTGGCGCAGCTCCTTGGGCGGCTCCCTTTTCTTCTTGGGTCCCTTTTCCTGTGGGCAAGACCAGGAACACAGGCATGAGCAGGACTGGGTCACACTCCCCTCCCTGCCCTGAGGTGGCAGACACAGGTCTTGCCTTCACCTTGGCAGCCTCTTCTTTCTTTTTCTTGTCTCCTTTCCCCTTCTTGGCAGGTGAGGGACTCTCAACAGGAGTTGGTACTATAGGCCAGGAGAGGATCTAGATAACAACACCCAGCCCTCAGCTGAGCAGAGGAGCCTGGTTACTGAGGCCCCGCCCATCTTGTCCTTTCTGGAAAGGCTTGGAGAGACAGGGAAGTGACAACATGATGGGAAAAAGGACATTAGAGAGGACGTGGACACAGAACCCTCCAGCCAGTGGGAGGCCAGAGCCCCCTGCCCTGCTCACTTTCTCCTCTACGATGCTCACAGTAGTCCCTGCCAACAGGAAGGCCTTGACCCGAATCAGCTCCTTCAGGGTGTGCTTCATCTCATAGGTACAAGGAATGACATCTGCCCAGGGCTTGTGCACGGTGTTGAAGAGGACTGTCCTTGGGAGTGAGAGATGTGTGGCGTAAGGGCCAGGCGCTGTACTGACAACGTGGGGCCAGGCTGCCAGGGGACACCCAAGAAGCAAGCAAGCACTCACAAATGGGGAAGTGTGGGGAAGTGGACCATGCCACCAGACAGAAGAACTGGTAAGGTAGTAAGTAACAAAGTTCAGAACCCAAATACAACTCATAATTGAGAACGACAGGAGTTCAAACTAGCTCCCAACCAGATTTCTATCCTGGAGCATGTGACCATGACACCCCACTAAGTGGACCATGACAACTGGTCAGTCATGAAGAATAGACCTAGAGTTCTCCATGCTAATGAGGTATCTAGGGGCCCCGAGTGTATCCAGTAAACATCCGACCTAGGCATCCCTTCCTTCAAAAGGTATTTAATCTCTGGTTCACCCTGAATAAGTCATATGCACCCCCATCTGCCATGAATAAACAGTTTGGACAAACAAGGACTGTCTCCTTCATTAAGAATGGCCTCGGGGGGGGGGCTGGGGAGAGGCTTTGGTCATATAGACCCGAGCTAAGTCTCCTGCAGAAGGACCTTCCACACTCCTGGCATTCGCCCTGAGCTAAACTGGTTTCCCCCACCCCCACCTCCACGCTCATTGTAGGCCAACGACCAGTCCCAACTCCTCAAGGCCCCCAGTGCCATCTGGATACGCAGGAGGATGGGAGCCCCCGTTCTCAACTCTTTGAGGTTCCCAGAAGCTTCTGGGTGCCCCGGAGTCTGAGAACCACAGCCACGGCTCCAACCCCTGATGTTTCTCACCCAGAGAAACATGGGCTGGGACCCCTGTCTTAGACTGTATTCATGTTGGCAGCCCACGAGCCCGGCTTGGTGAGGCGAAACGTGGAATCACAGTGAGGGACCAAGATCTGGGTGGGGCAAAGGAACCAAAAGGCCAGAAAGGAACACAGGCAAAGAAGAGACAAATGACTGCGCAGATGCTTCCTTCTGGGCAGACCAACTAGAACCCATAGATGTTTTTGTTTGGTTTTGCTTTCGAAAGAAAGTTTCACTGTGTAATCCTAGCTGGTTTGGAACTCACTAAATAGCCATGCTGGTCTCAAACTTGAAATAATCCCCCTGCCACCCCTTCCTAAAAGCTGGAATTGAAGGTCTGTACAACTATGCTCAACTCCGAAGTTTAAAAATGAAATCAGCAAAGTAATAAAAAAAAATCATAAATACGTTACTACAAAGCGATGCTTTTAGTTGCATCTAGAATTCTCTTAGGATGTGTGATGGGCGTGACAGGCCGTGTGGCATGTGACCATGTGTGGGAAAAGCAAGAATTCCAAACAACACCCAATAAAAGCATTGAAAGAGACTTCGACAGGTGTTCATAGGCCGATGTCCTCAGCAGCAGCAGCAGCATGGCGGCCAGTGGGCAGAGGCAGTCATTCCTCCACAGCTGAGCAGGTGGATGAGCAAAGCAAGGCCTCTCTATTAATGGAGGACTACACAGAAGAAATTTCTGCCCCGTGCTGCAGCATGTGCGGACCTCGACATCATGCTCAGAGAAATGGGCCAGACTCAGAAAGGCAAATACTGTGACTTCATACAGAAGCCATATCTGGTCAGATCTAGAGAGGAGAGGAGAGATGGGTACTAGACAGCAGGGCAAGTGGTGTTAAGTACCAGAGTTCTGATCTGAGGTGGTGGTGAAGGAGCTTAGTCTCCCAGTAATCACCCTGACTCAGCCCCAGCAAACTGTATGTAGTAAGACTGAGCGATGCCCCAGGTAGGGTTAAGGAGAGCTATAATCTTTATAATTTATAATCCCTTGCCAGGGACAGTAGTTTCAGATACCAGCCAACCTTGCAAATAGACTTTTTGCTAAGGATAAACGTCTGTCAACTTTAGTCTGTACACGTGGACTAAGTGAATAGCCGGAAAAAAATAGACTTTAAAGTAAAATGGGACAGAGAGGGCTGAGCATGTGGCTTGGGTGGTGGACGCTTGCCTATAACACAAAGCCCTGAAGTCCACCGTCTCCACCACACGGAAACCAGAGGTGCTGACACATCCCAGCACTTGGGAGGGAGGAGGAGGAGGATTAGGAATTCAAGGCCAGCCACAGCTACACAATAAGTCAACGGCCAGGTTGGGCTACATGAGACCCAATCTTTAAAAAAAAAAAAGACAGTTAATAAAAATATTTAAAGCAGGGCTGGAGAGATGGATGGCTCAGCAGTTAAGAGCACTGACTGCTCTTCCAGAGGTCCTGAGTTCAATTTCCAGCAACCACATGGTGGCTCATAACCATCTGTAATGGGATCTCATGCCCTCTTCTGGTGTGACTGAAGACAGCGACAGTGTACTCACATACATAAATCTTTAAATATATATATATCTAAAGCAAAAATGGACAGAATTGGAAGAAGAAATGGACAACTGAGCGAAAACGGCTCAGTGACTAGGGGGCTTGACACCGGACTTAACTATCTGAGCTCTGTCTCTGGGACAGTAGACAAAGAGGACTGAGCTCTGAAAGGTGTCCTCTGACCTCCACATGAGCTTTATTGCTGAGCTCATACAGTAATAAACCCCCACTCCAATTTCTACTCTTTCGTTAAAAGATTTATTTTTACAATTATGTGTCCGTGTATGTCTGGGTGGAGGAGGGGTGCAGATATCAGGAGACATCAAATCCCCTGGAGCTGGAGTCACAGGAATTTGTGAGGGGTTCAGTGTGGGTCCTAGAAATTAGACTCTGGCCCTCTATAAGAGTATTTTACACACACACACACACACACACACACACACACACACACACACACACACACACACATTTATACTTTTCAAGAAACAGGTGAGGACTGGTAATATGGCCCAGCTGGTCAAATGCTTGCCAAACATGACAACTTCAGTTCAATCCCAGGAACCCATGTAGGGGCGGAAGAGAAGAAAGACTCCACAAAATTGTCCCCTGACCTCACATAAATAGCCACTTAAATTAATTTAAAAAGACACTAATGCACTAATGCCAGGCAGTGGTGGCCCACATCTTTAATCCCAGCACTGGGGAGGCAGAGGCAGGCAGATTTCTGAGTTTGAGGCCAGCCTGGTCTACAGAGTGAGTTCCAGGACAGAAACCCTATGTAAAAAACAGATAGATAGATAGATAGATAGATAGATAGATAGATAGATAGATAGATAGATAGATAGACAAACAGACAGATAGATTAAAAAAAAAAATAGTACTAAGAGAGAGGGCCAGGAGTAGTGGTGTGTGCCTTTAATCCCAGCACCCAGAAGGAAAGCCTACATGTGAAGCCCAAGGTTAACATGAAGTGTCTTCACTGGTCATTCTCCACCTTGCTTATCTTGAGGCTGTTATCTTGTTGAAACTGGGGCTTGCTGTTTTATCTAGTCTGGCTAGCCAGCTCACTGTGGGGAGTCTCTCTGCCTCCCACATCCTGGGGTTCCAGGCCATGCCCTGGCTGCCTTTGTCTTTTACCCTGGTTCTAAGGATGCAGACTCTGGTTTTCATGCCTGTGTAGCAAGCACTTCAGCCACTGAGCCACCTCTACAGCCCAAGAGCTTGGGTCTGAAAGGTTCCCAGCATTCTCTGATGGGATCAGAGTTCACTGGGTCTAGACTGTAGGGGGTGTCAGGTGATGGGTGCCCACGTGACCAGATTCCATTGAAAACAGAACCACTGGGCTTAGGCAAGCTTCTCCAGCAGACATCATGTTACAGGAATTGTCATGACTGGTTGGTCTGTGTATCCAAATACAAAGAGAAAAGAGGGCTGGGGGTCTCTACTTGTCCACTAGTATGACGTCATTGCTTCAGCCTCTAGAACTGAAAACACAACAAACCCAAAACCTGATGCCTTGAGCCTAAGCGCGCCTTACCACATCCCAGATTGAGAAGCTGAAAGAAGGGATGGACAGACGGCTCGGAGCTTGGGAACACTGGCTGCTGCTCTTGCAGAGGGCCCAGGTTTGGTTTCCAGCATCCACATGGCAGTTCACAACTAGCTAGCACACCAGTTCCAGAGGGTCTTCTGGACTCCTCAGGCATTAGACACACACACACACACACATTAGACACGCTCATACACAGAAAGTAAGTGATTTAAAAAAGGAAAGAAAGAAAGAAAGAAAGAAAGAAAGAAAGAAAGAAAGAAAGAAAGAAAGAAAGAAAGAAAGAAAGAAAAGCTGTAAGAATCCAGTTCCAAGAGTTTTTGGTGAAAGCTGTCCTGTTGCCCTCTGTTGATAGGAAAGTCAACCATTCAGAGAATTGTGGTTCCCCAGGCATCCGGGCTCAGCTGTACTAAGTGGAAGGTTAGGGCTTCAGAAAAGAAAGATCTGTGGCTAAGCCCATGCCTCCTCTAAGCTCACAGCCTGCGGGCTAGCTATTAGGAAGGCTTTGGTTCTTTGTGGTTTGACAGGATGATCAAGAAAAGCTGCCAGGGGGCAGTCCTAGCTTGCAACAACCTCAGATGTCCATCCACCCTCCCAGACACCTCCTACCCTTACCCTGGGGATGGACAGAGTCGTATGTCTAGCCGTGGTCGCAGCTTTGCCAGCTCTTCTGAAGAATCAATTGACTGTGGCAGGGGGGCAGAATGAATGGAGATGCTTGTCTCTGACTCTTCTCTCTCTGTTAGCCCAGATTCTCCGGATTCCTCTGCCATCTGATTCATCTCATTAGCTATAAACTCAGACAGTTCCTTGGACACCTCAGTAGAGTCTAGCTGCAACCTCTGACGGCCTCTATGGCGGTGGCGGCCCTGGTTCTGGGACCCTGGGAGAAACGGACTCTCCTGTTGGTCCTCCTCATCCGTGCCAGAGAAAGGCTTATCAATCTGCCAGCAAAGACAGAACATGGGTTAGACTGTTAGCCCAATGAGTACAGGCTGACATGGGCAAGTGTCTGGATACTCTTCTGAATTTGTGGTGTTGGAGATGGAATTCACGGTCTTATGCATGCCAGGCAGGTGTTTGAGTGCTGAGCCGCACCCCAGTCCTACGTGAACTGAAAGCATGACCAGCACACAAGCTTAGGGTGGAGGAGGCAGAAACAAAGGCCGTCTGCACAGAGGACCCTTCTCTCCATGGGTGGTGTCCTTGGGCCGACCTGAGATGCAGAATTGCTGGAGTATAACGTTCTGTGCTGCTTCCCTGTCAGGATCATTTGGACCACGGACAGGAAGTAGGCATGGCCGAGACTTGCCCTGTCTGGGGACATCAGGCAGAACCCAATTCCCTGCGTGGGGAGTGGTATGATTCTATGCTAAAGACTTCCCTGGACCCTAAGAAGCTGCTCTGTGTGCACACAAAAGCCCACAGACTTGTGTGAGATCCACTTTGCTCCCTGGACCGGCAGGACGTACCTCATCCAGAGCGCTGTCAGGGTGTGTCCCCCCTATTCTACTAGTGTTTCTTTCGACATCCTCATCTTCCACAAAGTCATAGGTCACGTAATAGCTGTAGCTGATGAAAGGGCCGTCAGGTCCTGGCTCCGGGTCCAAGATGGAGCTGTCCAGAACCCCCCTGACATTTCCAATGGTCACCACAAACTGGGCCTCACGTGCCAACAGGTCTGCAAGGAATAACAACAGGGCTGAACCGCTGGGCTGGAAGAAGGCATGGGTCCCCAGACACCCACCTCAATCCCACCCCTAGAGTCAGAGTCGAAGCTCTGGAGGGTAAGCCATTAGATGCTGTGAAGCCTTGTTTTACTATCTGCTAAATGGAGGTGTAGAGAGGTGTGCTGCAGAGGGAGAGGGGGTGGGGGGAGATGGAGAGCATCTGTGACATCAGCTGGTGCCCGAGGCTGTAGCTACTGCCAGATGGCATGGTGACTCAGACCTTCAAAGGACTCTAATGCACCTTATATCAGGCGCCACAAGGGGGTGACCTCAAGCCACCGTAGAAACAAGATCCACAAAGAACAGAAGATGCCCCAAATCCCTACCTCAGGGGTCCTACACAGAAAAAAGCCCAAACCAAGGTAGCTTAGTATACCTGACCAGGGTAAAGGTCAAATGGGGAGCTGCTGGCTAGTTTATAGGGCAGAGGGCAAAGTAGAGGCTGGGATGTGTGACTGTACCTACCACTGTGAACATTGAGTCCCCGGAACTGGTGCTTCTCGCTAGGAGACACAGTGATGTCGTCCAGCACACAAAGGCGTGCCAGGCTGTCCACAGTAAAGCCGCGGTAGTAAGGCACCAGAGCCAGTGGGTTCCCCTGCAGCACGAGCAGCCTTAGATGGTTTAAGGTACTGAGACCCAGTATCATGTTCTGCAGGTCTGTCAAGTCATTGAAGCCCAGGTCCAGGGAGACGAGTCGGGGCCTGGGGGGTTGGCCAAAAGGCTGGTTTAGAAGGTCAGCGAGCAGAGGAGGGACAGCACACTGGCCACACACCTTGTTCTGCCCTATACCCAGATTAGCGCTTGAGCCTGCTTCTCCTTTCTCTCCAGAACACAGCCTGTGTTCATGGACTCCCAGAGCCCTTCCCACTTCACGGCCATCTGTACCTTGGTAAGCTGCCAGTCTAGTGCTGTGCCTCTAGTACATTCCCCACTGACATACACGCTGGAAGCCACTGAAGGAGCATGCATAAGGGAGTAAGGGGGGGATTCACCAGACTGTGGCATCCAGAGATGCTGAGGTGGAAGTCTTTCTTCCGAGCCATAATGGCCACGGCCACAGGGAGCTTGTCAGCTTATTTTTAGACCAGTCATTATCAACCTGTGTGGTGAGACCCTTTTTGGAGTCTAGCAAACCTTTCTCAGAGGTCGTATATCAGATATCCTGCATATCAGATATTTATATTGCAATTTATAACAGTAGCAAAGTTATAGCTGCAAATCTTATGGTTGGGGCCACTACAACATGAAGAACTGTTTAAAGGGCCACAGCATCAGAAGGTTGCTAACCACTGCTCCAGATGACATGGGAGAAAAGACTATGCTGCTGTGAGCAAATGAGACTGGCTGGCAAAGGCGAAGCCCGGCCTCCAGTATAGAGAGCAAGACACAGAAACAGGCCGAGCTCTGTCTGATGCTACGGACTACAGAGCAAGCTGGCTCCAGCTCTAAGCACCAGGGAATCACACTGCCTGTCATGGTCATGCCAGGGCTTTCCCCACAAGCTGAACTCCGCCCGCTTCCTCACTCTCTCTCCTCCCCACCCCGCTTTCAATGGCCTGTCCCCAGAAAAGGGCAAGTGGAATGGTGCAGGGGTTCATCACAGGCCCTGCCTACTGTCATCTTATCTCAAGAGAACTGGGGAGAAACGGATTCCCAGAAAAGAGTCTCCCTTTAATCCTAAGGCAGGGGATGATGTGTTTCCCACGGGCTTTTGTGAGATTCAGATCTGGCATGCAGCCCAAGGCTCTGGTATGCATTCCACATCAGAAGCCAGATTCTTGCTATCTGTCAATGGCATGAACCTAGGTTGGCTGTTTTAGGAAGATCAAGTTGTGATTTCCTGTATGTCTTGTTTGCTGATAATGGAAGGAGGGAATCTCAGGGAGACTATGCAGATTGGCTGAGAAAGGCAGAGAAGGGAGGGAACCAGGAGGTCAGCCAGCCTCTTTTCTATGGCACTTTGCATCTCCAAGAGGGAATGGTTGGACCATCCTTGAGGTATCGGGGTGGAGGTGAGGGAGAATAAACTGCATAGTGAGTTTGGGGCAAGTCTTGGCTACATTCAATTCCGTCTTAAAAAGAAAGGGGGGGGGGACCGGAAGGGGAGAGAGACACTGTAAAACACCCGTGGGAATGCCCTCAGGTGTCAACATTCTGTAGCTTCTCTCCGAGGCTGCTCAGCTCCCTGTGACGGCCTTTTATAAATGGCCTCTGATCTCTTCTCATAGTTCAGATTTTAAATTTTCCACTCTTAATCCACCAAGGAAACAAGAACCTCTAGGGGTGGAGGGTGCCCTGAAAAGCTCCGGTGGATATTCAGCAACAATGGAGCACCCCAAGAGTCATCTCTAGGACAGTGGTTCTCAGCCTGGGGTGATTGTTCCCCTCAGAAGGCTTTGGGCTCTGCCTGGAGATGTTTTGATTACCACAAGGAAGGGCAGGGAGGAGCTACTAGTATCTAGCAGCTGGAGGCCAGTGTGCTGCTCAGTGTCCCCCAGATGAGCATGAGACATGAAAATGCTACAGAGCTAAGCTGAGGACCCCTCGTGATCGCGCTCATCCCCACCAGCCCCTGGCATCCTTGTCCTTCCTGGAGCTTCAGTGAGATGTTGTGACTGAGAGTAAATCACAGTGTGGGTTTAGCATCCCTGGAGAAGTCCTCCAGGGTCAAGTCACCTACACCTGTGGCTCCCTCCTTTCAGCCAGGCTCCCGAGTTACCAGTTGTTGGAGGTGACATACAGACTCTCCAAAGGGCCCAGCAATTTGTTGTGGCCTAGCCCCAGGTGCTGCAGGCTTGGGGGCGGGGGTGAGCACAGACACTCCATGCTGGTGATCAAATTGCCGTACAGCTCCAGCACCTGAGAAGGACAGCATTGGCCATGACTGGAGGGGTTTGCCTCACTCACCACAGGCGCCTACTCCCGCCCCAGGAAGGGAGTTGGAGTTGCCTGCTTCCATCTTCCTATGGCGACTTGCTTTAAATAATACAGTAAGAGGCTGGGATGTACCTCAGTTGTTAGAGAGCTTGCCTAGCATCCATGGCACCCTGGGTACCACCTCCAGCACTCAGTACCACTGTGGCAGGATGCTCCTGTGACCCCTGTATCTGAGAGGTGGAGACCCTGGTACCACCTCCAGCACTCAGTACCACTGTGGCAGGATGCTCCTGTGATCCCTGTATCTGAGAGGTGGAGCCTGGGTACCACCTCCAGCACTCAGTACCACTGTGGCAGGATGCTCCTGTGATCCCTGT
>CM052721.1:29739662-29750057 GCA_028551405.1 Uromys caudimaculatus
TCCCTGTATCTGAGAGGTGGAGCCTGGGTACCACCTCCAGCACTCAGTACCACTGTGGCAGGATGCTCCTGTGATCCCTGTATCTGAGAGGTGGAGACCCTGGTACCACCTCCAGCACTCAGTACCACTGTGGCAGGATGCTCCTGTGATCCCTGTATCTGAGAGGTGGAGACCCTGGTACCACCTCCAGCACTCAGTACCAGTGTGGCGGGATGCTCCTGTGATCCCTGTATCAGAGAGGTGGAGACAGGAGTACAAAGAGTTCAAAATCATCTTTGACTACATAGTGAGTCTGAAACCAGGCTAGGATACATGAAACCCTGTCTCAAAAAAAAAAAAAAAAAAAAAAAAAAAAGGTTTGGGGGTGGACTGGGGCTAGGAGAGGAGGGCAGAGAGCTGATAAAGGCACTTACTGCACAAGCTGGATGACTGGGTTTGAGTCCCAAATCCCAAGGTGAAAGGAGATAACCAACTCCCAATAAAGCTGTCCTCTGATCCACATGTGTGCTATGGCCCAGTGCCCCCATACACACAAAATAATACAATTTAGAATAAACCCGTCATGCAGGAGGACTGGCTGAGGTGGCATGTACTTCTAACCCCAGTGCTCAGGATCCTAAGACAGAAGGCTAGAGAGTCCTGGCTAGCTTGGGCTACTCTGGAAGTTCCAAATCAGCCTAGACTAGCTTGTCTCAAAAGGAGAGGGGACTGGGGTGTGGGTGGGGCAGGAAGAACAAGATGCAGCAAAAGGAGAAGGTCCCTTACAGCTTGGAAAGGGAGGCGCTAGGGAGTGGATGGGGGTGTGTGTGTCAATTTTTGTTGTTGCTGGGGTTTGAGACAGGGTTTTCTGTGTAGCCCTGGCTGTCCTGGAACTCTCCCCATAGACTGGCTGGCCTCCAACTCAGAGATCGGCTTGCCTCTGCTTCCTGAGTGCTGGGGTTAAAGGTGTGCGCTGCCACCTCCTGGCTTTACCTTGGCACCCTCTCAGTCCATGGCAATACACGGGGATGGACGTGGACCCAGGAATAAGCCCTGGCTCAGTGGCACTCTCTCCTTCACTTGTACTTTGTGCATAAGGCCCATGTGGTGCCATCCTGAGCATGGCACAGAGACAAGCCACTAAGTCTGCTACTCTCAGTGTTGAACTTCAGTGGGGGTCATTTTGATACACTCAGCTGAAAACTCATGATTGTCTGGTCTACCCCTTTTATCTGGTGTGTGTGTGTGTCTGTGTGTGTGTGTGTGTGTGTCTGTGTGTGTGTGTGTGTGTCTGTGTGTCTGTGTGTGTGCATGTGTGCATGCAAGCATGTGTATAGAAGCCAGAAGACAGCCTCAGCTCCCTTTGAATCCACTTGCCTTGTTTTGTTTTGTTTTGTTTTGTTTTGTTTTGTTTTGTTTTGTTTTGTTTTGTTTGAGACAGTCTCCCACTGACTTGGAACTTACCATGTAGACAGGCTGGTTGGACAGAGAGTCTCAACAATCTCCCTGCCCCTGTCTCCCCAACACTGAGATACCAAGCACACCCCACATCATCCAGCTTATTTCACATGGAGAGCCAACTCAGGTCTTCATGCTTGCAAAGCAATCCCGCTCACTGACTGAACCATCGCCCTAGCCCCTCGCCTGCCGTTTCAACACGGTAAAATGGATGCATATTTGCCATTTCAAGTATATAATTCACAATGCCAACTACCATCCTCCCCTCAAATAGATGTCTGAGAAAGGAAGGAAGGAGAAAAGAAAAAGAAGGAAGGAAGACCACCAGGCAGTAACTTCCCCTGGTCCTTCCCAGCCCCCACGACTTCTCCTTGCTTTTGTTTCTGTGGACTTTCCACTTCTGCATATTTTATTAAGTACAATTATACATAAGATCTGTCTCCCTCTTTAAAGTCTGGCTTCTTTCTCTAGTATGATATTTTCTAGGTGACTCTCCAAAGCCTTTCCTTGTGACCACTCTTCTATTGCATGGAGAGACCACATTCTATTTGTCTGCTCACCAGGCCACAGGTATTAGGTCATTCCCACTTTCTGGCTGTTGTGACTAGGAAGGCTGTGAACACTGGTAATAAGCGCCTACTGGGGTCCTTTAGCTCTTGTGGGCAAACACCATGGAAAGAAGGGAATTGCTGAGTCCAAGAGGATTATGCAACTTTTTTGAGGAACATGGTCTGTGTTTTAAAAGCCAGGGGCTGGGCCTTAGCACACAGCCACCCTTGCTAGAGCTGTGCAGGACAGGCTAGGGACAGGACCAGGACGCTAAGACCCATACAGAACATGTACCTTCAATGTTGGGGGCAGATTGTTAGCATCGATTTCCTCAATTTTATTGGCACTCAGAACCAACTCCTCGAGCTTTAGAAATTTCAAGAGGTCTTTATCCACCAGACTCACCTGCAAGAAAAGGAAGGGAAACTGAGGACTCTGGGGAGCCAGGCAGCGCTGGAGCGGAAAGCATGTTCATAGTGGGAAGGTAACAGCTATGTTAGCTACTATTCTGCTGCTGGGACAAATTGCCATGACAAGGCGACTCCAGGAAGAACTGCCTTTCAGGGCGATCCCATCTTGCTGCAAGCTGCCATGGCACTGTTCTTTAGGCCATGTTAGCCATCCTTCCCTCTGCTAGACAGAGTCTCCTGAGAGCTCTTGGAGCATTCGTAAATATTCATTGGCATGCTCTGGTCGTGTCTGCAACCTGTAGTCTGAGCAGAGTCACCTCTGCGGCTTTAGCTCTAGGTGGGAGTGAGAAGTCAGCTTTGCATAGATCCCTTTGGGGACGCGGAGCCAAACAAAAGAGGATTTAGGTAAGTGATGTAGAGAGGTGTGGATGGGGGTGTTAGTCTATAAACAACTCCATGGACACATTACACTCATCAACATGAGCTTCAGTGAGTCTTTCTTAGGGTTGTTGGTGCTTGGTTAAATTTTACATCTGCCCAAGAAAGCCACGTAACCCTGGTCTTCCAGAATTAATCTGGGTCAGAGAAGAACCTGCCAGCCGCCACATCACCTTACCCATGAATCCCAGTTTTCCTGTGGCCTCAAGGACATCAGAAGCCCTTCCTGGCTGGCCTTCCCTTTCCCACAGTGACCAAGTCTACTAGTTTACCTAGGATTGGGGGGTGTTTCCCCAGAACTCAGAAAGTCCAAGACAAAATGGTTTGAATGGGTCACAGGAGAAGGAAGGAAAGATTTTGGGAGGGTGAGTATCCTTGCTGGTTTCTATGTCATATTAATATGACAGCTTTTCAAAATCAGATCTGCTTGATGTTAGCCAGCCCTCCCCAGGCCCTCTCTTCACACTTTAAAGTAAAAAGAAACACTATGGATTCTTTGAGAGGGCCTAGAGTGTGCAAGAGCCAGCCATAGGGGATACGGAACTGACCTCCTCTGGGGTTAGAGAGAGACAGAGACAGAGAGACAGAGAGACAGAGAGAGACATAACAGTCACGGAGGCTGTCCTGCTACCCCTGCCTCGGCTCACCCAGTTGCTCTCTTCCTTCCAGTGATCCCTCACAGCACTCACCCCCTTGTCCACCACCCGCAGGGACCGGAAGTAGGAGTAGAAGAAAGTGTCTTTGATCATCAGTGGGTTCTGGATGGCCAGTTCTCTCAGGAAGCGGTCCTCTGCGCTGGAACCCTTCAGCATAGCCCAAGGAGAGTGGCTGCTGCGCACCAGGCCCAGCAGGGCCTCCACAGTCTCCTCCTCGGGGTCCACTGTCTCCTCTTCCTTGGGGGTCAATTCCCTCCAGGTTCGACATTTTTGAGGAAGAAAGCATGACTTATTCTGCAGAGGTAGAGAGGGAAGGAAGCCTTTGAGCATTTATTTATTGTGTTGTGTCTGGGTGTGTGTAGACATGTGTTCACCATAGCAAGTGCATGTGGAGCTCTCTGTATTAGAGTGGGCTCTGGGTTCTCTAGAGGAACAGAATTTATAGAATATGGAAACACACACACACACACACACACACACACACACACACACACACACACACACTGGGTTAAAGGGGGTTTATTAGAATGTTTATTAGAATGGGTTATAAGCTGTGGTCCAGCCACTCCAACAATGGCTGTCTACCGATGGATGGTCCAAGAATCCTGTAGTGGTTCAGTCTACAAGGCTGGATGTCTCAGCCAGTCTTCAGGATATGCCAGAAGCCTGAAGAAGCAGGCTCTAATGCCAGGGAAGGAATGGACTTGCCAGCGAGAGCAAGCAGGCCCAGAGAGCCAGCTTCCCTCTTCCATGTCCTTTATACAGGCTGTCACCAGAGAAGATGGCCAAGATAAAGGTAGATTGTGCCACCTCCTAAGATCTGAATTAAAAGTGGGTCTTCTCTCTTCAGATGACTTATTTAAGAAAAAAAAAAAATCCCCCACAGATGTGCTCAGCCACTTGGATTTTAGTTAATTCCAGATGCAGTCAAGTTGACAACCAGGAATAGCCATCACAGGCTCAGAGAATAATTTGCAGGAGTTGGCTCTCTCCTACTACCAAGTGTTTGCCAGGGATCAAATTCAGACCATTGGGATTAACAGGAAGAGCCTTTTCACACTGAGCCATCTCACTGGTTGGGTGGAACTGCTTGTTCCAGACAGGGTCTTAAGTGGCTCAGGCTAGCTTTGAACTCACTGAGTAGTTGATGATTACCTCGAACCCCTTGATTGTCTTGCTTCCACCTCCCAAGCTCAGGGAACAGCGCTACACTAGCTGTGATGAGATGCAGGAGCTCAAACCCAGGGCTTTGTGAAAAGACTCAGCCAGCTAAATGACATGCCTGGCATATGCTAATTATTAGTGGGGGCAGCGTTTCGCTGTGTGGCATAGGCTGGCCTTGAACTCTCAGCCTCCCAAGTGTCATTGGCACATATAACAAGACACAGATTAGTTCAAAGACCAAGTTCCTGTTTTCACTTTCCTCTGGAGTTGGGAACATTCAACATCCAAAGCAAAATAGACTTCCGGGTTGAAGAAGTACTTAAGGGTATTTGAAGCTCCTCCAGAAGCTCCGAGTTCAGTTCCCAGCACTCGTGTCAGGCAGCTCAAAAGCACCTGAACTTCAGGCTGGAGAATACCTGCCCTAACATGCATGTACCCAAACAGAGACATACGATTAAAAATAATGTAATCAAAAAGGGCCGGGCAGTGGTGGCGCACGCCTTTAATCCCAGCACTTGGGAGGCAGAGACAGGTGGATTTCTGAGTTCGAGGCCAGCCTGGTCTACAGAGCGAGTTCCAGGACAGCCAGAACTACACAGAGAAACCCTGTCTCGGAAAAACAAAACAAAACAAAACAAAACAAAAAAAAGGAAAAAATCAATAAAAGGAGTTTCATTTTGACAGCACTTGTATAGCTGTGTACAGGGGGCTTGGTGGGCAATCTGGTAAACTGAGAATTCACAGAAGGACGGCTTTCCAAAGATGTGGCAAGGTGAACCCTGAAACTTAAGCTTTGGTGAGGAAAAGATGAGTCTGCTCCTCAGAATCTACTCCTTCCAGGCAGTGACTGTGATGCAGCTCTTCAGATTGTATGGGGCTTGAACACCCTGCCTCTTAGCTACACCTCTCTCCTTAGATTACACCCTTGGAGCCCTAAACCCTAAAACTTCGAGCCGTGCCTTGCACAGAGTAGGCATTCAACCTGCACCTGTGGCCTAAGCAAACGGAGAGTTCCCCATGGGTGCCTGTATTCCTCTACAGGGGGAAGCCAGTTTTACTGTTTTCCTTAGGGTAGAGGGGGGCGCAGCTGACAGCCAAGACCATCAAGCCGATTCCAGACTCTCAGGACACATTTGATGGGCCTCTAAATCTAATCACCCTGTGCACCCAGCCGGTGACCATGGTTCCTCTGCGTACTGAGTAGAATGAGTGTAGAAGCTGAAGTAATAAGAAAAGGGACCTTCATGCCCTGTTGGACCAGATGTTTTCCCCAGCTGTTCTGACTATACCCTTGGCTGTATTTCCCTCTGCCTCCCCTCAGCCTGGAAGCAGGGCAGAGGTTGTGAAGCACCTTAGGCTTCCTGAGTCCAGCACAGCTGCAGGAGAAAAGGAGGCAGGGATGGAGGGGCAGAAGACCCTTCCTATATGAGATCTCAGAACGTCGGAAGCTAGCCCTGTAGCCCCAGAACACGAGGAAAACCATTTTCTCCAGATCTCATGAGCAAACTGTTCAAGACCAAAGCTCTTTAAGTCTCCGGGAAGCCTGACATCTGGAGCTTGGCCAACCAGCTGCTCTAGGCTAGCCTGAGGACAAAGGTCAGCTTGGTGTGCTGGGTCAGTCCATTCCGGGTGGGTTCCCCCATGACAAGGTGGGTACTTGGTCCCTGCATTCTTCACAGTTCACACCAACCCTCAAATCAGCCAATGTCGAAATGACCACATCTAAACCTCCCTCCAGGCCTCAAACTTGAGCAACTACTGACCCCTAGGCAGCCCAGCTCCCAGCTAGGTACCAGCTACTTTAGTACATTCCGAGGCTATTCTGGTCCCAGCTCCGCCCCTGCTGGATCCTTCCCTTCATAACCCCCCTTCCCCGTGGGGGCACGCACCCAGCTCCCGATGCCACAGGGGAATTCGCGCAGACACAGCTTCCGCAGATGCTCACGCACAGCAGTGCTCAAGGTCCCGGGTACGCCCTCCATCTGCCTGTAATCGCTAGTGCTGGACTCTGTGGTCTCCATGCTGTGTGAGGACAGCTTGTTGCTAGGCAACCGCCAGACGCGTTACCCTGGATGCCGTGTGCAGGTGGAAGCCAACTTCCTCAGTTTCGAAGACCCCAGCTAAGCTCCTACCAGGTTGGCTGAGGTACCTTGCAACAGCCAAGTGGTGGACGCCTCTTGGGATAATAATGGGATTATTTCCCTCCTCCTAATGATTGTCTGGAGAGAGTGCTGACTGTTGTTCCCATTTGGTGGATCTAAAGAAAAATAAGTCCAATGTTAAACATTTTAAGACTCCAATTAGGGGATCATCCAATCTTATCTTGCCATCCCGTGAAGTGTCTCCACACAGCAGGGGTCCCCACCTGTGGTCTGTGAAATTAATGGAAGATGATTTTAACTGGAGATGTAATAAGATGTATGATTTGTGTTCCATAAGACCCACTCATTCCAAGGGCACAGATCGGTGATTTTTTGGTGTATCCACAGTGCAACTGTAATCTAGATGTTACCACTGTGATCTAATCATTTCCCCTCATTTAAAAACCATGAAGCAAGCTGGCACCTTTAATCCCAGCACTTAGGAGGCAGAGGCAGGTGGATTTCTGAGTTTGAGATCAGAACTGGTCTACAAAGTGAGTTTCAGGACAGTCAGGGCTACACAGAGAAACATTGTCTTGGAAAAAAACCACAAAGCAAACACCATTGAACCATCTGCTCAGCCAGTGGCAAACAGGGATGCGTTTTGTGTACCTATGCATTTGCTTCCTCCTGAGGAGCCATGCACAGGATCTGGTCTTTACATCTTCTCACATTACTTACGATGTCATCCACCGGAGCCCAGGTTGGTCTCAGACTCTCTAGATAGCCAAGAAGGACCTTGATCTGATCCTTCTGCTTCTGCCTCCTCAGTGCTGGGACTCCAAACATGGCCACCATGCCTGGCTTTCATGCCTGTTGTATCATGCACCAGACTTCATTCTGCTCTCATTTAACATTTACGTGTGTGAGTATTTTGCCTGCATGTCAGTTCGTACAAGCCTGGTGTCTAGAGAACCAGAAGAGAACTTTGTACTCTCTAGGACTGCAGTTAACAGTTATGAGCTACCATGTCAGTCCTGGCAACTGAACTGGGGTCCTCTGGAAGAGCAGCCTGTGCTCATAACTGCTCAGCCATCTCTCCAGCCCTTCAATGAGTGGTTTTAAGTTTGGGTTAAAAACAAGGAACAACAAACTAAAAGTATAAAATGATCTAGAGAGCTTACTGAGGTTTTCCTTTTGGCTTCAGAATGTGGTCAGTTCTGGATCATCCAGTGACCCCAGGATGCACGACAGAAAAGCCGCATCCAAGAATCCCCTGGGTCTCCAACCCCACTTTTCCCTGATACTTTGCCTTCTTTCTCACCCATGTTTCAAGACAGTGCAATCTATGCTCACTTTTTCCTCCATACCACAATGAGACTTCTACCCCAGCAATTTATTCAAAGTTCCCTCTCAAAATTCCTGTGACCTCATGTTTACAAACCTACAGACCCTGCCTGGGCTTATCTTTCTTGACCTTCCCATGACTTGTGTGGTTGCCAGTCATCTCCTCTGACTTGAGAAACCACTTCTCATCTCGTTCCATGACAGCTTCCTTTTCTTTCCTTCTTGGCTGTGCCTTCTTGAATTGGACCCCAAGTCACCTTTCTTTTCCTCTGCGGCTGATGGCTCAGGTCCCAAGGCTCTACAAGTGACTGCCATCTCTTATGGTGGTCATCCGCTATAGGCTTGCTGTGGTGTCAAGTGTAATATACCAGTGGCTTCCAAATGGACATTTGCAGTTCCCTCCTTCATGTTGCCAGTTCAAGCCCAGTGGCCCGCTAATCATCCTTAGCTGTGCCTGACACGCCCCTTCACCTCACAGTGACAGACGGAGCTACATCCCTCAAGCCCCCAAGCGCTCCCCATGTCCCTTGTATCACCACCATTTTTGCACTTATCCTAGAAGCTGCCCTCAGTCCCTCCTGTCCCTCCATTTCCACAGCCCCCATCTTTTCTAAGTTTACTTTTTATACAATTTCCTAGTCCACATCTCTTTGTGTCTACCTGTCACATCGTCCTGGCACATCTGTGAATGTGTAGTGTTTGAGATCCGAGTGAGACGTTCCCGGGGACACTAAAGTATGTAGAATAGAGTGTAGACCAGAGATGGAGAGATGTTCATGAAGAAGAGCCAAGCAGGAAAGTGCTTAGCCTCCAACACTGAGGTGTGGCCAGAAGGACGGGGCACATTGTTTTGGAACGAGGGGGGGGAGTTGGAGGGCAGCTGTGATCACCACTGCTCAACCAGACTGGATTTTTGTTTGTTTTTGGATCTCATGTGTAGCTCTGGCTGGCCTGGAACTCACTATGCAGACCGGGCTGGCCTTAAACCCACAGACATCTGTCTCTGCCTCCTGAATGCTGGAATTAAAGGCATGTGTCCTCATGCCTTGCTCAGACTGTATTTTTTTTTAAAGGTTTATTTCTTTTATTTATGTGAGTATACTAGTTGTCTTCAGACACACCAGAAGAGGGCGTCAGATCCCTTTACAGATGGTTGTGAGCCACCATGTGGGTGCTGGGAATTGAACTCAGGACCTCTGGAAGAGCAGCCAGTGCCCTTAACCACTGAGCCATCTCTCCAGCCTGCTCAGACTGTATTTTATTGTATGTATTAATATTATGTGTGTGTGTGTGTATATATATATGTATGTATGTATGTGTGTATATATATATGTGTGTGTGTGTATATATATATATACACAAAGATATATATATATATATCTTTTAAAGATTTTATGTGTGAGTGGGAGCACCCCGTGTGGGAGTCAGATAACACCGTTGAGTCCTTATTTCGCACCTTGTTTTAGGCAGGTCTCTCTACTGTTCATACATACACCAGGCCAGCTGGGCTGCAAGCTTCAGGAATCCTCCTGTCTCCACCTTCCAGCTCTCGGTAGGTGAGCTAGGATTATGCACATGGAATTCTATGCCGAGTATTATGTGGACTCTGAGACTGTGTCCTCCTGTCTGGACATTGGTCACTTCCTCACTGGGCCTGGGGTTATAGCTCAGTTGAGAAACTTTGTGTTGAATTCAGTCTCCAATACCCCAAGAAAGTGAAATGCTAGTCATTGTGGCATAATAAAGGCTGGAATTCTGGCAGATCATGGACCGGTCATGGAACGTAAAGGCTGAGAACCAGAGAAGGCGGGCAGCATGCACTCACGGGGACTGTATTAGCTCTCTCTTGTTAACCCTAAATTTGCTGGCATAGTGGTGCACTTTTCTAATCCCAGCTCTAGGGAGGTGGAGGCAGGAGGATCACAGGTCTGGGCTACATAGTGAGACCTCTTCTTATGAAAACAATTATCTACATAGCCCAAGGCTGGGCTGGCTGACAGTGTCCCAGTGGGAGGAAGGACAAACAATGCCCCCACCCCTCCCCGAGGATTTGTACACGGTCAATGATTGAGGCATTTTTCTTCAGTGGTGTAGCCACTAAGGTGCTCATGCTGTTGTAAGCAATTTACCCATGTTCCCCTAGGAAACCCAATGAAAGTTATGGAGTCATTCAAAGCGCATGCAAGCGGAAAGGGTGCTAGCTGGGAAGATGAGGGGGAATCTGTAGACGCAGAAGGGAGACAAAAGGGCTGTGTGTGTGTGTGTGTGTGTCTGTGTGTGTGTGTGTCTGTGTGTGTGTGTGTCTGTGTGTGT
>CM052721.1:29750157-29868332 GCA_028551405.1 Uromys caudimaculatus
GAGGATTACTGTAAGTTCAAAGCCAGGGCTACATTGTAAGTTTCAGGTTAGCTGGGGCTACAAAGTAAGACCCTATCTGAAAAAGGAAAATGATCAGAAGCCCAGCATACAATCTGATCATTCCCTTAGAGATCTAAACGGAAGCTATAGGCTGGGAGTCCCACTCTCATCCAGGGCTCAAAGGGTGTACCAAGCTAACACCCTTAAGTCAAATTTGCTTTCATAGATTCCACGGAGGCACCTCCATCTTCCAGGCAGCAATGGCCTCTACCTCCTCCTCAACAGACTCTCCAGCTTTCCCTTCTGCCCCCAGTTTTGTGTGGTTTCTGTTTGTCAAGTTGTATTTATTCTTTGAGATAGGGTCTCATGTACCAAGGCTGATCTCCAACTTACTCTGTAGTAAGGACTTCTGACCCTCCCATCTTTACCTCCTGATGCTGTGTGTACCGCCATGTTCAGTCTATACAGTGCTGAGGATAGAACCCAGGGCTCTGTGCATGCTAAGCTAGCACTTACCATCAGCCCTGTTTTATTTTATAGAGGTTTTTTGGGGGGAGTTGGGTGTGTGTGTGTGGGGGGTCATCTGGCTTGGAACTTGCTACACAGTCAAAGGTGACCTTGACCTTCTGATCCCCATTTCTCTACCTCCCAAGTGCTGGGATTCTAAGTGTGTATCCTCATACCTTCAGTTTTCTTGGCTGTTTGGCTTCTTGGATGGATCCACGGGGCCTCAGAAAAGGTAGGCGAGCATTGGCTCATGGTACTGCATCTAGCCCTAAATGTGCTAGCACTAAAGTAACTCAGGTATCCAAGATAACTTACATGTCCTAAGTAAACTGATTACTAAACCTGACTTCCTCTACAGAGTCCCTTTTGCCATGTAATGTGACATAACAATTTACATTATGTCCGCTATGTACAACAAACAATAGTTACAACAAATGACAGCAGGTCAGAGTCCTGCCCACTGCTGGACTTACCAGAAGCTTCGATTAAGTTGGAAAGTGAGGCAAAGAACAAGGGTAAGCCACTCTGTGGAGAGGAATGGCAGAGGCAGAGTCGTGGTGTGGGCATGCAATCTCAGACCTGGGAGGCAGGAGGGTCCTTGGAATGTTTGAGGCTAGCCTGAGCTTTATGATAAGTTCCAAGATAGCCTGGACTAAGAGTGAAACAGTTCCGAAACTTCAGACCGAAAGGAAGGTGGGTGAGAAGAAAGAAAAGGGAATCTGGAAGCAAAGGTGGGCTTGAGGGTGACAGGGGAGTCCCCCTGTGGTATGTTTGGGGCTCTGACTCCCACACCTGACCACATTTCTGAACTCTGGACTCCAATATCATGGCTCATCTGGCACAGAACAGATGCTGATGGCGTCCAAATCAACTGTTCCTAGTGGGACTCTTGACTTCCTCTCTGCAGACTTCTTGTCCCTCATCAGGCACATCTGCCCAGCTGTTTCCTCACTGCCCAGAAGTTCCCCTTGATCCGTCTCCACATCCATCCACCGGTTCCCACGCCTCTATCTCTATCCGCTCTGGAGTCCAGGCTGCCCAGAGACCTGTGTAACTTCTCTTTGGCTCCCTTGTCTCTCTCTTGGAATCCCACTCCCCTCTTTACTCAGTAGCCTGTCTCTCCCTTTCTTTTCAAAAGCACACCAGATCCCGTAAGTCCCTATCTAAAGCTATCTGGTGGTGTCTCATCGCACTTAGAAGAAAACCTAAGTTCTTTATTGTGGCCCCAAGGTCCTTCGCGTCGGGCTTCTGCCCATATTTCCACCACTTTCTTTTTCTTCCACAACACTCTTGATATCATGGCCTTCTTCCTGTTTGTGGAAGGACACTGAGCTCATATCTGCAGCAGCCCACTGTCCCCAGATCTTTCCACAGCGATTCCTTCTCATCCTCCAGGGCTCAGTTTTAATCAACCAATCAATTAATTGCTAAGTCAGTTTTTTTTTGTTTGTTTGTTTTAAGAAAATGGCTGTAGCATAGGCTGACCTGAAAGACACTACATAATCATAATCAGGGTTGGCTTCAAACTTGCTGTGAGCCTCCTACCTTGACCATGTCTGGCTTCCGGTCTTAGTGTAAAGGTTTCATCCCTTAAGATATTTTACACATCATGCAGTAGTTTTTCATAGTTTTATTATTCCTGGAGGTTTTCTTACTTGTGAATACTTTTCAGTCTTGTCTCTTGCCCCCTAGAACACTAGGTTCTTAAGGACAGGAACTTTGTTGAGCTTGTCACTCTTCCTGAGAACCTACAAGAGGATATAGTTGGCACTTGTCTTAGTCAGGGTTTCTATTCCTGCACAAACATCATGACCAAGAAAGGGTTTATTCAGCTTACACTTCCATGCTGCTGTTCATCACCAAAGGAAGTCAGGACTGGAACTCAAGCAGGTCAAAGAGCAAGAGCTGATGCAGAAGCCATGGAGGAATGCTGCTTACTGGTTTGCTTCTCCTGGCTTGCTCTGCTTGCTTTCTTATAGAGCCCAAGACTACCAGCCCACAGATGGCACCACCACAAGGGGCCCTCCCCCCTTGATCACTAATTGAGAAAATGCCTTACTGCTGGATCTCATGGAGGCATTTTCTCACCTGAAGCTCCTTTCTCTGTGATAACTCCAGCTTGTGTCCAGTTGACACACAAAACTAGCCAGTACAGCACTCAAAATAAGAATAAATTGGGAGTTCTTCTCATAGTCGGCTCTGTGAAGATGAAGATGAATCTCTCCTTCCCTCCCACCAGCCGTCAGAAACTCATTGAAGTGGACGATGAGGGTAAACAAATTTCATACGCTCTGAGAAGCCTATGGTCACAGCAGTGGCTGCTGCTGGTCTGGGCGAAGAGTGGAGAGGTTACGTGGTCCAAATCCGTGGCGGGAATGACAGCCAAGGCTTTCCCATGAACAAGGTGTCTTGATCCAGGACAGCAAAGTGCTCCTGCTGTTAAGTGGCCTTCATTATTTTTTCTTTTTGTTTCTTTTTCTCCTCTCCTCTTCTTCTCCTTCTCTTCCTCCTCCTCCTTCTCCCTTGCCTTTTTGAGAAGGGTTTCTCTGTGTAGCTCTGGCTGTCCTGGACCTAACTCTTTAGACCAGACTAGCTTCAAACTCAGAGATCCCCCTACCTCTCTACTTCCTGAGTACTAGGATCAAAGGTGTGAGCCACCCCTACCCAGCGAGCAATGGGCATCCTTGTTATGGACCAAAGACAACTAGGAGGAGGGGGCAGAAATCTGTTCAAGGTGCACTGTGGGTGCCAAGCTGAGTGTTCTCATCTTGGCTATTGGAAAGAAGAAAAAGATTCCTGGACTGACAGAGACTACTGTGCCTTGGCAGTTGTGGCCCCAAAGAGGCAGCAGAATCCGAAAGCTTGTCCACCTCTCTACAGATGTCCATGGATTCATTGTTAGAAAACTCTTAAGCAAAGGTGAGAGGCCAGGACCAATGCGCCTGACACTGAGTGTCTTGACACACATGTCCTGCAACACAAATGCTGACATACTGCTCCGATGAAGCCACGCACCAGGGATAACAAGGAGGCTGCAGAGTAAACGTTTGGCCAAGAGAAGGAAGGAAGCCAAAGAAAGCTGCCAGGGACAGATTACCAGATGTAGGCTGTGTTCGATCAGAGCTTCTACTTCTGAGTCTGAGTTCAACCAAAAATAGTGTGTAAGAGTACCAGTAAGCTGGGTATGGTGCTGCAGATCTTTAATCCCAGCAGAGGCAGAGGCAGGCGGATCTCCATGAGTATGAGGCCAGCCTGGTCTCTATAGTGAGCTCTAGGTCAGTCAACACCACATAAAGAGATTCTGTTTCAAAAAAATCCAAAACCAAACCAACCAACAAAAACAAACAAAAAACTCCAAAAGAAGTAAATGATCAGACATCGAGTCTCCAAAAATAAACAAGAATAAACAGGAGCTAAAGAGATGGCTCAGTGTTTGCTGCTCTCATAGAGGACTGTAACTTTAATTTTCTTTAAGAGTTACTTTTAATGATGGTTCTTAAATGCTTTAACCTCCCTTGTAGCCCACCACCCACCAGGGATAGCAGAAAAGAAAGGATACAGGGAAAATGGACCTGTTTAGAAATGGTTCTTTGGAGCAAATCTCATCTGCTGTGTCAGGAAATCAGCAGTTTAGCTCACAGGAGTCAACAATGGAGACTCAATTCACTCATAAATACTTCACGGATATGCCAGCAGTCCAGTTCGGTAGCGTCGGGATAGCAGCATTGGTGGTACTACCCAGCAGGACACCCAGGCCTCAGCTGAATCAGCTCCAGTCAGCAGGAGGAATTCGGAACACCAGACGTTCTTGGCTGTGCCTCAGTCGACAAAGTGAGGATCAATGAAGACACCAAGACAAGAACCATTGCAGAGCTGGCTCTACAAGCAAGCCCTCTCACAGGCTGTTGGGTCCTAGTTATACTCCCTCCAAACATCACGTGTCCTCACGGGGCTTGCCTCAGCACATGAGTTTGACTTAGCAAAACTCCACGAGTCAGTATCCGCTAGCATCTCTCTGCCAATCAGCCCGAGTCTGTGGAAGCAGAAAGAAGCCGCAGGATGCCACCTGACGTTTTTTGGTGCAGGGTCTCTCTATGGAGTCCCGACAAATGGAGCTCAACAACACATGTAAGGCGGACCAACACGAGTGTGTCATTAGTGAAGATTCCTTTGTCACGTGTCCTCACGGGGCTTGCCTTAGCAAGATGTCCTTTTACCTGTGTGTGATTCAGGCCAGCATCCTTCACCTGTTTGCCACAGCAAACTACCATCTTACATTCCCCTCCAGCTCAGGAGAACAGAGGCCTTCCTTTGGCCTCCACAGGCCCTGGCAACATAAACACGCAAAATAAACTTTTTGTTTGTTTGAGTTTTTGTTGTTATTGTTGTTGTTTTTTGGTTTTTTGGTTGTTTTTTTGGGGGGGGTGTATTTTGGTTGGTTGGTTGGTTGGTGGGTGGGTGGGTTGGTGTTTTGAGACAGGGTTTCTCTGTGTAGCCCTGGTTGTCCTAGAACGCTCTGTAGACCAGGCTGGCCTTAAACTCATAGATCTGCTGGGATTAAAGGCATGCATCACCACTGCCTGGCTACAAAATAAATCTTAACAAAAAGAATAAATGATTTCAATCATATATTTTTTTTAAGAATTAGGTATTGAAGTTGGGCCTTGGGCATGTGATGGAAGTGTTCCATCAGTGGTCAATAAGCCCAGCCTAACAAATAATTTTTTTTCTTTGATATTGCGACTCACTGTGAGACAAAGCTGGCCCCAAATTTGCATCAACTCTCCCTCTTCTGTCTCCTGAATGCTGGAATTACAAGCATGAGCTGCCATGCCTGGCTGAACAACTCTATTTAAATTTATTTAATGTATTCGAGTGTTATCTGCATGTATGTCTGCGCAGTATGTGTGTGCCTGGTGCCCACAGAGGCCAGAGGGCATCAGATTCCCCCAAAACTGGAGTTACAGCTTTGAGCTGTCATGTGCTTGATAGGAATCAAACCCGGGTCCTCTCGGAGAGCATCTGGTGCTCCTAACCACTGAACCATCTCTCCAAACCATGAATATCAGTTTAATTTTTTTTTAAAATAGTTAAAGGATATTTTGATTCTAAAGATGCAAAAGAATGTCTCGCCTACTTTGTGCGTGTGTGATTTGAAATCTGGTAGTAAATGTTTCTTCAAAGCTTAAAAAAATTAGTTTTTTTTTTTTTTTTCAGTCAGTGATTTACTAAGCCGCTCAGGCTGGCTTTGAATCTGTGCCCCTCTTGCCTCGGCCTCCTGAGTGCTAAGATTACAAGTGTGTACCCCCTCAGTTCCAATAATTAACTGCCCCCCTACATCCCACTCCCATTATGCCTGAGCAATGGAAGATGTGACCAGCAAGTAACTCTTCAGCCCTGATTCTGGTTCTAGAGCCAGAAGTCACAAAGGTGCAGGTGAGAACCCGAGGACAAGGGCAGGCATTGGCGCCCAGCCGCCTTCTCCTCCCACCTTCCCTGTGGTCATTCGAGCCACCCTGGGCTCCAGGAATTCCTACAGATAGATCTCTCTGTGGATCTTACCATGACTCTTTGCCTATAAATGGCATCTTAAACTTTCCCTGCAGGGCACTGGCCCTCAGCCTCTTTGTCACTTCTTCCTCAGTGTTTGTACCTTTCAACTCTGGGCTTCAAAATTTCCTCTCATTAAATCAGCAAGAACTTTCCAAGAAAAAAGAGATGCCCAAGATGCATATGCCTTCCTGTGTGGTATGTATGTTCATGTGTGTGCGCGCGTGTGTGCACATGTGACTCAGGCTTCTATCTTGCCTTGAGGGTAACCTCAGCATTTCCTTCCAGCCCTGCTTTCCCCGAGCCTAGGCTGGCAGCATTTTGAAAATGTTTTCTGGAGAAAAGCTGAGCAATGGTTTTGCCATGGGCGGGCCTTTGATCTTCTTCCTCACGACAACCCTTTATATACCGCCTGGTGACCATGGTGAACACATCAGGCTCCAGAGGCCACAAGCAAAGCAGGCCTTACTCGTTCTCTTACCATCACCATGACCTTCCACACAGGTACCACTGACTCTGCAGCTCACCATGGCTTCAGCCCCATGGCTCTTACCATATGAGGGGAAGGAGAACGCAATGGCTGCCCCAGGTTCCCGGATGGCGGCTGATGTAACAGAAGCTGGGGTGGGCAGGGGCATCTGACCCATAAGTTTCACGGTATCCTTCTCTTTCTCCAGGACCAACGAAGTCTGCCCTGGTGCTGCTCTGCTGTACAGGAACCTGGCTGGCTATCTGCAGCTCATCCTTCGGTACACCAATACCAACCTCAGAGAACATAAAACAGATCCTCGAACTCTTGAAACGCGAGTCCAAGGAACTTTACGAAGTCTATGTAAGTGCCCTTGAGATTGTTTTTCTGAACCATTCCTTATTTTGCTCTCTACCACAGCTATTCTTTCTCAACATGAAACCAGCTATGGAAGCCAAAGAGGCAAGGGGACAAATCAGACAGGTTGGGGTAATGTTCACAAGGGGGTAAACGCACTTGCAGAAGAGGCAGAGGCCGATTAGTCTAGGGACCAAAACCTCAGCAATTTCCCAAACACTAGGATGTGTGCTCACAGCGTTCTTTATCTCAAACCTGCCTGGCTCACAGTCTCACTAAATGAGCATTCTTGCTGGAAGTGCATTCATAGAGATGGGCCAGCTTGATTCAGGAATCCCCTGAGAGCGACGGGAGCCAGTCTAAGCAGCAAAGGATGTCCTCGTGGAAGCAGGGCATGACTATCTTCCTTTGGGTCTCTGGTGACTCTGCGGCTGACTAACTAGGCAACTGTCTATGTGCTGTGGGAGAGTCCTGGAAGGCCCTCTGCCTTGCCAGAGCCTGGCACAGGTGGAGCACAAGACCTAGAAAGTGTGAATACTTCATGTCATCAGGACCACTTAGATAATTTCAGTTAAACAAGTAACATTGAAAGTGGAAGAAGCAACAGTGATGTTAGCATTGGCCCTGTCATCTGCTCTGGCATTTAAGCTTTGGCCTTGCCTTTAAAGGTAGATGTGCTGAGCCAACAAGGCTGATGTGGTCTTAACAATTTGGTCTTACCCAAAACCTGTCAGATTGGAGGAGGAGGGAAGGTGAGGAACGACCTGGAGTCCTTGGGTTTCTTGAGAAACTCTCCCTAGCAGCTCAGAGGCCTTTCCAGGCCAGCACAGACCATCCTTTGTCAGCAAGAGATGCCATGGCATTCACACAGAGACACGAGAAGGGAGAGCTGCAGGGAAACACAGATAAGCCCCCCTTTCCACTCAGCTCAGTCACTGAGCCTCTGAGAACAGGTTACAGGAGGCTGGGCATAGCCTCAGCCAGATGGGCAGAGGGGCAGGAGGGAAGAGTGGGCAGGAGCACACTTAGGAATCATGGCAGACCTGGGTGGATATGCCATGTCTTCTAGCTCCTAAGCCCACTATGCCTTCGATTCCTCTAGACACAGGGTTAGTGATGGCCCAAGCCTCGCTGTTGTATCAATTAGATAAGGTCTGAGCCAGGCGAGACAGAGGAAGCACCGGAAGTGAGCTGCTCAGATCTAGAGGGGTTATTACAAACCTCTCCCTTATAATATTTCAAACCTCTTCTTTCTACAGAGCAAAAACCAGGCATCTGGGATGTCAGCAGACAAATCACTACAGCTGCCATGTTTCAGCCTGGGCCGAGAAGCATTAACCAACATCTCAGTTAACAAAGCATATCTGGAGAAAGTCAAAGAGCTGAGCGAGAACACAGTAGATACTACTAAGGTCACAAAATGGCTGGTCGACATCAGCTGTTTGGCCCCACTGAATTTAAACATTTCTGGGCCTGGAGATACTTCCAAATACTATGCTCGTAAAATGTTTGTGCTTACTGTTTTAAAACGGTTCTCAGACTGCATGGCAGAACTGCAGGCTAACAGTATATGCTGACTGTGGGGGGAGGAGCCCAGTGTCCTCAAGCAGCACCTGTCCTAGGAGGGCTGAGCTTGCAACGTAGGACTTAACTCCAAAGACACTGTGCCGCCGCTACTAGTCTTGTTATTTATATGTTTTTATTCTGTCCACTGAAAACTTATTCTTCTACCCTGTGGGGGCTGGAAGTGGCAGCTATATTTATTTATTGGTATTTATGTACTGAGTTTGTTAACGCTCCATGGGGGAGCCCTCGGAGTCTATTTAATAAATTATACTGACATGATCTCATAATCAGTTTTGGAGTTTGCGAGGGGATTGAAATCAGAGGGTGGGAATGTTCTGGATAGACTGTGTCGTTGCCTCCTCCCTCCGCTCACGAACAAATAATCCCAGCAGCGTCACGTGTCTGATAAACATCTTTGTTCCTGGTCACAAGTATGATTAGTGTCCTTTTGGTATGTAGGCTGAGAAAGAAGCCTTTTGTTACTTACTCAAGGTTACACAGATGCTTGGTGATATACCTAGATTCCAGCTTGTACTGCATTATTCTGCCCGACCTCAGTCCTTCCCTGGGCAGTGACTGAGTCTTGGGCACTCCGTGCCCTGCCTGGTACAGGGCGGTAACTCAGTGTCCACTGTGTAACTGCTGCTGCATTCCCAGGTCACCTGTTTGACCAATTCTATAGGGACATCTTCACAGCAGACATTAAGGTTTTCTGTTTGAGTAGTAGCAAGTCCCTGAGCAGTAAGGTCCTTAGTGGGCATCTGGAGAGAAGGGGTCTCAAAGTATCTGGGAACCATCAGCAGCAACAGCACCGAGCATCCTTTTGGAAACACAAAGCCTTGGTCCCACCTGCTCACTCACAGGGTCCAAGTGTGGCTTAGTTTTGTTTGTTGAAACACTGGGGATCGAACTCAGGGCCTTGAGGATGTTAGCATTTGAGCATGAGATTAGCCATCAGCCCTGTGGCTATGGGTTTGAAGCCTCCCGAGGATTCATTTTCACATGGGCTCCTGCCAAGAACCACTAATCTTGAGTCAACCAGTACTTTCATTGTTTAGAAAAACTAAGGTCCAAAGAAAGAGAAGATGCGATATGCAGAAGGGCACAGAAGGGGAGCTGTGGTCAGGGCTCTGAGCTATGGAGCTAGGACTCAGACTTCCTGTTCCTGCTTTAGTGGGTTTCTCTATTCTGATCTCATACCAGGCTCATCTATGGTCAAGCACATCCAGGGCGGTACAGCCGCAGGCTCATAGCAGGCTTTGGGATCCCAGACCCCGTCTTCAATGGCAGTGTTTCGCTATCCTTGCCTTTTGAGGCAGTCCATCACATTTTTACATTGTCTTAAGTCACCTTTTTTATTAGAAAAGTTATCCAAAACCGAGAAGTAAGGACAAAACATAACTATATATCCTTTCAAAGAAAAAAAATAAGCAGACACGAGATCACTGTGAAAGAAATGATTTACCAGAGAAATAGAGGAGGCAGACAAATGTTCTTTAGAGAATTCTAACTAAAAATATAAAGTCTTGGAGGCTGGAGAGATGGCTCAATGGTTAAGAACACTGGCTGCTCTTCCAGAGGTCCTGAGTTCAATTCCCAGCAACCACATGGTGGCTCACAACCATCTGGAATGGAATTTGATACCCTCTTCTGGTGTGTCTGAAGACAGCTACAGTGTGCTCATATAAATAAATAAATCTTAAAAAAATAAAAATAAAGTCTTGGGAAACCTATATATATGTTATATAAATAAATATAAGTATATATATAAAATCTATACATATATTTATATATAAGCATACATACATATATACATATATACACATGTGTGTGTGTGTGTGTATGTGTGTGTGTATGTGTGTGTGTGTATGAATGAATGAGGGGAACAGAAAATCACCATAATGCTGCAGAGATCCCCAGGAGAATATGAAATTAGAGGAAACTGGATTGGTTTCACGTATCTTCCTGGTAATGAGTGATTCTTGTGATGGTTTCCAAAAGTGTCCACAAATTCTTGGTTATACCTCCTTATGGCAGGCAGGGCAAATCTGTGGATTCACTTTTTTTTTTTTTTAAAGGAATTACTAGCCTTGTTACCTATGAAGTATTTTTTTCTTCAGTGCACTGAAATCTTATTCTTACATCTTTGTTGGTTATATTCTCTACTCTGTGGGCTGGTGAGTACCATCTTGAATAGCCTGGAAATCAACTAGTGTTGAACTCACAGAGGCCTACCTGGCCCGGCCTCCTGAGGCCTGGGATTTTAGGTGTGTGGCACCATGCCTGGCTCTTTGTTTTGGGATAAGGTCCTATTCCGATATGCAGCCCTGGCTGGCCCTGGAGCTCGCGATTCTCTTTCTCCACAGCTTCCTAAATACTGGGTGAAAGGCAAGTGCCACGTGCTTGGCTTACGTTGTTTGTTTTTTGTGTCGGGATCAAGCTGGACTCTTTCCCCTGCTGTGCACATGACGTGTCACAGGACGCCACATCCAGCCTCTGGGGATATTTGAAAAATTCAGTTCCTCAGTTATACTGAGCACAGTCCTTGTGGTTTGATGGCCACGTTCTCCTACTGACCAACACCAGTGCCGAACAGTCCTGTCAGCACCGCAGGTTTGATGGAGCAGCACCGCTCTTGACTGACATATTGTCTCCCAACTGAGTCCTGAGAACCAAACATTTCTATGGAGTGGAGAAGCCGGTTCCAAAGGTCAGGTGAAGTGGCCAGGCAGGAGCCACCCTTGAGCCATTTATTTCCAGCTTGAGTTTCTGTCACTGACGTGTGTGATCTAGCTTTGGATCAGCCGTGTGTTGAGAATGTCCCTGCTCTACTTGGGGACTGTTTGGACAATAGAGATGTGTATTCGGTGGCAAGTAGACCATGCTACCTGGAAATGTGAAGCCCTCTCAGTAATCACAACAGCAAGGGGAGGTGTGTGTGTCAGATTTTGAATAAGGAGCAAATGATTCAGAACAGCACAGATGGTGGGAAATTAATCCTCACAGGAAGAGATGAAGACCACAGGATGGCCACTGCCCAGGAGCGGGAAGGCTGAGGTCTCAGTAGCTGCACAGTGCCCCAGATTTTGGCAGTGACAAGCAATGAGCTCACAGTGATTTTGCAGGCCACTCTCTATCCCTACCTAGCGTCCATAACTTCTTGCTCTACTGTAATCAGCCCGAAGACGGACTAAGCTAGGGCCTCTCAGCATGTCTAAAGTCCCTGAAAGCCCACAGTTCTAGAGATGACTCATCCCCAGGCCTGGGGACTCCACAGCAGTTTTACAATTAAACCTACATTACTGGGCTGGGGAGATGGCTCACTGGGTAAGGTGCTTGCTGTGTAGGCATGAAGACCCAGAACCCATGTAAAGCCAGACGTGGTAGGTGCATATCTGTAATTCCAGTACACCTATGATGGGACCAGGAAATGAAAACAGGAAAATCCCAGGACAGTTACGGGCCAGCAAGCCTGACTGTGGTGAACAAGAGACCCTGTCTCAAATGAGGTAGAAGGCTAATATTAACATCTGGGGTTGTCCTCTGACCACACACACAGATACACATACACAGAGACATTAAAAAAAAACCCAAACCACTTAGTTGCTCTTGCAGGGATGAGACATCTTGTGACGTTTCTGAGTCTCCTCCTTAATTCCCTGCTTGACTGGACAGTTTCTCCAGTGAAGCGGTGAACTGAAAAGCTAATTCCACTTTGTTAGGCTCAGGAGATGGCTGGCTCAGCAGGTAAAGCACTTGTCACACAAGTCTGAAGACCTGGGGTTGAGGTTGATTCCCGGAGCGCAGGTCAAAGCCAGATATGGTGGCACACATCTGTAATCCTGGCATTCTTATGGCAAGATGGGAGGTAGAGGTAGGAGAAGCACACCAGAGAGCATGGGTCAGCATAGAGCGTGCTGCATTGCAGAAATAACAAGAGAGACTTGTGTCAAACACAAGGTGGAGGGCAAGAACTGACCTGTGGAAATTGTCCTCTGATTTCTGTATAAGTGTTATAGCATTTGTGTGCCTGTGTTCACACACATATACTATATATACTAATACTACTACTAGTAGTAGTAATAAAATTTATAATTCCACTTTGTGGAATGTTGCTTCTGGGGGTGCATCCCAAACTCTTGGGAACCAGAGCAGTGGGTGGCTCAGCTGTGTGCAGTCACAGGCTCCTCATCCAGAGGGGGCCTCTTGTACCCTAATGTTCTGTTCTGGTTTTGAAGAAGGGTTGTGCTGTATAACTTGGCTTACCCGGAAGCTGCAATGTTCCTGACTAGGCTCCTGAGTGCTGGGGTTCCAGGCGTGTGCCCGGTGTGACGAAGACTTTGTCCTTGTCACTGTCTCAAAAGCCTTAATGTGTTTTGAACAAAGTGCCTAGCTGGTTGTGTTACACTCTTGGAGTGTTTGAAAAGAAGCCAGATTCCTGGATTTTTATACCTGGAGACTCTCAGTTAGTGTCTAGGTAGGGCTCTGGGATGTGTTTGAACAACTTTATTTATCTATAATTTATGTAACATAAACACCACTGGTTCAGTGTGTGATTCTTCTCAATTGGGCGCTGATCAATGATATATCAGTCAATATGTACACTGGTGTTCCTGCTGTTGTCGTAATGTTGCGGGGCAACACGTCGTTCATGTGTACACGTGCTGATACAGACATAAACAAGCCTGCTGGCCACCATCATATAAAAGTACAGCCCAGGGACTGCGAGAGTGCTTAGTGGCAGAGCAATTGCCTGTGTGTATAAAAACATAGGCTCAATCTTCAACACCCAACCCAAAAGGTATGGATAACATATAAATTTAGACACAGTACATGGTACTTAAATAAACTTTGTTACTGGTCTGTATAATTACTACACATGTTCACTTTTCATTGCTATGTCAAAACACCTGAGATAATCAACTTAAAAGAAAGAAAGGCCTCCTGAGGAACTATGGGTGGTTAATGGCCGCAGGGGTAAGGAATATCATTATTATCGATGCTGTAGCCAGCCATTGGTACACTGTACATGCTTCAGTAAGTAACACTACACTCATGCGTATATAAGCAAACACTAATTAAACTCTGGGCCTCTCTCTCTGTCACTCTCTCTCTGTCACACACACACACACACACACACACACACACACACACACACACACAGACATGATAGGAAGGTAGGAGGGGATTTGTCAGGAAGACATTCAGAGCAGTTAGCGGGGGATAGGAGGATACAAGAAGGTAATGGGCTAAATAGAGACAAAATATAAACGTCTGAAATTATCAAGGAATAAGTAAAAATACTTTAAAAACATATCAGGAGCAGGCTCAGCAGTGGAGGGAGCTTGTTGCTCTTGCAGAGGGCCTGGGTTGGATCCCCAGAACCCACTATCTATAACTCGAGGACCTGGGTTGGATCCCCAGAACCCACTATCTATAACTCCAGTTCTAGGGATCTGACACCCTCTTCTGACCTTTGTGGGCACCAGGCATCAAGACAAACCAGGGAAACACTCACACACATAAAATCAATAAATCTTTAAAAAGAATGACACCCGATAACATCTGAAGCCCACACCTGGGTTTTCCCCCCAGCTGTGCTGTAATGTACCATGGCCATTTGAATGGCCCCCATAGGCCGTTTTCGAATGTTTGCTTCCCAGTTGGTGGACTGTTTAGGAAGGATTCGGACATGTGGCCTTGTTGGAGGAGATGTTTCATTGAGCTTTTAGGTTTCAAAAGACCACGGGCCATCCCAGGCTCACTCTCTCTTTGCCTGCAATTTGTGCTCTCAGCAACTGTTCCAGCGCCACACCTGCTAGCCTGTCACCATGCTTCCCACCAAAATAATCACGGCCTAGCCCTCTGAAACTGTAAGCAGACCCCCAAGTCATGCTTGCCTTGGTGGTGGTCATAGTATCTTTTTTTAAGAAAATTATTATTTTATTTACATTTCAGCCACTGCCCCCCATTTCCGATCCCCCCTCCCATAGTTTTTCACCCCACTACCCCTCCCCCTTGCCTCTAAGAGGGTGTTCCCCCACCCTAGGCCTCCCACGTCCCTGGGTCCTCAAGTCTCTTTAAGGATTAGGCGCATCTTCCTTGGATCAGTCCATGTATGCTGCCTAGTTGGTGGCTCAGTCTCTGGGAGCTCCCTGGGGTTCAGGTTAGTTGAGACTGCTGATCTTCCTATGGGGTCACCCTCCCCTTCAGGTTCTTCAATTCTTCCTCTAATTCAACCATAGGGGTCTCTGGGAAATCAATCTGGCAGTTCCTCAGACAATTGGAAATAGTTCTACCTTAAGATATGGCTATAACACTCTTGGCCATATACCCAAAAGATGCCCCGCCATACCACAAGGACACGTGTTCCACCGTGTTCATTGCAGCCTTATTTGTAATAGACAGAATCTGGAAACAACCCAGATGTCCCTCAACCAAAGAATGGATACAGAAAATGTGGCTCATTTACACAATGGAATACTATTCAGCTATTAAAAACGAGGACATCATAAATTTTGCAGGCAAATGGATGGAACTAGAAAATATCATCCTGAGTGAGGTAACCCAGACCCAAAAGGACATACATGTTCCTGTCTAAAAGAACTGCAGGGACAAAAATGGAGAAGAGACTGAGACAGGAGCCTAGCATGGCTGTCCTCTGAGAGGTCATGGTGTCTTTTTACAGTAATTGAACAGTAAGCGAGACACCCACCTACCCTGAGTCCCTACCCACGTATATGGCAAATGCCTTGATTTATTGCCTTCTCTTAAAAGTGTTAATTACATTTATTCACTTACTTTTATGTGTGTGGTATGTAACTATGCGTGAGGAAGTCAGAGGACAATTTCTACAAGTCATTTCTCTCCTTCCAACGTGACAACCCTAGAGACTGAGGTCATCAAGCCCGGTAGCAAACCTTCATATTCACTGAGTCACCTCAGCAGCTCCGTGGCTTTCTTCTGTTGTGTGACTACAGAAGTCTCATGCTGAGGTGTAACAGGGTAATCTGAATCCATGTTTCCAGGCAGAGGTCACTCATACTTGGCTCAAAATAAACTCTTATTCTCTTTGAATAAAGGCGAAGGGAAAGGGTTTTTGCTCAGTCACTTGGTCCCATTGCTTTTGGCAGCTCATCATAGCAAGAACATGTGGCGGATCTACCCATGGCAGATCTAGACAGCAAGGAGAAGAGGGCTGGAGTCCCAGTAACCCCTTCAAGGGATGCCCCAATGACCTAGGTTTCTCTACTCGGCCCCATCTCTCAAACATTCCACCTTCTCCCAGCAGGTCCTCTGACTGAAGCCCGGGTTTCTAACACATGGATTTTGAGGGATATTCCAGAGCCAAACAATAGCACTCTACTATACTATGCAATGCTATATTATAGAACACTATACCATACTGTATTTTATAATACACTAGTATACCGTACTATAGTGTACTGTACTACAGTACCCTGAACTGTACTGTACTATATTGTATTACACTCTACTGTATTATATACTATATATATGTATACATAGCACAATCCTGTACTATAATAATGCTATATGCTATGCTATGCTAGAATGGCCTCTATAAGCTCATATATTTGAATGTTTCTTTCCTAGTTTGTGAAATCGTTTGGGAAGGATCAAAAGGTGTGGCCTTATTGGAGGAGGTTCAGTGGCGTTGGGCTTTGAAATTCCTATAGCGCATACCATTCTGAGTTAGTTCTCTCTTTCTCTTGTCTTGTGCTTACAGACAAGATGTGAGCTCTCAGCCACTAATCCAGCAGCATGACTGCCTGCCTTCTGCCATGCTTCTTGCCATGCTGGTCATAGATTATAATCCTCTGGAACTGTGAACTCCAAAATTAAATGTTTGCTTTTATAAGTTGCCTTGGTCGTGGTGTTTAATTACATTAATAGAAAAGTAACTAAGACATTATACTATATGAGATAATCGTATCCTACACAATACAATCCTATCCTATACTATTTTGTTGCTGTTGTTGTTGTTGTTGTTTTTTTTTTTTTTTTTTTTTTTTTTTTTTTTTAAAGACAGGTTCTAAGAATCCCTAACTCTGCTCTAGAATTCCCTATGTAAAACAAGCTGGCCTTGAACTTGTAAATGACCCTCTTCCCTCCGGCTTGGGAGTCCTAGGAAGACAGACAGACATCAACACATCTAGCTATACTTGTTTGTTTCTTGTTTTTCAGTGATGGGCTTTCCTGGGGGAACACTGTATCAGTGAGCTCCCCTCCCAACCCGATGTCTCTTCTAGCATTCCCTTAGAGTATTCTCCTACTTACTAAAGCAAAATAAAACAAAATGGTATGCTGTGTTACGCCAGCAGTGGGCTCCTCTACCTCATGCTTCCCGTCTGTTGAGATAAGCCTAGTGATTGAGTCATTCCTCTGGGTTTGTGGAAGTCTACCCTACAGTGTTCACAGGAGGACAGGATAGCTGATAACACATTCCTCAGAAAGCAGTTGTGTCCTGAGCTGGTGAATCACGGTGTACTTACAGAGCTGAGCCAACCATAATCACCATTAATCCCAAGGCAGTTTTATCATTCCCAAAGGAAACCCCCTACCCACCCCAGCAGCCATCACTCCCAGTGCCCTTTTCCCTCGGCCCTCAGAACCATTAGTCTCCCTGCCTGTATGGACTTTCCCATTTTTGACTGGCCTGTAGGTGACATCATATGCTATGTGCTCTCGAGTCTGGCTCCCTTCACCCAGGTTCATCCATATTGGAACAGGTACCAGTACCTCTGCCATCATTGCTTGTCTGCTTGTGTTGAGTCCTGTGTCAGTAGGACTGACTGTGGCAGTAGCGACCTGTGTTGCTGGCCTGTGTCAGTAACAACCTTGGTAGCAAGTCCTTTCACCCCACTGTTCCTTGGTAGCCCAGGGGCTTTCATACGGGGATCAGAACTTTTGATATACTCCGTGGGGTCTGATTCAGGTGGCCCACTACTCTGATGACATTTGTCTTGATGACTACTTTCCTCCCACAGATTCTAAGAAACAAGGAAAGTATAGAGGAGAGATAGGAGAGATCACTGAGAAATTCGCTCTAAATCTAGAGGACCTGCCAAAGCACCACATAGGAAAGAAATCTCATTCATATTTGCTTTCTCTGGAGGCAGTAGCATTGGATAGAGCCAACACCGGTGATATACATGATAAACCCTAAGTTAACTGGAACCTGACTAGGAAGAATCTCTGAAGGAAATAGGCTTTCTTTGGGTAACGATCAGCAAAAACCTACAAAGAGGCTGAAGAATAAATAAGCAGACCTTGGCATTTTGTGAGAAACTAAATATCCCAAACATTTTCATGGCGTGGTTTTGCAGTCAGAACAATACACAATAATGATTGTTATAAATCAAGTGCTGCTCAGCGTGGTGACGCCTTTCATGTCAGCAGTCTGGAGGCAGAGGCAGGTGAATCTCTATGAGTTCTAGCTTAAAAATAAATAAGAAAATAAATAAATAACAAAAAGACACTCATGTGCCACAGACTTAAAGAAGGAAAAGGTGACTAAACAACGAAGAATCAGAGAAGCAGCAAGTGCTGATGATACGATGGACTTACTCCAGGGGAGTCTCTGAGAGCAAAAGGAAAGCCAGGGAATACAGATCTGTGGGGTAAGATAAAAAACAAACAAACAAACAAAAAAACCAAACCACCCAGAATCTAGGTCAAATTATGTTGCCCAAACTGGTCTTGAATTTATGAGCTTAAGTGATTGTCCTGCCTCAGACTCCTGAGTAGCTGAGAGTACCCATAGCAAGAAAAGTATTTATTTTTATCTGTTGGGGGGGGGGGAAGGAGGAGGAAGGAGGGGGAGGGGGAAGAGAGGGGGAGAGGGAGAGGGAGTTTATGCCACACGAAAGCTGGTGCCTATGGAGGCCTGGGAAACAGCATTGGCTCCCTTGGAGCTTCCAGATGTTTATAAGCTGTGTAACATGGTTGCTAGGAACTGAACTCAGGACCTCTGGGAGAGCGGCCAGTGCTCCTATACCGCTGAGCCGCCGCTGCAGCCCCGAACAAAGTGATTGTTGATTGATGTCATTTTCTTATTCTGGAGAACAAAGATATGTGAGGAAAAGTAAAAAGGAAATGGAAGATGCTATGGGCAAGAGTGATGGAGGGGAGGGGAGGAGGGGGAGGGGAGGAGGGGGAGGGGAGGAGGGAGGGGAGGAGGGGGAGGGGGAAGGAAAGGGCAGAGGAAAGAAAAAGGAGGCTTAGAACCACAAGCACACTGAGAAGTCAAATGCAAAACAACAAATCAAACAGCCAGTAAATGTGAAACTAACTGCTCAACTCCACAAGAGACTGAGAAAGGCAAATAAACAGGAGGGATGGCTTTCTGTGCCTCTCAAGTGGTATCCTGTCAAAAGCCCCAACAGCTGGGCAGTCGGTCTTCTGAAAGGATTATGTCCTCAGCCAGGGGCTTTCCTGTCCTAATCTGACTCCCCAGGGAGCTGGTCACAAACTGGACAAGGTGTACACACTAACACGTCCAAGCCGGCATCAAGATCACACTGAAACCAAACTGGCTCACAGAAGGGAAGTGGCCGGTGTCTGGGAATCTTGTCAGAGATTCACAGCTCGAGCCTGTAAGGGACGGGGGCTCTGAGAGAGTTTTCTGACTCCAATGGAGATTTGATCCTTGCTGAAGGAGAAGGAAGGGGTGAAGGGAAGTTGGAGGCAGCTCTCAGCCTGTGGAGCTAGTTTGAGGGTTTTTGTTTGTTTTGATTTTTTTTTAAAGATAGGTCATACAGACTGTCTCAAACTTTATATGTAGCTAAAGCTGGTCTTGAACTCCTCATCTCTTTCCTCCATCTACTGAGTCCTGTGAGTCTAGGCACGGGTTCTTTCCCACGTGTGGCTTCTACTAACAGGGTTTAACTAAGCTGCTAGGAAACCAAGCCAAAGTTGATCATCAGAGGCGTCTCATGTCTCCCAAGGATGCTGTGGTGTTTTTTATGTGACAGAATTATGCAGACTTTCATGGGTAAAATACCAGGTTAATGTATAAAAGCTGGTTATAAACCTTTGAGACAAAATCTCTAGCTCAGGTTGAGAATGCAGCAGTCCTCTTGCCTCCATGTCCCAAGGGGTGGGATTACAGGTGTGAGATTCCATGCCCAACGCAGAACATGGGGACACACACTGGCAACCACAGCTCTGGGGTGGTGGAGACAGAAGGATCCTAAGTTTAATGGCCTGCCCGTGCTACATTGAGTTGGAGACCAAACTAAGCAACATGAGACCCTAACTCAAAAAACCACAACACTGTACAGTGATCTTTTCCTGAGTCAGAGCCACTCGTGTCTGTGTGTCTTTGTCCACAGGAGGACAGAAAGCAAGACTGGCAACAAAAGCATCTTTGGGGATGCTTATCCAGCTTGCAGATTTTCTTTTTAAAATATTTATTATTATTACTGTGTGTGAATGACATGCATACACGTGTGCACACGGGTGCTGCAAGGTAGATGTGGAGGCCGGGGACAACTTTGAGACGTCATTTCTCTCCTTCCACCTATACATGGGTTCTGGGGATCAAATGTGGGCCATTCGGTTTGCACAGCAAGTGCTTCTACCCGCTGAGCCCTCTTGCCAGCCCCATCTTGCAGTACTTTTTGAGATGGAATCTTAACTCTGTAACCCTGGCTGGCTTGGGACTCACTATGTAGGTTGGCCTTGAATTTCTGGCAACCTGCCTGAGAACTGGGATCACAAGTATGAGCTACCACATCCTGCTTCACGAGCAGTATTTTGGAAGTCAGTCAGATGAATAAATGTGATTTTTAAAAATTTCTTTATTATTATTATTGTTGTTGTTGTTGTTGTTGTTGTTGTTGTTGTTGTTGCTGTTGTTGTTATTAGCTTTTTTCGAGACACGGTTTCTCTGTGTAGCCCTGGCTGTCCTGGAACTCAATCTGTAGACCAGGCTGCCCTCGAACTCAGAAATCCACCTGCCTCTGCCTCCCAAGTGCTGGGATTAAAGGCGTGCGGCACCACTGCCCGGCTTTTAAAATTTATTTTAACGTATGAGTGTTCTGCTGCATATATATTCGCCTGCCTGAAGAGGGTTGTGAGCTATCATGTGGTTTCTGGGAATTGAACTCAGGACCTCTAGAAGAGCAGCCAGTGCTCTTAACCACTGAGCCATGTCACTAGCCCATAAATATGATCTTGTGATTTTATAAATATGATAAATGTGATTTTAAAATGAAATAGCAGTTAGTGAAAAAGAAGATGGAAATAGAGAAGGTGGGGAGCCTCAGCAGTAAAGGTAATATAATGGTGGTCTCAAGACTGCTCACCTACGTAGTGGGTTAGGAACGCCCACGGTTCTCGTTACAGGTCTCTGAGATGAGCCAGTCTGCTGTTGGCAAGTCTTGCAGCCGCATAGAACCAAAGCTTGTTTGTGCGGGGCGGACGGCTCCTCGTTTAACCATAACATAGTATAACCAACGCTCCGTTGCTTCCCCAAGCCCTTTAATAGATTATACAAAATGACAGTCCTTTGTAATGGAAATGCTAAGTCTCAATTCTGAGTCCAGACTTCAACAACTGACTCATGCAAGGCCCCAGAAATATGGTCCCCCAGAAGCATGTTAACACCAGATATCCTTGGGTTTGTTTTTGACTTACCATTACCAATACATTACTGTGCAATGTACCTTTAGAGAGATCACTCTATTTTTCTAAAGAACGGTCTTTAGGGCTGGGGGGTGCTGTCACTTGTTTATAACTCCAGTATTCAGGAAGCTGAGGCAGGAAGGTACTGAGTTCATTCTAGACTATATAGTAAGCCAGGGATATATAGTAAGACCTAGTCTCAAAATTGAAAACAGAGAAGCAACTTAGGGACAGGTTTATTTTAGCTCACAGGTCCAGGTTGTAGTCTAGCACCGTAGAGAAGTCACAAGGGCAGGAGGAGCTTGGGGTATTTTGCCACACTGCATCCATAGTGAAGACCAGAGGAAGGATGAATGTATACATATTCATATTAGTGCTCAGCCAGCCTTCTTTTCTATACAGTCCAGGGCTCAAAACCAGGGAGTGATCACACACTTTCAGGTTTGGTCTTCCCCTTATCCCCCAAGACAATCAATAGAATTCCCCTTTCCCAGATGTACCCACAAGACAACCGCTAATCTAGACAATGCCTCACGGAGACTCTTCCCAGGAGAGTCGAGGTTCTGTCAAGTTGACCATTACAGTGCATATCCGCAGTTATCCTGACCTAGCTCCAGAATATTTTACCCCCAAGTTGACAGTCACTCCATACTGTCTCTCTCTCTAGTCCCTGGCAGCCACCAATCTGTTTTCTGTCCATGGGGTTGTCTATCCTGGGCATTTCATTCACATCCACTGAATGGGTGAGTGGCAATTTGTGCCTGGTTTCTTTTGTTTGGCATGATGCTTTCAAGTCCCACATCCAGCATCTGCCGGTTCTTCGTTCCTCTCAATAGAGCAATACTCCCTGATGTGAATAGATCACATTCAGCTCAATACGGTCTTCAATTCAAGGGGTGTTTCCATATTTGGCTGTGAGTAATGTTGGTATACATATGTCTTAAAATATGATTGAATCCTTTTTGGTGTGCAGGCACCGTGGCACACCTGTGGGGTTCAGAGAACAACCTCGGCTGTCCCCTTTTACTATGGCAGGGTCTCTTGTCTGTTGTGCATGCTACCTATGTGTACGTACGCTCGAGACAAGCTGTGCTTGAGTTTCCGGGAATCCTACTGTCTGCCTCTCCAATCTCCCTGTGGGCGTGCTAGCATTACAGGGAGACACTTTTTTTTCTTTAAAATTCTTTTCTGTGTTTATATGTTTGGCCTGCATGTTTATCTGTGCACCACTTGTCTATCTGGTATCCACAGATACCAGAATTGGAGTTACAGATGGTTGTGAGCCACCATGTGGATGCTGGGAATTGGACTCGGGGCATCTGGAGAAACAGCCAGTGCTCTTACTACTGAGCCATCTCTCCCCACATCTGGTTTTTTCCTTGGGATACGGGGATTCAAACTCAGGTCCTCAACCTAGTACAGCCTTTTAATTGTGGAAGCACAACTTACTTTCCACAACATTCCATTTTACATCCCTCTGCCTACTTAGTAGCAGTTCTGCTATCTCCACAGTCTGCCGACAAGCTTATTTTCTATCTTTGTTTTACTGCTTTCCCCCCAGTACTGGGGACGTTCCACAAGCTAGTCAACAGCTCTATCACTGAGAAATACAAAGCCCCAGCTCTTCTTTGTTTCATCTTGGCTTTGGTTTTGTTTGAGACAGGGTCTCAAGTAGCCTCAACTAGCGTGAGCCATTCTGCTCACAGGGGCTTAAAATGGGATTTAAGCTTTAACTTTTATCAAGATTGTTTTGGTCATTCTGGGTTCCCTGCCTTACCACATGGATTTTAGGACTGGCTTGTCTATTTCTGCAGCAAGGCAGTTTCAATATTGATGGGGACTGCCTTGAATTTACAGATCACTTTGAGATGTCCAGGTTACAATAGGAGCGAGTCTTCCAGACCATGAACACAGAATGCCTTTCTTTTCATTTCTTTATTTCTTTGTTTTTTGTGTTTTTTTTTTTCTTTTTTAGACAAGGTCTCAGTGTGTAAAAATGCAGCTCAGGCTAGCTTCAAACTCATGATTCTCCTGATTTACTTAACCTTTTATGTGCTTAGATAATTTTTCAACTTTTTTTTAATTGAAAGAAACTCACAGTCTGATACCATGGCACACCCCTTTAATTCCAGCTCTTGGGAGGCAGAGGCAAGTGAATCAGTGAGTTTGAGGCCAGCCTAGTCTATAGAGCAAGTTCCAGGACAGTCAGAGCTACACAGAGAAACTCTATTTCAAAACAAAACAAAAACCAAAACCAACCAAACAAAAAAACACAACAAAAAGAAAAGTTCATACAACTTAAAATGAACAGTATTAAAGTGCGGGATCTGGTGGCATTTGGCATGTCCACAAAGTTACATAATTGTTGCCAACAGGTTCTGGAACAATGTCACCTTTCTATCCACCCTTCACCCAGCCTTGGGGATGTGCACTGTCTCTTTGGATATATGTATGCTACCCAGAAATCCCATTGTATGTAATTTGTACAACATGTGACCTCCTGTGTCCAGCCTATTTCACTTGCCATGTGTTTGTTTATGGTGCACACCTGTAACCCCAGCACTTACACATACTGTGCTACATAGAAACACTTCGTTTCTTTTTATTGTTAGTAATAGTTCTCAGTAATTTTTTAAAATAAAATTGCTTGAGACAGAGTCTCACTGTTTAGTCAAGGCTGACCTCAAACTCAAAGATCCATCTGCTTCTGGCTCCTGAGTACTGGGACTCAAGGCGTGTGCCCAAAATTGCAAAAATTTCAGTGTAATAGTCTTACATTTTCTTAGTTAAATTTACTCCTTAGGATTTTATTCTTATTTTGTTTGTTTGAGACAGGGTTTCACAATGTACCTCTGGCTGTCCTAGAACTCACTATGTAGACCAGGCTGGCTTCAAACTCACAGAGATCCAGCTGACCCTGTCTCTCAAGTTCTGGGATAAAAGGTATCACTGACTTATGATTTTACTCTTTAAAATCCTAACATTTAGGTACATGAATAGGTTTCTTTTATTTATGTGTAGGTGCAATGCACACGTGTGCACATGTGCCAGCATTATGGAATCTATTCTCTCCTTCCACCTTGGGTTCTGAGAATTGAACTCAGGTCAAGGTGTACATGGCAAGTGCTTTTGCCAACCATCTTGCTAGCCCTAGGATGTTAATTTCATCTTCAAGCCGTTTATTGGTGTACATGGATGCAGCTCACTTTTGCGTACTAATCTTGCTTTCTGCAATCTTCTTGAACACACCTATAGGCTCCCAGAGGGGTGTGTGTTTTCTATGTAGAGCATCATGTCACCTACACATATAGCTTTGTTGCTTACAGGTACACCGTGATAAACACAACCAATCCCAGCTGACCACAGGTGCTAAGGGGGATTCTCCTTGGCACTTAGATGGAAGAAATAGTTTTACTTCTTCCTTTCTGAATGTAAACACCTTATATTCTTTCCTGCCTAACGGCTCCAGATAGCACTCCAGGACAATGGTGAGTAGAGGGTAGCACAAAGTGGCATCCCAACCTTGTTCCGGATCTTAAAGGAGACTGTAACTACTCAACAGATATTTTACAGATGTCCTTTATCAAATTGAAGTTGCCTGTGCTTCTCATTTGTCAAGTGTTCTTATTATGCAAGGAAGGTAAATCTCAGCTTTCATGTCCAAAATGAGAGACAGCATCTCTTCTGTAGACTCTGAAGACAGAACGGGTTAATGTCAAAGTGTCCAACAGAGATGCCAGTACACATCTGCTAGTAGTTCAGGGGAAACCCTGACTGGGCATTATAGTCAGACACACCCAGTATTACAGCTCAGATCAGCATTTGGTGCTGGGTTTTACATAAGCTTCTCTAAGCCTCAATTTCCTTATCTCTAAAGTGGGGTAATAATAGTACCTATTTCACAGGCTGCTGCATTAGGCTAACAGGTAGTGGTAGATGTGATTTAAATCATGACCTTACAAAGTACTCTGTGTATAGATGTTGTATGCACGATAGATGTCTGATAAAATGAGATATGGTCCTTGTCCTCGGCCGAGGGGAATGACGTGCAAGTGCTACTGAGGATTACATGACCAAGTAGAGGGTAGTGTGAGCAACTGACAGAAATAGAGTGACAGTGGGAGTTCAAAGGCCAAAGTGGGCTGAGCTAGGCCAGGGCAGACTATGGAGGAGGAAAGCAATGGGGTCGGGGAGAAAATCTTGGCAAAAGGTGAGGGAATCATCACACATGGCTGGGAAGCCATGGAGTGTCTCTCCTGGAACCTGGGCCACATGACAAAAGGGCGGTGTTAGTAGTGTATTATGGTGAATGTCAAAGTAGGGTTGTGGGCTTTATTCTGGAAGAACAGGTGTTTGTTTCTTCATTTTGAGGCAGGGTCTTTCCATGTAACTCTAGCTGGCTAGCCTGGATCCTTTTACGCAGACCAGGCTGGCCCAGAACTCACAGAGGTCTGCCTGCCTCTAACCATTCTGAGTGCTGGGATTAAGAGTGTGTATCCCCACATCCAATACTTCTCTGACTTTTTTGGATTTGACCAATGAAGGTGAAAGCTACCCACTCTGGGGAATGTAGAACAGGAAATAGGTGTATCTAGGTCTTCAAAGGAAGATAGCCTTAGTCACAGCTTTACTAAGAAATCTGGACTAGGATACAATTTGTAAGGAATAGAGAAAGAGATGATGAATTACAAAAGTTGTCTTCATAGGTGCTATAAACCGGCATATTTAGTCCTTCTAATAATCTATGTGGAGCTGGGCACAGTGTGACATCAAGGACAGACTGAGATAAGAGTCCCTGTCTCAAAAAACCCAAAACAGGAATCCATGAGGCAGGTGTGACTACTATTCATGTTAGATGAAGACATCTAACCTATAACTGTTGTCACTTGCTGATGGCTGCCGGGGGAAGCCTGACTAATCACGGCTCCCCAGTAAGGACGGACTTTGGATTTTATGTGAAAGGCAATGGGAAGCCCTGAGAAGTCTGGGCAGGCTCTGGCCTACTGTAAGCTGTGAGGAAAGCTACAGGATTTGGAGAAGATCCCGCTTGTCTAGGTGGTCAGTGTGAAGAAAGGGGGGTTGGATTTGTGTGTATTTGGGGGGAAACTCACTGAAAGTGAGAACATGAGTAGTGAAGAGAAAAAAGAATCAAGGTGGAACCTTGAGCTTTGGCTTAAGGCAGGAAAGTGATGGCAGCGCCATGAGCCACGTTGGGGATGAACAACTTTTGGCAGAGGAGATTGAGTTACAGCGAGGTTGGTGAGAAGTAGAGCTGAGAAAAACTTGTGAAAGAAATGAGTCAGTGGCAAAGGAGATAAATACAAAAGGCAAGTGAGGTGAGTGACAAGAAAAAACCCTGGGGCAGGCAAAACTTTTGAAAATTTAAGATGGTAAGTTATTAAGATTTGGTAATCATTGCTTCCTTTGAAATCCACTCTTCCCCACAAGTTTTGCCGGTGAGATCTTTGCTCTGCCTGGTTAACCTTGCTTAGAAGGTGGCTCCTGGCCCAGATGTTCCTACCAGTAGGATATTCATTGTCTTTTGTCCTTTCAGTTCCTGTAGGACCTCAGAGCTCCCAGATGTTGACCTCATTGCTTGGAGTCAATGTTTATTTTGTTTGATCTCCAGTAAAGTCCCTGTTGAGGCTTCAGTATACAGATATTGATCAAAGGGACAAGAAAAAAGAAAATGTTCTGTAGTTACAGACTAAGGGACAAAGGGGAAGAAGCTGGAGGTGCTTGTAAGTGACCTAGTGGAAGATAATCACACCTCCATTGATAGGTGGCATGGGTAATTTAGGAGTTAGCAGCAGCCGCAATGGAATGGGGCTGGTTGGTTGAGTGGGTGGAGGGCTTGCCAGTCTCTGCTGGCTCAGGCCCCACCCCCACTACAACTGCAATGGAACCAAACAGCCCGAGAGCTGTACCCAATCAGACTCGATAAAGAGATTAGGCAGCCTGCTGTGCCATACCCATTCAGGCAGGAAAGTAAACTCTTATCTTAGAAAGCTCTTCCCTTTTCTAAATAAGGGTTGTCTAGCTAATGATTCAGCGAAAGAGAAATCTGATTAATTATAAAACTCCATTCTTGGCCAGGCAGTGGTGGCACACGCCTTTAATCCCAGCACTTGGGAGGCAGAGGCAGGTGGATTTCTGAGTTCGAGGCCAGCCTGGTCTACAGAGTGAGTTCCAGGACAGCCAGGGCTACACAGAGAAACCCTGTCATGAAAAACCAAAAAACAACAACAAAAAACCCTCCATTCTCTAAATTTTTTATCTACTGTAACCTGTCAGGAGCTCTGGAATGACTTAACGAGTATGGCTAGCATGAAATTTGTTATGTAGACTATGGTAGGCCTGAACTCATAAAAATTTGCTTGCCTTGGCCTCCCGAGTGCTGAGATTACAAACCATGTTCCACTAATTACAAAAACAAAAAACAACAACAAAAAGCTATTAACTGATAAAATCCACATGGTGTCTGGGCTTACTTCAAAATGACAGAAATGAAGGTGAGGTGGACTGAAAGTAACCTGGCCCTGAGCTGACCACTGGAGTGGGTGATGCCCCTTACATGTCCACTACTCTAGTATCCACAACTCTATGTATGGGCAATCTCATCTGAAAGGCTTGTCCATGGGCCAGTGTGTCAGTGCATATCTTTAATCCCTGCCCTTGGGAGGCAGAGGCGGGGAATCTCCATGAATTCAGGACCAACCTGGTCTACACAGTGAGTTCCAGGCAGCTAGAGTTACATAGTGAGACCCTTAGAAAAAAAATTACATGTTCACTAAATGTTAGGCCCTCCACACCTCCACAAACCTATGTTCTGATTTCATTAAAAAAAAAGCTAACAAAGACGGAGCAACTCAACTGAGGTCTATGGAACCAAGTTCAAAGCCAAGGGTGGCACTTCAGGGTTACCTCAGCACTTTGAAGACCAAGGCACAGAGTTTAGCCTGAGCTATATAGTGAAATCCTATCTCGAAGTATCAAGGCTAGGAATGGAGCTCAGTGGTAGAGTGTTTGCCGAGCATGCTTAAGGCTGAGTTGGATCACCAGTACCATGGGGGAAGAGTTCATATCAAAATGATGCCTGTGATGCCATTAGGAGTTCATTTTTATACCTATAACCTTAATTACTCAAGGTTTAAAAGTTCCTGGGGCTGAAGACTCTGAGGTGAAGAGCACTGGCTGCTGGTTTGATTCCCAGCAACCACATGTAATTACAATCATCTGTAATTCCAGTTCCGGTGCCCTCTTCTTGCCTCCTTGGGCACCAGGCACACATGTAGTACATATACATACACATATACACATAAAATAAAAATAACTTCTTAAACATTTATTATTTTATGTGTATGGGTATTTTTTCCATATACACATGTACCACATGCGTGCCTGATGCCCTCAGAGGTCATGAGCTGCCATGTGGGTGCTAGGTATCAAGTGTCCTTAACCATTGAGCCAACTCTCCAGACCAAATAATCATTTTTTATGAAGCTTTTTAAAATTTCCTATGTAAGCATAGTTGCTATCCTCTGTAGCCTGGCATGTATACCTGCTAACTGCTCATCTCCCTTCTGAAGTTCTAACTCAGAATTCTTTCTTCTTTCACCATTTCTGGGAATGGCAGGTGGGGTGGGCAGCGAACAAGCCTGGGGCTAGAGTTCATCCACAGTTTACCTAGGTCCCCGCTGCATGCTAGTTGTGTGCTGGGTACCAGTGAACAAGAGGCAGTGAGTCTCTGCCCTAATGGGCTGTGAGCCTCATGGGGAAGAAAAACTGAATGATCTTAAACACGTTGGTATTCTGAGGAACATAGGACATTTTGAAGTCGATTGAATTGGAGGAAAAACTAGGACTGGTCTCATCAAACTACTTTCAAAGAAAGACCCGGAGGGGGAAATGGAAGTAACTAGAAAAGGGAGTTAAAATGGGAAAGGAGCTTAGGCAGACAAAACAAGCCCTGGAGGAAACCTTGGAAAATGAAATACCAAGCATGGTATGTGCCAGGAGCTACAAAGAGCAAAGATGCAGTTGCAAAGGCAAGCAGGTGCCACATGGGCGGGACGGGGAAAGGGCTTAACATCAGGGTGTGCAGGTTTATCTGGAAAGCTGAGCACAGAGCGCCATGAGTTACCAGACCATTGGAGATAAGAGCTCTACTCACCATGTCGTGTCTGTCGTCAGTTCTCTGCATGCAGGCCTCCAGGAGCATCACCTCCTCGGACACGCCTCCAGAATCCCCCTGCCCACCCACTCCATATGCCTACACTCCCGGTGAATCTTTATCGCCAAAGGCTGCAGAGAACCAGCCAGCCAGGACATCACATGGCTCTGATCTCATTACTTCACCCCTCCCACTGCTCAATGGACAGCACTGAAGGTCACACAGAACAACCTTTCCAAAAAAAAAAAAATAATAAGATTTTATTGTCTTAGATGCAAATATAGTTTTAAAAATGCATTGTAGTGTTGGGTACAGCTGGTGGAAACGTGCTTGTCAACAGCAGGCTTCAAGAGGACCAGCTCGGGTGAGCAGCCCTAGGATCTCTGGGATAAATGACACTCACCCTACCCCAGGTGTAGCTGCCTCCTCAAAGGAGCCCTGTACATCACCAAAGCACACAACATACACTTAGCCTGTGCACAGAAGCTGAAACTTGAAGAACTTGAAGGAGAACATGCTAGGGCACTACAGAGCGAGCAAGTAAGCCTGCTTTCCCTTCATAGAGTGAAGATTCAGGAGATAAGGTGCCTAGGGGAGGGGTACTGGACTCCCCCAAGAGGGACACAGCCTAGCTGAAGCCATGAGACCTTTTAACCTGCAGGATGTAAACTAGGAAATAGATATATAATCAGTGTCTCCCGCCCTGCCACAATTGCAGCTTTCAAGAATGCCAGATCCTGTTCCGGAGTCTCAAAGGCCCAAATTCACTATGCCTGGAGTTATAATGGTGGGACCAAAGTTTGACAGGGACATGTAGGTGAATTCTACTAAATAACTGGAAAGGAATTTTACAAAAATAAAATTCCATCAAGTAAACACACGCACGCACACACGCAGGCTTGAGCAAGTGGGCATGTGCATGCACACACACGTTGACATTCACTGTGGAAAGTTCCCTTTTCTTTCTCGAAGGTTAAGTCTTGCAAGCTCTGACAAGCAGACAGTCCTATCTAGTGAACAGAGGCCCATTCCTCAGAAAGAGCTGGTAGCTTGACTTGTTCTTGCCCATATTTGAAGCAGCATGGGGTGGGGGCTGTTTCCTAAGGCTTCCTCTACACTTTTTTTTTTTTTTTTTTTTTTTTTTTGGTTTTTCGAGACAGGGTTTCTCTGTGTAGCCCTGGCTGTCCTGGAACTCACTCTGTAGACCAGGCTGGCCTCGAACTTAGAAATCCGCCTGCCTCTGCCTCCCAAGTGCTGGGATTAAAGGCGTGCGCCACCACTGCCCGGCTTCCCCCACACTTCTTGTATCTCCCATCAGCTGTCCTTAAGATCACAAACCCTGCTGAGTAGATACTGGCCAAGGTGTGTGCTAAAGGGACATATTTCCCACGTGCTCTGTGCCTTCATACTCTTTCACAGCAGCATGACTGCTGCTTTCCTCTTACGCGGGCACAGACCCAGGATGGGGCCTCTGAAACACTACAAGATACCAAGGGGCTAAGCCCAAAGTTGTAAGTCTCTGAAATACGGGCATTCTAGGGGACTGTTCCTGCATCATTGTCCACACACCTTGCCAACAAGACCACAAGGTGACACTGAAAAGAACAAGTTCCACACACAATGGTGGGCTCCAACTGTGCCCTGTATCGACTGATCTAGAAAGAGGACATATCTCTCCCAGGAAAGAAAAGTGAGAGGCCCACATATACCCAGCTTCTCTCAGGAGGCCCTAAGTGAGACAGAGCCCCTTGAGGAACCAGGTTAGGATGAACACAAAGGGATTTCTGACATTGTGGAAGGAAGACAAGAGCCAGCAAGTGAAAGGAACTGAGCCCTGAGGCCAGGTGATCCAGCAGCCATAGTATCCAACACACCCAAAAGAAGCTGCTGGCCATTGGCAGGCCTGGTGCCACCTGCCACTGAACTCTACCAGAAAATGGGTGCCATGTCCCCTAAGAATCTAAGTGGACATTATTCTCAAGGCATAGAAACCTAGAGGACAGAACCCTGTGTAGGTCTGGGGGAGGGGGCATAGGTGACAGCATACAGACAGGATCCAGGGTTCATGATTAGGCCACATGAGAATTCGTGCTGGCTGACCACTTTCAGCCTCTTCTATAAGACCCAGTATGTCAATCAACATCAGGTCCTGAAGCTGCTGTGCTTCCCCTGTGCTGTGTACCACCGGAGCTCCCCTAGCCTCCTCTTCCGAGGGTGAGAGCTGGTGCATAACCTTCCGTTAACTCTGAGGAAGCACTTTAGCCAGTTACCCTGCCTCTGCAGGGCCCACTCAGAGTGAAAGAACAGTCAGAAGATGCGCTGATGGCTTACTCAGATTTCACAGAATCACTCGCAGAGATTTCCCAGGTGGCTTTATGGTTTCTCCTTTTTTTGCCAATATTCTTATTCCCCAAAGTGCCAACATTTTGAAGTTTCTTCTATGTGAGTGGGAACAGGAATGGGAATGAAAATAAATGTAAACAAACCCCAGCTGAACAGTGTGGTCAGCGCCCAGTGGAGACCCCAAGCAGAGTGGCCTTGGCTATTCCCAAATGCTGACCTTGGTGTCCAGGACAGAAGTCAAGGCCAGGACCCTCTGATTGGGCAGGTTTATCAGGCAAGATTGCAAAACAAGAAAATCTCCAAGGTAGAAATAATCATTCCCAGAGGAGATTTTTAAAGCATTGTGGCCTCACAGCCACGGCAAAGGTGAGCACCAAGAGAAAGGAAATGATGGGGTCACTCTCAAAAACAAAACAAACATGCACCTAATAAAGTGTGCCCTCTCTCTCTCTCTCTCTCTCTCTGTCTCACACACACACACTCTCTCTCTCTTTCTCTCTTTCTCTCTCACACACACACACACACACTCTCTCTCTCTCTCTCTCTCCCCTCCCCCTCCCTCCCTCCCTCCCTTCCTTGCCCCAGTTTCACACAAACTAACAACAGCCTTAAACATCTGAAGAAACAGGATAAAATTAACTCAGCAAAAGGGAGAGGTAGGCCAGAGAAGCAAAAGGCCAATCTTATACCCCATGGAGTTTTAAAAACAAGGTTACTCCCCTACAAGGGGAGGAGAGACCCAAAGTCCTGCACAGCCGTGCTGTGGCCAGTGAGGCATGGGAGGGGGAAGGGCTGGCTTCTCGAGGCCCCCACAGCAGCGGCTTCGTTTTTCCTTCTTACCACAGTGGCCTTCACCTTCGCCCTGTCCTTGGGGAAAGAAGGGATGCCTGGTGGAAATGCCAAGGTCTAGCCTGTGTGCCTTGTGTTCTTCCCTCAACCTGTAAACACGTTTTGGGGGATGGCTGAGGAGGGCCACCAAACTATTCCCATACAGGGCAGAGATCAGACGATGGAGCAAACAACTGGTCAGGGGCTCACAGCATAAATGCTGACATGGCCAGCAGCCCCACCCTTTCTTTGTCCTCCAACTACATAGTCCAGGGCAGGCTTCGGCATCAGTAGGAGCTTCCGAATGGATCAGAAATTCAGGGGACATCCTGGGCTTCCCTCTTCATGTGGTCTTCTCAGGACAGGCAGCATGGTGAGGCAGGGCCAGGAGGACAGCATCCAAGAAAAAGCCTGCTGCCTGCTCTAGGTGTCACAGCAGGACAAAAAAGCACATTCTTCCGGGAGGCACCCTTTACCAGGCTCCGAGGGCTGCAGAGCACCTCACCACCTGCAGCATCTCAGGGGCAGCGCAGAGAAGGGTGAGGGCCAGGGCCCCCTCCCCCTAACCCTGCCGTGTCTCTACCATCTGGAACACACACCGGGACACGTGAACCTTCAGACACGTGCTACCCTCCAAACTCCACTGGTTCAAATCTGAGCACAGCACTTTACCAGCTAGCCTGGAGAAAGCTTCAGGGGCTGGCTCCTTGACATCTTGCCTGACAGCATTTTGTTTCTTCCTCCTCATATAAGATGAGACAGACTTTAGTATGATGACATCTTTGGTCTGAGAACTGTCCTGGTTTGGAGTTCCAGCTAAGTTTCAGATAAAAGACCAGGATGACAGCAGCATCATGGAGTGTGACCTTCTGAATGCTAAAACCAAGGGTGACACCATTCCAGGAGTGTATCTGCCTCTTCCACAACTGCAGAGTAGAAGTGGGTGGAAAACAGGCACAAGAAGGGCCTTAGCTGTGAGGCCTTAGAGGCTCAAGGCCTAGGCCCTGGCAATATGTCATGGCGACTGCAATGCGGATAGGACTAAGACATAGACAAGACATTGCCTGGGAGTGTCTGGGCCAGCACAGCAGCTTTGCATGGCTGGTGCCTTCATCCTGTCCAGCTGGCCTCCGCACCCATTATTTTCCATGTGTGTTCAGGGGGTTGTGGAGATTTCCCCTTCAATAGAATACACCAGGGAGACAGTACATTCCTTTCTGCAGAGGTTGGTGCTGATGGGATCGCAAGAGATGGAGAGACCTCACTGCGGCTACAGAGGCCAAAAAGTGTGCAGGGGTTGCTTAGAGGAGCACAAGTAGATAAGGATGTGACAGGGGCCGAGTCTTGAAGCCTCAAGGGAATTCTGAAGGACCTGGATGATCCTACCTGCAGGAACAGGCTTTGTCTCCTTGTCTTGCACTTGCTGGCCCTGGACCCCAGTACAACACCAGGAGGACAGGACTGGAACAGCCAATGTTTCCCTTTGTCTGGGCCACCCCAAATGCAGGGGAGACTGATGATTGAGGTCATGGAGTAGGAGGTCACAGCAAAGGTTCCCAAGATGGGATACTGCTGTTGGCAGGCCTCAAACCTGCTTCAGACCTGAGCGTAGCATCCTGACGGGTGCAATGGGCCACTGGAGTCAAGGGCAGCCCTGAGGCAGTGTGTCAGGAAGGGTATGAGGGGGATCTCCAGGCATCTCATGCAGTCACATGCCAACTAAGCTTAGGACTCCCCCGATCTCTTGCCAATCCTGGTAACAGCCTCTGATGCTTGTTCTGGCAGCTGGGATGGATCTGTCAGGATGGAGGTGGTGGTACTCAGTTGTCGGAGGGTACTCAGCACCACTGTGAGACAGAGAAGGTCATAGTCAGCCGGGCACACAAGACTCAGAATGACAGAATGCAAATTTCACATGTAATCCTTGGCAGTAATTCCCAAGCACCAAGGGTGATGGTCAGAGTTGAATGGCAGGGAAGAGTGACAGAGTCCTATTCTGGAAGCCAATCTCACACCCTGCCTGTGCAGATCCTAGCAGGAGCTGCAAGAAGCCCAAGAATTCTAGGCTATTCCTGTTGCCAGAGTGTTGCACCTGCTGAAATACTGAACGTCTATAACATTTGTATATGGTTGTAGATTGAGAACTACAAACATAATAAAACACTAAATTCACCTAAAACAGTCTAGCAAATGGTAAATACTCAATAAGTAAGTTGGATCTGATCGGACTGGCAGGTCTGCTGAGAGGCAGGCAGCTCAGAGCCCCATGCTGGCCTACAGCTCCCCAGGTTCTAGGATCCCTTCAGTGTTATCCTCATGCCTCTTGCATGGCTGGCCTGGCTTTGTGCAGTAGAGTCTAAACTTTCCTAAACACTGTCCAGGTAAGGGCTTTTCTCCCTCCAGGACCAGCACGAAGTCCCAAAGTCTGGTATTCCACACTCACTTGGCCTGAGGACAGGCAAAGAGCAGTGCTGGTCCAGCCAGGAAAGTGCCGTCCGGTGGAACTCCTCCAAGCTGCTGGTGGACACCATCCCCTTGAAAGACTCAAACAGTGGCTTGATGATCATGCTGAACTGCAGGACTTAGGTTAAGGAAAAGGTGAACACGGAGGAGGGCGAAGGGGCACACAGATAAAGAAAGGCTCAGGTAAGCCAGGCTTACTGCTGACTTCCCTTCTGAATAACTGCCTACAGAAAACTGATCAGAGAGGAAGGGACAGATCAGTTATTGCTAGGCAAGATATGCCCACCATGAGATTAAACTATTTGCTCTTACTATGAATGACCTTTGAGTGGACAGAAGACAGAAAAACCAAGTTTCTTCAGCCTCACAAAGGGGTAAGGACAGTGAGGTAGACGTGAGCCTGTAGGCAGACAGCTGTACAGGAAGAGAGGAGACGTGTGGGCTGGCAGGAGCATGGGAAGCACACAACACTCAAGGCAAAGTGTCTGTCTGAACTTGGAGCCTGACTTTTTTTGTTATGCACAGCCCGCAAGCTCACCACTTCCTGCAGAGCTCCCAAAGGATCTAGGATGGGCCCCATGAAGATACAAATGTTTCTCTGGAATTCTGATGCCTACAGTACCTACCCTGGCCTAGTAATGAAGAATATATCACTTTGTTGAAGTAGTTCTGACATGTGCCATATGCCACCATGCCACCAGGCTCCACTAAAGGCAGAAAGTAAGACAGCAAAGCAAATCCGGGAATGAGGCGTGCCAGCTGCCATCTCTAGTCAGGCTACAGGCTAGTTCTTACCTAGATAGTAGTGTGAAGTCTTGATATTCATCCTCAATATTAATAAAAATATAAATACACAGATAGGAACGGTGTACACTTAAAAGGAAGAGGCTACGTAGCATTGTACTACAAGCAAGTTCCAGACCAGCCTACACTACAGATTGAGACTGTCTCAAAAACCAAACAAAATGTAAACAAACTTGGTCTCTGAAATTCAAACACGTACACGGGTATTCTTGAACAGGTTCTCTCTCTCTCTCTCTCTCTCTCTCTCTCTCTCTCTCTCTCTCTCTCTCTCTCTCTCACTGTCTTTTTCCACTGACTGACCTATGGTCCTATGCTGTCCATCTTCTCAGAGCAGGGCTGTTGTGGAGCAGGAACCCTCCTGTAACAGGAATGCTGCTATCTAAAGGCTGAGATCAGAGCAGTTGTGGCCAGGAGACAGGTCCTGGCACCTGGGTGGGCATATTTTATTTGGATACTTAAGACCAGGGGACACTAAGAAGAGGAGGGGAGTAGGGAGAGGGGGCGGGGAGGAAGAGGAGGGAGAGGATAAAGGAGAATGAGAAAGAGAAGAAGGAGAAGAAGAAACAACATATCTCCTAGGGGTTTGGCTACTCAGAAATTCAGTAAGCCCTGGTTTCCATCTAGGGCTCTCCCTCTTTGTCAGTGAGGGACTGGGCTGGCTGCCAGGCTGTTGGGGTCCCTTCTCACCTTGCTGCCTCTGCAGTTATCAAGCTGCGTTTGTATGCCAAAGACCTGGGGAGTAGAGCAGGTCATTTGCCTCCCTACCCCTTCCTGCAAAGCTCTTGGATGTGGTCTCCCCAGCCCCTAGGGCCAGCCCAGAGCCTTCTCTCCTCTGAGACAGAAAATAGCACTGCCAGCCGTGAGTGACTGACAACCATGAGAGAATCTTTCTTGGAGGGGTACCCAAGGGCACTGTCTACTGTTTTAGGGTGTTGCCTGGGGAAGGAAAGAGCAAGAAAAACCCAAAGATACAATCCAGAATTTCCAATTCTGCAGGATCCTGCTTTTCACATATTCATCAAACATGTCTTTCATGTGGTCAAACTGGCGGCAGTTGACAGGGACTCCTGTGGCAGGTAGCAGCTGTTGGCAGGAGCTGAAACAAGAGTAGTCAGGGGATGCTATGGGGTAGGTGGTGATACAGGGGGACTGGGGGACCATACAAGAAGGATACAGTCAGAGGCCTATGGTAGGAGGACAAGAAACCAAACTGCTGTAATACAGGTAGCAAAGACCACAAAGGGTCCCCTCTGCTATTGAGACATAGAAATGTGTGGGGTGGAGGACTCAAGCGGAACCTCACATGATGGTGGCGTTAAGCTCCTCAATTTCCTCCCGCAACCTCCGGGCCTCCTCTTGCATCTGCATCCGCTCCTGTTGCAGCTTAGTGATGTACTCCATGGTCTTCTGCAGTGTGATGGCATGGCTGGTCTGTGGAGAACAGGTGGCTGAGAGGTGGCAGTACTTAGCTGGCCACCGACACACAGGAATTGTGCACTATCACCACATCTTGACACTCTCAGGGAACTTACCTGTTTGGAATTATTGGAGATCAAACTATTCAGGGTGTTAAAGCCCATCCTGATATTGAAGCGCCTTTTCTGTTCAGCTGAGATGTGCTTCTGCCGGTTCTATTGGGGGAATCAATTGGTCACTGAGACACAGACCAGACTTTATGCAATCAACTTGTTCCTTATTGCCTAAAATAATGCTGAGAAGCTCAAGAGAGGCTGGGGCACAGGACAAGCAAGCCAAGGCCAGAAAACTGCAGGAGAGGCAAATGGCAAAGAGCTCTAAGAGGAGGCAGTGAGGAGTCGGCAGGACTCATGGGCTAGGGAGCACTATGTACTCTGACCCCTGGCTTCCAGACTCCCCACTTCTCTACAACCCAGTGCTTGCAGCCCTGCCTCCTCCCGACAACTGGTGTGGCCAAGGCTGCATGCAGCCCAACTATGGCGTGAGGACTCTGTGCTGGTTCCTGGCCCCAGGAGGCCCACCCAGAACTCTGAACAGGCCTTAACCTTCATGGGCTTGTTGGTGGGATGGAAATTGTTGGAGTCAATTTAATCTCAGTGTGTCTGGGGTTACACCATGAGCAGGATCTGTGGCTCTCCTTTCCTCATGTTTTCTTCCCTCTCCAACAGAATCAAGATCCAAGAGAAATAAACCATACCTTTAATGCAGCCACATTTTTGGGGTCTGTAGATTTCCCTGAGCAGTTGTTCTGGGGAGACTGAGGACTGGGACTTTGTTCTGATGGGCATGGAGAGGCTTGGCCTGAGTTGGGGCAGTCACGACCTGAGAAGAAAATGCTCTTAGCAGGCAAGCACTTGAGAAAGGGACTGGAAAAAGAAGTAAGCCTGCCCTGTCCTGGCCCCACTGCTGTCCTCACCAACCAGAGGGACTCCCAGCAAGTCCTCAGGCTTGGAAGTCCATTTAGAACCTTCTGCAGCTACTCCAGAGAAACCCTTGCCCATATCCCAAAGGGGAGTTGCTGTTTCCTAGGCAACACCTGAGACAGGAAGTTAGACGTAGAATATGGCTGGATTTTACCACATCCCAGGTATCAAACTACTCAGAGGAAAGGTTGAACTGCCAACGCAGGCCCTAAAATGCCACCTCAAGGCAGCCAGGGGCCATTAGAGGCTTTTAAGGCAACAGCTCCTAGCTCACATGCTCAGCACACTGGTATCTGCTTTAGTTTTGTTCTTTAAATTCTACATATTTACTTTCTCTCACTCACTCTGAAAATGTTAAATAAAAAGTACTACCACCTTTTGACCCGCACAGAATAGACTAGAGTATTATAAGCCACGCAGGCTTCTGTCCCATTCACTGCTGTCTCTTGGGAGTCACTTCCAAGGTCCTCTTAGAACTTTCCTGGCCCGTTTCACTTTATTCTACAAATGCTCGCAGGTACGTAATTTTCTCCTGGATTACCAGGCTTCAGTGCACATCTCTATACGTTGTGCTCTGCAGTCCCACAGGCAAGGGCAGCTTCCTTTCCCTGAGTAACTTTAGAAAACTGACTCATGTCTTGAGTCTGTATCTTCTAGACTGAAGAGCCCATTCTTCAAAACCTTCCGATGGACAAGTCCAATCACCCCTCTCAGCTGGAAACCTTTTCGTAGTCCTATCTTCCCAAGTAAGACCTTCAGGAGCAGCCATGGTTTTAGCTAAGAAGAGAAGGGATTAAGGTGTAGCACAGAGACAGACTGCGTGCTGATATGTGCATGTTTCCAGTTCTCTTCCCAGTATGGCACTGGACCTCTAGCCCCTGACCTTCTGACTCCACAAGTCATCAGGCAAAACCAGTCCTGACTGTCCTCAGTTGTAAGATATGAAAATGGCCACAGACTTGCAGTAGTTTAGAAACTAGGAGGGAAGATGCTGTGACTAGGAGCCTGGTGCTGGCTTCATGGCTACAGCAACTCCAAGCTCAAGTTTTCCAGACTGTGTACACGAACTCTTCAGTCCCTTTTCTGGATGGAACTGGCCACACCAAGCCAGGTCTTCTGAGTGAGTGGTTTCCTGAGTGAGCCAGCTACCCCTCTTGTGACATGCCTGCCACTCTCTTTTCCTTTCCTGCTGGTGTGGCTACAGCTACCCTGCTTCCCAGTAAGCATTTCCCAAGATTGTGCTATGAGCAGACAGAAGGTTCTGGAGTCCCAGGCTAGATTATGGAAGCCTGTGAATGGCCTCCCCAACCCAGAACAATCTGCTTGTTTCTTTACGAAGCCCCGACTTTCCCACTCAGGTGAATACTCACTAGAACCTGTGGCAGGGACCTGGGGACTACCCCCATGCAGTGAGACCTGCTCGCCCTTCACCAGGGAGTCTTGCACTGTACTTGGAGAAAAAAGCCGAGACACGGGGTTAGGCTGGCTGCTCGTGCTGTGGCTGAGGAACTCTGTGACTCCAGAAGCCTGTGGAGACACAGCAGAGAGGTCTTGTACCACTGATGTAGAGCAGGGCAAAGCAGCTACACTGATTAAGAGCCACACAAACCCAGGCCACTCTAGGGAGACCAGAGGACAATAAAGGACTGCCTAGGCGAGCCCTCTTACCCCAGTGATGGCAGCAGAGGCGATGACCACAGTGGACGGGGACACGGTAGATGCGAGAGTCCCTTCTCTCTTCAGAGGAGCCGATGTCATGATCACCTTTGGTGGTTGGCCTGAGAAGGCCGCTGTAGGGGTGAAGAGATGGGAAGGTAAGGCCTGGCCCTGTAGAGGCCTGGCCTTACTAACAAAACTACTAATCTGCAGACAGCCAGGAAAACCAGGGCATCACATACCCTGTTGGTGAAGCCTGTGGCTCCTCACCAAGGGGGCAGGAAGACAAAGCCCCAGGGCATCTGAAATATTTTTTTACTTTTAACTTGAAAGACTGATACTATAACCCCTAGAAAGAGACACTCACGACCATGTGTTCTCAAATCATGTTTTCAAGACTCTTATTTTTCTTTATTTTAGCTTCTAAATGATATATTATTTATTGTGTGGTGTATATATATGGGGTGTGTGGGCATGCGTGTGCCATGGTATGTGTGTGGAAGTCAGAGGACAACCTGTAGAAACTGATTTTCACCTTCCACCATGTGGACCCTGAGGATGAAACTCCGATTATTAGAGAAAGGGAAACATTGCTCCCTAGGCAATTCTGGCTGGCTACACCTCCAACCAACTCACCTGGGGCAATGCAGGCATTCTTCAACACCAAGGAGACAGGCTCAGGTTTGGGAGCAGGCACTATTTTGGGGGGCTGTTTGTGTCTCGCTCCAGTCACGGACACAGGTTTGGGGTGTATAAAAGTTAAATGAGGTTGGGGAGGTCCCACAGCTGGGGGCTGGGGTACAGGTGACAGTGCCAGAGCACAGGGGGATGATGAGGGGGTTGGATGGTGTGCTGTGATAACAAGGCCCTGGCTCTGGCTGAAGGTGGTGGCAGAAGCATCATGGGTAAGGGTTGCGGAGGCTGTGTGGGTAATGACAGGGGTCGATTTGCTGACTCCAGCAAACTTCTGTGGCTGCAGGAAAGCTGGTGGAGTTGGGGGGTTCAGAGTAGTGGCAGGAGGAGGAAGTAAGGGCAATGCAGTTGGAACAGGTGCTGGGGCAGGGCCAGGGGAAAGTAAGGTCATAGTAAAGACGGGGAGGAAGGGCTGTGGGGCACTCAGCGGTGGCTCAGAGGGACCAAAGTCTGTAGGCTGAATAAACGGGTCCACGGTTTGGGACGGGCGTTCACAACATTGCCCCTCTGTGGGATCCAGGGAGGGAGCTGAAGAAGATGCAATGAGGCTATTGGGCAGGCTCACAGGAGGGAGAGCTGGATTTGGCAAGATGTTCCCCTAAGGAAGGAAGAGACATGAAGAAACAAAGCTACAACTGAATAATTAGCTTTAACTGTTTAGCACTACACAGCTCAAAGCCCAACTGTGTACATGAGGACTGAGGGACCAAGGAACAGAAGTGCTGTCTCCCAGGCCAACACACTGCCAGGCTGGGGAAATGGATCTGTGTTCCCCGGGTGTCAGCAGGGGTCTTGTTTCCATTAGGAACTAATGAGACAAAGCTGGATAGCACCCTAGGGATATCTGGTTTCTAGAGTCGAACCCACAGTCCCTGTTATCTTCTGTTACAGAGCAGAAGCAGCCTAGACCACAGCTGCTCAGGGGTTCCCCCAGGACAGCATCAAGTATCGACTTCCAGTCAGACTAGCTCTTCCTGAGTGGAAAAGCTACGAGGAATCACCTGTACAGATCTCAGTCTCTACAGAAGAAATGATTATCTGTGCTAGGTGGAGAAGGTGCCAGGTTACTGGGTGACTAACTGAACACAGCACCAACTTGAGAGCTCCTCCAGGGCAGAACTATGCCTCAATGAGCTCTTAGCACTAACACCTGCAAGTACCTTTTATTAATTGCTAGGTAAAAAGCAAAAACAATATACAACATATTTTTATTAGTGATCCATAATTTTCTTCTGCAACTAAATTTGTCTTAGAAAAGAGCTGGCTAAGGATGCTTTCAAAGAGGTTCCATAACTTCTTTGCACATTTGTGTGCATTCAGCACTGGATCCAGCAATGGCCCCAGCATATGGTTAGTTCGTGGTCACAGCATTAGCCTAGCTCTGGCTGTAAAGTCTGATTATAGCCCTGCACCTGCCATGCCTGCTCCCCCAGCTTCCTCTACCTGAGAAGGTGGGCTGCTAGGATCTGGGGCAGGTACTGACGAAGGAGGAGGCAACATGGAGCCAAAAATGGATCGGCTGGAGGAGAAGAGATCTGAAAAAGAACATGGAAGTCTTTTGAACACCATGAACTTACCACTTTCTGGAATTATGACACACAAACAGGGGTCTGGACCCAAACCACGCCTCCCCAAGATAACTTTTTCTATAGAAATAAGATTCTGATTGGACCACTTGAAATATCAAGTGCTTCTGGGCAGAGCTCAAGGAGCTTGACCTAAATACAGAAACTTTACTAGGTGGTGGCTGGGTCACAGTGCCCTCTGCTGTCCATTGGAGGAACTGCTCACAATCAAGGCCAAGTAGATGCTCCCAGCAGGAAGAAAGCACTCACTCTGAGAATGCCAACTTCTTTCCAATGTCCCAGGAAACTTTTGCAGTTACTACCAAAATAATTTTCAGTTTTAAAAACTTCTAACCCATTTCCAACTGTTCTCTCTTTAACGGGGGCACAAGTCTGATATGGGACGTGCAAGGGAGATCCAAGCATCACATCACCCTCTGCCCTCACCCTGGAAAGGCTCAAAGGTGTCCATGAAGTCCAGGTTGGGCTGCAAAGGGATCAGGCCTGGCTGGATCATGTCTGCATTTCCCAGATGTGCTGCAATAATTATAAGTGAGAGAGGGGAACGCTTTTACCTCAGGTAAGGTCAAAGGAACATACACATCAGTTCTGAACAGTTCTGGGCCTCCTAAAAACTGTAGGAAGCTGGCTGGGATTTCTACATTCTCGGGGGTTTGTGGCCATTCTTAGATATAGATATGCTCTCTCTACCCTCAGAAAGCAGGAAGGACAGACAATGCTAGGCTCACCATGAGCTATGAGCTATGAGTAGCCCCAACCTTCCACCCCACTCTACATCCCACAACGCCCTGTCCTTGTTCTCACTTTGATTTGCAGCTCTTCCCTGAGGACTCAGAAGACTGGAGGCCTCCAGGTAGGAATGTCATGCACAGTAGTGCTCGCCCTATAGCCTAGGCTTTTGGTACCCACACTAAGACAGTATCAAATATAAAACTGGCTCAGATCAGAGCCTGCTCCTTTCTCACAGTGGGACTAAGAACAGTGACTACCTCTATAAGGCTCCAATTCCAGTCTCCTCCTGTGCAACTGCACAGGACACTCAGATAAAGAGCTTGGGCAATCCTTTTCTTTTCTTGCCTAGCCTAACTCAGTGCCATGCAGTCACTCAGAGGTGCCCTGAAGCAAAGTCTGGCCTAGAGTAATCCTCACTGAGAAAGAAGCCAGCTGTCCAAGGACAGAGACTACGGTTACCTATTTCTCGTGGGTTGGGCCAGGCCACTGGTTGGTGTGAAGAGAGTGTGGAGAAGAGGGTGTCGCTGAATTCTGACATGAGCATGTCTGTGTCCAGCAGTGAGTCCTCCTCCATGGGGACTGGGGTTTTCCAGCCATCCCCATGTTTATGCCAATACAGCATGTCATCATCCTAGTGCCAACAGGGAAGAAGAAAAGGGCCGTTGAATTTATCTTCTCAGTCCTGGCATGCATTAAAGGGTTGCTTCTTGAAAAAACGGCAAGAGGGTAGAGGCATTGAGAGCTACTCCTTTAGCCCGCCCACCAGAGCGTGCCTGCTTTCTCGGCCACTTGTAGGATCTCCATGTGAGGAGCTGGCCCTGTGTCTGGCCTCCCAGGACAGGACTGTCTCAGTGTACAGACAGGCCTGCATTTTGTCAAAGCAGGCTCTCAAGCTCACTTACCTGGGCCAGGCTAGAAAGGTCCTCATCCTTGTGCTGCTGTAGCTGTGGGCAGAGGGAGCAAGATGAGGCAGCCACTAAGAGCTCTGGGATGCCCCAACTTCATCTCCCTATGTGTGAGTGAACTCTCTGGGAAGTGAGCTGGGGAATGGGATCCTGCTGGCTGCCATTCCATGGATATGGACACAAATAGCTCTGTTCATGACTGAGGAAACCATAGCCACTACTTGGTGCTTAAAATATTGAGTACAATATTGTTCCATGTTCTGTGACTGATGGGGCAGCTGTGGAGCCTAGGGTCTCAGGCCACATTCTGAACACAGTCCCATCTACCCAACTCCCACCCCCCACCCCAGAGCTTCCAGAACATGCTCTTCTGAGAGCCCTTGCCAGTATATACCCTTTTCTTGAAGTAGGTTCTCCACTTGTGATACTCCCGGATCACAATCTCAATGCGACTTTTCCAGTATTTGCCCTCTGTGGTGATGGCCTACAACCAAGAGGCCAAAATGAAAAGCAGGTCTTGGATGACGATCACATCTCAGCCCATGCACACCTAGTGTCCACCACTGAAGTGGCCTCAGACGGTTCTCTTGGTCAGAAACCCCCGTGCTGTTTGAGAAGCTACAGCTCCACTCACTGAGCACACCTCTTCCCCTCTGAGCTACCATACACACTCTAGCTAAAAATTTATCTTCAACACCCATGACACCAAGGGTGACTCTGCACTGGGTACAGGGTAAGCACACAGCACTCAGAAAGAGAGGTGGCAGGGATGACCTTCCTCCTTGCCCAAGGATGCTGAGGAAATTCACAGATGGCCCACAAATGCCCCTTTCCAGTAGCAGCTGCCATGTTCATGTTCTCAAAGGGTGAAAATGAGGGCCGGTGAGATGGCTCAGTGGGTAAAGGTGCCTCCCATAAACCCTGATGACCTCAGTTTGATCCTTGGTACCCATGTGGTGAAAGGCAAGGACTCTCAAAAGTTGTCCTTTGACCTCCACATACATGCTGTGACATATGCACACACGCGCACACACACACGCACACACGCACACACACACACACACACACACACACACACACACACACACAAATAAATCTAATATAATTTTTGTTTTTTAATTTACTCTTTTGGGGAGGAGGTACAGCTCAATGGTATAGATCTCGCCTGGCATGTCAGAGGCCCTGGATTCTACCCTTTAGTAGTACCGAAATAATAAGACAAAATAAAAATGAGCCAGTCTTTCTTCAATCTCTTTTCATCTCCTATCTTAAGGTTTTTTTTGTTTTTTTGGTTTTTTTAAAGATAGGGTCTCATGAAGTTCAGGCTGGCCTCAAACTCTCTATGCATCAAGAGTGGCCTTAAACTTCTGATTTTCCTGCCTCTCTATTCCAAGTCCTGGGACTGCAGGCTTTTGACACCATGTTCAGTTAATGTGATGCTAGAAATAGAAGCCAGGGCTTGGTGCACACTAGGAAACCACTCTACCAACCAAGCTGTATCTCCAGCCGATGTGGAGAACCTTGAGTTCTCCCTAACTTCTTCTAGAGTGGTTGTTCTGCTTGTGGTACTGGGGATGGACCTAGAGCCTATGTATGTGCTCTTGTTCTGAGTTACGTCTGGGCCTTTGTTAACTGCTCCAGAGCAGGCTTTCTTGAGTAACTCTCAGAAAAAAATACCAATTTTAAATGAACGCAGAGAATGAGGCCCCATAAGGTCAGTTTGTCTAAGGGCAGAATCTCTGGGGGCTGGAAACTGTTGAAGGCTACCCCTCCTCCTCAAGGTCATGCTAGGACAGCACAGGCTTCCCAGTTCTCTACCGTTCCTGCCAGAGAGCCTGGTCCTCTGGCGGGTTGTAGCTTCAGAGATAAAGGCAGTTTTCCTTCCCCACACCCTCTTCCTACCCTTTACTCAGTCACTTGCTGGTTAAATACCTCTGGCCGACGGTGTTCATCTACATCAACAGAGCCATCTAGTGGGGTGACAAAGTGGCACACAGGATTCTTGCGCTTCTCCAAATCTAGGTTGGGAGAAGAGAGACATCATAACTGTACCAAGATCTCTGATGGAGCTCTACCCAAACTCCTAACTATGCCCTGGAATGTTATTTCCTTCTTCCACCAGAGAAATGTAGAGTTCTGAGAAATAAAAGCATGCAGACCCAAGGCAATGAATGCCCGTAATATCTGAGCAAGAAATAAAGCTGCTCATCAACACAAAGGTAGCCAGTGAGCAGGAAGAGCCCTGCCTGCTCCTGAAGGCTGCACCCTCCTATCCTCAAGCTAGCCAGAGACAAGAGCTGTACCGTAGTATCTAAGTCTTCTTAAACTGCTGGAAACAGAAACTGTTCTCTGGCTTTTCAATGTCACCTCTTGGGTACATTCTCCCATCTCTCCTAAAAAGAACCCATTACTCCTTTGGGAGTATCCAAGTATCCTGCATGGCCGACATACTGTGGTCAGGGTCCTTCCAGACTCTGCTCTGTTAGGTAACTTTGCCTGGTGGCAGGTGAATGCTCTGCTTCCTGGGACGTATTCTAGCTTGATTTCCCATCACATAGACTACTTAAGAAGGAGTCTATGGAAAGTATGTTTTAGGAGCAGGCTACAGACCCAAGATGCTCAGGCCTCCAAGATGTGGAGCTCTGATGCCACAGAACTGGGGCCCTTGGAGCAGACATAACACACCCAGTGCCTGGCTGGCAGCACACTTACACTGCATATACCATGCCCTCCAGATGGCGTTGTTGAGCCGGATCTTGTCCCGCCACTGGAGCTTCAGGCCCTTGAAATTTTTCCACTTTGGAGACACTAATTTCCCACTGGAAAACAAGACAGAGAGAGAAAGAGAGAGAGAGAGAGAGAGAGAGAGAGAGAGAGAGAGAGAGAGAGAGAGAGAGAGAGAGAGAGACAGTCAATCACTCTTCAGAAACTAAAATGTGAGACCCAATCATTCCAGACTGGAGAACCCTGGGTTAATCCATTATAGGCCAGGCTTGACAGAATAGTCATTCTGGGATTTCTTTAGAGCATATGGGGACAGTGGGGTGTGACAATATTCAGGCTTAGATGACATGCTACAGAGGGTGATCGGACATGGAGTTTCCTGTATTCTTTGAGATCCTGCATACTCTTAAAGTTTCTTATAATTAAACATTGGAAAGATATGTTGCCAGGCATGGTGGCACACATCTTTAATCCCCACATTCAAGAGGTAGAGGCAGAGGACTGTGATTCAAGGCCAGCCTAGACTAATACAGATTAACAATAGAAACTAGGCACTTTTTTCCCCAACAGGTCTTAGTGCATGTCTTTTGTTCTCAGTCACCACTGGCCCATCCCCATCTCAAGCCATCTGAGAAAGTGATTCCTCTTAGCTGCTCAGAGGTTGCTGCTGGCACATCACCTGGGAAGCTGAACTGTCAAGATGGCTGTGCCGCCAGGGAGCTCATGTTGCCTGACTCCTAATCAGTGAATGCTCGCAACTTACTGTGCAAGAACTTCTTTAGATTTATTTATAAATTTGTGTGTGTGAGAGAGAGAGACAGAGACAGACAGAGACAGAAAGAGACAGTCAGATGTGTGGGTATCGTGGAGAGCAGAAGAGAGAGGGCTTTAGGTCTTCTGGCACTGGAGTTACAGATTACTGGGAACTGAACTTGGGTCCTCTAGAAGAGCATCAAGTATTCTTAACCACTGGTCATTGCTCCAGTATCCAATTCTTAGAGAATTGTGAGGCATACTCTTACATTAAAGATAGCACCAATGGGGGCTTTGAGACTGGCCTTGAGATGTTGGAGCCCTTTGTGCTCGGTGTCTAAAACACATGGTCATTACTCTTTCTACTTGGTCTCTGCTCTCCCTTGCAGACACTGCTTTAACACCATCTGCTCTGGGCCAGTGCTGACCTCTCTTAGGTTGCTCCTTTTTCTGATGGATTGAGACGGTAAGACTCTATCTTTGGTTCACATAAGGGTGCTGAACCAAAGATTGGTGGCAGGTCACAGCTCTGCCCTTCTCCAAACCTACTCAGAAAGACCACATGAGTGGCAGAGTTGTGCCAGTCAAGGAAGCACAAGAATTAAAGAGGCAAGACATAAAGTGAACCTGACAGCTTGGTACGTATGGTATGTATGAGAGCCTGGACCCCTGTTGAGTACCTGGCAGAACTCTTCACTCTCCACCCACGCTATCAGGGCCCAGGTTGTGCCTTGTGAAACAGAATGGAGTGGCCCCAGCAATTCAAAGAGGACTGGTGTTCAGTTTACAGGACCCACATGGCGGCTTACAATAGCCTATAACTCCAGTTTCAGAGCATCAGATGCTTTCTTCTGGTTTCCACAGACACCAGACATGCAATGCATTTACAAACATGTAGGCAAACCACTTATACACATAAAATAAAAATAAGTACTTTTTGAAAAAAGAAAGAGAGTGATGACCCACCCCTAGACAGTGTCCCAGCTCATCCACTTAGCATCTGGGAACACAATAATAGCAACAGTCTGTACCCAAAGGTCAGAAACCTCAAGAGTTCCCCACCTCCTCTCCTTTCAGCTGCCACTCCAGAGGCATGGCTAAGCCACCCATACAACTCATCAGCTCCGTCTGTGACCATAAGGCCATAGCTAAGGGAATGGAGCCTATACTGCCTCAGGTCCCCAGCTGTACAACTATGTTGGCAAGGGGTGCTCTGGGGCTTCTGTTTGCAGGGTATAATCACAACAATGCCATCTCCTCCACAGTGTCTTAATAAGGATTAGTTGAAGGTGTGTCTGTGTATGTATATGTACACACTCACCCCTCCCCACGTGTATATGTATACATTCACACCCACCCACACACGCATGCACACACATGCACACATATAGAAAAGGAAGATGCTTTGTATCTACTTCAGTCCCAGGAACAGATGCCTGAGAATATGGAAGAAGCCGCAGAGCCATGGGCTTTCCATTTACTCACCTAAGAAGCATTAAGCGCCTACTCTGTGAGTACACATCTAAGAACTGAGGAAGGATGTAAGTGAGACTCAGGCCCGTGCCACCCCAGGGGGTGTGCAAGAGAACACCAATACAGGGGCTAAAACCTAAGCTGAGGCTAAGGAGAAGAGGGAAGGCACTGCTCCTGCTTGGTTTGTGACTATGATGAGGTAACAGAAATGGAGCTCATCAGAGCTGTAAGACCCGGTGGGCTAGTCCAGACAAGGCTGCAGACAGAAGACAAGAGGCTATTAGTTCCTGTCTTCAATAAAGTCAATCCTCCTTCCAGTTCTGAGCAAAGTCCTCTAGCAATTTCAGGTCTAGCCAGTGTGCAGTTCTATTATACAAATGAAATTAAGGAACAAAACTAAACTAAAAACACTTTTTCTATAACTGATACTCCTTCCTTGTGATACCTAGAATTCCGTGGTTGTGCCATGTGTTCACCAGTACCAGAATCTGACTGAGTATACTATCTCAGAGGTGGCTTCTAAAGACCTACAAAGAGCTATGTTGGACCCATGGTCCCAGGAAGAAACAGATGCTAGTGCCCCGTCAAGATCTGTGAGAGTTAACCACTAGGCTAACCTAGGCCAATCATACCTCGGCGTGCACCTATGAAGAAGGGGGCCAGTGTGCTGTCAACCTTTTTTCCATCAGACTACATGGCTCCTGCAGGTAGGTATCATGACGAGAGTAGCAGGTACAGAAAAAGATATTGAGCTATAATCAGTATAAGAGTTCCTTGGTTCTCCCCAACTGGTTGCTGAGATGTTTCTCTTATTCAGGATACTTATGGCAAACACAGTCAAACTTCCGCAGAACACATGGATTTCTAAGCTTCCACCATCCCCTGTTTCTGCAATATCTCTACAGCCAGCAAGTGGCGCTATACACACATAAAGAAACTAGTCCAAAACCCTGTCTGGTACACAGAATGGATAACTGACAAGTCCTAAACCCTGTCTGGTACACAGAATGGATGACTGACAAGTCCTACATCATTGCTCATAGTTATGCTATAGCAAAGATTAAAGAGTGAAGAAGGCTGGGGAGTATAGCTCAGTGGTAGAAGTATTATAAATTTCTGTCCGTTTCTTTCCTAATGGGCTCTTTGGCACCTCACAGAGGAAAGAGGGGCTGTGTGTATAGGAGCCCTTCTACCACAAGTCTAGTTTCCCACAAAACTAGGAAAAGCTACTTTAAAAGACTCCATAAGGCAGCTGCAAAGGCAGTCACTCCGTGAGAACACACCAAAAGCAGGGCACCCAAAAGCCTCTGCTCAAGCTTCTGCCTCCCACACTGATCGACAAGAACACAGCTTTCAGACAGTCCAACTCTAAGTCTTCTTTAATTATGACCAGAAATACTGAAGAGAACTTGTAAGATCACCGGCCCCATACGTGGAAGCTTCTTCCACCTCGTATTTCTGAACTTTGTGCTTCTTGTGTCACAGGGATGACCACAAGGAGCACTTGCCAGGTACTTAGCCCCACCCCCAACCTATGAGAAGTCTAGCTCTGACTCATTTTAAAACTGCTGGCCCAGTGCTTTTAAACCCAGTTATTAAAAAAATGCTTAATGTTTTCACGAAGAAGTCTTCATACACTCTGCCTCTACCCCCACCCCTTCCTAGAAGGAGGGTTCCTGACACAAAACAGGAAGTTCACAGGACAATAAAGGCCCCTCTTAAAATTTAAGACCATGAATTCTTCAGCGGTCTGGCAAGAGACTGCTTTGGAATGAAAATTAAAGTGCAAGCCTCAAAAAGAAAGCACTGGGTAATCAAGAACACAGGAGGGCAGGGCTGGATCACGGGTTCTGCTCGCTGGGGTAAATCAGACACTGACTCTTGCTCTTGCTCATTCTCTCCAAAATGAAACCAACAGAGAGAGAGAATACAGGCTGCTGATTATAGCTCTAAGTCCACTCATTGTTCAGTTCAACTGAATCATCTCTTCACTGTTCCTGATGCTCCCAGGAGAACTATCCACTGGTAAAGCACCCCTGGCCCTGCCTCACAGGAAGGTGAAATGGGCATCACCAGCATAAAGGGAACCAGGCACAGATGGTCAGGTCCTGCTCTCCCCTCCTTTGGGGAGCAAGCTGCTCATGTTCACCCTGCTTGTGTACTGGAGAGTGGGCATGGACAAAACAACAACAACAACAACAAAAACCTCAGTGTGGGACTGTGAAAGGCAGCCTTGTTCCTGGTTGACCCTGAAGGGATGGTAGGTGCTTCACCTGGTTCCTGGGCACTAGGCCCCTGTCATTAGCCACAGCTCCCCATAGATTTGTGGGATGCCCCAAACCCCTCCACAGGTAGAGGATGTGACCTGTGGTCATATAGGCTCAAGACAGATCTCCATTTTAATGAGGTACCTAAAGGCCTGAAGGGTTTAGCCAATTAAGCTTTCCTTCCCAGACACTCCTCTCTGCAAAAGGTGTTTAACCTCAGGCCCGCCCTGAGAAGTGGGGTGTGGTTTTACTCATCCACTTTCCGCCATGACAATAAATGCCTTAAAACCATGGACTGCCTCTGTTCATCAGGATCCGCAGTGGGGAGCCATGGAGAAGGCCTTTGCCTACAGAGTCACTCTGTAGAAGGCCTCTCTGTGCTCCCAGCCTAAGCCCGCCACTGCCAGAAAGCCAAGGACTATCCCTGAGGAACCAGCCGGAGCTCCCCCCCCCCCCCCACCTAGATCCAGCCTGCAGGGGGTGGGGGGTCCACTCAGTTCACAGCTCTTCCGCAGCTCTTAGCAGCCCTTGAGTGTCCAAGAGCCTGAGAACCAGACAGCCCCAGCCTCCTTGCAGGCCCTGGGACCCCCGAACCAGCTCCAGCTCTGACAGACTGCGCTTCCCCAACCCCCAGAGTGGTGTCTGAGGGCTGCCCTAAGGCCCAACACCCGCTCAGCGACAGTGTGGGGTAAGCACGGTCAACCTCCCTCGGCAGCTGAGCCTTGTGGTGGATCAGACTCGGGACCCCCCAACCTCATAACCCTACACCCCAACCAGTGACTCACTTACACTTCTATCCTCAGTGTGATCAGCAATAAAGATAATATTCTGACCATCATCTGATAGTTCATTTTATTTATTTATTTATTTATTTATTTATTTATTTATTTATTTATTTATTAGGTTTTTGTTTGTTTGTTTTGTTTTTAAGCCTGGGGGATTCAGTACAAGTCTGAACACTTGATATGAGATTTCCAGTTCCTATTTCTTCCTGTTTTCCCAAATATCAGTGCAGGCTTTGCCAACACACATCCTGCTCTGGAGAAGTTGGATGGTTTCAGAGGAAAAGTCCTGCAGAATTTGATACCTGACTGAACCCCAGGAACGAGTCATTTGCCTATTTTGCCTGTTATCTAAGGAGGAGCTCTGCTTACTGACAAGTCCCGGGGCGGGTATATTAGAGTAACCATCCGACATGGACATGCGGCTGAGAATCACCAAGTCAGAAGAGCTCCCAACGCCAAAGAAGCCAAAGCATGCAGATACAGTATCACAAACAGATGAAAAGTCCTTGTTGTGTTCTTAATGGTCCTCAAAGTTTACAGAAAGAGACAGTGTGTGGAAAAGGTCAAAACAAAAGTAACAGCTACAAATCTCCAGAGCAGCATGTGGGTGTAAGTGTGGGTGAAAAATGAGTTAAAAAAAATTAACCTTAACTTCTTTTCCTTTTATATGTGTGCTAAAACACATTACAAAATTTATAATTTTAACCATTTAAAAATATGTTCAGTGCCACTACTAACACTCACAACCCTGTGCAAACATTACGATAAAGTTCTAGAATCTTCTTTACCATCCTCAAACTGCTGTACCTATTTAGCAGTCAATTCCCTTAGTTAGAGTTTCTATTGCTATGAAGAGACACCATGACTACAGTAACTCTCATAAGGAAAAACATTTAGTTGGGGCTGGCTTACAGTTCAGAGGTTTAGTCCATTATTGTCATGGTGGCAAGACATGGCAACTTGCCCCAAAGCTCCAGATCTGACCACTGCTACAGTAGGTAGTAGCTTGTTTATTTGTTTGTTGTTTATTTATTTATTATTAGTTTTTCATTTAACTGACTGGATCTTGAGGACTCTATCTCAATCACTAGATCAATCCATTATATTAATCCATAAATAGTTAGAATCTGACGGTATTATTGAGTGATTATGAAAATTGAGAGGGAGTATCTAGGGAGCCGGAGAGACAGCTCAGAGGTTAGAAGCACTTGCTGCCCTCCAGAGGACCTGAGCTTGGTTCCCAGCAAACACGTCTAAGAATCTCTAGCTTAGATGAAAGAAAGTAGACTGGAGAAACACCCCAGAAGGACCTTGTCCCCAACTTCTTCTTGTCTGTCTGCTGCTCCCTGGCCACAGTGAGGTGAACTTTGCTCCACCATGTCCCTCCACACCTCTGAAAAACCTGAACCAAGATAAATCCTTTCTCCCTTAAGATGTTCTCTCAGGTACAATGAGACAGCAGCTAACAACTAACAGCATTCACAAGCCAGTTCAAGACAGAGAAGAAAGGTCTCATCGTTGAATTGGCATTAAGGACAACAATAGGCAAAAACAACTGAGTCTTCTTGAAGTGCAAGCTGACAACTCTCTATTCATACTTTACAGGTTCCTTTAAGCCAAGATCTCTTCTGCAGGAATAAATTCCACAAATCCATTCAAACATGGGCACAAAGCCAAAAGGGGATATGAAGTTGTAGGAAGAGGTTAGAAACAAAGTGCGTGTTCAATAAAGGGAAGTTATTAGAATACAAGCATATCTACATAGTTGAACACTCTGAGGTAATAAAAAATACATGTGTGCTGATATAAAATGCTAATAAACAGGCAAAAATGTATACAAGGCATTGTTAAGCAAATAAAAAAAATAATCAATTATATAACATGGCTTCCTGCTTTCAAACTACACTGGGGATTGACCCCAGAACTTTAATCTGGTGGAATTCCACTGAACTAAACCCTTGCTCCATTTGTTTTGGTTTCTAAGAATTATGTGTATATCTGTGTGTCTGAGTGCTCGTGCACACACACACACACACACACACACACACACACACACACACGCACACAGAGCCTGCAGCAGTCAGATTCCTTGGAGCTGCCTGGAGTGGATGTTGAGAACTGAAATCAAGTCTTCTGGAAAAGCTCTTAACCACTGAGCCATCTCTCTCGGTCTCCACATACAGACAAAAGGGGGATGGGATAAAATTAACTAATTAAACATAAGAATGCATTATTTTTTGAAAATAAGGAAAAAAGTTTAGGCACAGCCTTATAAGGCCTTCTAGTTAATCACCAAAGGCAATTAGCCACACAAGAGATATAAACCTGTGAATGAGTCAGTTCTGTACACAAACCCAGACAAGGCAGACAGTGGCTATTAAATGCTGCCTTTACAGAGTGAGCAGAGGGATAATGTCCCATCTTGTCTCTCCTCCAGTATCCCAACTCTTTTGCTTCAAAGAGTCATTTCTATTGGCTTGTCTTGGGATCTGGCCTTGATCCAAAGGCTATCAGAGCCAAAACTAACAGGCTGAAGAGGGACAAAGACGCATTGAGGAGCCAGGACATGGGGACTAGCTACAATGCAAGAATCACCCTGGCACCTTGTAGACACCTCTCCAGCAGGGGAAGCCAGGGACACTTTTGGAACCTACTCCTGTGTCTGAAACTCATCTTCCTTGGGGGCCACTTGGCATCTTTACTTTTAAAAATGAAGTGTAAGTGCTGTGGAGAAGTTGGCTTTGAGGACCAAGGCAGCAGGGCTCAAGAACACAGGCCTAAGGTCCCTATTCCAGACCCATTCTACTTCAAGGGGGAAAGAACACTAGCTGTGTGGGAGCCCATGATGCTAATGTATCTGGGCAGATTTATGTTTGTCCTTAGGCAGAAAGAGCAGGAAATTAACATTTTCACAAACACAGAAGGTACAGCAACCTGAGTAAAGCTGGACAAAGTTTTCCTTGCTAGTGGTATGGCCTCACTTACACCCTTCATCCTAACATCCTTACTGACCTATAGCCTTGTTGTCCATATGAAGACAGACTGTCCCGGACTCATACCACTTCTAAGCAAATGCAGAAAGCAGAGTGGCTTGAGGAGCAGGCAATGAGGCCAATGGTAGAGTATGTGCCTAGAAAGCAGAGCGGTCCATTTCTGAACAAAGCACATGAGCTGCCTGCCTTCTACAAAATGGCGATGTGCTGCTAGCAGTGGTGGCTCATGTACTTAGAAAGCAGAGGCAAAAGGATCTCAGTGAGTTCCAGGATACCCAGGCTACACAGAGAAACCCTGTCTTGAAAAACCAAACAACCACAACAACAAAATGCAAAGCTCTCCACTGAGTGGGAGCACTGGGTGGACCACAAGCAGGTGTGAGGATCTGGGTTTGGCACAGAGTAAGGGCTGTTCCTGTTTCTGAGATTTAAAGCATTATATTCTGGACCTAATTGGACTCATAGCTCAGTATCACTTGAAGCCACAGTCAAATGTTCCTGCTGGAGGTGCTGCTTGGTGACAGAGCATGTTTTCAGCATGCAGACTCTAGGTTCATTTACTAGTTTGGGGGTGGTGGAGAGGCTTATGTGCTAGAATAAACTTGAACTTAGAACCCTCCTAATTACTCTGGAATAGGTACAGAACCAGACTTTGGAGGTGAGGTGGGGGTGGGGCAGTGATGGACTCATTTAATTTACATCATTTGTTAAAGAATTTCATAATTAATACAATCTCTGTAAGACTGGTGTAATGTGAGTTCCTGAAATCCAAGCACTAAGGTGATTCAAACAAGAGAAGTACCATGAGTTTGAGGGTGTGTGTGTGTGTGTGTGTGTGTGTGTGTGTGTGTGTGTGTGCGTGCGCGCGCGCACATGTGCCATCCTACCAGCCCTACACAGTTTTCCACCATCCACTGAGATGTCAGTCTTTTTTCTATCTGTAAAATTATAGTGATAATTGCCATTTGTTCCTCCTAGCTTTTTCCCTTCCTCTTTTACTCTGATTGGTAATTTAACCCAAGTCCTCGTGCACGATAGGAAAATCTATCCTACTGAACTACACACACAAACACGCCCAGCCCCAGGTTTCTGACTGTCTTTAAAAGACTGCACACTGTATAATTAGACCCAGTTTCTCTCCATTTCTTCACTGCTTCCCTCCCTGCCCACATGCCCCATTCAGAAACATAGCTATTTGTTTGTTAAATGTGCCATCTTAAAGCTCTCTGTTTGTTTGTTATTATTTATTTTTCTCAAGACAGTTTCCTGTGTAGTCTGGCTGTCCTGGAACTAGCTCTGGAGACAGACTGGCCTTGAATTCAGAGATCTTCCTGCCTTTGTATCCTGAGTGATGGGATTAAAGGCTTGTGCTACCATTGTCCAGCCCCCCCCTAAGATTTTATCACTGTGTGTTTGCATTGTGCCTGTGGGTAGATGGGTGGGTATATACTTGCCATGGTATTCTCCTGGAGGTCCTGGAGACTCAGCTCTCTCCTTCCACAGTTTTGTGGGTTCCAGGCATCAACCTGAGGTCACTAGGCTTGTGCAACAAGCACCTTCATCTACTGAGCCATCTTGCCCCAGAGATTAGTTTTCACTTTTATCTCTTTTCTACTATTTATTTATTTTTGGGTTTTTGTGTTTTGTTTTGTTGTTTTTTTTTTTGTTTTTGTTTTTGTTTTTGAGACATGGTTTCTCTGTGTAGCTCTGGCCATCCTGGAATTCACTTTGTAGACAAGGCTAACCTTGAACTCAGAGATGGCCTGTCTCTGCCTCCCAAGTGCTACAATTAAAGGTGTGTGCCACCACTGCCCAGCTTATCTTTTGAAATCTTTTCAATTTTGTTAATTTTTAAAGAATGTTGTATGATCACATCAAATGAAATATCAAACAGTAGTAAATATTATAAGGAATACAAGTAAAACTAGGCAATTTTATCATCTAGAAATAATATTGTTCAAATTTAAGAGAGAATCAGGCATGGTTAAAGAGCTATAATGTAGGTGAGACTGAGGCAGGAGGATCATCTAAGTTCAAAGACAGACTGGGCTGCACAGTGAGTTCTCAAATAGCCTAAGCTACAGCAAGATCCAGCCTCGAAAGGAGGAGGAAGAAGAGGAAGAAGAAGAGGAGGAGGAGGAGGAGAAGGAGGAGGAGGAGGAGGAGGAGGAGGAGGAGGAGGAGAAGGAGGAAGAGGAGGAGGGGGAGGAAGAAGAAGAGGAGGAAGAGGATTAATTAATTAATTAATTTGGGCTTCTAGGTAGTGAATTCTGAGCTCTTAGAATATTCTGGTTTATGTGAGTGCTGTATTTGTCTGAGGCTTTAGCCACAGGACAAACTAAATGACTTTCCATGGAGGCTTTGGAGCAAGGACTATCAATCAATTCCAAACTCCAGAGAAGCATGTAACTGAAGGTATTGGACACCACTGGAAGGACTGGAGGTGAAAGGTCAGCAGTAGTAGCGATGCACTTCCAGGACAAACGGTTCCTAGATGGCGCTGGGTTTTGCTACGCTTTGGACAGGGTCATTACTACTGATTGTGACTAGCCTGGACTTCCTGCCACAGTTTCCCAACTATCTAACAATAATCTGAATCTTTCCCCCCAGTAACAAACTGTAACACTCAGTGTAACAGTTCTCAGTGCATTTTCTGGGTCCTTCCAGAGAACCAAACATTAGGATAGTTTTACAAATTCCACAATGCAGATTAGGCATTAAAGTCAGCCTAATGAATTGTTCCCTCTAATTTTACAGTTGATTCATAATGCATACTTACAGGGTAACATATATTCAGATAAAGATATATGAATAAACACGTTTAAACATATGAAATAATGCTTTGTTTTGTTGTTATTGAGTGTGTGTGTTGTGGTAGCTTGGGCTTATTTTTTTCGCTTTTTGAGGGTCCCTATGTAACCCTGGCTGCTGTGGGGCACCTTATGTAGCCCAAGCTGGCCTCAATCTTGGCAATCCTGATGAGGACCATAATGCTCAGTTCATACATTTATTTTGTAGCCCAATTTTCACTAGTATGTAAAATCTTACCATGCCAATAAACAATTTTTTATCAGTTATAGAATAGTCCTATCTACAACTCTGTCATAGTCTATTTAACAACTTCCCTATAGACAGAGGCTTATATGAACAAATTTTGCTACTTTCAGCAATATTGTGATGAATATTTCAGTATTTATGCCTGTGTAGGACTTAGCTCTTAACATTATGAACACCCAGTGTCTACGCCTGTGTAGGACTTAGCTCTTAACATTTAATAATTCCTAGAAATGTGCTCACAGGTGCAGCTAAAAAACAAAAACTTAAAAAATTTTTATTTTTGTTTTTTCTGTCATACTTTAAAACCTTTCCTACTTTTTAGTACTTCCTTTTTTGATTATCTTTTTGTTTTGTTTTGAGAGAGGGTCTCCTGTAACTCAGGCTGGCCTCAAACTCACTATGTAATTAAAGATGGCCCTAAACTCTAGACCTTCCTCTGGAGTGCTGGGATTGTACGCATTAGCTATGAGTGGCTTCCTTTCGGTGCTCCCGTGGCTAAATGTTTTTGTATTAACTCCTGGATGCACGTGGATTTTAATTGGTAGGATGATCAAAAGAGGAATTGGGCTTAAATGAGTGATTCCTAGCAACATAGTAAGTCATTCAAGACTCCGATCTTAATCCAGTACTCCACCCCATCCACACCACCTTCTCACATACTTACCTGGGCCTATTTGTGGAAGTGCCCCATTGCTTATGACAATTGAACATATGGGCTGGTTTTGCTTTGCTGGCCTGGAACTCACTATGTAGACCAAGCTAGCCTGAAACGCACAAAGATCCTCCTGTCTCTGCCTCCAGAGTGCTGGGACTACAGGTGTGAACCACCATGCTCTGGAGACATGGTTTTAATGATTTCAATTTTTACATTTAATTCTGATTAATGGAAAGAAGGGAAATCAATGTGGTTCTTTTTCTGTTCTTGTTGGTTTATAACAGTGTCTCAATCAGTAGTCTAGGACCGCCCTGGACTTGCAGCCATCCTACCACTTTAGTTTTCTGAGTGCTTGAGAATACAGGCGTGCACCACATGCCCAGCTTCAACTCGGTTCTTTATAGAGTTCACAAAATAACTTCTGAGTGGTTATCTGACCGTCTCAGTTACCCCTACTTATTCATAACAATTCTACAAACACATCGAAACTCCTGTGGCGTTTTGAATAAGAATGGCTCCCATTGGTTCATTTGTTTCAATGCTTAGTCATCAGGGAGTGTCACTACTTAGAAAAGATTAGGAGATAGGGCCTTGCTAAAGTAGTGTGGCTTTGTTTCAGAAGCCCAAGCTATACCTAGTGGCTGGAGTGTTCTCCCCCCCCCCCCCCAATTAGTTTTCTTTTATAAGAGTTGCCTTGGGAGAGTGGAGAGATGGCTTAGTGGTTAAGAGCCTGGACTGCTGTTTCAGAGGACCAGAGTTGTTTCCAGCACTATATCAGGCAGCTGACCACCATCTGTTTAACTCCAGCTCCTAGGAATCTGATGCCATCTTCTGGCAGGCATCTGCACATATGTGGTACACATAAAGTAATGCAGACAAATAAAATGAATGAATAATCTTGCCATGTGAGGTGATACCCTCCTTTAATCCCAGCACTTGGGAGTCAGAGGCTGGTGGATCTCTGAGTTTCAGGCTGAGTCTACAGAGTGAGTTCCAAAACAGAGTTTCACAGAAAAACCCTGCCTTGAAAACAAACTAACAACCAACCCCCCCCACCAAAGAGTTGCCTTAGTCATGGTATCTCTTCACAGCAATAAAACACTGACTAAGACATAACCTCAGGCTTTTATCACCGATTTGTGTGCAGCCGCCTACTACTAACATTGTGACACAGATAGCATTAGAATTATAGTTAGAATTCTTGACTATTACTTTTTTATTCAAGCATGTGGTTCATATTGCCAAGTCTCAAGAGGAAAGTCATTGTGCAGGGGGTAGGAGACTGTTCAGCCAGCAAAGTGTCTACTGTACAAACAGGAGGGCCTGGGTTCAGATCCCCAGCACTCACATAAAAAGGCAGGACGTGGTGGCACACACGTATCCTAAGCTCTGGGTGTGTGGAGCCCACTGGCCAACCACTCTAGGAAGGAACCTGATTGGGCTCCAAATGTACATATACACACAAACATACACTCACACATATACTAAAAGAAAGGGAGGGAGGGAGGGAGGGAGGGAGGGAGGGAGGGAGGGAGGGAGGGAGGGAGGAGGGAGGGAGAAGGAAGGAAGGAAGGAAAATCCTTGCTAGGTTCTGTGGTGTCACAGATGTTCTCAGCAAGTGGGAAGGCTGAGACAGAATTGTTTGAAGGTAGGAGTTCAAAGCCAGTTTGAGTATCCAAAATTAATGAAGAGGGAGAGAGAAACTAAGGACATGTCTTAGTGGCACACAACCTGGTTAGCATGTATGTGGGGAGGGAGGGGAGAGGGAAAGAGGGGGGGTCTGAAGCGCTTGGCTTTAACTGGGTTATACTTACTGTCGACAACACTGAGCGCCATAAGGATGTCCTCCTGTCCACATACATTTACTTTAAGCATGCTCCTCCCCTTTCTCACCCTCTCCATTCTTGTTAGTCCCCTATGTCTATCAGACAGCTCTGCTTCTATTTCCAGGACATATATACACATATTTGGGGTTTTGGGATTTTTTTTGGTTCTTTTGTTTTGTTTTGTTTTGTTTTGTTTTTTTCGAGACAGGGTTTCTCTGTGTAGCCCTGGCTGTCCTGGAACTCACTCTATAGACCAGGCTGGCCTCGAACTCAGAAATCCACCTGCCTCTGCCTCCCAAGTGCTGGGATTAAAGGCGTGCGCCACTACTGCCCGGCTACATATTTGGTTTTTAAAGTTTTTTAGTATGCCCTTCACATTTCCAATCACAATTACTTCATAATACTTTAAAGTATAAAAACAAAATGTTAGTAAGTGAAACCAGCAAAACAAAAGTCAAATCACCTGTTGGTCAAATGGGAGTCTCTCCCCACTTTATTGTGTTCAATACAGCCCCACAGATGATACAACAGCCGGCATCCTCTGGTGGACAGCATGGCTGAGCCTCAGGTACATGTGAGCTGGGTCTATGTATTCAGTACTGTGAGGAATTCGCCACTGGGGTTAAAGTTAGATTTTAGGTAAGAATGAAAATATCCACCCAGTGCCAGTTACCTGGCTCATAAAGGCAGTGAGTCCAGGAACAAAGCACACTGCAAAGAGAAAGTAGCTACAAAAAATAACAGACAGAGGTCATGCTTGGAAACTGTGATGGCTATTCTTGATTGTCAATTTGACTATATCTGGGATTAACTAAAATCCAAGTGGCTGGGTATACCTATGAGGGCTTTTCTTTTCTTTCTTTCTTTTGTTTGTTTAAAGATTTATTTATTTTATGCATGAGAACACTGTCACTGTCTTCAGACACATCAGAAGAGGGTCTCAGATCACATTACAGCTGGTTGTGAGCCACCATGTGGTTGCTGGGAATTGAACTCAGGACCTCTGGAAGAACAGTCAGCACTTTTAACTGCTGAGCCATCTCTCCAGCCCAAGTGCTTTTCTTCTTCTCCCTTAAATAAGTCTACTTTTAATCTGGATCTTTTGAGGCACCTTTATCTTGGCCACACCTCCTGCTGGCAGCCTATATAAGGACATGGAAGAAGGAAGCTAGCTCTCTTTGTCTGCTTGCTCTCGCTGGCAAGTCCATTTCTTCACTGGCATTACAGTCTACTTCTTCAGGCTTCTAGCATATCCTGAAGACTAGCTGAGACATCCAGCCTTGTAGACTGAACCACTACAGGATTCTTGGACCATCCATCGGTAGACAGCCATTGTTGGACTAGCTGAACCACAGGCTCTAAGCCATTTAAAAAAGAAGTTCTGTTCCTCTAGGAGACTCCGACTAATACAAAATATTTCTGAGCTCCTATGAAACTAACGTGCCCTTGCTATCATTAGTCATTTCAGAGGCTCTGTCTGCCAGCTCCATAACCTACTTAGCAGTAAGGGAAATCTGAAACTGACCGATCAGTCTCAAGGATAAAGTAACACTCCCCAGGTAGCCAAGTCCTATAAATAGGCTCCTAATGGCTTTTCTCTTTTTAGACAAGAAAGAATTCAATTTGCTTTCCAACCTTAAGAATCTGAACATGTACACTCCAGAGAGATGTTGGATATAAGGAACACAAATGAGCCAAGCACAGTGGCACACCCTGTCATCTCAGCACTCAGAAAGCAGAGGCACAGACTGCCACGAGTTCAAAGCCAGTCTGGTTTGCTTAGAAAGTCCCAGGCCAGCCCAAGCTAAGCACCAAGAATGCTTCAAGAACAGAAGGAGGAGGAGGAGGAGGAGGAGGAGGAGGAGGAGGAGGAGGAGGAGGAGGAGGAGGAAAGGAGGAAGGGGAGGAGGAGAGGGAGGAGGAGGAGGAAAAAGAGGAGGAGGAAGAGGGGAGGAAGAAAAGGAGGAGGAGGAGGAAGAGGGGAGGAAGAAGAGGAGGAGGAAGCAGGGGAGAAGGAGGAGGAAGAGGAGGAGGAGGAGGAAGAGGAAGAGGGGAGGAAGAGGAGGAGGAGGAAGAAGAAGGAGAGGAGGAGGAGGAGGAGGAGGAGGAGGAGGAGGAGGAGGAGGAGGAGGAAAAACCACTACAAACAAGTAGGGGTGGCTGGGTAGGTCACATCAGCTAATACTAAACAAAAATGTATTAGATGGGGATATGACACCCGAACCACAGCCTTCTGACTATCTCTGAGGAGAGCAATTCAGCAGAGCAAACAACCATACAACCTTGTACTGCCTCCCTCATACAATTCAAAATTCCAATAAAACCTGTCTTTACTAGCCAGACACAGTGGCACAAATCTGTAATCCCAGCTCTTGGGAGGTAGAGGCAAGAGGATGAAGCTATATTCAAGTGTCTTAAAACATCACCTACCCACCCCATTCCCCCAAAATCAGTCCTCTACAGCATGCTAGAGATGACTTCCGTTCCATATGCTTCTGAGAACTGGCTGCTATCCTAAACTGCTTCTTTTTCAACAAATTCCAAATAGCAGTAGGAAGTAGAAGTAAGCTGAGGTCCAGTTTATCATCATATCTCAATTATAACTTGAGTCTTTGGTTATTATTAACTATGATAGGTATTTCCCATCTTAATAGCTAATACAATTAGCTATTACATAAGCTATTAGCTATTACAAATAGCTATTTCATAAGAAAAAAAGTTTATTTTTTGAGATGGTGTCTCACCGAAACTAGAGTTACCAATTTAGCTAGCCTGGCTGGCCACAGAATTCCAGGGGTCTCCCTGTCTCCCTTCCCAGTGCTGGGACCACAGTTGCACATAGCTGCACCCAGATTTTTATGTGAGTGCTGTGGGTCTGAACTCACATTCTCAGGCTTGCCAAAAAAAAAACACTTAACCAACAAAGCCACCTCCCTATCTGTTTGCTTTGAGACAGGGTCTCACTGTACAGATGTGGCTACACTGAAATCTGCTATATAGAGACAAGGCTGGCACCAAACTTGCAATGATCCTCCTGCCTCTGCCTCTGCCTCTGCCTCTCTGCCTCTCTGCCTCTCTGCCTCTCTGCCTCTGCCTCTGCCTCTGCCTCTTCCTCTTGGATGCTGGGAATACAGGCATGTGCCATTATGTCTTACTTTGAATGGAGTTTTTATTGCAGTTTCTGCAGCTCAGTGCGGGCTAGCAGCACTTCCTCAGCCTACAGAAGGACTTATCTAACAACTCTGAAATTATGACCCCAGACCTGGCAGGGACCTGATCTAGTCAATGAGCCTGTCTTCATGTCCTGAAAACCCACCTCACCTATCAGCAGAACCTCAGCCAGGACATCCTTCACTCAGGGAAACAGGATCTTCCAACCAGGATCAAGAAGCAGCTTTTCTAATCAGAAAATACTTCAGAATCAATTACACTGTCATCTGTGGCTAGAGAATAAACAGGAAGAGGGTCTCCAGTGTCTCTACTGTAGCTCTAGCTCTAGGGTCTGGGCAGACACCTAACCTTTCTGAATTTCACTTGAGCTTATGAGAGCCAGATTTCACAGATGCCAACAGTTAGAGCAAACTGGCTATTCCATCCGGGGCAAACCAGGGTCTCAGAGCAAGGATTCATACTCCTAGGTGACACTTACCATGCCCTCCAGAACTGTTAGGACACAAAAAGCATCTGCACAACTGCAGCCAAGGCAGAAAAGGAATGACCACAGGATGTCTTTCTAGTTTATTAGAAATTCATACACCACCAGAGAAGAAAAGCAGCAGGGTGATAAAGCCTCACAGCTCGTTGACAGGACCTGAAAGTGAGAGTTTCCTAACACTGTGCCCTCAGCACCAGCACTACCTGAGCTTTTGTGGCAAGACAATGTCAAACAGATCTCTGTGAGGTGCCTCACCCAGCACCACTTAGTCCAGCTAGAAAGCTAGAAGGCTGGGTGGGATGGAAGACAGAATACAGAGACCTGTTGCCGGTATTCTCTAGGAGGCCATGCACCAGCCTGTGGACTTCAGATACATTTCTTTCAGACCATGTGTCTGCAGAAATAAAAAAATCATGAAATAACAAATGATTCCAGGAGCTGGGCATGGTAGCTGGTGTGTTCCAGACGGAACAGCCAGTTTGTTCTAACTATTGACATCTGTTATCCCACTGAGGAAAGAGTCTCAGGAATTCAAGATCATTCTCAGTTACATACTGAGTTCTAAGCCAGCCTGGTCTACATGCAACCCTGTCTCACAACCCATCCTCCTATAGAAAGAAAAGAACGCAAGGTGCAGCTGTACACACCATTAATCCCAGGACTAAGGACAGACAGGACAATGGATCTCTTTAAGTTCCAGGTTAGTCTAGTCTATTTAGTGAGACCCCATCTCAAAAACAAACAAACAGGTAAATAAATTAAAAAAATAAAAAATAAGAAAAGAGAAGAAAAAGAAATGAAAAAGTATATGCAGAGAAAGAAAGTATAAACAAAGATGTTCAAAACACAATTTAAACTGAATCCTACCTCTTGCCTCATACTATATATAAAGCTAACTCAAAATGGATCATAGTCCTTAATAGTAAGTGCTAAAAAATATAAAACGTTTTCAATGTGGAAATGTAGCTCAGTGATCCATCCCTGGCTTGCACAGGACTCTAGGTCAAATTCCCAGCACCAAAAAGCAACCTTGAAAATAAGAGATGAAAAAATTTAGAGATCTAAGGTTTGGCAAACATTTCTTACATAGACTCCAAACACACGAACTACAATAAATAAATAAGTATCTGGGACTTTATTAAAATTTAAAAACACGTTCTTCAAAGAAAGCTGAAAATGTCGGTGTAAGAATGAATCACAAAGCCGGGCAGTGGTGGCGCACGCCTTTGATCCCAGCACTCGGGAGCCAGAAGCAGGCAGATTTCTGAGTTCGAGGCCAGCCTGGTCTACAGAGTGAGTTCCAGGACAGCCAGGGCTACACAGAGAAACCCTGTCTCGAAAAACAAACAAACAAACAAACAAACAAAAAAAAGAGTTGCTATGGTCATGGTGTCTCTTCACAGCAACAAAACCCAAACTAAGACATAGTGGAGGAAAAGCCTCCACAAAAAGATTTCCTTCTAGAAATTCTCATTTCAGGAGAAAACACTTGAATTTTTGTTTCTTCTGTGCTGTTGCTCTCTCGTGTGTGTGTGTGTGTGTGTGTGTGTGTGTGTGTGTGTGTGTGTGTGTGTGTGTGATATCAATGCCAGGTTAATACTTTGAATTAGGTGATTGGTTATTGAATTATTCCAGAAAAAAGGCATTATCTCACAACTATCTATGCACAAGTAAACAAAGTAATTCAAGATAGATGATCAAGGTCTGTGCACTTGACTCAAAGTTCCTAAGCCCTAAGTTACTTATCCCTATTTTACATTCAGTTTAACAAGTGCAAACCAATAACATATGGATGACTCCAGACACAAAGAAAGCAAGCTGTGAACTCACTGCAGTGGAGCCAACAGAAACCTGGAAGAGACGGGCTTCTGAAAGCCAGGAACTGAGGTGTGACACAGGGGGTAGAGTAGAGGCTTACGCTCAGCATGTGCAAAACTCCACCTCCTCAAGAGTCTGGGATCACTGCACAAAGAAGCACATACACCTTAAGAGTGGAGAATTAATAGAAATTACTCTAATAGGGGAGTACTTGCCATACATACAGCAATAGAACAGTGACTAAGACACTGGTCATACACACACACACACACACACACACACGCACACACACACACACACACACACACACACACACACACACACACACACACACACACTGCTCCTTAACAAGGGAACATGAGGTATTCTACAAGCCTGTTTTTAAGTTTTGTTAATGTATTTGTTGCTGTATGTGCACATCGACAGCGCATGGTGTCCAGGGAGAGAACGGAACGCCACAGCACAGCGTGGAGGGCAGAGAGAGCTCTGTGGGGCCGTCCCTCTCCTGATACAAAGCACAGATAGCTTCTTGCTTTAGAACCCACCCTTCCCAATGCTACAACCCTTTAACACAGTTCCCATGCTGTGCTGACCCCCAACCATAAAAGTGTTCCATGGCTGCTTCTTAACTATAATTTTACTAATGTTATGGATCGTAACGTAAATATCTGATGTGCAGGATATCTGATCTGTGACCTGTGGAAGGACATTCAATCCCCAAAGCAATGGAGAACCACTATTCTAAAGATTGGCCCCAGGTCACTAGTTTGTGCAATGCTGTGGTTTGAATAAGAATGGCCTCCATAGGCTCAGATATTTGAATGCTCAGTCACTAGGGAGTAACACTATTTGAGAAGAATTAGGAGGTGTGCCCTTGTTGGAAGAGGTGTGGCCTTGTTGGAGGAAGAATGTCACTAGGGTTAGGCTTTGAAGTTTCAAAAGCCCAAGCCAGGCCCCTGGTGCCCTCCCACCCCACACCTGCAGTTCAGAATGTAGCTCTTAACTACTTCTCCAGCACCATGCCTGCCACCATGCTCTGTGCCACTATGATAATAGACTAAACCTCTAAAACTGTTAGCAAGGCCTCAGTTAAATGTTTTCCTTTATAAGAGTTGCTGTGGCCATGGTTTTTGCTTCACAGCAACAGACCACTAAGACATGTAGCAACAAGCACCCACTGAGCCATCTTGCTGGCCCTTGCAAACATATTTTAATAGTAACCCAGCTTTAATTCCACAAAACTCAAAGCAATGACTTAGGAAAAAAAAACCTTTTTGTTAGTAGTAGGTGTTTTGAGACAGGATTCATGTAACACAGGCTGGCCTCAAACTTGCTATGTAGTGGAAAGATGACTTTGAATTCTTGATCCTCCTGCTTATATCTCTCAAGTTCTGGGGTTGTAGATACAAGTTACCCTACTCAGTATTATTTAACTTCTTTGTTTTTATTTGTTTGCTTTTTGAGACATGGTTTTTCTGTGTTGCCCCAACTGTCCTGGAATTCACTGTGTAGACTAGACAGGTCTCAAACTTGGAGATCCACCTGCCTCTGGCTCCCAAGTGCTGCACTACCACTGCCTGGCAGCTTCTTTATTTAATGGGATGGAAATAAGGTCCTGAAGTTAGTAGACTCTCCTGCCTAAACCTCCCCACATGCTTGGGCCTACAGGCCTGTGCCAACACACCTAGGTTAAGCATTTGTAATCTATTTTTAAGATTTCTCTATGTCTGTTCTATCAAACTATGATGGTGATTCCAAACCCTGTCCCTGAGTAACAGCTAGGCCTGGGGAGAAGGTTGTTTTACATCCCTTTGCCACTTAGCTTTGCTGCTGTGCCCCACTCCCACCTTTGGGGCTTTGGGGAACTGTGAAAAAGAGAAGCACTTTTAACTTGGCTGTCTGAGACGAAAGTCTTAAATACAAAATTTCCCACAATGTACTTTCTCCTTAGCTGTTCAGAACCCAGTGTGTAATATACTGCACTTGAAGAGTGAGTGATGCTAACGCACCAAGAGCATCTTAACCTGGCACCTTCCAATACCATCCTAGATGGCCACCTCCACCCAACACAGTTCTTGATGTTCTCCCCCATTGGGGCTGCAAGTTCCCAAATGTCTGGAGTTAGACAGATCTGAGATATGAGATTGCACTGAGGGGTGGAGGTGAGAAAATGCACTCTGAAGTTAGCTCAGAAACCAAATGAGGGAAGCTCTGAGGCTCACTCTTTGCCTTTCGGGAGCTCAGCCAGAGGAATTCCTGGCTTTTGCTGATTACCTCTGTAGCTTGAAACATGTACACAAGATAGGGACAGGCATCAGGCCAGAAAGCTGGTTGGGAGGTCAGCTGTGGCAGTGGCAATAGCAAGCAGAGAGCCATGCAGAGCAGTTGGTCCTTGCATGAAGCAGGCCAGTGCCAAGTAAGGCCAAGGCCACCATCAGGCAGCATGATTCCTGGAAATTTGATGCTTCAGGGGCACGACTAAGTGGCAACGCTGGTTATAGCCTAGCCATGGTGCAAGACAGTACTGGGATGACTATGAGGTACCAGCCACAACAGTCTGCTCTAGGATGGCAAAGGAAATGGTGCTCTCCCCATGAAACTGGTGGTCCTCCTTCTTCCAGGCATGGCCCAGGAAGAGCAGCGCAGAAGTAGAAAAAAAGAAGCCAGTTTTAAGGCACCAGAGCAATTCAAGCCAAACCAACTGGCAATTGATTCAAAACAATAGTGGCTTTGTCAGGAGATTGCAACAGCCAACAAGAGCTGGTTGAAAACCCTGCCCTCCCCACCCGATTTCTATCCTCTAGTCCCCGTGACTTTGAGACATCATGCTAAAAAAGAGGAAAACAAACTATGCACATAAACCAACATTAGCCAACCCACGTGAGGAGAGGAGGCCTCCGGCTGCCCTCTGGAGATGACACATCATCACAACTGGCCGTTCTACACTACCTCCTAACTGAGCCCTTCTCAGGCTCCCAGGACACATTTAAATCTGACTTGCAGATAAATCCTTCATCATCCAAGCCAAAAGGAAGCAAAGGGCCAAAACATTTTGGTTTCCACAGTGCTGCCATCTACATTACAGGCACTTGGGAGAGAAGCATATTCAAAACCCTGATGTGTGCTCTCAACTTGTGGTGGCTACTCCCCATCTCTATAAGGCCCTAAAGCTCTGCTTTGGGATTTGTTAAGACACAAAACAGAATTCCATCTGGAGACTGGGGGCAAAAAGCAGACTACAGAATTTCTCACACCACACCCTGTTCTGTCCACTTTACCAATGGGATTGTCACCTCCTGTACTTCACATACACCCAGAGCACCAAGGAGTCAGCAACGGGCACAGCAACAAAGATAAGCAAACAGACTTATCTAGGAAGACGCAGGTGGCCACACATGGGGGCCACACCTGCTCCACTGCAATCTACAGGTAGCTGGAGGAGGCTGTGCATGGCACAGGTAAGCTTCACCTGCATGTCTGCTCTCAGGCACTGTGCAAGGACAACGTCAAGGACAATACACAGCTGACTTGTAAGTGTGTTCTTGGCTGTTCTAAGACAGCTCTTCCTGCTGCACAGCTGTCCTATCCCACTTCCCCTTGTCTTTCTTTTCTTTTTCTTGAGACAGGGTCTCACTATGTACTCCTGGCTGACCTGGAGCTTGCTGTGTAGACTAGGCTGCCTTGAACTCACACAGATCCACTTGGCCTCTGCCTCCAAAATGCTGGGATTAAAAGTGTAAAAAGTAAAAAAAAAAAAAAAAAGTAAAAGTGATCTCTGTTAGAACTTTTCATTGGGAAATTCCACAGATCTCAACAGTGGGCACTGGGGGTAGAGCTCAGCGGCAGAGTGTGCCCTTAGCATGTATGAAGCTGTTTGACCCCTAGCATTGCCAACAAAAGAGCACTCACACCCAAAATTGAAGGGTAACAGAAATCTGTTAGTAGACAAGGGCCATTCTAAGAGAGTGCTTGCTGAGCCCTCACCAAGAAGTCAAAGACAAGAACAGCAGGACACAGACACTGGAATTCTGACCCTTTCCCTGGGTCCCCACCTCAATATGGGGCAGGCCAGACAACTAATTAAAGTCTGCTCAAGAGGACTTCTTGCCCAGCATTCTGCCCGGAGTGCTGTTGGTAGAGCTGTCAATACCACAGACACTCCTTACGCAGCTAGAAGGATGGCTGCCAGAGCTAGAGGCCGGTCAGCATCTCAAGCCTCTACCTGACGGAGTGTTTAAATGGTGTTTCAGAGTGCAGTTAGCTCTCCCTGCCCTGAATCAGCCAGTGGGCAGCCTGGAACTCTTCAGGACAAGTATCTACAGCAAGCCAACAGCACAGGTGAGCTACCTACTGGGTACCTTCTAAGCAACTACACTCTTCATCAAGCCCTTGCCCCTCATCCCTGCCTCTAGAACAATGAAAGGTCAAGGGACAGCACTCATGGCCAAAGACATTGCTACCAGTGCCTCTGGGGTCTGTTAGCCTTCAGAGCACAATAGGGGTACATAGGCTGCTACTTGACAACCGTCCCCAGGCCCTCTGCCAACCGCAGGGACATACATGAAAAATACAAGAAGCTTTCAAATAAGCAACATAGGGCACAGAAAAGGCCCTGTTCAGCTGTGCAACTGAAATCACCATTCCTACACACACAGCTGCCCAAATGAGGGTGGGGTGGGTGACAAGGTGAGCGTGCCTAATGTGGTGATATAGGGTACTGCCAAAAATGTTCTCAGAGTAAAGGAGCCTACCAGGAAAGAGGGGAAGCAGAGGGACATTTCAGAGAATGGAGCCAACTCCGACAGGGAATATAGCAGGGCCCAGCTGAAAGCGGTGGTAAATGTCTGTGATTCCAGCACTAAGGAGATAGAGGCAGAAGGAAAAAGGCCATCCGTGGCTACATAGTTCAAGGCCAGGCTGGGCTACATGATACCTTTTCTCCAAAACACAAGACCAAACAAAACACCAGGGACCCTAGGGCACTACAAAAATTTACCATGAAAATATTCTCAAGGATCAACAGAGAGATTAAATAAATAATAACACATCCCACAATGAGATCCTATTGAGTCACTGAAAATATTGCTGATGAACAACTGGGGACTTGGAGAGGTATTCACAATCTGCTAAGAAGAAAAAGAGTGTACACTAAGCATGCCAAAAACAATTTAAAAACAAGGTGTAGAAAGATAAACACTGGGGAGCTGAGAGGTTATCCCTCAGTGTTCCAATTTTTAGTTTTAAAAATCTATGTCCATAGTTTCTAAATTTTCTATAGTGAAATAAAAATTCAGTTTAAAAGAAAGAGGTGGGCTTTTACATTTGTATCTATTCATTTTGTGTGTCACATGCAGTCATGCTCTCATTCATATGCCACAGGATGTCACAGAAGTCAGAGAACAACCCTGGGAAGCCAGTTTTTCCATCATGAGGATCCTAGGAATCAAACTCGGTTGTCAGGCTTGACAGCAAGGGTATTTACCCACTGAGCTGTCTTTTAAAGTTAAAATGTTATCCAAACATTCAAAAATTACAATGGTTGGGTTGGCGGCTCACACCTATAATCTCAACAGTGAGTAGGCTGAGGCAGAAGGATTGCCACATTTAAGACAGCCCTGGGCTACACAGTGAGTTTCAGACCAGTATGAGCTACAATGTTAAGGTCCTGTCTCATTTAAAAAAATAAAAAAATAAAAATAAAATACTACTGATTCAGAGAAATAATGATGTGTCAAGTCTGGAAAGAGGCCTGAAAATGCAGCCAGACTCCAAAGTAAGTGTCTACACTGAGAAAAGCTCCCCAGCTTTCAGCAAACATGTCTCGGCAGAGAAAGCGCTACATCTCTGATAAAAACAAATTCTATCTCAGTCTTCTCAGAAGCAGAAGTAATGGCACTTATAGTTCATAAAGCTAGTTGCCAACATTGTAATAAATCAGATCAAAGAGAGAGAGAAGGAAATAGTTGGAAAGCCTAAGGAACTTATCCAAGGTGGGCTGCCCAAGTGAATGTACAGTCAGGTATACGTTGAGGGGCCCTGACCCACTGCTATGGAAAGCATCCCAAACATAATTGCATGGACAGACAGACTCAGACACACATGTACAATGATAAAATATGTGGGTTGGGAACTAAGCAGGAGACTATCACAGCCTAATTTAAAAGTTACAGCTTAGCCGGGTAGTGGTGGTGCACGCCTTTAATCCCGGCACTTGGGAGGCAGAGACAGGCGGATTTCTGAGTTCGAGGCCAGCCTGGTCTACAGAGGGAGTTCCAGGACAGCCAGGGCTACACAGAGAAACCCTGTTTCCAAAAACAAAACAAAACAAAGTAAAAGTTACAGCTTTGTTTCAACTGTGACCAACCAAAGTCCAAGTTTTGACCACCTGACTCTAGACAAAGATGGCAAGAGGATGAGAGAAAATGTAAAGCTGATTAACCTAGAGTCCAAGAACTTGACAAAAGGGGGTCAAGACCATGGCTTCACCACCTCCTAACTCAGTGTAATCACCTCTGAGGAGCACGATAGCTTTGGGTTTCACCAGACCACTTTAAATTTATTGTCAGATTATGGTCCCATGTCCTCAAACAGAGCAAGAAGGTGCATAAACAGTTAAGGACCCTACCGGATGGTGCTAGTGCCAAGCCAAATGGTGGCAAACAACACACTACGTTTATCATTCAGATCAACACTCAAAAACGTAAGTCTAGCTTAGATTCAATCAGCCCCTCAAGTACCTGATAACTAAATTACAAACAAAATCAAAAGTTAAAAGTAGAGCCCTCATTAAACTCTATTTCTGGACATGGGAGCCCTGTAGTCCAGTGACAGAGTTCCATGCTGAAAGGGGAAAAAACAATCCAGATTTATTCTTCTGTCTTTTCAAATATGCCAATGTAACACTGAGCTCACATTCACAGATAGCAAAAATCAACTGGAACTGAGTGGCAACTGCTCTCAGGCCAAGAGTCTAGTTTACAACAGTTCGCACCACTTCCTGTTGCCTTCTCATCACTGAGCCAAGTCTACTGCAGCTTAGATATTTTCCTAATAAATATTTCCCTGAAACTATGACTTCCAAAGGAGGACAAGAAGAAACAGCAGAGGACCTATTGGTCTTAGAGATGGCCTGCTTTATATCCTGGTTCTTGTAGATATTTAAGTTTGTGACTTCTGACACAGATAAACAATATTAAGAGGAGAAAGGTCATAAAGGGATAACTTTACAGGCAGTGATTTGGCAAGCTCCTGTGCGAGATGTAGAAACCATTTCCCACGCTTCTGTTCTAAGGGAAACCTCAGACAAGGTCAGTTCCCAACTATTCCTACACTTACTGTGTACACTGAAAAGAGAATCAGAGAATTTCTAGTTACTGACATACTGAAGACATCTATCTAGTCCTACAAGTTCCAAATAAGATTCTTTATAGATAATATTAAAATAGGAAGAAATATCTGAATTCTTAATGGCCAGGCATATCCCAGCACTTGTGAGGTAGAAGAGGCTCACGAGTTCAAGACCAGCCTAGGCTATAATGCGAGCTCCTACACGAACACACACACACACACACACACACACACACACACACACACACACACACACACATACACACACACACACACACACACCATAAAAAATAACGGTGGAGAACAATGAAAACAACTGAACAACAAATAAGCTATAAATCAGTACCATCTAGAAACATCTCTGATGTTTCTTCCTAGTCAGCTTCTGTCTCTAGCCCTTTTGGAACGAGTACTAGTTGTTCTTTTTCTTTCTTTGAAAGGTCATGCCCAGGCTACCCTTAAACATCCTATGTGGCTTAGGCTGGCCTTGAATTCTGGATGCTCCAGAGTAAGGCATTATCGGCCTGTGCTACCACACCTGACTCACCATATACAAGTTTAGTCCACTTTAGAATTGCATATAAATGGAATCAGATATTCTTCTGAGTTACTCAAATAATTAAAGCTTTTTTTTTTTTTTTTAAGGCAGCTTCTCAAGATCCCAGGCTGACCCCAAACTTGCTATGTGGCCAAGAAGGGCTTTGAACTTCTGATCCTTCTGCTTCCATTCCCTGAGTGCTAGGATTAGAGGCATCTGCCCCATGTCCAGTGTATATACAGTGTGGAGATTAGCCCAAGGGCCTACTGAATGCTACATAAGCACTCTACCAACTGAGCTAAATCTCCAGGCCCTTAAACTGGTTTTATTTGACAGGTTTTTTAAATTCAACCATATTGTTCCACATGATAGTTACTTCTTATTTTTTATAGATTTCTTTATTATATTTAATTTTTATTTTATGTATAGAGGTATTTTGCCTGCGAGTATGTAATTTCACTCTGTGTGTATGTCTTCTCGCACCTGCGGAGACCAGAAAGGGTGTCAAATCTCCCAGAACAGAAGGTTGTAAACCATCATGTCAGAGCTGGGAAATGAATCCAGGTCCTTTGGCAGAGTAGTCAGTGTCCTTAAACACTGAGCTATCTCTCCAGCCCCACTTCTTTTTTTAATATATATTTTATTGTTGTATTCCTATGAGTGTTTTGTCTGTACACCATGTACGTGACTGTATCTGAGGAGGCCAAAAGAGGGCATCAGATCCCCTGGAACTGCAGGTATGTAGAGTTGCAAGCTGCCATATGATGGTGCTGAGAGTCAAACCCGGGTCCTCCGGAAGCACAGTTAGTGTTTAACCACTAAGCAACTCTACAGCCTACTTTTTATTACTGAATGCAATCTGTCCTTAGAATAATATAAAAACTACTGTCTATGGAAGCAAAATAAGTGTGGTGACTATGATTCTAGTCTCTCTTGCTCATTTCTCTCCCTAAATATCATGAGCTACATAAAATGTCCCTACCCAGGGCCACACTGTCCTAAGGTTTCTAGTCCCCTATTGTTCCACATGTTTCATGGACATTTTATCTTCACCCTGTGAGTAAGTTCCTAATGGAGAGTCAATATCCAAAAGCTGAAACACTTCCAAATCCCTCAAAACATGTGGGTTGAGCACTGTCCATTTGATAAGGTACCTGCCGACCCAAAGATAAGTTGAGTTTGATTCCCAGCACCCACATAAAAAGGCACATACGTAGCACTGGGGAAGTGGCAACAAGAACTCTGGTGCTAAGAATATTCAGAGAAATATCCTTCCTCAAAGAAATATGGTAGAGAGCATCAATAAAGGCACACTTGACGTAAACCTCTGACTTCCACCTTGCAAGTGCAAACACATGTACACACCACAAAATAAAATTTAAAAACAAAATGTATTTGTAGTTAGAGGTATGGAGGTGCAGGCCTTTAATCTCAGTACAAAGGAAGCAGAGGATCTCTGTGAGTTTGAGGCCAGCCAGATCTACATAATGAATTCCAGGCTAGCTTGAGCTACATGTTGAGACCCTGTCTAACAACAATGATAGCAACGGCGGCGGCAGCAGCAACAACAGAAAAGTCCACCATCAGGCATGGTAGCGCATGTCTACAACTCCAGTATTCAGGAGCCTAAGGCAGGAGGAATATTGTAAGTTCAAGCCAGTCTGGGTCACACAGTGACACACTGTTTCAGAGATGGGGAGAGAGAAAGAGAGAAAGAAGTATGCCATGAATAGATAAACAAAAAATGGCATATTGAGCTGGAGAGATGGCTTAGCAGTTAAAAACACTAGCAGTAATTTCCAGAAGACCCAGGTTCAATTCCCAGTACCCCACCCCACCCTGTAACTCCTATTCCAAAGGATCTAATGTTCTCTTCCGGCCTCCACAGACACCAGGTATACATATGGTGCATGGACATGCATGCACACAAACATCCACACACATAAAAACAATTGAATGGATACTATGTAGCAGCATGAAAGGATAAACTATGCGACACGTCTACGACACAGACGACCTTTAAACATGTTAAGTCAGGCATACACCTGGGTATACACCGTGCAATCTCAGCACTTGGTAGGTGGGTACAGGAGGATCCTGTATGCTCCACACACTGTGCTACATGATTGAGGCCAAGATCCATCCAATTCTCACTATCCCCGTGTGGACATATTGGTCTGAGAAGAAAGTTCAACAGCTTTGAAGAGGAAAAGCTCACCAGTCCTGATGGCACACGCCTTTAATCCCGGGACATGGGAGGCAGGCAGGCAGATCTCTGTGAGTCAAGACCACCCTGATCTATACAGTGAGTCCCAGGACAGCCAAGGCTAGAGAGACCCTGTCCAAAATAAAAAACAATGCTCATTTCAACTCTGGCCTCTGAAGGCCAGTTTCCTTTTGCCTTAGGTAATTACCGGCAGGCAGGCAGGCCATAACAAGCTGCCCATGAAGGTAAAACCAGTATTCCCAATTCAGTGAGGATAGTATCCTCATTCCCACTATGAGTCCCAAGTCCTTTTGCTTCTTCAAGTTCATCTTTTTCCACAGTCTGACCAACACCTAGTCCTGCTAGTGTTTCTAACGCCAAAACTGTTATGCTCACTCCACCTTGGGCCTCTTCTACTGTCCATGCCTGGCTTCTACTTCCCACTCAGGTTTTAGGTTAACTTGAAATGTCACCTCCTCAGAGCACTTCTCTGAACAGCTCAGAGTATCTGCCCCACCTTTCTTTAAAAAAAACAAAAAAAAATGATTGATTTATTTATTTAATATAAGTACATCGTCGCTGTCTTCAGACACACCAGAAGAGGGCATCAGATCCCATTACAGATGGCTGTGAGCCACCATGTGGTTGCTGGGAATTGAACTCAGGACCTCTGGAAGAACAGTCAGTGCTCTTAACCACTGAGCCATTCTCCAACCCCCATCTGCCCACCTTTCTAAACCCCGTTTTACCATCCCTTGTTTTGGTTTATGTTCTCCATGGCACTCAAATACAAAATCCAATTTGTTTACTGACTCCTGCCAGAAAGGGAGTTTCATGATGGAGACAGATAACTAATTCACCTACCGTCTTTCCAAAGCAGGCACACCTCATGAATACATGCTGGGAAATGAGGACTTGATCTAGCAGCAGACAAACCAAGATTCCAGCTAGACTTCAGCTCTGTGGCTGGAGACGTTCAGCTCAGTGAGGGGAGCCACACAGCCTTCCCCTTGCCTCCTTCTCAAACATCCAGTTTGGAGACTATAGGGCTCATTTAATAGAGCAACTAGTACAGAGCATCATGGTGCCAGCACGATCTGCATAGGAACACTGGCCATGCAAACTCAAGGATGCACAAACTCCTGTAGCAGAAAAGAAGAAAGACAGCAGGGGGAGACTGTAAAGGAAAGCTACTTCTCAGTGGAACAGTAAAGAAGGTTCTCTCTCCTGCTGAGAATGAGGGTCACCTGGCTCTAGCTCCAGTCTCCACAGTCCTCTGGTAGTCCAGGAGGTACTGGAATTGGTGTGGCATAATCAGCACCCTTCCTCAAGCCGGCATCAGAGAGTGCTTAAAGCTCATGACCCAAACAGCTTGGCGTGAAACACAAGCCTTGTGGCCTGGCATTCTAACCACACAAAGGAGTTTCAACAGAAGACAACAGGTCACCACTGGTTGCCTGAACTATACATTTTATATCCACTACGTAACTGGATTCTGGAAAAAAGAATAATCTGAATCTTTCATGGGCCATCATAGAAGTCCTTCAAAACAAGTCCAATTCACTGGGTGTGGTGCTTCATCTAGTAATCCCAGTACTTGGGACATAAAAGCTGGAGTATTAGGAGCTCAAAGTCAGCCAGGAGAGTGGCCAATGCCTTTAGTCTCTGTGGGTTTGAGGCCAGCCTGGTCTACATAGTGAATTCTAGGACATCGAGAGCTACATAGTAAGACCCTGTCTCAAAAAAAACAAACAATAAAAAAGAAATCAAAGTCAGAAGGCTGGCGAGATCCTCCTTGCTTAAGAGCACCTGCTCTTCCAGAGAACCAAGGTTCCATTCCCAGCCCCTACACAGCAACTCACAACTATTCATAACTACAGCTACTCTTTACACACATACGTGCACATAAATAAATCTAAAAGAAGAAAAAAATTTAAAGTCAAGATATAAATTTTTTTTAAAGTTCCAGGTCAGGCTGGGGATGCTTCAGTGGGTGAGGTGCTCGCACTGCAAGTGTGAGGATCCCCATAAAGCTGGGCACAACTCAGCATCTGTGATCATCCCAGCACTGCTATAGCAAGGCAAGAGGCAGTGATGGAGAAGCCCTAGCAGCTTGAGAAGCAGGCAGCCTAGCATGTGCAGTGGCAGGCAAGAGACTCTGTCCCAAACATGGTGGAAGACAAGAACCAACACCCAGGAAGGAAGGTTGCTCTTTGCCCTCCACACGGCCTGAAGGTACACATATGTATACACACACATGCATTCTCTCTCTCCTTCCCCCCCTCGCTCTCTCGCTCTTGCTCTCTCACTCACTCAGAATGTTTTCAACCTCTAAGACTTACTGTTGAATACACTCAGCCTTTCTAGTTCTTTCTGAACTCTGGCTGGCTGATTCAATTCAACTGTTCTGGCTCAAAACTTCTCTCCAAGCTGACTGATTCAATCTGGCTTCTCTCTCAGCCTCTGACTTTTTGCTTTGCTTGGCCTCAAACTAACTCTGGCAATTTGATCTGATCTTCTGGCTCCTTCTCATTCTCTGGCTTGTTCTGTCTTCACCTGTGTCTACCTTGTTCTCTCTCTCTCTGCAGCCTCTCTCTATAGCTGTCTTGATAAAACTGCCTCCTCCTCTCTCTGCATACTCTTAAGTAGCTTCCCTTTCCTCTCTCCTCTCATCAGAGTTGGGCATATCCTATTCTGTCAGATCTTTCTCTGATTCATCCTTTTGTCTACTACTCAATTAGACATCACTCTCAAACATGGCTGCTTCCTTCTACAAACTAACTTTACCTTCATTGTTTGGGATTACAGGTGTGTGCTAAGGGCTGAGTCACATCACACCTAGAAACAGGGTTTTTCAGTAACTAACACAATGTCAGGGTTCAGAGTGTGATCAAATATCCTCCAACATTCAAAGTCATCTACATCTAGCTTGGACTAATGAGACCCTGTCTCAAAATCATAACAAAACAAAAATGTCAAACTGAAGCTAGGCATGGTGGCTTGCACTTGTAATCCTAGTTACCTGTAAATCTAAAACAGGAGAATCACAAGTTCAGGCCAGCTCGGCAACTTAGTGAGGCTCTGCCTCAAAATAAAAGGTAAAAAAGTTAGAAATGTTGCTCAGGGGTACAGTACTTGCCCACAGTGCATGAAGTCCTAGGTTCAATGCCCAGTACCAAAACAAAAACATCAAACTGACTTTCTGCAATACCCTATTATAGAAGTTATATCAGACAGAGAACAAAAAACACAATAAACTTGGGTTCTCCTATCACTACAGGCCCAATATAGTCAGCATAACTCAGTACTATTCTAGAGTGGGCCGCCTGCTCTTCTGTGGAGGAAGAAGGCTTAAACACCTTCACACCAAGCTCAATGAAAGGTTAAGTGCTTAGAAACATTTTCTCAAGAAACTTAGGTCATGCTCAGTGCTGCACAACTGTAGTATCTACACTTGAGAGACTAAGACAAGAGGAGTGTGAGTTCCAAGAAAAGTTGTTCAGAAAAAAAGGGGGGTAGGTGTTAGGAAGGTGGGCAGTGGGTGAGAGCATAAGAGCACTTGCACAGCAGCATAAGGACCTGAGAGTTCAGGTCCCAGCATCTACATAAAAAAGCTGGGTGAAGCAGAGCACACAGCCAGTGATTCAGAGACAGTCATATCATTAGGGTTTTCTGACCTGCAGCTTAGCTCCAAGTTGTGAGAAACTTTGTCTCAAGGGAGTGAGAGTGATTGATGGAGCAGGACGCCTGACATCCTTCCTTGGCCTCCTCACACCCACACATACACATACTTACACACTTTAAAAAAGAAAAAATGCTAAGTGCTAATAAGCATTGTGGTGCACACCTCTGATCCCAGCACTGAGGCAGAAGCAGAACTTTTGAAACCAACCTGTATTACTTTCCCATTTGTGCTATAACTTAGTGACAGAAATAAATTTATTATCTCATAATTCTCAAGGTCAGATATCAAATTTAGGTTTCTCAGAGCTAAAACCAAGATAGATCCACAGGCCTGCATTCCTTCTAGAATGTGAGGAAAGATGCTGTCTCCTTGTCTCTTCCCTTAGAGCTACCCACATTCCTTAGCTCACAGTCTCTTCCCTACACTTCTAAGTTAGCTGCATCAGGATCAGGCTTTTCTATAGTGTTCACTCAGTTCTCTCTTCTACTTGTTAAGGGCCCTTGTAATTACACTGAGCCCACTTGGATAATCCAGGATAATCTTAGCTGATCAGCAAACTTAATTCCATCTGCAGCCTTAAATCCACTTTGTTGTATAACATATTCCTAGGATCCAGGGACTGGGACATAACCATCTTTTTTCTTGTTACATTTAGAGAGGTGTGTGTGTGAGAGAGAGAATTTTGGTTTCTTTAAAAACCCAGTTATGTTGTGAGAATATTTTTATTTGTTTTAATCCCAGGGCTAGGATATGGAACTGCTTCAGTCTCTCCACAGAAGTTAACTGTGATTTGTCTCATGCTCTGGCAGGAGCATGATTCTGCCTGCTGAAGATATTTTTTGTTTGGAATTCTGGGGGCACTTGAGAATATATAAAAATTCCAGAGCCCTGAGAGGCTACGGTGGCTGCTGCTCCCCTGCTGCCATTGCTGTTCACTGGATTGCTTGTTGGAGATCTCCTGACAACAAAGACTGAACTTGCCTCAAGGAACTTGATGCTCTAATCAAGGAAGCAGTCTAATGAGATCGACACCCCCCTTTCCCTTCTAACCTTCTTTCCTTCCTACCTAGTGTTGGGGGGTTGGAAGGGATTGGGATGCAGGAAGGCTGTAGGTATAGAACCCAATAAAGGAGCCAAAAAGAACAGCTACTCAAGAATGCATGTGTGTGTTGCATACATGGGTGGGCACATGCGGGTTCGTGTGCGGGGTGGCAGGAGTTCCCCATATGGATGTCAGAGAACAACTTATAGGAGTTGGTCTCCTTCTGAGAATCTGTTCTCCCTTTCCACCATGTGGGTTGTCAGGCAAATGTCAGGTAAATGCCTTCATCCACCGAGCTGTTTCATCTTTAAGGTTGCTATTAACCTGTCTACCATATAATCCAATTGGGCAACAATACAAATGTCCCCCAACAAAGGATCATCCTACTCTCTCACTCCACACCAACATTCCCCAAAGCACCAGTCCACTGAAAGAAATATAAGCAAGATCCAACAAAGACAAGTTTATAAAGTTGGTTCCAGGGGCTGGAGAGATGGCTAAGCGGTTAAGAGCACTATCTGCTCTTCCAGAGGTCCTGAGTTCAATCCCCAGCAACCACACAGTGGCTCACAACCATCTGTAATAGAATCTAATGGCATCTTCTGGCATGCAGGTGTACATGCAGATAGAGCACTCATACATAAATAAATAAATTTAAAAAAATAAACAAATAAAGTTGGTTCCAGATTCTGGAGAGTCCCTTCTCGATTCAACATACATTTTTAAATCACATAGTCTATTTTAGGAATACTATTAGGCTCCACAGGAAAAGCAAAGGTGAAGACAACAGGTAAATCATGACTGTACAATCGCCATATACAAGGCTAAATCAAATAAGACTGCTGGCTTTCCAAAGGATGAGGTTCATTCGCTTGGGGAAGGCTCAGACTGAAGGACGCCCAGGATGGAGCCAGTGGGGTAAGGAGCTGAAGCCATTCGCCTTCTCATTTGGGTTGCCCTTTTGCCTCACAGCAGGAGAGGAACTGACACCTTCATTTCCTCTACCAAGGAATTCTAGGCTTTTGCGAGCAGATGAGTGGTGGGATTTTTCAGCTCAAGAGACTTTTCCTGGTCTGAGGGTGTAGCTCATGAGACCCTGGGAATTGGGGCTGGCAGGGTGGTTAAATGGACAAGGGTGCTTTCTGCCAAACCTGAGGAGCTGAGTTCAATCCCTAGGATCCACATGGTGAGAGGACAGAACCTACTTCAAACCGTCCTCTGACCCCTGTAACTCTAGAACAAACAGCATGGGGAGGGACATCCCTGGAGCTCACTGGCCAGTTAATCTAGCCAGTCAGCGACCTCTGAGTTCAGCAAGAAACTCTCGGAGATGGCTCAGCGGTTAAGAGCACTGACTGCTTTTCTTGAGTTCAATTCCCAGCAACCACATGGTGGCTCACAACCATCTGTAATGGGATCCGATGCCCTCTTCTTGTGTGTCTGAAGGCAGCTACAATGTAGTCACATATATCAAATAAATAAATAAATCTTTAAAAAAAAGAAAGAAAGAAAGAAAGAAACTTTCTCTCAAAATAGAAGGTGGGTATGGGGAGCAATTTAAAAAATAATGAGGTGGAAAGCAACAGAGGATGATAATGGATACTAACCTCTGACCTCTGCATGTGTACCTGCACACACACACACACACACACACACACACACACACACACACACACACACACACACAAATGCTATATACATGTACACGTTCACACAAATTCAATACCTAACTTCTAGGCTCAAATTTGGCACTGAAGCCAATATATAGTTGTAGATGCCCCTGAGCCCCCGACCCCCCCTGCCTACATCTCCCAGGAGTGTCGGGTCCGTAGGCGTCTACTATCACACCTGGCCTATGCCAAATGAGTTACATCCCCACCTATCTTTTCCAACTCTATTAACGCTTCTTATCCTTCTATGGGGCACACAATTAGCCAGTAGATCCTACTTAAAATGGAAGTTTGGTCCTGGACTACTAAAGAGCAAAAGATAAGAGGAACATAGGCTTCTCTTTAAGGAAGAGAATTCATGATTTCTGATAATAAAACAGGGGAGAAGGAATAAACACAGATTCTGATGTTAGCAAAACCATCCACACACACATTGGTTATGGACATGGACAGACAGAAACATGGAGACGGATGGACGGACACACACACACACACACACACACACACACACACACACACACACCAACCATCTGGTGTGGACATGCCCCCCAATACTACCTTTAAGTCATTCTCAGGCTGTTATCACAGCTCTCACAATCTACCCTGTAACTAACCGTGCCTGTTTCCTCATCCCTGGTTTCTGAGTTACTTGAGATTACTGTCTCTGTAGCCAATGCCAGTGCACACGCTGTGATAGTAGGCAAACTGTCTAACGATTAAAGACTACGAGAAAGAAAAAGAAGAAAACCAGTTCATCAGTGATGTGGGAACAGAACTGTAAAACTAAGTCATCTCTGTAAAGGGTTCCCATTACCGTGCCTGTCCTAAGAAGTCCCCCGTGAGACCTGTGGCTCCGTTAGCAGGGCACTTGCCTAGTGTTTACGTCCCAGGCACAAAGCCCTAGGTTTGATCCCCAGAACTACATTTTTTTAAAAAAGCAGATATGGAGCACAAAACTATAGTCTCAGCACTCAGAGGAGGAGGCAGAAGGATTAGAAGTTAAAGACTAAGGTTGAAGAGATGGCTCGGGAGATAAAGTGCTTGGGTGCAAGTGTAAGGACCTGAGTTTACTCCCAGGACCCAAGTAAAGCAAAGTATTCTGTAATAAACTTAGTATTCCTACAGTGGAGTCTAGAAATTCCCCAGTGGCTCAAAGGCCACTGTACTGGCCAGTTCTGTGTGTCACTAGCCCGAGGTACTCAGGGGCAAACAAGAAGCTTTGTCCTATAAGATGGGAAGATGGATATCAGAAGCTGCCCTCTGACTTCACATATGCAGCATGGCACAAGTACACTGGCAGCCACACATATCAACATGTTACACACACACACTCCATACACACACACACATGAAAAATAAAAAAGAAATGATAGTCCCTTTTCTTCCTCAACTACATGAGTACAAGACCAACCTGGTATACATGAGACCTTGCCTCAAAGAGCAAAGAAAAGATTTCTCTACTGAACACTTAAAATTTGTAGGACACAATGGGCTCAGTGTTTAGTCCTTGTTAGTCCTTGCTATTCCTTAAGTCTGGCATAGCTTTCCGCCCTGGGCCATGAACAACGGTTACCACATAAGATTACATACACGGCACCTACAGACTGAAAACACACCCTAGTTCCTAGTTTAAACATCTCAAGGACTGGCAAGATAGCTGAGGGTTAAAAATGGTACTTGGCATCAACCTTGACAATATGATAGACAGAGAGAGCACATCTCTTGAGAGGTTGTTATCTACCTACCTACACACACACACACACACAAAATAGACAAACAAACAAACAAATAAATGTTTAAAAGAAAAATGTTGGGGTTGGAGAGTTGGTTCAGTGGTTAAAAGCACTTGTTCTTGAGAAGGACCTGGGTTCAATTCCCAGCACCCACATAGAAGCTTACCACTTCCTCAGGCACCAGGCATGCATGTGGTAAACTGACATATCTGCAAAGCATTCATATGACTAAAATAAAATCTAAAAAAAGAAAGAAAAAGGAAAAGAGAAACATCTCTTCAAACACCTACTTAAACAGCCACTTGCCAAAAAATTACTTCTTATGCCTAACTACAAAAATGACCATTTGTAGGTCTAGCAAAATGGCTTTGCAGATAAAAGGTATTTGCTCCCAAGCCTGACAATCTGAATTTGATATCTGGGATCTACATGGTAAAATGAGAAAACTTACAAGTTGCCCTCAGATCTCAATGTACACACACACAAAATAAATAAATGTAATAAATTGTCTTCAAATGACCACTTGCTACCCTCTAATACATACCAAAAGAAGGTAACAATAAGAGAAGTGAAACTAAAACCAACCACAAAAGCTATTTGCTAGATAAGTCCAGAACCTACATGGGGGGCGTACACGCATGACATTCTTTAAAATGTTAAAAGGGCAAGAACCATGAACTATGTTCTAAAGTGCACAGCTCCATTACAGAGGCCTTGAACAGACCCAGCCAAATCAAGAACGCTTCTGTGTAGTATTTGTCAGGCAGGCATTTGAAAGCATCACTGAAAGATTCCCATTAGACACACTGTTTTCTTCAGTTTATAGATGAGAAACTACAGTCTTGATAGATGCTTGTGTTGTGTTGTGTTGTGTTGTGTTGTGTTGTTTGTTTGTAGATAGTGTTACCCTGAACAGCCCAGGCTAGCCTTGAACTCACAAAGTTTCTACCTTAGCCTTCTATGTGTTGTGATTGTAGGTATATACCACAAGCCTAGCTTAACCATCAGTTGACTGGGGATAGAGTTAAAATTTTATGTTGTCCACCCTTTACACTCAACTTTACTTTTTTTAAAAGATTTATTTATTTTATGTATATGAGTACACTGTCACTGTCTTCAGACACACCAGAAGAGGGCATCATAACCATTGTAGATGTGAGCCACTATGTGGTTGCTGGGAATTGATCTCAGGACCTCTGTAAGAACAGTCAGTGCTCTTAACCACTGAGCCATTTCTCCAGCCCTACACTCAACTTTATAAACCTCCTTTTGCCTGTAATTTGCCAGGTCTAAACCAGTCACAGACATTATCACAGTTAATCTGAATTTCCACGCTTCAGGGAAGTTTTATCCACTTCAGTCTAGAGAAGTGACAGAATGGCTTAGGAAGGGGACTCGAGGCTGCTCTCCCCTGTCACCTGTCACACAAGTTTGCCTTAAAAAGAATTTCTTGCGGGGCAGTGGTGGCGCACGCCTTTAATCCCAGCACTCGGGAAGCAGAGACAGGTGGATTTCTGAGTTCGAGGCCAGCCTGGTCTACAGAGTGAGTTCCAGGACAGCCAGGGCTATACAGAGAAACCCCGTCTTGAAGAAAAAAAAAAGTTTCTTTTCCTCCAGGGTGTCCCAGAAATTGAGCACATGTTTTAAAACCAAATCAAGATGCTTCCCCCAGGGCTACTTCCCAGAGTGGGAAGGACAAGGGTTTTTTAAAAAGCCAGCCATGGGGAAACTGGAATCCCAACAGACATATTCACAGTCCCCAGTGCCCCCAAAACCTACTACATTGCCAGAATCTGATTAGATGATCCAGCTGCCTCTAAAATCCCAGTACCACAGAGGCTGAGGTAGGATTTTCAGTGAGTTCCAGACTAGCCTGACCTACAAAACAAAATCCATCTCCAAAAAGGAAAAAAAAAAGTCTTTCCTTGGCATGTTCATGATTCCTAGGCCACCTCTCAGGACCGGGTGATAAATAACCACAACTTCCCCGATACTTGGTTCCTCCCCCAAAAAGCTCTTGAGCCTCATCTGGAAACAGCTGGGAAGCAGCAGTTAACAGGAAACCAAAGCAAAACAAAACAAAACAACAACAAAAAAGCACAGTGTACCAGGGAGTTAGAGCAGAACCAAGAGCCCATGCAACAGACTGGAAGCTGGAGTTAGAAAGATCCTAGGCAAAAAACAGTCACGTAGAAGACCCAGCTGGCCTTCCTCCCAGCCCAAGCAGGAGAAACCTGGAAAGGAAGTGAAGGTTCTGACCCCCATGCAAGGGCAGGCTAAAGCAGCTCTGAACCGGGTCTGCTTTCCTCCCCCACTTGGAGTTTACTTCTCTGAAAGCAGCTGGGTGGCCATGACAGGTAAGCTGGATTCGGAAGCCCACCTTTCTCTAGTTTCTCAATTAATCTGTACCAAATGTCCACACTGCCAATTAAACTCAGTGAAAGCCACAAAGAGCATCTTCATAGGAAGCTAATACCAGATGTCCATCCAGGAACCTGTGCTGGTAAACCTAAGGCAGTACTAGACTAGACACCAGGAACAAAAATAAAAGCAAGTGATCCCATGGGGCTGGAGATACCAAAGAGCAAGTAAGCTTCTTGTACCAAACTAGTGATGCATTTTGCAGTCAAGAAAATTAACTCAGAAAAGGTCAGGAGCCAACATGGTGGGATTATTCGGTTGGTGTTATTTGATAATCCTTTAGGTTATCCAAATAGAGCACAAAGGGAGACTGGCTTATTTTCCTTTAACAGAGCTTACTAAGTGAGACCTTTCTAGCTCATGCCTCCAGTAGCTCAAGCAGCTTTCTCTGCCTATACATGCAGAAGTTTATATTAAATTAAAAAAAAAAAAAAAGGAGGATTAAGTTCTCTTAATAAAAACACACTCCTGTCCTTTGGCTCTGATTTTGTTTGAAAAGCATTTCTCAGAGAATAGTTTATGCCATAACCTAGAGTCTGATTCCAACATAAGTGCTCAAAGTGAGAGACTGAAAGGGTGCACGGCACCATGACTTCACCGTCACCTGTTTGTTTAAAAACAGAGTATCTTCCCAGGCTCAGGGCCAGCTCAACCTGGCAAGGTCTAGGAATCAGAGCAGAGACTGACCAATATGCCACGTAAAGGTGATAGAACGAAGAACTATGCTACAGGAATAAGCCATCAGGGAAACTCCACAAGAGGAAATGGGAGTGAGGGCACATTTCAGAAACATAACAAAGGAACAAGTTGACTAATCACTTATTCCAGAGAGGAAAAATGCCATCCAGAGCCAACTACCTAGTATTTTAACTTCAGGCAACCGAGTAATGCTTTTAATTTGGATTATCGGGGTTTATTATCCACCTCCCTGAAGGAGAGGGGAGTTGCCAAGACAACAATAATAAAAAGCATAAATGTGATACTTATGAATGAAAATGGTATACTAAAACCTACTATTTTGCAGGCTAACTTTAAAAATTAATTAAAAGCAAAACCAAAACAGGGCTGGCATGGCAGTACCTATAATCCCAACCCTTGAGAAGCTAAAGCAGGAGGATTACTGCAAAGTTGAGGCCAGCTAGGTTATACAGTGAGTTCCTGGATACATAGGTATCAAGGTAGCACTAGGAATAGAACTAGGAATAGTCCTTCTCTTCTTCCCATGGTCTCTAGAGTCACCTGGGAAACTTCTTCTATGCTGTCAGCTGTGCAGGACTCACAAAGCCAAGCTAGTATAGTTACTAAAGCAAGAAGTCCAATCAGCAAGGATCCTGCTTGAAGCTAGTATCCAGCTGGGCTGCTCTAACCACTAGCAGTTCAGAGAAGGTCTCTGGCTGAGGCAGAAAACCTGCCTATAATGCACACCTAGCAGACACACTGGGGAAGAGTAAGAGGGTAGAAAGAAAGGTTAACCCTCCAGGGAAAGGCATTTCTGTGACTTTGAAAAGAGATTTCTGTCCATAGCTGAATCCCCGTTTCAGGACAGTGTCTGGGATGTCAGCCCTACAAACTGACATCTCACACATACGTTTTAGGACCAGCCAGAAAACCCTCTAGCCAGACCTGGGCATGAGAGGCATATGTTTGTGATCACAGAACTTGGGAAGTGGAAGCAGGGCAGTCAGGAGGAGTTCAAGGCCAGCCAGCATCTGCTACAAAAGCAAGTTTGAGAGACGCCTGGGCTACATAAGACCCTGGCTCAAAAAGAAAAAAACAAACTAAACAAAAACAAATTCCAATTTCCCAGTAAAATAGACTCCACAAGTCGTCCTATGTGTATCAAGGGTCCTGCCTCAGAACTTGCCTGTAAATGAGATGTAAAGAGAACCCAGGCTCCAGATGCATAGACAATCAGGAAAAGTAACTAACATTTAAGGAGAGCCTAAAAAAACACTCTGCCTATCTCAATCCTTCCCTGGAGCAGCCCCCTGGAGGTTAACACTACTGTCATCACCACCACCCCCTTTATAGACAAGGAAACAGGCTCCAAGGCGTTACACAATCATTAAGATAGTGCAGCCAGCGCCCTAGCCACCCTGGACAGGTGATCTTTACCGTTGGGTGTTGCTGTAAACACACAAAGCAATAGAAGGAAGAGGTCCACAGAGCCAAAAGGAAAAAGAAAAACAACAACAACACGCAGCCTGTAGCTACACCTAACTCTTGTCCAAAACTGGGTGACCACGGGTATTGGAGAAGGGGAGGGCCTGGATGGGGAACACGAAGCCGGAAGAACCCAAGAACGGCTGACAGGGCTACAGGCCGGAACCCTGGCACCTCTCTCAACGGTGGAGACCCCAGACTCACAAATCCTCCCAGAAGCAACCCTTAAAGGGACAGCATGAAGCCAAAGGGCCAAGTTGGTTTTGGTTAAGGAGACCGGAGAGAAGATGGGGCTCGGCCAGGTCTGGGAGTGGGGTGGGGGCGTCACCGGGTCCCTACCTGTAGGCCAGGGTCATGCACTCAAAGAGCTTGGTGAGCGAAGCATCGATAGACAAGTGGCAGGAGCTGGTCTTGCCGAAGCTATAGGTCTGGCACGTCTGCTTGTTGACCGTGTCGAAATCATAGCCCTTCTTGGGCGGGTGCTCGCGGTGCGGAGAGGACACCATGAAGTGGCCGCTGTGGATGATCTGCTGCCGGCGCGGAGGCTCCTCGCGGCCCGGCCCGGCCCGAGGCGGCAGCGTCGCGGCGCTCGCGTGGGCCCGGGCTGAAGTGGCCGCGCCAGAGGGGGGCGGCGGAGACGGCTCGTCTGTGTCCGAGTCGTCGTCGTCCTCGGGCACCTGAGGCTTGAGCAGGACCGAGCGGCCCCGACTGCGGGGCCGACGCGGTGAACACATGAAAACGTCGGCAGCCATGAGGGAAACCTGGTCCGGGGCATCCCCCGGGAGCCGGGACGACGTAGAGCAGAGAAGCAGAGGAGACTGAGGGGCCACCGGCCGGGCCCGGCCCTCGCGCAGACTGCCCGGGAACGCGCGGACTGAGGGGGAGGGCGCCGGCCTCTTCGTGATGTCACAGCTCGTCTTAGCCAATCGGATGCCCGCCTCTGCCTCTTAAAGGCGCAGGAGAACCTTTCCTTCTCCGGGCGGACAAAAAAAAAAAAAAAAAAAAAAAAAAAAAAAAGCCGGAGGCCACGCCTCCATGCCCGGCCCCTGGCTGTCCTCTTTTCCCCTCCGGCTGGCCAGGGGAAAGCCAGGCCACGCCTCTCAGAGAGCCTGGGCTCAGGGCGGCATTGGCTGGCCGTTCAACCAGTCTGGCCCCAGCCCCTGCCCCGCCTCCGCCACGCCCGGAGCTTGGGAATAACCCCGAGGCCTCACTGCGGGCAAGGAGGGCACTCCACGTGGTGGGTAGGGGTGGGGCTTCTTCCCCCCTCAGGCCAGCGTTCTCCCTCCATACCCGGAACTCAAAAGCCTTCCTGATTTTGTAGGGCATCCCCATTTTGTTGATGCGAAGACTGAGTTACCTAAACTCTAAGGGATGTTCCTAAGGTTCCAACAAGACCCAAGAGCACGGCTCATGGAATCCTCACATCCTTAGGGGCAGAAACTGGCTCTCGCGGGTTAAGGCATGTCCCCTGGGCATCACCGCTCTTATAAGTTCTGCAGGAGCCTAGCTGTCTGCCTTCAGATCCAGCGACTTCGGCTACAAATCAAAATAACTGTCGCTATTGTTTTGAAGTTTGGCCCAGAAGCCAAATTCCAAAAGGGGAAGTTCTGAGCCTAGTTTTCTTTACTGCAATTCCTATGCCTCAGAAAGTTGTATCAACCTAAAAATAGCAATGAGCCAGTCATGGTAACGCATGCGCATGCTTGCAATCCTAACAGGAGGGAAGCAGAGGCGGGAGGATCAGAAGTTCCCCAAAATCTAGGTTGACTTGGTCTGCATGAGACCCTGTCTCAAAAAATTTTTATTTATTTATTTTATTTTTTTAAAGAAATCCAATGAGATGGTTCAGCAGGTAAATAAAAGCACTTGCTGCCAAGCCTGACCTTCGTTCCAACCCTGGGACCCACATGATAGAAGAGGACTCCCAACAACTTGTCCTCTGACCCCCCTCTACTGTGGCATCTGTGCTTCCCACAATAAATATATGTAAAAATAAATAAATAAATAAAAGATTTTGTTTGGAGACAGAATCTCTATATGCAGTCCTTATGTAGACCAGGCTGGCCTTGAACTCACAAGAGAGATTATAAGAGGGGAGAAGACCAGGACGTCTTCTGTATACGACAGGGAAGCTACACCCGTGAAATCTCCACGGCCTAAACAAGAACTACAAAACTGCAGTACCAATGGATGGGGAAAATCTCACAAGGCCCCCTCCTAAATAAAGAGTCCAGGCAACTAATGTTGCTGAGAGAGGGAGAATCATTCTCCAGGGAGAAGATAGGTTTTCCAACCCCAGATAGTCACCCCTGAATACATACAAGCAATACTAAATGGACTCAGCAGGCTATATTTATATATGTGTGTGTGTGTGCCTGCGTGTCTAAAAATAATAATTAAAGAGGGGGTCACATTTCAAAGGGACCGAGAAGATGGGAGGAGGTGGGGTGGGGTGGGGTGGAAATGATGTAAACACAGTACTTACCTAGGTAATTATATTTAAAAGTGAGAAAAAAAAGTGAAAATACAGTGGGGTTATGGCTGTCCTAGGTACTTCCCTAGCTACGGGGAACATCCAGGAAGCCGTGCAAGACTAGCCTAGGTGCCAGGTATACTGGCACATGCCTTTAATTCCAGCACTTGGGGGCAGAGGCAGGAGGATCTCTATGAGTTCAAGGCCAGCCTGGTGTACATAGTTCTAAGACAGCCAGAGCCGTGTAATGAGACCATGTCTCAAAAGATAAATGCATAAATGATAGATGTTTTCTGGTTTGCCCGGGTGTCTCAGACTTTCTATAGTCGTGATTAACCAAAAGCAACTTGGGGGGGAAAGGGTTTATTTCAACTTACAGTTCCACAGTACAGTCCATCACTGAGGAAAAGTCAGGGCAGGAACTTAAACAGGGCAGGAACCTGGATGCAGGAGCTGATGCAGAGGCCATGAAGCAGTCCTGATTACCTGGTTGCTCTCTCATGGCTTGCTCAGCCTGCTTTCTTGTCGCACCCGGGACCACCAGCCCAGAGGTAACACTGCCCACAGTGAGCCGAACCATCTAACATCAGTTATCAATCAAGAAAATGCACCACAGGCCAATCTAGTGGGAGCATTTTTACAGAGGAGGTCTCTGCTCCCAAAATGACTCTAGCTTGTATCAAGTTGACTTAAGACTAGCCTGTATACCAGGCAAGTACTGGCCACAGATGACCCCCCTGACTCTGCCTTCCTAGTAGGTAGAGGACTACCTATGCCATCCATGTTTGTTGACTTGCTTGTTTTACATTTCTAAAAGTAATTTCATATATAAATCCATACGTACCTGTCCTCACATGAAGACACACACATACACATAGTACATAAATAATAATGATAAGACTTTAAAGAAAAGCTTATCCTAAGGATGTGTGTGCAACTGATGTCACCTCGTTGTAGGCATTTACAAACCGCTTTTGAAAAAAAAAGTATTTGTAGAGAAAGTGTTTGCTGAAGGTCCTTGCCCTCAATTGGTGTTTGGTCTATCAATAAAGTTGTCAGTAGCCAATGACTGAACACGGGGTAGCGCACTGAGAGTTGCTTGGGGAAGATGCAGTGAGAATCAGGAACTGGGAGAGAGAAGAAGGGGTCGCAGTCCCGAAGGAGAAAAAGCCAACCAGCCATATGAGATTTCAGGAAAGTGGCCAGAGGCTGGGCCTGGCATAGCAGGTGAAGTTCCAGGAGTGCCTAGTCATTGAGTTAGCCAAGGCATTTTAAGAAACACTGGTGTGTGTGTGTGTGTGTGTGTGTGTGTGTGTGTGTGTGTGTGTGTGTGTGCGCGCGCGCTAGGACAGAACTCAGGACTCTTTATATGCTAGACAAATGACCTATGCAGTAGTTAGGATGAAAGTGACCACCCCACCCCAGGTTCACCAGGCGTGTTTTCTATTCACAGATCTGAGACAGCTTCTGAGTTGGTGCTCATGCACGACTGGCGAAGAACGCAAAGCGGGCAGCCCAAACTACCTGCTGCAAGTATTGACTTCTCACTTTGGCCCATGAGAGAACTAAAAGCAAAACAAACGCCTAGCATATCTGCCTCCATTCCATGTCTGCCCGACTCTGCGGAGGCACGTCAATCACGCAAGGAGTGTCTGTCTTCCTATCTTAACCCACCTCACCTCTCTTCAAAGCTGCAGAGACCAAAATAATAAGTCATTTTCCTAAATGCTTTCGTTCCAGTCACCTTGGCTTCCAGAACAAAGCTTGCAATGACAGTATCTTTCCCTGTGCCCACCCAACCCACGCTGAAAGAATTCAGTAGTCTATGATGGTAAGGCTACACCCGTGACCAGATCTTCAAATTGGTCTCCACTGGTGATGGCAGTTGTAACATCCTTTTCAATCCCCCGGATCGAACCTGAACTGAGACAATGCTCAAGCCACTCCTCAGGAAGGACTATTTCATTAGGCACAGCTTTTGCTCTCCTCCCTCTCCCACCCCTGCTCCAGTTATCCTATTTGAAGCTCATATAAGGGCTGCAGAGACCACTCAGCAGCTGAGAGCACTCCTTGCTCCTGCAGAGGGCCTGGGTTTCATTCCCAGCACCCTCACACTGGCTCACAACCACGCCTAGCTACAGTTCCAGGGGATGCAATGCCTCTTCTGACCTCCTCAGGCACCAGGTATGCATATTCTCCACATCCATGTAGGCAAAACATTCAAACATGCAAAAATACATAATAAATCTAAAAAGAAATTAAAGTTCATATTAAGTATCCTGAAGACAGACATGGGGCCACTGAAGTTCTCCACAATGTGGTCACGTGGATTTAATGTCCTCTCTGCCATCCATCTTTCTTCCGCTCTTTAATTATATTGGACACGAGGCAGAGCATCCTGTTGGGACCACCAGAGCCCTGCTTTTGCATTAAAGTTCCCGTGATAGCATCACTTTTACCTCAGAGCACTGGAAACAGCATAACGTCTAGCAGGAGGGAACTTTTGGACCATGTTATAGCTACTTATGTAATAGAGCACCACATAGTAAATGGTATACAAGTGTATTTGTGGGTAAGGAATGATCATCTTAGTCATCTTTATAAGCCCAGCACTCCCGGAAGTGGAGACGGGAGGGCCAGGTAGTCATGAGCAGCTATACATTGAGTTCTAAACCTGCCTGGGTTGCCTGAGACCCTGTCAAAAGAATGAAGAGTTGGGGGACAGGGAAGAAAGAAAGAGAGGAAGAAAAAGCCAAAAGGTAAAAGCTTAATAAGTCTAACGAACTGTTGGACCTCCAGATCCCACATAAAGGCAGAAAGAAGTAACAAGTCCGTGGAGTTCTGCTCTGACCTCTGCATGCACACTGTGGCATGCGTGCCTGCCTGATCTATCTTATATATGCAGATAATAATAATAATAATAATAATAATAATAATAATAATAAAGTATTGTTTTTGTTTGTTTGTTTGCAACAGAGCCTCATTGTGTAGCCCTAACTGGCCTGGAACTCACTATGCAAGCCAAGTTAGCTTTTGATTCCAGAGATCCATCTGCCTCTGCCTCCCAAGTGCTAGGATTATGACCAAAAAAAAATTATATATATATACTTATACTTTTTTTAAAAAAATGTCCTACAGCCAATCTGCTGAAGGAAGCACTTCTTCAATTGAGTTTCCCTCTTCCCAGGTGTGTCAAGATGACAACCAAGACCAGCTATCACAAGTCCATCAATTGTCAGTTTGATACATGACATGTCACTTTTACACCATAACCTTTTGCTGGGCAGTAGTGACACACACCTTTAATCCCAGCACTTGGGAGGCAGAGGCAAACGGATCTCTGAGTTGGAGGCTAGCCTGGTCTACAGATCAAATTCCAGGACAGCCAGGGCTACATAGAGAAACCCTGTCCAAAAAAAAAAAAAAAAAAAAACACCAAGTTAAATGTTTTCTTATTCCAAGAGGCAGTTACAATCATATCAAAACCTAAACTACAACAGTGTAAGATTTTCAGTGCCTGACATTTGGAACTCAGGATCTTCAAGGTTCCAAAAGGCTTGGGTAGTCTCACCTCTCCAGCCCTGCCTTTCTCAACACCCACAGCTTGTCTCACAGGCTTAGGCTGGCGGTTCCACTGTGTCAGGTCCAAGGAGATTCCGTTTCCCCAAATTCTGGGGATTAGACAAAAGCCAGCGTTCCTCGGGAACTTGTAGAGCTGGTTCCCATCTACCAAAAGGAGCCATTTCCCTGGTCACCGGCTGAAGGGACAAATGACGACCTGTAGTGCATATTAGCACACTGGGGCCCACACTGGCCTCCAGGCTCCTGCACTGGCACACGTACCTGTTACACATTTCACAGTCCCTGTGCTGTCCCCAGCTCTTCTCATCCCCAGCTCACGGGCTGTCCTGCTCCCAGGCACTCTTGTTTTTCGTAAGCCTGCCATTTTGCCTATGCTCTCTCTGTCTGTCTCCCACACACACGCACTTACTGTCTTCATCTTTCTGTCTCCCTCTCTCTGTCTCCCCTGGCCCTCTGCTCTGCCCCTACTTCTCAAATGGCCGGGTCCAATCTGCTAGCCACGCTCAGTCTCCTACTTTCTCTCCCTGCTCTGGATTCTTCCAGATGCCTCTGGCTGTTTTCTCCCTAATATCTACAATAAAAACCTTCCCCTCAACCACACCATGGAGCAGTCATGTTGTCAGCTTATACATGCTCCGCACCTGCCACAGTCTTTGACAGTGATCCCACAGTGCTGGCATCGCCACTATCTTGACATCTCCACTAAAACAGGGGCTTTACCTTCACCAATGGCTCTTCTAGCCTCTTCCGGTTCCAAATGGGCCACATGGTGCCAAGCCTCAGATGCTCTCCATGACCCCTTCAATTTGCAGCTTTCTCTTTTTTTTTTTTTTTTTTTTTTTTTTTTGGTTTTTCAAGACAGGGTTTCTCTGTATAGCCCTGGCTGTCCTGGAACTCACTCTGTAGACCAGGCTAGCTTCAAACTCAGAAATCTGCCTGCCTCTGCCTCCCGAGTGCTGGGATTAAAGGCGTGCGCCACCACTGCCCGGCCATTTGCAGCTTTCATGTTGCCCAAACCATTATCACTCGAGAGACTCTTACGTACTCCCAAGGTCAGCTGCCAACTTGAGATGCAGCCTTGGTCCTCTCTGAACACAGCTTCTGGATTCTGAGTCCACTGTAGCTGTCTTCAGACACCCCAGAAGAGGGCATTGGATCCCATTACAGATGGTTGTGAGCCACCATGTGAGTGCGGGGATTTGAACTCAGGACCTCTGGAAGAGCAGTCAGTGCTCTTAACCATTGAGCCATCTCTCCAGCCTAGCTTCTGTATTCTGAACCTGAAGAAATGCTTTCCAGATTTCACCTATGAGGCTGGTCTCTAATTACAGCTGACTTTTCAGCCACAGCACACCAGTATCCATTGTCCCAGTAAAACAACTTCATCTTCATAGTTTCTTTTTTTTATTCACTTTACATCCCGATGGCTGCCCTCTCCCCCACTTCATCGAGTCTTAATTTAAAAATATTGCATGAACAGTACTGTAGAATCTTGCTTCCCTCTGAAGCATCACCAGCCCGGCCTCCACTGTCCCCGTTTCCTTCAGCATTAGTTTCCAACTTCCCACGAAGCCTCACTAAGCTCTGAGCACCCAATGGCTTGTCCACCCCAAAGCTCCAAAACCTCTTACCTTCCTCTCACAAAATACTTCAAGGCATAAAAACACCAACTTCTGTTCTAGTTTGGATTCTGTTCCTGTGATAAAGTACTGATGAAAAGCAGCTTGGGGAGGAAAGGGTTTATTTGGCTTTCAGGTCCATCAGCAAGGGAAACTAAGGCATGAACCAGAAACGCAGGAGCTGAAGCAGAGGCAACAAAAGATCGCTGCTGACTTCCCCCGGCTTACTCAGCTAACTATCTTTCTTATAAAGTCCAGGCCCACCTGCCTAGGGATGGTACCGCCCACAGTGGGCTGGGCCCTCCTACATCAGTTAGCAACCGAGAAAATGCCCCATAGACATGCCCACAGGCCAATCTGACAGAGGCAATTCCTCAGCTGAGATTCTCTTTCTAAGTGCTTAGAGATGACAACCAGGATTAGCTATCACAAGCAGCATGCTTCCTTAACTGCTGAGCCATTTCTCCAGGCTCTCATTTTGTGTTCTCAAGACAGGGTCTTGGGGCTGAAGAGATGGTTCAGTGGTTAAGAGCATTGGCTGCTCTTCTAGAAGATCTGGGTTCAAGTCCCAGTACCCATATTGTGGTTCGAAAGTGTCCAAAACAGTTCCAGGAGATCTGATCCCCTCTCCTGAACTCCACATGTATGAGGCACACATGCGGGGCATAAACACATGTGCAGACAAAACATTCAAGCATATAAAATAAAATAAATCTTTAAAAAGGGGGGAAGGTCTTGTGTAATAGAGGCTGTTACAGGATATTTGATCACACTGTGAACCCCAAGATTGTTTTGTTTACTGGAAAAATCTATTTCTAGTTGTGGTGTGTCCTTATTACACACCTTTATTCCCCCAAAATGAAGGTAAAGTTAGTTTGCAGAAAGAAGCAACCATGTTTGAAAGTGATGCCTAATTGAATGACAGATAAAGTGACAAATCAGAGAAAGATTTCAGAGGATAGGATATGCCCAGCTCTGACAGGAAGAGAGAAGAAAGGGAAGCTACTTAAGAGCTGCTCAGAGAAAAAGGGAGGAGGCAGTTTTACTGGGAGAGTTTTACAGAAACAGGTTGAAGAGAGAACAAGCTAAACACAGGTGAAGACAGAATGAGCCAGAGAATGAGAAGAAGCCAGGAGATTAGAACAGATTGCCAGAGTTAGTTTGAGGCCAAACAAAGCAAAAAGTAAGAGGCCAACAGAGAAGCCAGATTGAGTCAGTCATCTTGGAGAGGAGTTTGAGCCAGAACAGCTGAGTTGAACCAGTCAGCCAAAGTTCAGAAAGAACTAGGAAGGGTGAACTTATTCAGCAGGAAGTCTCAGAGGCTGAGAACATTCTAGGCCTAGATACGATTGTACAGAGGCTAGAAGCTTCCAGGACTAGGCTTAGGTTAGCAGACAGAGGCAGTAAGCCTCAGAGACGACAATTACATCAGGTGAATAAAAGTTACTTTTACAAGAAGCTGGTCTTAAACTTCTGATCCTCCCTCCTCTGACTCCTGAGTGCTGGGATTATAGGTACCACCTTGTATCCTTTTGCAGATTTAGTATTGTCAAGTTTCAGAGAAATACCATTTCCCCAAATTCCCAAAGGTAGAAAGGACAATGGCTATCTGTAGTGCTTGCTAGCATACCAAAGCACATACTGATGTCTAAGCTCCCCAGTATTACAAGAACCTGTTACACATATCACAGTCCATGTTAGCCTCTCAGCCCTTCTCACCTTCTCCTCTAAACTTCCCAGCTCACGGGCTTCCCTCCCCATGGCTACTCATTCTCCTTACATCCCTGCTATGCATCTGTCTCCCTCCTCCTTTCTCTAGCTGTCTGTCTGTCTGTCTATCTATTTATATATATATGGCTATTTTCTCTCTCATATCTACAATAAAAAGCCTTCCTCTTAACCATAACATGGGGTGGTCATGTCTCCTCGGTTTATACAAGAATGACGTGGTACAACTTCATTTTTTCTTTCTTTGTTTGTTTTTTGTTTGTTTTGGTTTTTCAGACAGAGTCTAACTATTTAGCCCTGGCTGGCTCAGAACTCACCGTGTAAATCAAGATGTCGTTAAACCCACAGAAATATGCTTGCTTCTGCCTCCTGAGTGTTGGGGTGTGCCACTACACTTGGCCTCTTCTTTCATTCATCCAGGTACCTGTACCCCACATGCATCTAATCTACTTCACTTGACAATGAAAAGAGGGTGTGGGGGCGTGGTTCAGTGGTAGAGAACACTTGCCTGACACACATAAACTCCGAGGTTCAATCCCTAAAATACATATGTACATACATACATGGCAACATTTACTTAGCCTGGCATTTGCCTGTAATCCTGTACTCAGGAGGTTAAGGGTTGCCATGTGTTTGTGGCCAGCATGGGCAACACGACATACTTACTTCCAAGCCAACTTGAGCTACAGAGACCCTAAGCCTGGCATTGGGACACATGCATGTAAACCTAGCATTTGGGAGGCAGAGGCAGGAGGACTAGGAATTCAAAGCCGTCCTCTGCAACACTATGTGTCTCAAGGAAGCAAAAGGAAGGGAAGATTCATTTGGGCGCACGGTTTGAAGGGATACAGTCCTTCAGGCAGGAAGGTGTGTCGGTGGGAGTGTGAAGACGCTGGCACATTGGCTCTGAAGTCAGGAAACAGATAGGAATACTCAGTTTCGTCTCCTTTTTCTCGTACCCACTCTGGGTCGTCAGCCCGGGAGATGGTGCCCTCCACATCAGAATGGTTCTCTCCTGCTGAGTTAAACTTCTCCCAACTTTCCTCTCATGGACATCCAGAGGTGTGTGCTTCTAGAAGATTCCAAATATAGCCATGTTGACAATGAAGACTTTCTACCCCTTCCTACTCTCTTCCTCTCTTCTCTCCCTGGTGTCTCCAATCCCAAAGATCACTTGGCAGCGAGGGAGAAGCCTGGCCACCTTCTCTGGGAATTTTAGTTTGTGATACTTGGGTTTGGCATTCCTCTGCCTTGTAAAATTCATCTCTCTCTCTCTCTCTCTCTCTCTCTCTCTCTCTCTCTCTCTCTCTCAGATTTATTTATTTATTTTATTTATATGAGTACACTGTAGCTGTCTTCAGACACACCAGAAGAGGGCATCAGATCCCATTACAGTTGGTTGTGAGCCACCGTGTGGTTGCTGGGAATTGAACTCAGGACCTCTGGAAGAGCAGTCAGTGCTCCTAACCACTGAGCCATCTCTCCAGCCTCCACCCCCCCCCCCCCCCAACATTATTCATGTATGTGTGGCTATGTGAGTGCCCAGGCATGTGCATGGAGATCAAATACAATTGTAGGAGTCATTTCTCCCCTCCCAGTGACTTGGGTCTGGGGACTGAGCTCAGCCCCTCCGGCCCGGCTACACGTGCCTTTACTCGCTGAACCATCTGGAGCAACCTTCCTCCCGTCCTTCCTTCCTTCCTTCCTTTCCTTTCTCTTTAAAAAAAGATCTACTTATTTGTGTTGTCTGTGTGGGGATGTGCAGGCGAGTACAGAAGTCTATAAAGGCCAGAAGGCAGCGTTGCATCCGAGACTGGTGTTACAAGTCTGTGAGTTACCACGTGGGTTCTGGAGAGTGAATCCAGGTCCTCTGCAAGAGTATCCAGTGTTCTTAACCATCTCTGAGCCCTGGCTCCAGACCTTTTCTATTTTACTTTGTTTTTGTTGTTGTTGTTTTGTTTGTTTGTTTGTTTGTTTTCCAGACAGGGTTTCTTTGTCTGTTCTAGAACTCACTCTGTAGACCAGGCTCGCCTCTAACTCAGAGATCCACCTGCCTCTCCTCCCGATGATTGCTGGGATTAAAGGTGAGAGACACCAGGGCCAGGCTGTTGTTTTAAAATGTGGTCTCACTATTTAGCCCTGGCTTCTCTGGAAATTGCTACGAGCTCTATACCGTTCTTAAACTCCCAGAGTTCCACCGGCTTCTGCCTCCGTAGGGCTGGGATTAAAAGCATGAGCCACTATGCCCAGCAAGTAGATGCTCTTAACCACTGAGCCATCGTCTATGGGTTACTTCCGGCTTATTTTGTGATAAGGTACCAAGTACAGGCTCATTATTTTTGCACACAGATGTCCGACTATTTCAGCACTGCTTAGTGGATGTTTGTCACCGCCATCAGCACTATATATTCTCCAGGTTCCGGGGTTTCAGGGGCTTTTCTGACCCCACCTTGCAATCGAGTCGCCTGCCATGCGCGCGCCCCTGCAACCTAACAGCTGGGGCTTCTTGCGGTCCCGTGCTGGCAGGGGGATTGGTTTCTGGATCTTGACTTCTTCTCGCTCTTCCTGAAACCTCCCGTAGCACACCATGAAAGGGCAGGGGTGGCCTTGTGGTCTGGCAACGTCCCTTCGAAAATAAACAAGTGGAGAAACCGAAAGGCAGCCGTCGCCTCTGGGGACTACTCGGAGAAAGAGTTCAGGGCCGGTGCATCCGCTGCGCGTGCCTGAGCAGCCCAGGCCTGCGGCAGGTCGGATACGCTAAGCCAAACAGGATCCCCCTCCACTTCAGTTGTCAACGCAGGCCAGAGAGACAGTGATACCTTTGCAAGCAAGCACCTTATCTTAGGAGGACCCAGAAGAGTTCTGTGGCAGGGCACCCTCAGCCATTTACATAGCTTACCACGTCCTCATTTTGTGTGTCCCCCACACACAACTCTGAGGGGTGCAGGTTGGAGGGGGGGCGAGAGCAAATTTCACTCCAGTCTTATAAATAGGGAAATAGAAGTATAGGTGGGTGAAGAAATAAATAATTATGGGTTTGGACTAGCTTATTTCTTTCTAGTTTAATCGAAACATATATTCAGAGATGGAGTGATGTTTTAGAGGCTTGTCTCTCTCACAGAGGACCTGGGTTCTAGTTCCCGAACCCACAAAACAGCTAACAACAGCCTGTAATTCCAGTCCCAGGCCAGCTAAGGCCTTTTTCTGGCTTTTGCACGCACCAAGCATGAACATAACGCACATACACAAGAGCAGGCAAAAACACTCATAGACATAAAGTAGTTTTTGACAAAAGACAGGGTTTTACATATCTGAGGCTGAACGCCAGCTTGCTATGTAGCTGAAGATGACTTTGAACTCCTGATAATCCTGCCTTCATCTCTGATGTGCTGGATTGCAGGTTTCTCTCCCCTCCCCCTCTCTATTTTTGAGATTAGGACCTTTATGTTTGTTTTTGTTTTTCGAGACAAAGTTTCTCTGTATAGCCTTGGTTGTCCTAGAACTCACTCTGTAGACCAGGTTGTCTTCTAACTCGAGATCCTCCTGCCTCTGCCTCCCAAGTGCTGGGATCAAAGGTGTGGGCCACCCACCACCTGCTGGCCTTGACATAGGGTCTTGCTTTGTAACCTAGGCTGGTCTTGAACTGTTTGTTGTTCGTTTTTGTTTTTAACCATAGGTATATGAATATTACATCTGCATGTATGTCTGTGCATCATGTGTGCCTGACTTCTGAAGAGAGCATTAAATCTCCTGGAACTGAAGTAATAGATGGTTGTGAGACACCATGTGGGTGCTGGGAATTTAACTTAGGTTCTCTGCAAGAGAGTCAAGTACTCTAAATCACCGTGTTATTTCTCCAGCCCCTGGACTGTTTTCTTTCTTTTTTCTCTTCAAGACCCAAACTGTAACGATCATAAAATGACCAATATTTCTTGAGCAACTACAATGTATATTAACTATATCATACAAAAATTCTCTCTCCCCCCCTCGCCTCTGTCTTCTTGTTTGTTTTTCAAGACAGGGTTTCTCTGTGTAGCCTTGACTGCTCTGGATTTTTATTTATTTACTTAACTTTATGTGCATTGATGTGAGGGTGTCTGATCGCATAGAACTGGGTTGTGAGTTGCCATGTGGGTGCTGGGAATTGAACCTGGATCTTTTGGAAGAGTAGCCAGTGCTCTTAACCACTGAACCATCCCTGTAGTCCCAGGCTTGGATGTTTAACAAGTACCTGCCTCAGGTACCTGAGTGCTGTAATTACAGCAGTATGCCTCCACACCCAGCTGTGCACCAATTTCAAGCATACAATTTAATCAGAGTATTATTTTTGTTTACTTCTTATAAGAACTATATAAAACTTTATTTAAAAGTGTCTTCACTACAAATTTAAAATCTTGGGAAGCCCTGATCCCATCCAGCCAGTCATCAATATGGACACCATGATAAGGTTTTCATTTCAAAAGATCCCAATCTGAAAATAGTGAGATGCTGTCTGTGGCCATCAGTCCCACTCATGAGAGGCTGTGACGGCCTGGGACAAGAAGCACAACAGGGTTATTAGGTAACTGTGCCTTCTAGAACTTAAAGCTTCATTCTTACACTGGACACGGAGTAAGGCCCAGGTAACACCCCTGGTGGGTTTCCCACACACTCACGTTCAGTGACACTGAGCACTTCTGTCCTGTTGGCCTTTCAAATTCACACCTATTTTCCTCTGTTCTTTTCATTATCAATTGGGAGGTAGCAGGATACTGAGATGTGGCCTGTGAAATCTAACTGCACCAGGTCATACATGATTGAATTTCCAATGCAAATAGTTGACAGCACAGTAAGTTAGAGTATAAAGGAACTCAAGTCCTAGTCACTGGCTGGGGCAGGTATATCCTAGAAGAATTCACTTGGCTGAGGTTTGACCCTGAGCCAGCCTGCAAAACAGGCCACAGAGAGCTCAGCAGGGTCAGAGAATGACATTAGAAAAAGGAACCCTCTTAACACAGAGATCTTCACGTGGCTGCAAAGCTCAGCCTAAGGGTTCACAGGAAACAGGAAGTTCTTAGTTTTGTTTTTCTTGAGACAAGATCTCCTATAGGCTAGGCTGGCCTCCAGCTTTTAGTGTAGCTGAGATGACTATAAATTCCTGATCCTCCTGCCTCAGCTTTCTCCCACTGCTGGGTTTATAGACACACCCCACTCCTCTCAGCTTGGATGTTACGGTTCTTTCAATTACAGGGTGTTTCAATAAGAAAATGTAGTTTTGTCCAAGGCTTAGCAAACCTCGTAAAGGGCCAGAGGTTATTTTCAGCATTGCAAGTCAAGAGTCCCTGCTGCAATGACTAAGCTCCACAACTATACAGTGAGAGCAGGCGGGGACAGTAGTTAGTGAATGCCTATGGTTACGGTACAATAAAACTTCGTTTACAAAGCCAGGAGGGCAGGCTGATGTCCCAGCTCATACCTGGTAGATGAAAGGCTATGTTTCAACATTGCCTTCCTGAGCCCCTATAGAGCCTCTTCAGTTATGGCCCTGGCCTCAGTTTCCCTTGTTGTTTAGCAGAGCAGCTGAATCTGTCTTAAACTGTCATTCAAGGTTACAAAGAGGTCAGCTGAGCTCATCGCTAAGGAGTCCTAAGGGAGAACAGAGTGAGAAGCTCTCTAGAGGCTCCTTGGTACAAAGCCGATTGTTATTCCTCCCAGGTCTGGAGAGAGAAAGGCCATGACCTCAAACCAAATTGCATCCATGGGTACCAGGATCCCAGGGCTTATCCCGGAGAGACACAGCACCCAAGGCCTGGTATCACTGCCCCGCCTTGCCTCCTGGAGGCCCTTTCAGTGAGCAGATGAAGAATGGGCCTCCAGTGCACAGTTCCACTGAGCCCTTTCAGGGCTTGCTTTCCTGAGCCCAGGGCTTAGGGGTGGGATGTGTGACCTGTGTTCACGCTCTTTCCTCAGCCCTAGAATCTCTTTTCTGACTGCATCCTGGGAGCTCCACTTATCGCACAAGGACTAGCCAGGCTGCGCACTGGGTGGGGCAAGTCCAATGTCAACCATCCTGCAAACTCTCTTCCATACTGGCTCTCATGTGCACTCTCTCAACCCTATCCCCCACCCCCACAAATAAATAAAATGTAATTTTTTTACAATTAGCAGCGGGCTCTTTTATTCTCCCCGTTTTATGAATGAGAAAATGTAAGAGACTTGCATGAGGGTGATCACATAGCACGAGAGTGCAGAGGACTCTGGGAAAGGCTTGTATGTATGGTCCGAACTAGGTCCATGGTATTCTGTTTATCTTCTTGTTCTCAGCTTTGAGATTTCAAAATCCTCCTTACACAGCTCTAAAAGGGATGATTTAGAGCCAGAGCATATGCTCCCTTCATTGCCTTGGACTGTATACTTTAGCAAAGAGGACGCAAGAGTTGGGGGGCTCTGTCAAGACTGCAGTCATCAAATAGACACGCTGAGCCCTGGATGTAGGCTGAGGTCTTACCTGAGGAAAGACTTGTACAAACTGGCCTAATCCTTCCAGGGCATATATTGGCTCACAGGATCAACCAGTTGGAGAGAGGCAACTGGGGGCTGCTTCCCTAACACAAAACGCATTCTTGCCAGCTCTCAACACTTTGTGTTGGCTTCGGTCACGTTTAACAACCTGGACATGGGCTCCAAAAGCCATCTTTAAACCAGTGCCCCCGAAATTCCCAGAGCTGACTCTCGTTCCAACTCTTTAGGTGATGCATCCATCCCTGAACCAATGGTTTTAAGTCTAGAGATTGCTCCAGCTGGACAGCCCAGACTAACAATTAGAAACAGTGATGAAGAGCACCCCCTGGCGGAGACAGAGGGAAATGCAACTGGTCTAAGCAGTCTACTGTGAGCCTTGAACAACTTGGCGGGCCTATAGGATCTACCATCCATACTGTTGCTTTCCCAAGAACTTGAGCTTTTTTTTTTTCTTGTTTCTTTTTGTCTGCCTTTGTCAGCCCACTGACTCGTCCCTGCTATTTGGCAGCTGCAATATTTACTGTCTGTCTTCAGCTCACCTGGGAATACATAAGAATACTTGGCCTACTGTCCCAGTTCCTTTCTGCCCTGCCTTCCCCTCTGGTGCAGCCTTTTTCAGTTCATGGTGTTCACTGACTACACTGTCTCTAGTCAAGCAGAGCCTTGGCTCAGAAACTACCAGCTACCCCTTCCAGTCAACTGGGGAAAGTGGCTGTCTCCACAGCCAGGAGCTTCACTGACCCCTGCCTTCGGGATACACACACACATCCCCTTGACCCAGGCCGGGCATCTTGCTTAGGGCTTTGGCTCACTTTTCAGCCAAGTGAGTCACAGCTGCCCAGGGCCCTTCATACAAATAGTGTTCAACAAATGCCTGCTCTGTGCATGGGTTACCCATCAGGAGGGGAGAACGAAGTTCTACAGAGTCAAAAGACATCCAGAGCCATGGAGAAAGTGACACAGAACAGAGACCGAACTGGAGAAAGGGCAAGATTCTCAGAGCGAGCCTGGGAGCGGTATGAATCCAGGGAAAGCAAGCAGGCCACGAATGTGCACCAGCTGAGCCGGTGGATTCTTTTTCTTTTTTTGTTTTAAAACCCTGCTAAGTAAACAAGGTCTCTGTGATTTGTGTTTTATACAGCGGAACGTTCCCTAGCAGGAGTTGATTCAGCTGGGCAACCAATTCTGGTAAAAAACCCCGGATACACTAGGAAGAGGAGCGGGAAGAAGCAGATACAAGAAGATATTCACCCATCTTCCCAGACCTCTTGGACAAACTTCCTCAGCTCACCGCCTGGGACCAGAGCTAAGTTTCAGCTGCAAGAAGTGAGACTGCATAGGCAGGGAAAAGCCCACAGGGACGACTGAGAACGAGCCAGATGGCTCTGGTTTGGGCCTGACCACTGGCGAGTAGCTGCCCCACTACAGTCAAGAAGAGGCTGCAATATGATTGTGTCCACCCGAATCCCTCCGCCAGAGCCTCCTGCAGTGGAGAATGCAGAAGTACCGTCTGTGATGGGTCACAGATCTGAAGGGAGGGGGCGACTCTAGTTTTTCTTTTTGAGCCAAGTATGGTGGTACATACCTATGTATCCCTTACAACCCTGACACTTCAGAGGCTGAGACAGGAGGGTCACAGGTTTTAAGCCAATTTAAGTTACACAGCAAGACCCTGTTTTCAAACAAAGACAAAAACTTCAGGCTTGGGGTACCTTTGTGTAGTCCAACCAATTTAAGCTTACCCCTGACTAGCTTATAAATAAATAAGACTCAGACTATGTTTATTTGGGTTTATAATTATTGGGGGGGGGGTAACCCCTGATCTACTGCTGGCCTGGCCACCTCCCCAGCGGTGTACCCAGACACTTGCCCTCTCTCCTGGCCATGTGCTCATGGTCCGTCTCCCCTCATAGGGGGATTCCTCCTCGCCTCTCATTCTTCCTCCTCCCTTTGGTCTCCTTTTTCTCTTTTCCACCCCCAACCAGGTGACTCAAAACCCACTGACCTCTAATCCCTTTGGCTAGAGTCAATTTTATTTAACCAATAGGGTTTTTAAAGAATATTTATTTATTTTATGTGAGTACACTGTCGCTGTCTTTAGACACACCAGAAGAGGGCATCAGATCCCATGACAGATGGTTGAGAGCCATCATGTGGTTGCTGTGAATTGAACTCAGGACCTCTAGAAGAGCAGCCAGTGCTCCTAACCGCTGAGCCATCTCTCAAGCCCCTAACCAATAATTTTAAAATCAAAGTTTGTGCAACAAAAGCTTGTAAACATGAGAATTCACTTAAGCCTAGACCTTTCCTTCCAATACAGAATTTAGCATTACAATACATAGCAACAGACCAAACCTCAGCAAGCAGAACCAGGACTTAACCTCATCACCTTTGTGGTAGAATCAGGGAGAACAGAAAGTGAACCCTTGTCAAAAACAAAAACAAAAAGCAAAACAAAACAACCCCAAAACAAAAAGGCAAAAAGTCAAAAAAATAGAGACAAACTTCCCCATGCCCCAACACCCACGAGAAAACAGTGTATCTGTGGTGCTGGGGATGTGACTTTTCCTTTTGGAGAGAGGATCGTTAGCTCCAGGCTGAGGGTGACCTCGAACTCTGATCCTCCTGCCGCTAGAGACGCCACACACCTGTCTATGCGATTCTGAGAATCAACCCCAGGGCTTCAGGCATGTTAAGCAAGCATTCCACCAACCAAGCTCTACTTCCAGCCTCTGAATGGTGTACACGTGTGCAAACATGCAAACGTGCATTGGCTGCGGTGGGTGGGCCTGTGACTGTCAGAGGACAGTTTGTGTCTGTCAGTCAGGTCTTTCTTTCCCCTATGCAGGGAATCAACTCAGCTTACAAGGGCAGGCTGGGTGAAGGTCTAAGCCAGTGGTTCTCAACCTGTGGGTCATGACCCCTGGGATGACTGATGACCTTTTCACAGGGGTCACCTAAGGCCATCAGAAAAACACAAGTTATTTACATTACAGTGTGTAACAGTAGCAATGAAAATAATTTCCCGGTCAGGGGTTACAACAACATAAGGAACTGTATTAAAGGGTCTCAGCATTAGGAAAGTTGAGAACCACTGGTCTACACCATTTTTATCGGCACTCCAGCTGCTCCCCACCTTTTAAATAAAGATTTACTTATATATCTTTAGATTTATGTGAATGAGTGTTTTGCTTGCACATATGTATCTGCCTCATATGCATGCCTGGTGTCTGAAGAGGCCAGAACGGTGTCTTGGATCCCCTGGAGTCACAGATGGCTGTGAGCTGCCATGTGGACACACAGAACAGAACCTGGGTTTTGTACAAGGACAGCAAGTGCAGTTAACTGCTGAGCTGTCTCCCCAGCCCTTTAAAAGGTCCAAGCTGGCTCAAACCTTTGATCCTTCCTCCTCATCCTCGTCAGTATTTGGTGACCAGAACTGCTGCCATGACAGGATTTTTTTTTTTTTCTCTTTTGGTGTCATGTATCCCAGGTTAACCTGGAACTTTCCATGTAGTTAGGGAAAACCTTGAGCTTCTAGTTCTCCTGCCCACCTTCCTATGCTAAGACTACAAGCATGTATCAGCATGCTTTTATGTGGTGCTGAGGATTGAACCTAGGGCTTCACACACACTGGGCAAGTGCTCTTTTTGAGACAGGGTCTTGCTAAGTAGCCCAGGCCTTGAACTCTCAGCAATCCTTCTGCCTCAGCCTGCCAAGTGCTGTGATTACGGGTCTACAGCACAACTCCTGGCTCCCAGGAGTAGCTTTCAGACTGGAGCTACGTAAGCTGCATGAGGTACAACCCTGCTGCCTACTCCTGTACAAAGTAACAGACGACATCCACCCACAGAAGGGAGTGGCTAGTGCTAGCCTAGTGTCACCTGCTGCTTAATGATGGCAGCTATCATAACTCTGCTCAGCAGCAGAGTCTCCTACACGGAACTTACGAGACTTACAAAAGAAACCTGAACAGCCAGGGAGGGACATCTGCATTATCCACCTGATTTTATTCTTTATTACAATGGGCTAAGCCACCAAACTCAGGATCAGAACATTTTTTTTTTTATTTTCTGAAATGAAACCATTGTACATTGTACAAACAATATCTACTGATGGAATAAATAAGTGAAAAATTATACTGCTGTACAACACACCAAAAAAAATTATAAGAGGAAAAAAAATTAGGTAACAGTGAAAAAAGGTCTTTATACCTCTAACCAGGTCCTCGGCAATAATTAACATTCCAAACCACGACACCGTCTGACGATGGCAGTCACTACCCTCTGAGAATCGCTTAAGAGCCTTCCTTCCGGGTTGTGGGTGCAAGAGCAGCACTTTGTGGAATGTATAGCCGCCATTCCCCCACCTTCAAGTTTTGGGGGAAGTTTGCTTGCCCTGGGAGCCCTTTAGGCCATGGGGCCTGAGGTCCACGGAAGGCATTTGCTTAGGATCCCCTGCCCCTGGCTCGGCCAGGTGAAAGGTCTTAGATTCTGTGGTGGGGATGCGGGCTAGGGGTTCAGGGACGGGGACCATCGGCTCCAGAGAGAGGACCGTGGCGGGGAAGGAAGCACATTGGATTTTGCAGTCTGACCGCTCCTCGTGGAAGGCTTTCCTGGCCAGCGTGGAGTGCAGGGCTGCTGGCTCTTTGCCTGGCACGGCCGTCGGGGGTGAGGGCATCCCAGTGCCCCCATCGACAGCCCATTCCTTCCTTCAGGCACTTCAGAGAAAAACTAATGACAGCCTCGGTACCGTGGACCTCATCGTTGTCTTCATTCTCAACTGCATCAACTCCTCCTGACTGTCCAGAGAGGCTGCAGAGGGTCGAAGAGGTACAGGCGGCCCTGGCTGCCCTGCTGGCTCCGTGGATGCCCGTGTTGGGTTCTCCCTCAGCTGCTTACGTTGTAACCTTTTGTTTCCCAGAAAAAGAAATAAATATCCAAATTCATCTTTCACCAAAATGGAGTTTTGCCGCAAAAGAAAAATGTTGCCCTAACTCTAGAATCTGGAGGTAAAGCCGCCTTGACCTTGAGATACATTGGAGGTCGTGCATCTGGTTGCTTCCTGGCCAAGACGCAGAACACAGTTCTTGACAGAACCAACCGCCTGAGGGGCAAAAATCGCTAAGTACAAGAATTTTTTTTTTAAGACAGAAACATTTTAGCATTGCTAACTTCAACATTATGATTTTCAAAGTTCTTTTTTCTTCCCTTATTTCAGGAGATGTTTTTGCATGAGGTATTTAAAATTCAGGAACATTTTGATTCTTCTTAAAGTGTAGGAAATAGACAGCTCCTTTAAAACCAAAAAAAGAAATGGGAGCTGTCCCCTCAGAAACTCTTAGAAAATAGAGCCTGGCAGACACTTCTCATGGTGGTTTGGAGGAAGATCCACACGTCAAAAGGTGGTACCTGAATATGCACCAATTAGCAAACAAAACAAAACAAAACAAAACAAAAACAAAAACCACCCCGCCCCCCAACACACAACTCATAGGGAGTTCGAACTCCAGTGCAGTAAGAAAGCATAGGGGAAGCTTTTAAGGTCTGAGGGGTCCAGTAAAGGAATTAAGAGCAAACCAGGCCTCAGAAATCAACAGCTGGGCAGTCCGTCCATGTGGTGTCTCCACCAGGTGAGAGAAAGCTGTCTCGGTGCAAGCGAGAACAGGGGAAGGGAGCGCCTCAGTGGCTCCTTTCTGGGGGCTGTGCAAATCTTCCCGGTTCCTCTGTGCCTTGCTTCTGGCCTTTGAGGCCCAATCGTTAAGGTCCGATCCCCAGTGGAGAGCAACAGCACGCACTGGGAATGAGACTCCGTCCACCTGTCGCCTCTGAGAGTCAGAACAAACCAGGAACACCCTGCCTGGGATTCTGGGAGGTGGGGGAGGAGACAGCGACAAGGGCAGCAGGTTTCCATAGATTTGAAATCCAAGCAATGTCCTGTGGGAGAGTTCAGCACCAGCTGCCGCCCGCGCCCAACCTCCCCAGCCCTGTACTACCCTAAGGAGACAAGCTCACAGTCAGTCACTTCGTCTTCGGAGGACCTGGAGAGAGCAGAGCCAGTTGTGGCTAGAGTCGGGGGAGATGGGGTAGAAGTGCCAAAAACATCTAAAGGCTTTGCATGTCAATCTGGGCTACTGTGGCCTGCAAACCCCTAGCCTCCATGGCTCTGGAAGGCGAGGGCGTGTCCTGAACCAAGGAGGCCAGCCCTCAGGAAATGGGGTCGAACTTGTAGCCCAAGGGGCCCTGGAAGTTGGGGCTCAGGCCGTGCCCAAACACTGCTCACCTGAACCAGGAGCCACTGAAAGGTGCCCAATCTCCTGCCGCTTTACCCTGCTTGCTTTGAAGCAGTCTTGGGGCAGGGAGGAGAGAGGCAGTAAGGGGGCAGCAGCCAACCAAAAGGAGTGGGCACTTTGCCAGGAGAGATGCAAAAACCAGGAAGCATGCCAGAGGTCACCTCTAGGGTACAAGGCACAAAAAAAGAAAGCAGAAGGAATTGGTTGAAGAGCCAAAAGCCCCTATGGAAAGCAAATTCCTGATTGGTACCACCCTCGCTCGAATAGCTTATATCTTTAAATAGAGAAGTGGGGGCGGGAAAATACAGCAGCAACACAAATGTAATCTTGGCTTCCGAGACAGTGTGCAGACACTCCTGGGCTGTTGACCCACCTCCCCAAGGACAGTCACTTGAAGGTTTGAGTGTCTCGATTCACAGCAGAGTCCGTCAGTGTCTGCAAGGTTCCGCCGCTCTAGGTTTTTCTTGGATTTGCACTTAGTAAACTTGAAACGTTAGTTAGTTCTGCTCGCACCCAAGAGGAGTCGCTTGGGCCGTGTTCTAGAATTAAGCCTGCTGATGTACCTGCCATGAAACATGGACCAGAGGGTTCCACCGGCCGTCTACATCTCTTCCGAGTTCTGTTGAGAGGCTTCCAGCTTCATCTTTTTAGACGGTGGTACTCCTTCCAAATCCTTTGGGGAAAGAGAAGTGACAGGCATCAGTACAAGCAGGGAGGGCAGTCAGGGCAAGGCTGGCTCCACAGGGAAGAGAGAGAGGACTCTGCAGTTCTGACTGAACCCGCGAGCAGTGTATGTGTGTGGTAGGGGGTTCCAGACACCCGGAGAACTTCAAATCCCACTACTTCGGACAGCACACAACACTCACCCGCCCTAACCCCACTGTCACTGTGAACCAGGCTACAGGGCCAGCCAGGCAGATAAGGACAGTCTCTCATTAAGTCTCCCAGGCTGACTTTGAACTTGTGATTCTACTCCCTCGACTCTCTAAGTAGTTGAGATTATTGATGTGCACCTCCATATCCAGCTGACTGGAGCTAGATTTGAACCTAGGCTAGACCATCATATCTGCCTCCTGCCCCTGAGCCTGGGGTTTGCACTGAACAATCCAAGAACGATGTTGATACTCGGTTACAACACAAAAGGGGTCTGGGCAGGGGCTGTATCATATGCAAAATTCCAAAGAGTAATCCGGCCTTTAGGTCTCTAAGGTCATGTCTTCCTTAACCTTAAGGAGGTGGGGTCACTGGGATGAGGGGATGTTTTCATGGACCCGTCAACAAGCTGAAGTTAGAATGACAGACTCCACATCCTCTACTCCAGAGGACTCTTGAAGCAGGACCACATAGATCCCAGGTAGCATAGAATACTTCGAGCTGCCGCTCAGTGGACGGATGAGCAGTGTTTTAACAGTCCACCAGGAAGCAGCACGACTCTCAACACACCACGGAGAACCCCAGCCCCACCCCACTGAGGCCTAGCAGCAGGTACCTGAGAGATTGCCGACGTCTCCGCTGCCAACCCTGACTCTGCAGGTGGCTGCCGTTCTGCTTTCTCTGAGCTGTTCACTGAGTTTTCCATCGAAGACTGTGAATTTTGCTCATCAGAAGCATCTGAGCAAGAAGCAAGACAACAGAAGCTGTTTTCAGACACATGAGAAGCTGCAGCAGATGGGCCAAGTACTAAAAATAGCCAGATCTGGGGAGTTTTGTGGCTGGGGGCTTCTAGAGCTGGATTGGACAAAAGCTTGGGAAGTTTCTGATTTATCAACTAGCCAAACAGTTGTAAGGAGCCAGGTCACAAGTAGGCTCCTTGCATACGTACTCTGCCTGGAGGAAGAGGGAGGGAGGGCTACTTAGCACATAATGCTGTCAGTGTCTGGCGCCCTCTGCTGGGCACCAAGCACTACAGCAATCATGGCTGTTACCGGGCTCCAGCAGGGAAGCCATGGCCACAGAGACTTCACTAGGCTGTTATAGAGAACTAGTATTCTCCTGACATCAGAGGGAGCAGAACACGGGTGTTCCCAAGAGTTATTTTTATTTTATGTGGATAAGTGTAGTGCTTGCATGTATGTCTGTGCACCACATGTGTGCCTGCAGCCTGCAGAGGCCAGGGGAGAACGTCTGATCTCCTGGAACTGGAGTTACAGATGGTTCTGAGTCACCAAGTGCTTGCTGGGAACCAAACTTGGGTCCTCTGCAAGAGCAGCCAATGCTCTTAACAGTTGGGAAATCTCTCCAGTCCCTAACTTTTAAAAAAACAAAACACTCGCATTTGTTTATTTAGTATATGTGCTTGCTGCATGCCACAGTGCATATACGGCGGTCAGAGGACCACTCGATGAAGTCAGTTCTCTCCTACCATGTGAGTTCTGGCGACTGGACTCAAATTTGCAGGCTTAGTAACAAGCACCTTTACCTGTTGAGCCATCTTGCCGCCCCCACCTTTTCCTTTTGAGACAGGTCTCAAATATCCTAGGCCAGCCGCAGACTCTATTGGTAGCTAAGGAATTCTGGGTCCTATGGACGCTACCTCCTGAATGCTGGGATCCGCAGGTACACATTACCAAAGTCAGTTTATTTGGTGGTGAGGATCAAACCCATGGCTTTGGGGATACCAGCCCTGGGTGAGCACTCTATCTATACCCCTGGCCCAACATTTCTCTTAACAATATGGATGACTCTAAGTGACTGGAGCAATGGCTAACCATCGAGGGGAACGAGCATGGCTAAAGCCAACTGATACCTCGCACCTCTAAGATACACATGTCAGTGTTTTAAAGGACTCAGTTCTACCTTTCTAGAGTGTTCCCTCATGTGCACAGATTTTCCATCTCTCTAAATGAGCCGGGCAGTGGTGGCGCACGCCTTTAATCCCAGCACTTGGGAGGCAGAGACAGGCGGATTTCTGAGTTCGAGGCCAGCCTGGTCTACAGAGTGAGTTCCAGGACAGCCAGGGCTACACAGAGAAACCCTGTCTCGAAAAACCAAAAAAACAAAACAAAACAAAAAAAAAACCATCTCTCTAAATGGTGGTGGCACAGATGTTTGCACATCTTTACAAATTCTCTCTACACAAGAACTTACAACCTGGCTTCATAGCCCTCTGTGAGGCAATCATGTATCTGATGATACTAATCACTTGGGTTATCTGTCATGCTTCAGTCTCCCTCTTGCCCTATTTCACAATATTTTTTTGGCAAAAGGAAGGTGTAGGTTGGGAGAGGTGATGTGGGTATGGAACTCCGTGGGTCGCTGGAGTTTACCTAGAGATTCTAGGACACAGGAAGGGGACACTGCAAAATCCCACCCTGGCCTAAGCTGTTCACACACGGCCCCATGACAGGTCACCCTGACTTTGTTTAAATTTTATTTTTAATCTTGAAGATAGGGTATGTGCCTAGCAACTGTGGCTTACTTTCTGAGGCACAAGGAATAGCAAAGTGCAAAACCCAGGCATGAACCAAACACTACATAAGGAATATGGGCATACGGCAGCAGCTGTCTCGAGCCTGAGGCAGGCGGGGCTGCAGACAGCTACTTGCAGGGCCAGTATGAGCTCCAAGATTCTTCCAGTGCTCTGCTACTGTACCCAGACCAGCAGCCCGCCGTTACATGGTTGGTCCGAGTTTCTGTGCTGGGGGTTCTTATAATCCACAGGTGGGGCCCCACCTACACCTGGGGATGCAGAGGGAATCAGTTTGGAGACAGATTTAAGTTTAAAGATGGCCTTTAACCCCGGTGAATCACTGAACCAGTATTTTCTGGACAAAGTTTCTGCCTCCCCTATAAAAACAAGGTCAAGGACAGCTACCCAACCCTGTCCAGTGACTGTGAGGATTACCTGGGCTGGCATAGACAGATCCCAAACTGGCCAGTCATGGCGGCACGAGGCTGTAAACCTAGCGTTTGGAAGGCTGAGGGCAGGGGGATAAAGAGTTCAAGGCCAATCTGGGTTACACAGTGACAATCTGTCTCAACAACAACCCCCATCCCAAACACAAATTAACCCTACAGGGGAGTAACTGATGGATTATTCAGGACAGACACAAAATCTTTTCATTTCCCCTTGAAAATCCATGTCAATCGATTCCTCAATTTGAGACAGGGTTTCTCTGTATAGCCCTAACTATCCTATCCCGGAACTTGCTCTATAGATCAGGCTGTCATTGAACTCAGAGATCCACCCGCCTCTGCCTCCCAAGTGCGCCACCACACCTGTCAAGACCCAGCAATTTTACTTTCTGGTCCAGAGACCAGAGTTTTGAATACAAATGCCACAGGAGCACTACTGAGAATGGTGAATTCAGTGGTGGGAACAGCCCAATAGTATTATAGTAGATATTACCCAGTCATAAAAGGGGACAAAGGAGGGCCAGGAAGATGGCTTGGGGGGGATGGTACCAGCCACAAAAGCCTAAAAACCTAGATTTGTTCCCTAGAACCTGTGTGAATCAGGACAGTCACACATCTGCAATCCCAGCGCTTGCAAGATGGGAGGTGAAGACAGGAGACTCAGAAACTTAAGGGGCAGTAAGCCTGCATGATACAGCACAGCAGCGGAAACAAGACAGAACCTGTCCTGACAAGGTTCTTGAAGGCAAAACACATGATGTTCTTTCTGTGAAATGTCCTCAACAGGTCAGCTCGCACACAGACACTCGTGCAGGCACGCACACAGGCTCACACGCAGACATGCACGCAGGCTCGCATGCAGGCACGCACGCAGCGGACTGGTAATCGTAAGGGAATGGTGAAGGAAGGCAGAGAGGGATTGTACAGTGTACAGTTTCTCTGTGGACTGAGGAAAACGCTCTGGAACCACAGAGGTGACAGAATATCCTAGTCACCAGTGAACTGTTTTTCACTTAGAACTGTTTTTCTTTGGGGTCGTGGAAGCTGAGCCCAGGGCTTCTCATAGACCACATATGAAACCTACAGCTGGGCTTTATCATCACCGAAGCGGCTCGTTTCGTGTGAATTTCTTTCTTTCTTCCTCTCTTTCTCTTTTTTTCCTTTTTGGAGATAGGTTTTGCAATGAAGCTATGAAGCCCAGGCTAGCCTCAAATCTATGGTCTTTGTACTTCAACCTCTTGAGTACTAGGATTACAGATGGGCAACTCCAGGCCTGGGGCATGAATTTCCTGTGACTAAAAAGGAGACAACATTGGGGCTGGGAAATGACTCAGTGGTTAAAAGCACTGGCTGCGCTTGCAGAGGACCTGGGTTTGGTTCCCAGCAGCCACATGGTGGCTCAAAATCATCCGAAATGTCACTTCCAGGGGATCTAACACCTTCTCCTGACTTTTTTTTTTTTTTTTTTTTTTTTTAAGATTTATTTATTTATTATATGTAAGTACACTGTAGCTGTCTTCAGACACTCCAGGAGAGGGCATCAGATCTCATTATGGATGGTTGTGAGCCATCATGTGGTTGCTGGGATTTGAACTCATGACCTTCGGAAGAGCAGTCAGTGCTCTTACCCGCTGAGCCCTTCTCCTGACCTTTGAGGGTACCAGGCATGTATATGGTGCATGTACAGACCTAAGGCAAAACACTTATACACATAAAATAAAATTGTTTTAAGAAGGGAAATGTTGGAGGCCAGGTACGGTGGCATGCTTTCGAGTCTAGCACTCAGGAGGCAGAGGCAGGAGGATCTCTGCCAGGCCAGGAGGGCTACATAGTAAGTCCCTGCCTTAAAAAAATGGGGCGGGGTGGTAGTGGGAGAGAACAAAGACAAGTTGGACGTGAAAGTGCATATTTGTAATCTCAGCGCTTGGGGCATAGACGTCAGGAGTTCAAGACCAGCCTTTGCTGCTGCTGCTGCTGCTGCATGATACTCTGCTTGCAAAGAGGAAGAGAAGGGGAAAAACCCCACGTAATTTTGTATTCTATTTCATAATCTCTTTGTTTGCTTTAACAAATAGTTAAACTAAAAAGTCTGCCTCATCGGGATCTTTGCCTCTTCGGGCAGTTTGCTTTCCACACGCACTGGGCGCTGCAGATGAAAGGGAGGGAAGGAGGTCAGTCACCAGAGATCTGGAGAACCACGATGCCATTTGCTGGCAGAGGCATGCCCAGGCTTCCTTGAGAGCCAGGCCTGAGGGCTCAGGACAGCAGCCTGTTCTCTGAGCACCCTGGTGCTTCTGGAACTCACCCAGGGGAAATTATTTTCCTGGAGCCTAAATTTAGTCCAGGGAGCTTGGACATTACGTCATTCCCTTCGCTCACTCAGCCGTAAACAAGTTCAAAGCAAGGTCAACAGCTGGTGGCCAACCCACCACGTCTGAGTTTCCCACCTGTGGGGAGAACACACGGGTCCTGTGCTTGTGCCCTTCCTATAGGGAGCTGAGACAGGTGGGTACAAGCCCAGTGGCCTGGGGTGGTTGGAAGAGGACCCCGATATGATTCCCATCTGGGCCTATAAAGCTTTTGATGCAGCTGGAGGGTGGGGTATAAAAGTCAGCTGTTATAGAGGCAGCATCGCATATGTGATGCTTACAGCTGAGCCGTGAGCAGCCTGTTAGGAGAAAGGGGACCCAGGTCTAAACACCCGGGAGATGAGGCTATAGCCAGACAGCACGATAGGAAGCTGGAGGTGGCTCCAGACATGACCATACTTGTCCCAGTAACCTCAGAACCACTCACCCATGGGAGGGGGGCATGAATAAGGGGGCTCTCCACAGGTCTCCGGCTCCCTCCTTCCACCCCAGAATTCTGCTGAGCACCTGGCTGATATCTCCACTGCCTTCATTCTATACTACAATCTGATAAGGGAAGCCACTTTTATCTGTCCCATTTTAGAGACAAGAAAACTGGTAGGTGCAGAGGAGTCGATGTTTCCTGCCCAAGGCTACTCAGTAGTGGACAGCAGGTTAGCTGTGGCTATGGCCCATCCCAGCCCCTCCGACTTCTGCCTAAAGCATTATCAAACCAGCAAGATGCTAGGAAGACTAGTGAGTGAGCCCGACCGTAAGGGCCCTTGAGCTGAGACAGTGGCTTTACACAGATGTAAAGCCACTAGGGGAATTACAAAGAAGGGGTGTGTGTGTGTGTATGTAGGGAAGCAAGCACTCTGCTGCCGCCTCTTGGGTTGGAGGAATTACAAAGAAGGTGTGTGTGTGTGTGTGTGTGTGTGTGCTGGTGAGTTTTATGTCAACTTGACACAAGCTAGGGTCACTTGGAAAGAAGGAAACTTAATTGAGAAAATTCCCCATCAGAATGGCCTGTGGACAAGCTGAAGGGCATTTTCTTGATTGATGAGAGGCCTCACTCATTGTGGGCAGCACCACTTCTGGACAGGTGCTCCTGGGTGCTATAAGAAAGCAGTCTGAGAGGCTGCGTCTGGCTCCCGCTCTCACAGCCATTGCAGTACATTGAGCTCCATAGAGACAGCGCCGGGGTAAGCGAGAGCCGGACGGGCACTGGGCGACTCTGCCTCGCGGAGGAAAATCAACTAAACATGGGCAAAGGAGATCCTAAGAAGC
>CM052721.1:29868832-29894038 GCA_028551405.1 Uromys caudimaculatus
TCTGATGCAGCTTATACGAAGATAATTGTTGTTCTGTTAACTGAATACCACTCTGTAATTGCAAAAAAAAAAAAATTGCGGCTGTTTTGTTGACATTCTGAATGCTTCTAAGTAAATACAATTTTTTTAAAAAAAAAAAAAAAAAAAAAAAAAAAAGAAAGCAGTCTGAGCAAGCCATGGGGAGGAAGCCAGTAAGCAGCACCCTCCATGGCCTCTGCTTCAGCTCCCGCTCCAGGTTCCTGCCCTGTCGTCCTTTGTATGACAGATTATAATATGGAACTGTAAGCTGAAATAAACCTTTTCCGTCCCAAGTTGTTTTTAAGTCATGGTGTTTTATCACAGCAATAAAAACCTAACTAAGGTCCTTGGTATAATGACCTACAGATTCACTTCTGCCCTACCCAAGGGCCAACCTCACTCATGGGCACTCTCTCATGTGCTCAAAAAATGGTGGCCACCTAAATCTGAGATTGTGGAGCCCAGCTGAACCTCTCTACCTGCTCTCAGGCATCCTGCAGGGCACTCTTGCTCTTTAGGACGCCTTTAGTTGAAGTCCGGGCTGCACAATTTCCAGCTGGCTCTACTGGTCAGTCAGGTAGGGCCTCGGCGGTCCAAGTTCCAGCTTCTACTCAGCACTTCCTGCACAGCTCTGTGGCCATCAATCACACCGACTTTTCAGAGTTCCCGTGTGTTTTACCACTTTGGGACTTGGTTTCTCTGACTAGAAGAGCTGCCCTCTTGTAACATCAGCTTAAGCTTGAGTCACATGACATCACTGCCAAGAAACCTTCTTGAGGCCTCCAGACTCCCTTCCTTTACTATGACCATGACCTCAAAAGTCCCCTGGCTCTAGGGGCCAGACAACGCCATGGATGAGTGAAATGGAAAGCAATGTGAAAATAAAAATAAAAATAATAAATCTCTTCTTCAAAGGTATAAGCATCTCTCCAGGTTAACCTTGAACTCAGTATGTGGCCAAGGATGACTCTGAACTTCTTTTTGGTCCTTATGTCTTCATCTTCCAAGTGATAGGCACCACCACACACAGTTTATTTAGCACTAGGAATAGAATCTAGGGCTTCCTCCTGGTGTGTGTGTGTGTGTGTGTGTGTGTGTGTGTGTGTGTGAGAGAGAGAGAGAGAGAGAGAGAGAGAGAGAGAGAGAGAGAGAGAGAGAGAGACTGGGGATTAAACCTAGAGTCCCTGCCATGCCCAACAAGAGTTCTACCATTGAAATATATCTTCAGTCTTTTATCTATTTTTTTTTTATTTTATGTGTATAAGTGTTTTCATTAAATGTAAGTGTACACCTACATGCAATGCCCTTGGAGGCCAAGAGGGCATTGGGTTGTATTCCCTAGAACTGGAGTTAGACAGCTGTGAGCTACCATGTGGGTGCTGGGAATTGAACCTGAGTTCTCTGTATGAGCAACCAATGCTCTTAACTGTTGAACCACCTTTCCAAATTTCTTTGCTTTGTTCTATGCTGGCTCCAGCATTTGCTCTGTAGCTCAGGCTGGCCTTAAAGTGGTCACCTCGTATCATCCTCCATTGGACTGTGATTACAGCTCTCTAGCATCACAATCAGTTATTAGGCCTGTGTCACCTCCTCTGCTTCTCTGCTGGCCTAGCTACTATCCTTGCCCACAGAGACAATGGTGCAGTCGAATAATAGTGTTGCCACCTTCCAACCGTAAGCATTACATTATCTTTTCTCAGTTCTTTAGGTCATGTCAACCCATTTCTCTTGTCTATATAGTGGCCTTATGAGCTCACCATGCCTCTTGTCTCACTATCTATACAGTGGCCTTATGAGCTCACCACATTTGAAGCCGAGCCCCCTCTCTGACTCATCTTACTTTTCCAGTCCCTCACATCTTCTCTGGCCATACTGACCTTGCCTCTACCTAAGCGCCTTTGTACTACCTGCTCTCTGCTGACAATGCTCTTCTCCCAGATAGCCGTCTGGCTTGTTCACTTGCCTAACTCCACCTTCACTTGCTTTTGTCACCACAAGGAAGCCTTTTCTAACCACCTTCATAATTCAGTAAGACTTTTACTTCCTTTCCTAATTCTAGTGATTTTGTTTGTTTTGGTTTGGTTTTTGAGACAGGGTTTCTCTGCCTAGCCCTGGAACTTAATATGTAGACCAGGTTGGCTCGAACTCCTGATCCTCCAGCCTCTACCTCCCAAGTGCAAGGATCCCAAGCATATAAAACATGCTGAGCTTATGTGGTGCTGGGGTTAGAACCCAGCCCAATTGTCTGATTTGTCTTTTTTTAATGGCTCTAAACTAGGTCTTACTTTTCTTCTACAGTCATGGTCTGGGCTTAGCACATGGCAAAGCCTTCTTAAAACACCTGTGACTTGTCTGGCTGCAGGCTGGCTGAGCAGCAGCCCCTCCGTGCCCCATCTCTGGATAGCGAGTACCTTCAGCTCCAGGGTTCTCTTTTCCATCGGCCTGTGCCTCATCAGCCTTGGCTTCGGTGCCATCACTGGGCACGGGTGCGTTGGGCTCGGGGGCGGGGCTGGAGTTGCTGCTGTTCTCTTGCTTGATGGGGGAGGCGTCTGCTATGGAGCTCTGGTTGCTGTTATCATCTGCACAGGAATAGAGCATAGGTTGACACCCTTTAACTGCTAAGGAGAGGTGAGTATGTGTACCTGCGTGATGTATGGCCGGGGATCTGCTCTCCAATGCCTTAATGCTTGTCGTCTCATAGCCTGTGAGGCAAGAGATCCTAATAGCTAGCCTGATCCTCTCTCAAAACCTCTCCCACAGCCCCTGGCTAACTAAGGAGGTCCCTGTGTCTGGGACCCTTGAGACAGAAATGGTGGCAGAAGGTAGGAGCTAGAAGCTGGGAAGAACCAGAGTGCAAACAATGGATGCTCCTGGACTGAACAGGACCGCAGCTGCTCATGAAGTACAGCAGCTTTGGCAGCTTGAAGATCAAGCCAGCTAACATTTTGGCATGCAAGGATGGGCTATTGACTTTCGGAGAGAGCCCATTTCCTTTAAGGACGGGGGCCCCTGGTAGACTGACCATGCTCCAGTGGAATGGAGCCACACCCATGAGTATATGAGCACAAACTGGATTATTAAGAAAAAAAGGATACATGGCTGGAGAGATGGCTCACTGGTTAAGAGCACTGACTGCTCTTCCAGAGGTCCTGAGTTCAATCCCCAGCAACCAAGTGGTGGCTCACAACCATCTGTAATGGGGTCTGATGCCCTTTTCTGGTGTGTTTGAAGACAGCTACAGTGTACACATATAAATAAGATAAATAAATAAACCTTAAAAAAGAAAGGGGGGAGAGAGAGAGAGAGAGAGAGAGAGAGAGAGAGAGAGAGAGAGAGAGAAGAAAGGATACAAAGGACTAGAGAGATGGCTTAGCAGCGAAGAACACCTGCTGCTCTTGCAGACACAGGTTTGGGGTTTGGCTCCAGGCACCTACATGTCAGCTCATAAACACCCACAACTCCAGTTCCAGGGGATCTGACCTACTACTGGCCTCCATATGTGTGGCAAACAAACATGAAATAAAAATAAATCCTTTTTAGACATGGTTTCACTATGTAGCCCTAGCTCCTCTGGAACTTGCTATATAGACCAGGCTGGCCTCAGACTCAGAGATCATCTGCCTCTGCCCCCAAATGCTGGGATTAAAAGTGTATGCCACCACACTCAGATAAAGTAACAAATATTTTTTTTAGTTTTTTTTTTTTTCTTTGGTTTTCCAAGACAGGGTTTCTCTGTGTGGCCCTGGCTGTCCTGGAACTCACTCTGTAGACCAGGCTGGCCTCGAACTCAGAAATCCACCTGCCTCTGCCTCCCAAGTGCTGGGATTAAAGGCGTGCGCCACCACTGCCCGGCTACAAATATTTTTTTTAAACAATAGGAGTAGGGAGGGGCTGAAGAGATGGCTCAGTGGTTAAGAGTCTTCCCAAGTGGTCTGTTCTTCCAAAGGACCCAGGTTCAATTCCCACCACTCGTATGGCAGCTCACAACAACCTATAACTCCAGTTCCAAGGGATCTGATGCCTTCACACCAATGCTCAATGCACATAAAATAGTTAAATAAACTGTTAAAAGGTGGAAGCAGGGGAGACGAAGATGGAAGGGGGTGGCAGTGGATCTGGGAGTTCTTACAGGATGAAAATGACCCGAATACACCATATACATTTATGGAACTCTCAAAGAATTAGTAAAAATATTGAAAAAAATTCTAGGTGGAGAAAAGCAGGTATCTTGTGCTTTAGCCATGAAGTAGTGTTGTTACCATATTTCACCTCATTTCCTTAAACCCCAGACTGGCTTCCTGTTGATCCAAAGTAAAAGTGATAGCTGGTGTGGTGGCGCAGGCTTTTTTTTTTTTTTTTTTTTTAAGATTTACTTATTTTATGTATATGAGTACACTGTAGCTGTACAGATGGTTGTGAGCCACCCTGTGGTTGCTGGGATTTGAACTCAGGACCTCTGGAAGAGCAGTCAGTGCTCTTAATCGCTGAGCCATCTCTCCAGCTCCAGGGCATGCTTTTAATCCCGGTACTGGGTAGGCAGTGGAAGGTGGATCCCTGTGAGTTCCTGCCAGACAGGACTAAGGAGAGAGAACCTGTCTCAAAATAAAATAAAACAAAATAAGACATGGTAGCAAGAGCGCCAGAAATCATTTTTTAAAGTAGTTGACTTATTACTTATGTGTACGTTCGTGCCTGCATGTAATATGTGCACCATGCACACGTGAACACCACGTACTGACGTACTGGTGCTGGGGACACAAACCACCCCTCTACAAGAGAAGCATTTTTAAATCACCAATCCATCTCTCCAACCGTGGGGATCATTTTTGTAAGATTTATTTTAGTTATTTTTAATTATGCATGCGCACAGGAGCGGAGGTGCCCATTGGAGACTCTGGATCCACTGGAGCTGGGGTTACAGCTATAAATCACCTGACATGTGTGCTAAGAACTGAACTCAGGTCCTCTGGAAGAACATCAAGTGCTCTTAACCACTGAGCCATCTCTCCAGCTTCACCCACAATTTTTTTTTTTTTTAATTTTTTTTTCCTTCTCAGTCTGGCCCACTCACTCCACGCCCTGTTCTCTTCGGCCCAAAGATTTATTTTTATTTTCTTTATGTAAGTACACTGTAGTTGTCTTCAGACACACCAGAAGAGGGCATCAGAGCTCATTACAGATGGTTCATGAACCACCACATAGGTGCTGGGACTTGAACCTGGGTATCTAGAACAGCCAGTGAGTGTGCTCTTAACCACTGAGTCATCTCCCTCACCCCCACCCTCCAATGAAACGGATGAAGAGGTGAGAGGAAATGAATGGGACAGTGGAACTAATAGTTGCGTTGGAGACAGCTCTGGGGCCCAGGGGACACCTCCCCTTGTCCTGAACCCCTTTCATGGGTACAGTCATTTTATGTTTTATAGGGGAAAGCATGAACACAGTCCCCAATGACCACAAATTACACAGTTGAATCTCCCACATTTGGGAGAATAACAGGAGCGATGTGTGAATCGGCACACCCCAAGTGCAACGGAGGAGCCTCGCCCTTGGAAACCTTCTGGATCATCTCTGCTCTGCCAGGTAAGCACGATACAGCCATTTTAGACCAAAGACACCCAAGTGGTGATCTTACAGAAACACTTGATAACTCGGCAGCTCACACTCATAATCCCAGCATTTAGGAGCAGAGCCTAGAGGATTACTGCAAATTCGAGATTACCTTGCTCAACCTAAAGAGTTCAGGCCAGTCAGGACTTCACACAGAAACTGTCTCACACAATAAATAACACTATAACTTGAGGCTGTCTTTGTAGGCAATGCTACCCATGGAACTTTGTAAAACTGAGGAGGGCAGAGGCCCTCTCTGCGTACCTACTATGTGTCATCCACTGAGAAAGAGCATTCACACTTACCCCATTATGTTCTGAAAACAAGGTCTTGCTTGCCATGTGGCCAGGCTACCCCCAAACTCATGGTCTCAAGCAATCCTCTGGCTTTGGCTTCCTAGTAGCTGAAGACGACAAGGGGACTACCATGCCCAGACACTGCTTTTAAACTTATCAATAACTTACTGATGGGCGCCTACCTACCTGGCATTGCTGCCAAAATCTGTACAGATGGGGGAACTGATCCCTCAGTTCTATCTGTTCATTCTTTTCTCTTTATCTTTCTTCCTCTTTCATTATCTTTCTCTCTCTCTTTCTTTTTTTCCTTTCTTAGACAGAATCCCATGTAGCTCATGTTGGCCTCAAACAAGTCATAGCACTGAAGATGACCTTGAACTTCTGATCATCTTCCCTCTACTACCCAGTGCTAGGCTTACAGGTACGTGCCTTCCATCTGATGTGGACCAACTCTCAACTCCTAGTATCTCTCTTACCTCCACCTGGAGGGAACACCATGCAGTCACACAGCCCACCTGATCTCATTTGACTCTACTCTAGAATGGTAGTTACATAAAAGCTTTTTCTTGTGAACTCTTGACTTGAAAAATATGCACTCTCCCCATTTGCCTTCAAGAAAGTCTAAATTCTCCTAGGCCGGGACTCAGATGCACATGTGGTTAAAAAAAAACAAAACAAAAAAAAAACCTGTTAATAAATGACATAATAAATTGTCGTGAGCATTAATGCCTGACGAGGCAGATGCTGGGGCCTGGCCTGGGAACTGTGATCTAAAGTGACATGGCTGAATCTGTGGGTACACACAGCAGCTCAGGTGACCTCTGCAGCTCCTGCTGTGCCCCCTCCCCAGCCTTCCGGAACAGTCTTGGCAGGCCAACATTTGTTCTCAAGTCTTCATACTTGGTCACCCCTGCCTCGGTCTCGGTTGTTCACAGGCTAAAATGAAAATGACGGGAGGTGGCTAAGTTGCTTTCGTCCAGAGTCGGCTCTTTGTACATCTGTCCAGGCAGCAAGCCTAGACTCTGCCCACAAAGCCTCTTGCGTGTCAGCTGCTAACAGGGCAAGTTGACTTCCCTTCTCTGAGCCTTAGCTCTCCATCTGTAAGATGGGCCTTGTCACCAGATACTTGGCACGTTAGGACGGCTTCCTAACATAGCTGTAAGCATGCCAAGGGTCTTCAGGGGTTATCTCATCTAATCCCTACAAAGACTTGGTGGGACAGGCATTGCCATGGGTTCTACAGGTTAAAACCAACCAGAAGGCTAGCGGTTACATAACTCCCGCAGTGAGGGGAGGGCCTGGGAAAGTCAGAGGGGCCGCTTCAGAACGCCAGGGCATCAGGCTACACCCCATCTCACCCTGAAAAGAAATGAATTCTGACTCATGGGTTCTAGGCTTGAACCTGGGACTTATCGGATGACCTTAAACTTCTGATTCTCCTGCCCCTTTCTCTCAACTGCTGGGATTAGAGGTCTGGGCCCCCACACCCAGCTTACATAGTACTAGAGATGGGACCCAGAGCTTTGTACATGGCAGGTGAGCATTCTGTCAACGGAATTACACCCTCAACCCTTGGTTTTTGTTGTTGCTTTTGGTTTTTGTATTTTGAGACAGGGTCTCATGTAGCCCTGGTTGTCCTTGAACTCCTGTTCCCTCTGCCTCCATCTCTGGAGAGCTAGAACTACAGCCCTGTGCCACTACACTCAGTGGGACCATGGACCTTTCTTTGCTCATTAACCAGCAGCAAAACTCCATTGTGTTTTTGTGAAGCCAAGTCAGTAAGAAACAAGGCTCCTTGATTAGGTGCCAGGGACTGGAGATGTAGCGTGGCCAATTTGGGTAAATAAGATCTGCTGGATCATTTTATGTCAATCTGACACAGGCTAGAGTCATTTGAGAGGAGGGAACCCCAACTGAGAAAGTGTCCCCATAAGATTTGACTGATGAAACCCTGTGGTTGGTGGGGGAGGGCGCGTCCGTCCACTGTGGGCAGTGTCATCCCTGAGCCGGTGGTCCTGGGTTCAATAAGAAATCAGGCTGAGAAAACCATGGGGAGCAAGCCAGTAAGCGGCACTCCTCCATGGTTTCTGCACAAGCTCCTGCCTCCAGGTTCCCGCCCTGTTTGAGTTCCTATCCTGACTTTGATGTGGAAACCTACGCCTGATAAATCCTTTCCTCCCCAACTTGCTTTTGGTCAGGGTGTTTATCCTAGCAGTAGTAACCCTGAAGCATGAGGGTACGTCCTGCCTGGCTTCCCAGGACGAGGCAGGGCTGTGGCTGAGGGCATCAGCAACCTGAGCAAGCCTCTACTCCTTTTTGACTCCAACAGATCTACTACATACCACCTCGTAGTTCAAAAGGTTTAGAGTGGGCAAACGGACAAGTACATACGTGGGCCATCGAGATGGCTCAGTGGGTGAAGGTGCTTGTCACCAAGCATGATGACCTGGGTTTGATCCCTGGCATTTACTTGGTCGAAAGAGAGAACCGTTCCCCACCAGTTGTGGTATACACATATGTCTCCCTACCTCACACGCAAAATAAATAAATGCAACCAAAACCTTCAAAAGTAAAAACATTAAAATTCAGATCAAAACCTGGACACATATCCAGTACTTGGGAGGCAGAGACAGGAAGAGCATTATAAGTTTGAAGACAGCCTGGGCTACATAGTGAATCTGAAACCAGTCTAGGCTACAGAGCAAAACATTGTCACAAAGAAATGGACAACAAAAAAATCCTCAAGACAGGCCTGGCAAAATGCACTAAGCCTGGTGACTGAGTTCAATCCTCAGGACCCACGTGGTAGACAAGAGGTGTGACTCTCGCAAGCTGTCCTGACTCCCACATGTGTGTTACGGCGTGTGCACAGGTAATGGGTAGATGTACCCAGGGGTGACAGTGCATGGCTTTAATCCAAAGACAATAACCCTGATATCCCAGCAGGTAGACGTTTGGATGTCGAGCCAGCCTAGTCTACACAATGAGTTCCAGACCAGCCACCGCTAAATATTGAGACACTATTCTCAAAAAAGAAAAACAAAACAAACAAGTAATAAATAAATAAACTAAGGAGAGAGGAAGAGAGGAGGGAGGGAAGGAGAGAGAAACGGGGGAGGAGGGGATGGAGGGGTGGCTCAGTGGTTAAGAGCACCCGAAGAACCCAGGTTCAATACCCAGCACCCACATGGCAGCTCACAACCGTCTGTAACTCCAGTTCCAGGGGATCTGACGTCCCCTCCCCCCGACAGAATGCAAATAGCAGAACACCAATATGCATAAAATAAAAAAATGCTTTAAAAAAAAGAGGGGGGGGAGAAAGAACTAAGTGTGGCAAACTCTGGTAGGATAGGCCAGCACAACCAGGTGACCAGGTGGGTTAGAGCGGCCATGTCTCCCCTAAGCGATGAAAGCTGTTCCTGACTAAGCCAGCTGCTTCTGGCACAGTAACACCTGACTTCTCAGAAAACAGCAGTAAAGCAGGTTTTCAGACTTATAAATACCAAAACCTGCTAACAGTTTGAACCTTAAATGTCCTCAGAGGCCCATGCGGAAACGGTGACATCCTCATCTTGGTGCAGTAGGGAGGCTGGTGGGGCCTGAGGGGAGGTCCTCTGGCCACTGAAGAGACCCCCCTTTAAGGTGTACCCGTCTCACTGACCCAGGCTTGGCTTTGAGACACTGTTTCACTCTTATAGCCCAGGCTAGCCTAAAATTCACCATGTAGCACATGCTGTCCCTAGACTTGTATCTTCCTGTCTCAACCTCCAAGTACTGGGATTACAGGCACGAGTCCCCAAGGAAACCCATTCATTCCTCTTCCTCTCTGACCTGAAGCTTCCCCTACCTTGATGCTCCCACCGTGAGTACTAGCCCACCAGAGGCCCCAACACAATGGCATCAACTGACCGGACCAAGCCTTTGATGCCTAAGCCCAAATAAACCTTTCCCTCTTTCAAACTGCACCAGCAACAAAAAGCATCCTGTCAGTGACAGAAAGCTAATAATTCTCACAAAAGCAACCAGGAGGGGACAGGAGAGACCTGATGAGACAGGCTGTGCACATCCTATGCTTTGGCCTGGTCTGGCCGGCCATAAGGTGTATGAAGGTTTTGAATGTTTCATGGAGCCATGAGTGTGACTGGAGCCTTTCCTCCCAATAAGGCGAGAGACAGAGAGACAGACAGACAGGCGAGAACAGGAGACCTGCTACGTATGTGGTGGCCCCAGCCTCACCCTGATACTTCTAAAATCAGACAGCTAAGGATGTGCGGCTGGCACGAGGCAGTGCCCAGGTTCCCACAGTGACCGTGAACTACTCAGAGATCCACAAAATGGAGAATGGAAAATACCCTCGTGGGTCTGGTATGTTATAACCCCAAATCTTCCTGGGTGTGTAGGGCTGCTGGGAGCATCTCCTGTGAGATGGCCGTCCCCTCATCTCTGGGTGAGGAGGGGACCATTTTTATGCTTCTGCTTTATTCCTTGGCTAAGTGTGCCAGGGAAAGAAGCGTCTCCTCTTAAGAGCTCCTCTGTGGCACAGAGGCCTGGCAGCCTTGCCCTGCCCTCCTACCCGTTGCCTGGAATGTGAGCAAACCTGCTAGAGAAACAAAAACACAACTTAGCCTAGGCAGGGCGATCGGCTGGGGCGGGGCTCACCGTGCATGTCCATCATCCCTGGTGACGAGCTGTTCTCTGGAGTGGTCACCTCTGAGCCACACTTCTCCTCCTTGCTCTTCTTCTTGTTCTTGTTTTTCTAGAGGAAAAATGGGACAGAAACCCAGTAAGTCAATCAGGCAAGCCTGTGTGTGTGTGTGTGTGTGTGTGTGTGTGTGTGTGTGTGTGTGTGTGTGTGTGTGTGTGTGTGTGTATGCGCGTGCACGCACATGAGCGACCCTGGGGAGTGGCATTAATATTTAACTCCATCAGACAGTCAGAGCCCCCAAGCCTTGGCAGGTTGTCTCTGCCTACATTTGAATGTGGCCCACAAAGTGTCCCTTGCCACCTTGGAATCAAAGAGTCTCACCAAGGGGAGGACTCTGAGACACAGTCTCACCTGTCTGTGGGGTTATTACCTGTAGTCAGGCAAACCCCCTGGCTGCTGAGAACTCCCTCTTCTCCTAGAGAAAGAAACTAGGGAAAGGCCACAGTCACTGTCACTGCTGACCATGGCAAAGACACGGGTCACTCATTCCTAGCAGCTTAAGCTTCCTGGGGGAAAGGGGGGCCTTTCTCAAAGTGTCAGGAAGGACAGAAAACTCGGGGCAGTGGAGTACGGAGGAGGAGCTTTTTAGGGTGCTGGGGGTCAAGCCCAGGGCCTTACACATACTAGCCAAGTGCTCTATGGGTGAACCACACCCCAGCCCCCAAGAGAACAGAATCCTGTAGGTTTCTATGAATAATGGTAAAGACTCCAAAAATAAATCATGGACGGCCTGATTGTTCTATATAACAATTGCACAGACTAAGGCGATCTCTTTGGATTTTAATCAGAAAGATCTGCAAGGCATGAACATGTTAAAATACCTCAATATCTCCAAGACAAAGAGGAACAGATCATGCAGCTGCTGCTACCTTTGGGGTGTGTTGAGGGGTCTCCATCTATTGTGTACTTGTGAGCGCAGGCACTCTGGAAGGATAAACACAGACTGGGTGCACGGGTACCTTTTAGGAGGTACTCAACTCGGGGTGTGTGCATGCAGCAATAAAAGGCAGATTTAGGAAAAGATCTGCTGCAGATGGTCCAGCTACTAAGAACAGTGGCTGCTCCTGCAGACGGTCCACGTTCAGTTCGCAGCATCCATATAGTGGCTCACAACCATCTGCACCTCTAGTTCTAAGAGATCCAATGCCCTCTTCTGGCCTCTGAGAGAACTGCATGTGTTGGGTAAACATACATGCAGAGACAACATCCATGCACATAAGAAATAAGTCATTTTCTTTTATAGTAACATTTCAAAAAGGTGCAAATAAACAGAGGCAGAACATGTTCACGGTTACCCGTGGCATGGGGCCCAACTGCTAACAGCCACACACGCGTGCAGGGTGGGGTGGGAGAGCACAGAACATATGTGAAGGTCAGAAGAAACTTTTAGGAATCAGTTGTCTTATTCTACCATGAGTTCTAGGGACCAAACTTAGGGCACCAGGCTTGGTAGCAGGCACCTTTACCATTGAGCGATTGTAGACCCCCCAAACCTAGCACCCTGTGGTTTAAAGAACACGGCATCATACATGCTAGGCAAATATTCTACCACTGAACTACACCCTCAAAGCAAAATACACTTGAAAGAATGCACTCTGTCCTGTAAGCCTCTCGGGGGTGGGGGCCCGGAATCTGCATCTTACCCAAATGTTCAGCCCTAGGGGAAGGTGGATTAAACAGCATGCCCCTGCTGCGGCTCAGGGGTGAACTCAGTCCCTCTGGAATACTGTGCTGGGTTAAGCATTCTCCAGGCGACAGTGCACATTCTGGATACAGAAACCACACAAGCTAAGCATGGCTCCTCTACACAGGGGAGATGGCAGGGGGCCCCACGGTGAGCTGATGCATCTAGCCTCATGGGTTGGCCAGGGCTTGTCTCTTTGCCCAGCCAGGAGCTGCCCCATCCTTCCCACGGCCCACAGATTACACGTTCCCCTTGATCATATTCCACTTGGCACTTCCCTGATGTCTGTTTCGTGCTATTCTATAATTATCTTCCCCCAACGAGATTAGAAATTCCTTGACAGCAGGGACCACGTCTCCTCAGATGCAGCCAGCATTTCTACACCACCTAATGGTGTGTACGGCCAAGGTGAGGGCTGCAGCCAGGAACTGCCTCAGAGGCCTTGAGCTGCCCTGTCCAGTTACACGTGGACAGGCCAAGCCTATGGTAAGACTTTATGGTAAGAGGGGCCTTGGTGGCTTCAGAAACCCAGGTCAAAATGAGAAGGGATGTCAGTCACGTAAGTTCTGAGCCCTCCCAAGGTGACCATGTGATCTCAGCCCTCCCCAGAGTCCCTACTCTCAGGCGCAGGTTATTGAAGATGGGTCAGAGAGAGGCTAGCCCCTTGGAAGGGAAGCTTAGCCTCTGTCTTTACTAAGAAAGCTTCTGCCCCATACCAAAACATATTAATCATGGCCATGTTGTTCCCAGAAGCAGCTGGGGTAACTTGGCAGGGGCAGGGAGAGAGAGGACCAGTAGTACACAGGCCTCTAGATGGAAAGTGGGTTAGCTGCTTCTCAAGTATCCTTCTTCAGAACACAGCGCGGTCACCACAGCCCACTCTGGCCATTATGGTCAGCTTGGTCCCACCTGTCTCCCTTAACCTTCCTATAGCGTCCCTCAGGAGTCTCTCTTATCCCTGCTCTTCCAAGAGCTTCAATCACTAGAAGGCTCTCCGGGAACAGAGAACACATGCCTTTCAAAATCAGAAAGACTTGAGCCCAGTCGCAACTCTGACGTATCTGCTCGACTCTGGGGGTAAATGGCTGTACCTATTAGAGATCATGTCTTCCCCTTGTAAAGAGATTTTAAAGGATAGGGAGTAGGTAAATGAGCACAGGGCCTGGCAGATGGATGGTGGCTCAGGAACCGGGCCATAGAGGATGTGGAGGCTTGGTATCACTGGGTACAACACTGCCTGTCCCCATACCATAGTACGCAGGGTTCTAGGGAGGGTAAGCCTCACATGAAAGTGTGTCTCCACTGGCCAACTGCGAGGCTCTTAAAACAGAGGACAACTTTCAAGGGGCATTCCTATCACTGAGGGCCAGGTTCTGGGGTAGAACTATAGGGGCTGAGGACACAGGTCAGTGGCCTTTCTAGGCCTCAGCTGGGCTCTGTGCTTTCTGAGCAGTTTGGCCTTAGGTCCCCAGGCCAGTGGTCAGCAACAGAGCCCTTCTCCCTGCAGTGGGGAGGACACCCTGGGTAGGGCATGATGACACAACCGCCCTACATACTCACGTCATCAACTTTTGGCTCCGTCACAGGGACCCACTTGTAGATTCGTAGGGATGTATCTCCAACGGTCACCCATTTCTTCTCCCTGCAGGGAATGAGGAAGAGCCCATAACCAGGGGGCTTTGTATAGGACTTTGCTTAAGGGGAGAGGGTGGCAGAGGTCACAGCTACAAAGTGATGACTGTGTAGCCCTGGGGCTAAGACAATAAGCTTTGATCACACAGATGTGGCTGGAATCCCAGCTCTGTCCTTGATGGCTGAGGCCCCTGGGAAAGTCACTTGGCCAATGTAAGCTTCGTGCTCCCTACTCTTCTGGGATCCAAAAAACAAGCAATCACTCTCCCCATCTGGCAGCTTCCCTTCAGAACAGTGCAGGGGGACGGGGGTGAGGTGCCTGTCCTCATGGGGGCAATTCCTTGTACCTGTCCTCCAGCCAAGGCTCCACATGGACCCCTGGTCTCCATAGAACCCCTGGCTTCTAAACTCCCATAGGACAGGAGCCAAGGGCCCAGTTGAGAGAGACAGGCTTGCAGACGAGGAGGAGAAAAATACAAGCCGTGAGAAGGAAAGAGAATGAATGGTCCCATCAAGGATAATAATGCCCTTGCTAAGCCACGGCCATTTTCTAGACTATAGCCACCAACCGTTAAATGGGGACGTTGTACCATCATTCCCTACTTCTTGTACTAAATATTTAGAGGCCATGTACCTGGGCAGGGGTGAACACACCTTGAGGGAGAATAACCAGAGGCAGGGCTGGGGTTTGAACCCCAACAGTCTGGGCTCCAGCTTGGCCATCTTAGGGAGGCAGCCTCAAGTCTTACTGAGTTTAGCAAGTAACCCAGCTGATTTGGGGGGCCAGAGGGAGAGGCAGAGCTACAATTTCAATTCAGCACAACAGTCCCACTGCTACCTAGAACTGTAGTTATGAGGACCTTGGCTTCTCCACCCAAACTTAGCCTATGGTCTTCCCCCCATTTATACTGTGACACATTACAGTCTCTGCCATGTCACCAGTGAGCCTTTGGAGGGAGCTAAGAGGCAGTGGCAAGCATACTCAAAAACAGCCATAACCAAACCACACACATAACCAAACCATACACTTCCATCCACAAACTGCCACTCGGGCCTCCATGTTCCTGTTATTGATGGCCTGGCTCTCGTTGGTAAAGGAGACCGACCATGGGTAGTCACTTCACGTGCTAAGCACGATGCCCACATACTCTGATGCTTACGTGACCATCTGTGGCAGCAAGTGTCACCTTCTCCACTTGACAGATCAAGGAAGTGAGACCCGAGGAGGTGAACTCGGAACCCCACAGTGAGAATGCAAACCCTTGGCACAGACTGCTTTCCAAAGGCCCCGCCCGAGCTCCTTTTAGCAGGGGAAGCATGTAGTGATGACAGATGTCTATCTTCCATCCCTTTCCTGTCTCCTGGAAGCAGAGGACCGCATAGACCACGACGGGCCCAAGCTTTTAGTCTCCACTCTGAATATTCAGAATGTTCCTGGAGGGACAAGGTCATTGCCAGGAACAACCTCAGGGACAGGTAGAGACGTAAAACAATGGCTCCTGCATACTAGAGACCAAGCTCTATGACCCCTCTCCTCTCTCTCCTTTCTCTGAGATTACTAAAAGGGCGAGATGAGGAAAGAAGCAGCCCAGAAGCTTTCGCCCCAGTCATGGCCACACAGACAATACAATGTGGTAAATGCACGTGGTAAACACAATGTGGTAAAACAAAGAGTGAATATAGGTTTTGCCATCAGAGGAGTCCACCTTCTACTGCCTGTGGACAGGGAAAGTCCATTCTAGAGAGTACCTAGGTGGCAGAAACTTCTAGAATCTAAACAGCCAAAGCCACTCCATCCACACCAACAAGCTCATGACTGGCTTCCTTGGTCTGAGCCCAATTAAATCAACCAAGTAAAAATCTGAGTGTGTTGGGTTTTTTGTTTGCTTGGTTTTTTTAATTTAAGCCATTAACTTGTAACATAAAAGCCACAGTTCAGGTTGGGAAGCATGCCAGAGTTCTGGGCCTCCCAAGGTGACAGGAACAGGGATGAATGTCTGAAGTTATCAGGCATTATGGGCCACCAACTGCACACTGGCTCCTTCTTCCCCAGCCAATGACCTCCTCACTGGAGTACACAACACTATTACTAGGTGTGGACACTGAAGAGGGGACTCTGGGACAGAGTCAAGAGTTATGAACTTGACCTTGAGAGCTAGGGGTGATGGGACATCATTCTAGCACCCTGAGATCCCTGTACCTTTGGAGACTTAGACAGGATTGTTACTTCTAGGTCCCAGGTGGCTCTGAACTACACAATGAGATTAATAATAATAATAATAATAGGGTCTGATGAGATGGCTCAGTAGGTGGTAGGTAAATGCACTGGACGAGTTACTTCCTCAGAACGGACATGATAGAAGAGGACCTACTCCCACAAGTTGTCTTCTGACCGCCACATGTGTGTCACAGCACACGTGAGTGTGCCCCCCCCATACGTACACACACATACACACACACACACACACACACACACACACACACACACACACACACACACACACACACAAAATAAGCCAAAAAAAAAAGTAAAAGAACTTTCAAACACTGAAGTTGAACCTGACCTTGGGCTTGACCTCTGACCTGGGGCTCTCACAAAGGCCCTGGCTCAGGGCAGCAGCTCAGATCTCCTAAGTGCTGCAGCCCACCATGGGGGAACTCACAGCTGGCTGCTCCCATGGTGAGGGAACTAGACAGTGCCCGACCTCTTACAGCAAGGGCAGCAAGTGAGTGGTCAGCAGGCACATCTTGTTTACCTCATAGTACTTTTAAAAAGTTGACTCAGTTGCCAAAGTAGAAAAAAAGAGAGAGAGAAAAAAAAAACTCATAAAAATACAGATTTTGGGCTACTCTCAAAACATGATCTGCAGCCCGCATTCCCCCGGGAGCCACAGCCTGCTCCAGATGACAAACGTTAGCTCCCTCCCAGCCCCTACCTCTCACCACCTGGAGGCATTCACTTTGACCACCAAGTTGTACCTCAGCCTAGCCACAAAACTACTCTGCACAGAGCCTGAGTCCTGGCTTCCATGGTAACTAGCTTGGCTCTGTACCTCCTCTGCCTTGTGATCCTGAGATAAAAGGATGGAATGAAGTCCCAGATGTAAGAACAGAGCTCCAAAGTTCTTCCCCAGCTCGGGCTCTTACATAAACTACAGAGTCCATCTCAGATTCTCCAGGCCACCGTGAATTTCCACTGGGTCTAGGTCCCATAAGTCCCAGGGGGCCTGGCTGACTCCAAGAGCTCTAAAACCCTTTGTATATTCACTAGTCTTTGTCACCTTGGGAGACCTGTCCCCCTCAGATGGCACTTCTCAGGGATGGGTGGAAAGCCCCCCAACTAGCCATTCTGTCCTTATGTCAAGTAGCGAAAGGACTTCTTGGACCAGGAGCTGAAAGGTCCTGGAGCAATGCCTACCATGAAGCTCTGACCGCCCTTTGCCTTTTTCACTCACACTGGGCCGGGCCTCCAACCCTGGCCCAAAAAAGGACCTACCATTTTGCTCTCCTTCAGCCATCTTCTGGCTACCTCACATTCCACCAACCTGCTCTACTGGGACCCCAGACAGAAAGGAGAAGAGCAGTAGATGCCCGCTGTGGGTGGGGAGGCCGTAGCTCACACTGGCTTCTTCTGCAGGGCTAGTCAATCAGGTATAAAAAAAAATACCATCCTTGGCTTTCAGACTAAATGGTATGCCAGGCACCTCAGCTCTCCTCTGAATAAAGTACAGAATTCCTCATTGATTTAGAATTTTTCAGACAAATGGATAACTTTTTGGTATGTGTCTCAAATATTTCATGGGACATACTTACATAGAGGGGTGTGTGAGTGTAAGTGAGTGTGCGCACGCACACACACACACACACACACACACACACACACACACACACACACACAAGCTGAGGACAAAACCCAGAGCCCTGTGCACACTAAGCTCAAATTCTACCATTAAAGCAATACTCTCAGCAGAAATTTTCATGTACTTTTTTGAGACAAGCTTGAATGTAGACTAGGCTATCCTTGAACTCAATATATAGCTGAGGCTATCCTTGAACTCCTGATTCTCCTGCCTCTACCTTACAAGTGGTAAGGTTATAGGCATGCACCACTATATCTGGGAGAAAGGTTTATTTCTTAAATCACTTTGTTATCTGTCTGAAATTCAAATGTACCTGCGTGTTCTGTATTTTCGTCTGCTAACTCTGGCAACCCCACGTCTGAGCCAGTGGTGAAATGCATGGTTGGTGCCCACAGTTAATAAACAACCCCAAAGCCTTCAGAGTTGACTGCAAGACTGTTGTACAGACAGGGCAAGACCAGATCCAGTGACTCAAGAAAGCCCCCCTCCACTTCTGTTTAAGATGGGGAGGGAAGCAAATCAAAATTTCTACCACCTTACATAGGGCATTTACCAGGGCCCCTGTGTATTCAGTGACTCCACCTGACTAGCCGGTCCTCAACAGCTCTTGAAGGGGAGGGGGCACCAAATCCCCTAGTTGACAGCGTCAAGGAACTGAGTTTCATATTTTGCCCAAGGTCAAAGCTAGGAAGTGAAGTAGAAACTCGAGCAGGAGATCCCCAAAAGCCTGAAGTCTTTAGAGGTCACATGTACTTATTTCCCCCAAAAAACACAAGGAAGAAGGCAGCCACATCCCTCACTGTACTCCCAGGCTTGGCGGGCTGTGAACCAGCTAGGATGGAAGAAGAAGCCTCCAGGTCTGCTGCTCTGGGGCCCGCAGGGTGGAAAGCCCCATCCCTCCATCTGCCCGCCCTGCAGAGCAGCTGGCAGACCCAGCCGCAGCTGTCACAGCTCCAGGACCAGAAAGGCGGCTTACACCGGCCGCTTTCTACTACCCTCCGGGCGGGTGACAGACAGAAGGGACTCTTGCCCTGATATCAGTTCTTTCTTTGCACCGGGACTGAGCCAGGGGAGGGGTACCACCCCAGTCTTCCCTTGAGAGTCCCACAGGAGAGGGGGCACCGTGCTGTTTTCCTGTATTTTGGCCTGCAGCTGTTTCTGCCATTTTTAAATGGCTCCAGTTGAGCACTGGTCGCCCTGCTCAGCAGGGGAGCTCCCGGCACCCAGGACTTGGATCTCAACTTTGGAAAGCCTCCCCTTCTCACGGTTGTGAAAATTCTTTGTCCCATTGGAGCCAAACCCAGCCCACGGCGGGCATCCGGCCATCCGCAGACAGCCCTTTCCATAGGAGGCCCGGGAGCACGTGGACTTTATTGATTTTTCTCCTTGCCTTTTTTGTTGGGCTTCACTCTGAAAGGACAGCTAACTTGTGACACCATCAACCCGGAGACAGGCCCCCCAGTAGTGTTTAAAAAAAAAAAAAAGACAACAACAACAGAGGCGTTACTCAAGAAATGAACCCCCCCCCCCCAAAAAAAAAAAACAGCCTGCAGTGGGGCCTGGCCAGTTCCTATAAAGGACAGGTCCAGCCAGCGGCCGCTGACACTTGGGGACACCTTCGCAGCTGCTTCTCTCCCTCTCGGACCCAGATGAAGCCGTGGGAAAAAAACCGTAATAAAGTTAAAATCAGGGAGCAGGGAGTTTTCAACAAGTCTGACCCAACCTGGTAGTGGACTACTGGCGCCTCAGGCCTGGCCTCTGGGGCCGCCTCGGAGTCAGATCCCGACGAGGGCCGTGAAAATGTTCCATCCTACTAATTATAACGAGGCCACGCCGGGCACGATCTAATTTGAGCTTGAAAAACACGCACGGCCCACACCGAATCTCGCGGTCCCCTCCTCCTCCCCCAGTGCAGAGAACAAAAACAACGGTCGCTCGCTCTCTCCGCAAAACAAACACCAGCTCCAGCTAGAAGAAGGCAAGACACGGCCCAGGACTTGGCTTCTGGCTGCAAACAACGCGCCCCCCAAGCTCCGGGTGCCGCGCGGAGCGCGTGGGAGCCGTGGGTGCCCCGCGCCCCGGCCGCGCCACCGCCTTCCTAGCGCTCGCCCCCATCTTCCTTCCTCGCCCGGAGCCCTCGCTCCAGGCTGCCCAAAGCGCTAAATTTAAACGGCTCGCGCTCTGCAAACTCCGCAGACTCGAGGGCGCCGAGGCCTGGGAGGCGGGGAGCTGCGGGCGGGTCGGGGCGTAGGGTGTGTGTGTATGTGTGTGTGTTAGGGGCACACCGGCGCCGCGCCGCCCCGGGAGGAGACGGCGGCCCGCTCCGCGCTGCACAATGGAGCTCGCGCTCTGCCCGCCGCCGCCGGCATCACGGCCCCGGCGCGCGGGAAGCCGCTTTCATGTGACTTGCACAAAAAAACGAAATGGCTTCTGGGGCCGGCTGCGAACCCCCCTCTCCCGAGAGCCGAGCTCCGAGCTCCGGGCTGCAGCCGCCGCCGCCACCGCCGTCGCCGCCGCCGCGCCAGGTGGGCGACCAGCGCCAAGCACACCTGGGCAGCGGACGCAGCCCCCGCGGGGCGCAGGTGACCCCGGCCGCGCGCCCTCGCCAACTCCGGGCCCGGGGCCGCTGCGCCCCGCCGCTCTGCGCGCTGGGTCCGGGCTTGCTGGCGGCCGCGACGCGGTGCAGCGAGCCGGGGCGAGCGAGAGAGCGAGCAGGCGCCTCGGCTTACCATTTGCGCACTTTCTCGATAGCCGCCATGACCCTCTTGATATCATCTTTGGCCCGGCTCCTGGTCTCGGCTCGAACCGACCTGCCCGACATGGTTCTGGCGGGGAGGGAGAGAGAGGAGAGAGAGAGAGGCTGGGGGAGCGCGCCCGCCGGGTCCTGCTCGCCACACTCGCCCGCTCTCTCACTCGCGCACAGACACACACTCACACACATACGCGCACACACACAAAGCCGGGTGCCGCCGCGCGCCCGGGGCCCAGTGCGCAAGCGCCGGGCGGCAGCTGCACAGAGCGAGGGGGAGCGGCGCGGCCGCCAGCAGTGCGGCCTCCGGGCGCCGCCGCCCTCCCCGGGGAGCCTCGGGGACCTCGCCCTGGGAAGCTATCCCGGGTGACCCCGACCTCCCAGCACGCGGGACTGGCCCGCACCCGGACTCACCCAGAGGCCGCAGGTGCGATGGGGGCCCCTCCCCCCAAGACACACACCCTGGGGATGGCAGACTGCAGGCCGTGGGTGCTCTGGCTCGGGTTGGTGACCGCGGGCGCGATCGTGCAAGTTTCTTGTCGGGCGCTTGAGTTCTCAGAGTTGGAGGCGGCGGTTCGGGACGCGAGGTGATCTTAGAAAGAGTTGAGGCGCCGGTCTCTGGCCAGCTGCCCTGTTGAAATGTACGAGCTAGAACGTCGCCTCCCCATGCTTAATTAAACTAGAGTCAGTCGTAGGAAAGGTGCCCGAGCCCGGTGGCAATTGACATCGTCGCAGGGCTTTCTTTCCCTTAGAGATAAGTCGCCCCAGTCACGAATCAACCTCCCTGGGGTTTCCCCGAAAATGACAATTTAATCTTAAACGGCTCCTGGTGGAAGTGCGGTGTGTTGACCCGGAGCAGCAGGTAAACTGGACTAGTCCAACACAGGACTTTTGAGGGGCTGTCCCCCTACCCTAGGACAGAGCTAGGTGGCAGAATCTACCGCGGTCAACCAGAATAGGGACAGGTGGGTGTGCAGTTGCGGCTAAACAGACTGGACCACAGGGAATGCTTGTCCAGGTGGATGCTGGGAAAAGAGATGACCTAAACTGAGCAAGCTGCTACCTGAAGTCATTTCACAGATGGGAAAACTGAGTCAAGGAGTAATTCCAGGTTGCAGCTGTGAACTTCATCTGTGACTGCCATGATTCTAGTACCAAACAACTCTCCTGAAGTTTGAGGGTGTTGCAGGGGAGATGGGTGTGAGAATCTGTGGGATTTTTTTCCCCAGGCATATCTTTTAATCGCTTTAAACACATGGTCCTAAAACGAAAAAATTAAAATAAGAACAATCAGGTGTGGTAGCCCACTCCTTTATCCCAGCACCCCTGAGACAGAAGCAGGCAGATCTCCCTGAGTTCAAGGCCAGCCTGGTTTATGTAGGTAGGTAGTTCCAGGACTAGCCAGAGCTACATAGAGAAACTCTGTCTAAAAAAACAACAGCCGGGCAGTGGTGGCACACGCCTTTAATCCCAGCACTTGAGAGACAGAGGCAGGCGGATTCCTGAGTTCGAGGTCAGCCTGGTCTACAGAGTGAGTTCCAGGACAGCCAGGGCTACACAGAGAAACCCTGTCCCGAAAACAACAACAACAACAACAACAAAACCAACAACAACAAACCCCCCACAAATATGTCAAAGAACCATTCTGTGATGGATTGAAAAATGTGCCATAAATCAGAAGTCCCATACTTTTGCCCTCTGTATCTGACCATGAGATATGTGCTTGGACCCCAGGGAATTAATTTTTGTGTAATGCAGGAATTGTGCATGCTAGGCAAGTGCTATACCTGTGATTTCCACACAGAATATATGTGGATATGTGTGTGTATGTGTATGTGTGTATATAATTTTAAAATAAGTTATATAAAAAATATCAAAAATCCACCTATCTGATCTGCAAGATGGCTTAGTAAATGTGCTTGCTGCCAAGCCTGAAGACCAGAGTTCAATTCTCAGAACCCACCCTGTGGAAAAAAGAACTCATGAAAGTTGTCCTCTGATCACACGTTTACATACCACAAGCACACGCATGCGCGCGTGGTCACACACATACTAAATGAAATATAAAAATATTAAAAATCCAAATACCAACTGATGAATGGATGTCTTTTCAATCAGTGGGATTATTCATCCATTGTAAAAAGGAATGCCAGTGCTGCTATGGATTGGTGTGTATAGGCATACAAGGACAGAGATTGTATAACCCCACTTACAGGACTTATCTAGACTAGGCAGGAACTGAGGCAGGGGAATGATGGCCAATGGGCTTTTCTGGGCCTATGTAGAGGTGAATGTCCCATGTCACTGAATTGTGCTTTAAAATGGTTACAATGAGCTAGGCACATGGCTCAGTGGCTAGACACTTGCCACAAAAGCACAAAGCCTCGAGTTCAGATTCCCAGAACTCACAGAGTTTTGGTGGACATGGCAACTGTCCTGCAATTCCAAAGTCTTGGAAGGCAGAGACAGGCGAGTCCTCAGAACAAACTGGCTAGTGAGATTAGCCATACTTACAAGCTCTGGGTTTGATTGAGCCAGTCTGCCTCAGTGAATAGCCAGACAGAGGAGGACTGTCAGCAAAGCAGCCCTGGCCTTGCAAGCTGCTCAGGTGACTGGTTTGCTCCAAAAAACCACCTGACTTCCGTGTGCTGTCTGTCCCCTGAAGGTATCTGTATTTTTTGATCCCTGATTAAACCATAAAGCTTTCTACAAATGTTCTTTATAAATCTAGTATGTCATTTGTATAGTCTCCTCCCAGCAGATATTTTTAAGCTTCTTTCTTTCAACAAAACTCGGTTGTTTTATACTTTGTGTCTGATGACTAAGGTTTTTTCGCTGGGTCTTGTTCATGGTGTCACTCTCTTTGACTAGGACAGACACTGTATTATTTCTTCTTCTCTCTTTCCCCCTTCTTAATCCTCCTCTCCTCCTTCTCTCCTACAGGGTCTCCTATAGCTCAGGCTAGCCTCAAACTCACTAAGTAGCTGAGAATAACCTTGAACTCCTGACCCTTGTTCCTTTACTAGAATTGCAAGTATGAGCTACCATGCTCATACTTAGATTTAATTTTCATTCACAGTCAAGTTCACACATGCTGAAGCTGCCACAGCTGTAACAGAGCTCTGCTGTTAGCTGGGATCTTGCTTTTTTTTTTTTTAATTGAGTGTGCTAGGTGACTCTATTTTGTACGAATGACTACAGATCCTGAAAAAGCTGTTGCTACTATTAATACATACTCTCATATATATATATATATATATATATATACACATATATATATATCATATATGATATATCACATATATATTATATATCTCATATATATTGTATATCTCATATATAATATATCTCATATATGTGATAGATAGATAGATAGATATTGAATTTGAATTCTTGGGCATTTTTAGCTGTGCTACCAACTTTAGAAAAAAGTATTCCTATTTACTGTGAGTTGGCATTACAGAAATGAATAGCCATATTGTTGTAGAAACATTAAAGTTATTTTTTCCCATTTATACAGGGATATCACTGCATTAAATATGTAAGGTCTTATCTATGTGGGCATTATAGAAACTATTAGCTTCTAAATAAGAACAAAAACAAAAGCAAAAACGTGTCAAAGCTATGAGGTACCGCAGTATAATAAGTCCGAGTCCCTGCTGGAGCCAGTCATCTCAGTTCCGGTCCACCTACCTCAGTGGTTCTCAGCCTTCCTACAGCTGCGTGCAACCTTCAGTGCAACTCCTGTTGTGGTGACCCCCAACCATAAAATTATTTTTGTTGCTACTTTGTAACTGTAATTTTGCTACTGTTATAAATTGTAATATGAACATCTGCTTTCTGATGCTCTTAGGTGACCCCTGTAAAAGGGTCATAAAGGTCATTCTACCCACAAAAGGTTCTCAATCCACAGGTTGAGAACCACTGACCTAATTACTGTTTTGTCTTGCCTTTAAGATGTTTCTTTTAAATTTTAAATTGTTTATTTAGAGGAGGATACCCACATACTACTAAATGGGTGCTGGGCATCAAACTCAGGTTGTTAGGTTTGTCAAGCTTGGCGACAGGCAGAGTCACTAGCTGAGCCATCTTGCTGGCCCTCTTGTGTGTGTTTCATTTTTGGTTTTCTCTTTAGAAACAGGGACTCACTATTTAGCTCAGGCTGGGCTCAAACTTGTGATGACTACTGAGTCCTGGGATGACACTTATGTACGGTTGGGAATTGGTTCTAATGCTTTGTCTTATTTCGGCTCCCAAAAGCCTCGCTTCCAGACCAGAGGTTCCCTACCCCTAACAGGCTTCTATTGATAATAATTGCCATACAGCCAATAGTTGGGCAGGGAGATGGGGCGGGACTTTTAGATTGTGTGGGCAGGGAAACAGAAAGATGAAACTTAAAGGCCCGCTGGCATGTAAGAATCTGGGAAAGTGACCCTAGGGGCCACTTCCTCGATCGGGTCTGGGGTAGCAGAGATGAAATATAGATTTTAAAAGGTATTAACTCAAGAATACTGGAGGGGAGCGTTTGCTAGCTAAGGGGGAGGTTTACAAGTGCCCAGCTATTGAGCTAGTCAAGGCATATCAAAATTAGCTGGCGTGTGTGTGTGTGTGTGTGTGTGTGTGTGTGTGTGTGTGTGTGTGTGTGTGTGTGT